>CAWUFW010007803.1:282500-962590 GCA_963921515.1 Calotriton arnoldi | reverse complement strand
ATGAGCCTATACCTATTAGAGAGGGAATTCATGTGCCGCCTGATGGTACGCCTGCTTCATTTATGTCATTAGAACGAGGATATCATACTTGTACATGGTTGGAGAATTGGGTGAAGTATACGGAAGGAGATGGGAATATGGCATTTCCAGAACATGGTACCTATAATGTGAGGATTTTAGAGAACCTGAGATATCAAATGAATCAATTGAGACTAAATCCTAGACCTATGCAGTACGAAGCACTTGAGGAATGGGAACATGAAGCATATAAGAGAGAAAGACACAGGTCTGCAAATAAATGTAGAAATACTGTGAGTAGATATTCAGAGGCAAAATGGGATGCTCAGATGAAAAGATGGAGGAAAGATGTGATTGCAGGAGGTGAAGGTTTATATCCTGTTGTTATAGTAGAGGATCAGACTGGAGGAAAATGTAAGGAGAAAAAGAAAAATGTAGAATGTACAGATCCAGATCCAAATGAAATAGATGATGAGTTACTAGATGAGTTACTATTAAACAGACCTCCACCATATCAGGAAGAGCAGGAAAGAACTACTCCAAATGCTCCATTGATTCAAGTTGAGGTTCCTCAGCCTTCTCAGCAGAAGTACAAATGTAATGAGTAAGGCAAAAGATGATTTGACACAAAGAATTACTCAATTAAATTTGAATGCAGAAGCTTTATCAGTTCCGGTGACGATTGGTCCCATAGTTCCATTGTATAGTGAGGGTCAAAATATTTCACACGTGCATGCTTTGACAGTACCTGCTAATAATGATAGGGTTAATAGTGGTGCTGAAGCGAGTGAGATAGGAACATTGATTGATATTACAGAGAGATCAGTGGAAACCCCAAAGCGAAATGTACAGATGGAACCTAGAAGATTAGTACAGAATGTGAGAGAAGTGACACCTACTTCAGGGGGTTCCGTAGGACCATCGCCAGAAGAGTTAGATGAATGGGTTAGGGGAATGGTGTCTAATAAAGTGAATACGATCATGGATGTAAGTAGATTAAAAGCAGATTTGGAGGAAATGATTCTGGGTACAATTAGCCCAGAGAGATTGAGTAAATATCAGGAAGAAGACTTGTTCTTGTGTAAAAATATTACAATGAGAGCGAAGAGCCTTCATGAGAGGTTTCCTGAAGTTGCAGAAACTTATGGAGTTGACATTGAGAAATCAAAGGCTTTGCAAAAAACATATAGATTGGATTTTAGTGATAAAGATTTGGAGAGTTTGAATGCTTCTGCTAAACGGTTGCAGATTAAGGGGTTGATGAATACATTGAAACGATGGGGTGAATTGGAGCGTTGGATAGGCAGATGGGTTAAAAAGAAAGAAGAAATGCTTGCGAATAAAGGAGCATCACCTATGTATCGTGTGAGGGAAACAGGGACAGGGGCAACAACGACTGAAATGATATATCCAATGAGAGAGGTACCAGGAGGTGGATATGTTCACATTCCATGGTCAAGACAGGATATACTGTCTTTTACAAATGGGTTTTCCAGATTGAGAGAAAACCAGTTGAATGGTACAAACAAGTAGAAAGATTTGTAAAAGTTTAAACGTTTTGCTGAAAGATTCGGATGGGTTGTTTGATATTGTAGTTCCAGCTGATTTATGGACTGAGTGTAAAATTGCAATAGACTGGCCAAAAGAGGAATATCCAAGGGATGCAAAGACTGGAGCAACTTCAGACGAAGTGATGAAGAAGTATAATCAAGTAATTACCTATTTGAAGGGAAAGATTTCACCAAAAGAGACAGACTGGGTAAAAATAGATAGAACGACTCAGGAGACTAAAGAATCAGTACATGCTTATTATGAGAGGCTTTTGCAGGTGTTTAAACAGTTTAGTGGTTTTGAAAGCATAACTGACAGAGATATGGGGCATTTTGTATACAAGTTTGTGTTTGGTTTGAAGCCAGAAATTAGTAACATGATTCAACAGCATTTGATTTGTTGGCAGAATAAAAGTGTAGATGAAATACTACGATATGCAAAATATTGTAGTGATGATATTGAATCAAGACACAAGAAGTTGAAAGAGAAATTAATGTGGGCACAAATGAAAGCGGCAGAAAAAGGTGGTAATTTTGTGGATTATTCTCAAACAGGATTCCAAGGAAAAGGTCAGAATCAGAATATTCAAAATGGTCAGATTTCTAACATGAGAGGTGTCATGATGAATGGAAGTGTTCCTACTCAAGGAAAGGGTAGAGGTGGAGGTACTAAGGATGAAATGAAAAGAAATATCCTTGGCATGCGTGCGGCAAGTTGGGACATTGGAAACGCGAGTGTAAGGTTTTTCTAGAGAATAATGAAATGAATCAGGATTTTAATCAGCAAATGCAGAATGAGGTGAACAGGAGTCAACAGCAGCAACAACAGGTAGTTACATAGGTACAAATACCACAAGCCCCGATGCCAAATGATGTGAATGCTCAAGTACAAAGATACAGTGCGAATGTAGGTTTTCATACGGGAGAACGATTGGTAATAATCAAAATGCACAAATGGCTTCACAATACTGGTTGCAGTGCCAGGAGAGTGATTCAGATACATCTCAATGAGGGTGCCTGAGGGGGGAGGAGGAGTGCGTGCTTGGCGCATCCTTAGAGGTAGATCAGTGTGGTCCTTTTGTGGATGGGGAAGTTGAAGGTAATGTTGTTACATTCCTTGTAGACACTGGTGCTGCCCGTCCCACCCTGAGAACTGTGGAAATCCCAAACCTACCCCTCTCGGGAGATACTATCCAAGTTGTAGGCGTTTTGAATCAGTTGATTAAAACTCCAGTGACAAAACCAATGAAGGTACACATTGGAGATTTCAGAGACTTGCATCGTTTTGTGGTGTGTGATACGAGTCCAGTCAACCTGTTAGGTAGGGATTTGTTATGCAAGATGAATTGCACCATCTATTGTACACCAGATGGCATTGCATTTCAGACGCCAGATGAAGATGTTGCATTCAAGGTAATGTTGGCAAGGGGAGGGACAGAGGTGAATGATTTGTATCCTTTATTTACAGCGAAGGATTTGCCTGTTGAACTAAGAGACACAGTGATGACTGATGTGTGGGATTTTACAGGGAAAGACATTGGATTGATGAAAGGAGTTGATCCTATTCAGATTTCAGTCAAACAAGGTGCAGAATTTCCAAAAACACCACAGTATAAAATGAGTCCTGAGACCATTGCAAGAGTAACGCCTGTAATTGAACAAATGATTGAACAAGGCATTTTGAGAGAGATACTAGGGAGTCCTTGTAATTCGCCTATCATGTGAATTAAGAAACGGAGCGGGAAATATAGGATAGTTCAGGACCTGTGAAAGATTAATAAGATTGTGATACCTTGTTGTCCAATAGTGCCAAACCCAGCAGTGATCCTTTACCAAATTCCTTGTGAGGCAGAGTGGTTCACTGTAATTGATTTATGCCAGGCATTTTTCTCGATACCCTTGCATCCGGATAGCCAATATCTTTTTGCATTCCGGTTCGGAGACCGTGTCTTGGCATGGTGCCGAGTTTCTCAAGGGTATACAGAGAGTCCCTCAATTTTCAATCAGATTTTGAAAAAATGTTTGGAGTCATTGGTAATGCCAGAAGACTCAGTACTGGTGCAATATATTGATGACTTACTTGTTGCATCAAAGACGAGGGAAGCATGTGTGACAGATACAATTGCTTTATTGAACCATTTGGCAGTAGGTGGGCATAAAGTGTCACCTGCTAAATTGCAATTTTGTCAAAAAGAAGTTAAATATTTGGGAGACAAAATTGAAAAAGGAGTCAGGAAAGTATCACAAGATCGAATAACTGTGATCTTGCAGATGGGTCCACTCAGAACACAGAAAGAAGTTCAAATGTTCTTGGGTATGGTTGGATACTACAGACAATGGATCAGTGGTTTTTCACTGACAGCCAAGCCACTACAGAGATTGACACATAAAGATGTGATCGATCCAATTGAATTGGATGAGGAATGTATGAGGGCATTTGTAGAGTTGCGAGATAGCCTTTGTCGAGTACCTGCATTAGGAATGCCAGACTACAGTAAGTACTTTGCACTATTCTGTTGCGAAAAAGATGGTTGTGCACTTTCAGTACTAATGCAAATGCATGGAACGGCACGCCGTCCAGTGGCATATTTTTCTGCCACTTTGGATTCAGTGGCTGCAGCATTACCAGGTTGTTTAAAAGCCGTTGCTGCTACTTGTGTGAGTCTGGAGCAGAGTGAATCAATTGTGATGGGACATCCATTGCAAGTGTATGTGCCACATTCTGTTGAAATTTTGCTGACACGAACTCGAACACAGCATCTTCGAGTAGTCGATTGACAAGGTATGAAAGAGTGATACTGGGAGCAGAGAATGTGACGGTGACAGGATGTACAAATTTGAATCCAGCTACATTGCTACCGAGTCCAAGTTGTGAGGAAGTGGTGGACGAAGCAGATCACGATTGCCTGGATGTGACTGAATTGTGTACAAAACCAAGGCCAGATATAAAAGATACACCATTGCCTGAATCTGATTGTGTGATGTTTGTGGATGGATCTTGCTTGAGAGATGAAAACGGCACTTTACGTGCTTCTTATGCAGTCTGTACAGTGGCTATGGTTCTTGAAGCTTCATGTTTGAAAGGAATAAGTTCCACACAAATTTCTGAACTGGTTGCGTTGACCTGAGCATGTATAATTGGCAAAAATCTGAGAATAACCATATTCACTGATAGTCAATATGGTTTTGGGATTGTGCATGACTTTGGACAATTGTGGATGCAACGTGGATTTTTGACATCATCAGGTTCACCAATTCGAAAAAGCAATCACGTGAAGGATTTGCCTGTTGCACTACAATTGCCCAAAGAGATTGGGGTGGTGAAATGTTCAGCACACAAATCTGGAAATGATTATGTGACTAGTGGTAACAGATATGCTGACCACGTCGCACGTTTTTGTGCCCAAAATTCAATTTCGATAAACAAAGAAACGCAAAAATCTGATACAAACTGTCATCTAATGTTCTCTTCTGTGGAGACATGGGAAGAGGTTAGACAATTACAAGAAGAAGCTAGTGAGGAAGAAAATGAAACATGGATCAAGGCAGGTTGTTCATGTAGGGCTGAAGATGAAGTGTGGGTGTATACATACGGGAGACCAATAATGCCAGACAGCCTGCTATTTCAGATGGCAAGGATGTATCATGGCTTAACACATGTAGGGAGAGATGCGATGATCAGGCTTTTCAAGCAATCTTGGTATAACCCAAAGTTCAGGGTCATTGCAGAAAGTCTTTGCCAGAGGTGTATAACTTGCCAACAGCAAAATGCAGGAGGAAAGACTGCTGTCAGTTGGGGACGAATTGGAAAAGCAGCAGGTCCATTTACCCGACTGCAGGCAGACTTCACAGAACTACCCCCATGTAATGGTTTGAAATATGTATTGGTTGTGGTTTGTTTGTTCTCTCGTTGAGTAGAAGCATATCCAACAAGACGAAATGATAGTCTAACCATTGCTAAATTGCTACTAAGAGAGATAATACCAAGGTTTGGATTTCCAGTCTCTTTAGAAACAGATAAAGGAACTCATTTTAATAATGAAATATTTCGGATGATTTGTGCAGCATTGTAAATTGAGCAAAAATTACATTGTGCCTATCGACCAGAAGCTTCAGGTATGGTCGAACAAATTAATGGCACTATTAAGTCAAGACTCTCGAAAGTATGTGCGTCCACAGCACTAAAATGGCCAGATGCTTTACCTTTAGTTTTGATGAGTCTGAGAAGTATTCCTGATAAAAAGACTGGATTATCGCCCGACGAAGTGATTATGGGGAGAGCAATGAGGCAGCCAATAGTCCCAGCAAATCAACTGATGAATATAACTGATGATCTAGTGCTCGATTATTGCAAAGGATTGGCTGATGTGGTGCGTTCTGTGTCTCATCAGGTTGGAGAAGTTGCAACCACAACACAGCAAGAACAAGCACATGACCTAAGCCCAGGAGAGTGGATTCTGGTGAAGAAACACGTGAGAAAGTCATGTTTGGAACCATGTTGGCATGGGCCATACCACGTGATACTGGTGACAACGACAGCAGTGAAGTGTGGTGGCCTACCATATTGGATCCACGCAAGTCACACAAGAAGAGTCCCAAGTCCACTTGAAAGGACAGAAACGAATGAAGAAGAAGAGCAAGAACAGGCTGAGAGTCAAGGAGAGCCTTAGCTTGAACAAAGTTGAATAAAGTGGGCACCAGCTACTGGGTCTCGTGAGACTGCTGTCAATGCCAATGATGAAGAAAATTTGATTCAAGAACAAGTGCAAACAAGAAAAGAAACAAACAAAAGAAGTTGTGAACAAAGTCTTGAATATGGTGATACTGTGCAAATGAAAAAGGCAAGAAAAGGAGATATATGGCCAAAGGGGGTGAAAAGACTGAAATACACTCTGAAAGAAAAAGTTCCAAACACAATAATAGAAGTATCGAGCCAAACAGAACAAAGCGACTCTGAAGAAGACACATTTCGGAGAACAAAAAGACCAAGAGTTCCAAACAAGAAGTACACAGCACCTGAATGGACATACGTGGTGGCTGAAGCAGATGAACACACAGATCAGTGTGGTGAAAAGACTGTTACAGAATCGAGTCACAAAAACTGTTATGAGCCACCCTAAATGAACTGTGTTAAAAATTAGGGTGGTGAAAATTGTAAAGGATCACTCTGAAGAGTGCAGAAAATAAAGCTGGAATTGAATTGAAGGCTGCGAGGGGTGAAGTAAGGAGGCTTAAGAAGTGCTTGGATTCACTACACACACTATTTTATACTATTTTTACATTATTTTTGCTAGTTTTTAGTTTTAGTTTAAAATGTTTGATTTAAATAGAAAATGGCAAAGGCAAATTTTTCAGAGACTGGGTATCAAAAACAAAGTTTTAAACGTAGATGTATTAATGCTTGCTTTAAAAGTGTTTTACTACTAATGTTTGTTTGGTTAACACTAATTGTTGTTGTGCCTTATTTTATGTATCCTACTAAGAATAATGGGGCATATTAGCAAGGGCACCATCGCCGGTTTAGCGGCACTTTTTGCTGCTAAAGCGGCGATATTTATATCGCCCTATCAGCAAACTGTCTCTAACAGCAGTTAGCGACAGTTTGCGGGCATTAGCGCCCGTTTTTACCGCTTTGCATGTCAGCGATATTTATCGCTAATGACATGCAAAGTGGGCGTTCCCGACGAACAAACCTGGGAAACACTCGCTAACAGGCCTATCGCCTATTAGCAAGGTGGCCTATGGCCCCAGTTAGCGACGTGAAAAGTCGCGCTAACCGGGTCATCGCTCATTTATTTAACACCTGCAATTAGCAGGTGTTAGCCATACCTAACATGGGGGGTGGATTATGCTGATACGACCACAGGGTCGTATCAGCAAGGTGTTCTCCCTTCTCCATGCAACATCGCTGGTTTTTCAGCGATGTTGGCCCATTTCTCGCTATCGCTGGAATATTCATCGCCATAGCGCTAATCGTTGCTAATACAGCGTTAGCGTGGCGATATATTCCAGCGATAGCCGGCGATAAAAAAAATCACGCTAAGCAGGGTTAGCTGATGATTATCGCCTCTTCTTGCTAATATGCCCCAATATTACTAATAATATGCTGAGTGAAAAAGTAGATGTGGGAAATCTTAAAGAAGAACTACAAACTAACATTGAGAAAATAACAGGTGATAATATATATCACCAGGATGATTCCATTAATGATTTTTCGTTAAATGTTTTTACTAAATTACTGTATGAATATGTGGATACTATGGATGCGAGAGATTGTTATGTGTGCATGCAATTACCTTCGTCTGTGTCTGAGGGGGTGACGTATCATCACCTTCCTTCAACATATGGAGTTTTGTGTAGTGTATTAACAAGTTTGTTCTATGAGAAAGGAAGTCTGCAGTACTTTTATTCAAATTATGATTTAGTATTTTCTGAAGTGCCAATAAGAAAGAATAGGGTAAATAGTGCGAAAAATGCTGAATATTTGGGAGAATTCTTTCATACGACTAAAACAATAGATACTGTATATGCGCATCGTAATAATTTAACTTGTAATTTGCGTCATGAGGAAATTGAATTTATAAATTTGGTAGAAGATAGAAGACAGAGTTTTAAGGAAAAGGCTGCTGAGCAAAAGTCCAGTGTACCTCGTTGGGCTTTTAGAGAAGGTGATTATAAAAAGGGTGAGACATATGCTGCAATGACTCTGTATTGGCATCATAGGGAAAAGCTTTGCTTACTTAGATTAAAAACTGATTTTAACAATTATTTCATTGGTTCTAGTGAATGTGATAATTTTTTCCTAATTACGGGAGGATGGGGAATAAGAGGTGGTATGGATCCAGTATTCCCTGGAATATATTATGTGTGTGGTAAAAATGCCTACTATAGGTTGCCTGCACTTTGGTGTGGGTGTTGTTATATGGGGATAGTTTTTCCCAAGGTTTATCACTTAGATAAAAGTCATGGACTCAATGAAAAGAAGAGTGAACTAACATGAAATAAAAGGGGAATTAGTGCCGCAGAGATTGTGGGTGATATTTTTTGAGCATTGATACCTTCAGTTGGGGTAATTTTAAATTCACATAAAATTAGAAAATTGTCCACAGTGGTTGATCGTTTATCAACAGACACTGCTGGTGGGTTCTAAGTGATTGATACAGAAATGGTTGCTATAAGATCTATGGTCTTACAGAATAGACTTGCTCTAGATGTATTATTGGCAAAAGAGGGTGGAGTCTGTAGAATGTTGAAGATTCAACAGTGCTGTACTTATATCCCTGACAAAAGTAAGAGCCTGGAGGGATATATTAAAAATATTACACATTTATGGGACGATTTAACTGAACTGAAGGTTGACGGTGCTTGGGAGAGACTTGGTAAGAGTTTCTCCTCAGTGGGTAATTGGTTTTCAACTTTTGGTAATAGCTTGCTAGGGAAAATACTAACACCTATAGTTGCTGTAGCTACAGGGATACTAATGCTGGTATTAATATATAAGTGTTGTAAGTGCAAGAAACAAACACTAGATACTAAGTGAAGAGCAAGAAAGAGAAAGAGAAAAGAGATAGAATTGGAAGACAGAAGAGGAAATTACTATGAAATAGTAAAAGATATAGATGGAGATATGTTGAAACAAAAGAGAACTACTGCTTTCTAAGTGGAATAAATGATGACAATTAGATTTTTGGGTTGGTTTTTATGATGGCTCAAGTCGCCATCAAAGGGGGGCTTAATGGAGCAGGGTTTTCGCAAAATAAAACCTGCTCGGATTGAACTCTTCATTTTTTTAATTATTAACCAAATGACGTGAAACTAACAGTGCAAGACTAAAAGGGGAAAGATGAAAACTGTGCAAGCGCATGCTGGGAGTGTTAGAGTAATTTACAAGGAAACAAGGGAACCCTAGGAGTTGAGAGGGACCGAGGGCTTGCAATTTGTTTTTAGAGACAGTGGCCCCTATCACAAAAATTTCTAAAAATGTAGCACAGAACTGCAATGAGAACCGTGTAGGTTTTTCAAATGAGCAATTTGTATTTATTTAAACAATTATTGCGACAGAGGAACAAAGTATAAATAAGGTGCAGTGGGTAAAAACGGGGTTGGAAATCAACAGATTTCCAGAACTCAGGCTGTTACTCGTATAGGGACTTCACACATATATTTACAACAGTCACGATTGTAAGAAACATCTTATGCTCCACACGAATCATAATCAACAAGTCCGAGTCAAGATGTGGTTGTCGACGACATTTCGAACCCGACTAGAATAACGGGATCATCATCAGGACAGCAAAAAATATATATGCCTGAGAGTAAGCCTGAATCAGGCTAAACACTGATAAGGAAGGAAGGGGGAAGGAAAAACAAGGGAGGAAAAGGTTAGAATAGGTTCGGAGGTGGTGGAACTGCATATGTCAATGCAGCAAAATTACATTAATTCCTGACACGGCAAGTGGAAGGAGTGATATTGGGTCTTCATGATGTGATACTGAAATTTATTAGGGGTGAACTGGATGAATGGATCCACAATAATAATCAGACAATATAGTGCCCAGGGTGGTGTGGTCAAAAACCTAAGTAGAGAAACAGTTCGCTAGACACCAGTGATGGTGAGCAGGTAGTGGCGGAATATAGATGAAGTATCAATGAACTCACAGGGTGGGGCTGAGGCTCTTGCCCCAACAGAAGTATCCAAGAGAGGTCTACGTTCAATGAAGATTTCACAGAGTCAACTGGTCTCTGACAAGATTCAGAGCCTAAAAGGGCAACATAGTGAGATTAAGTACGGTGTAAAATGGGCATGCAGTGAGAGTTACAATGTAATAAAAAAACGCTTACAAGGGGGTCAGTAGCCGTAGCTAAGTACAGAAATCCGAACCGATTGGCATTAACCCGTTTCTATCACAGCCGGAATGAGCCTCTACCTAGAGGGACAGTTACATGTTATTAATGCTAGCCACAAAATTGTGCCGAGTGGAAAGTATGAGAGAATGAAACTTACATAGGGGCCACTGCCCTTTGTGGGGGCAGCGCGCGATAAACAATTAACCGAGTGACGTTAATAGTCACTGTTGATGTCGCTGTTGGTCGATCCCATGGGACTTGAAATGGACCCTGAGAGAATACAGGCTTAAATTACCATATTGTATATCACTAGGTACGAGGCGAAGGCCGTTTCTAGTACCTAATTCATGCAGCGAGAGAGTGTGTAGTTCTGATGGGCTGTGTCCTCCGGTTACGATGTGCGGCAGTGCTGTGTTTAGAGCGTGATATAAGCTGCGTGTGACGTGCATGCGTGCAACCCCGAATGTAGGCAAATTGTCAACGCCATTTTGGAAGGTGCAATTAGGTTGATGGGAACGGCAGAATGCTAAGAGTAGTTGCGTGTGTGTATATTTAAAGCATTAGAGATATCAATATATTGCAACTGAGGGGAGTATAAACTTGTGAGCCACCATAAATCATTCGACATTTGCGAAGGTTTTCAACAGAAAGTACCATAATGGTAAGTCTTCAGATGGTATACAACAGTATGGGTGTATGATCCTCAATACATATGGGAGCGATGAGCCACATACATAGTAGCTAGAATGCGGGTCAGAATTAGGAGAGTGATAGAATCATAAAGTATTCTAGGAACATAATGATAAGGAAGAAGAAGGCATGGGAAATTGCAGTTGGCATTATTAACAATACATGAAGTGTGTTCCATTGTTCCATTGTTTACAGTTACATGAGTATTGACTATGAGAATTGGAAATAGAATATTGGAAGGGGACGGTGGAGACAGACAAAGAGATCATACTGAATAAGGTATTGAAATTGTCAGAGCTCGTCGTATAATTAAAACAACGGGCAGTATTCAGAACACAAGTACAGGGATCTTGTTGTATGCTTCAGAGCAGATTAGTCCAGTCCTCCATTCGGTTAAGGCCGGTGTGTAAACTGTTGGTTCGCAGGATCCATTTGAGTTCCTCTTTATTTAGAATTGCAGTGATATCTGTACTTCGAGGTGGCGGATGGATCACATTGACAACTTGCCATCTCAGATCTTCCTCCATGTGTCCCAGTTTCGTGAAATGTTCAACCAATGGTGCATTTGGTGTTTTACACCTCAGACGGCTGCGATGCTGACAAATCCATTTTCTTATCTTTTGAGTTGTTTGGCCAATATAAATTAGGTTGCACGGGCACAGAATAGCATATATAACATTTTGCGTATTACAATTTGAAAACTGGTTCAATGTTACATCTATGCTGCAAAGTTGAATTTCTTGCTTTCAATAGTTAAGTGTCGTTGTCTGGTATAATGGGATGACCCAGTGCCCCTCAGAACCTGGGTATGTAGTTATAGATATAAAGTGGTTCTGTCGGGAACAAAATTGCTTTCTTGTTTATTCAATAAAAACCTATCTATATATGTGAGCAGAATGACTTATGCAAACATTTTGATCTCATTCATAACTAATGAAAAGAAAACAAGGAACACACCAAAGTCATTGCAAAAATCAGTATAATATTCAAAAGGAAAAAAAAATTGTTGTTAAGAGAAGAATTTCTTTTTTTCTTTTTGTACTTTTTACGTTTTCTAGTATGTGGAAAACAATGCAAGGCTGTCAGCAGACAATATACATAAATAATCGGCGCAGGTGCTGAAGTGACAAAGTGCAAGGGAAGTGATGATTGTGAAGATGTTATATACAGTGATACAGTGCCTTTAAAAACCATCATTTTTAAAAGACATCTATCCCTAATTGCATGAATCTCTGAACCACTGGGAGTTTGATTTTCCTTTTGGCGTAGAGCTGAGAAATTAGGTGTTAGTACCCTCCAAACGACTATAATTCATGATGTGTATCAGAGTGTGCACCCTATAGGGTTAGACGATGCTCACCTTAATTAATGGTAGACGGATCCAAAATCCGGTTAGTGTTGAGAATCAATCTCAAGGTATGTGGGTCTCTGGGAGGAGTAGAGAAGGGAATTGGTTACGAAATTAGGAATCCTGTCCCCTCGTGGAACAATAATGCATGATTAAAAATGGGGGAGCGGGTAGCGCGCCGCTGCTCACCTGGATAAATGGCAAATAGATCCCTCATCCGGTGCTGGTGAAGAATAAATCTGAACACATATATAGATAGGTTTTCATTGAATAAACAAGAAATCAATTCTGTTCCTGACAGAACCAATTCAATAGTTAAGTGACAAACACTGCAACCACCACATTTAAAATGCCCAAGTGTTGGAGGTAGCCCCCACATTTTCGTTAGTGGGCTAGAGGTTTTTTGAAGAGGGGAGGGCTGCCCTGACCAAATGATCTTTAATGTTTTTGTTTTTACGGAATGCAAGCAGTGGTCGTTCCAGTGTCAGGCTCCCTGCATTCAATATTGTCCAGTGCTTAAGAATGCACTTTTTTACTTGGTTGGATATAGGGGAAAAAGTGGTGACACATGCCAAGCGGTTGTTCTCTGCCTTGGATTTGGGCGTTAAAAGTGCCTGACGTGGACAATACCAAGCTCGTTTCAGGGATCGTTTAACAGGTTTGCGGGGATAACCTCTGTTAATCGCGCAGCCCGTCAGAACTATACACTCTCTTGATGCATGAATTAGGTAAGCACTACTAGAAATGGCCTTCGCCTCGTACCCAGCAAAATACAATATGGTAATTTAAGCCTGTATTCTCTCAGGGTCCATTTCAAGTCCCACGGGATCGCCCGACATCGACATCAAACAGTTACTATTAAAGTCACTCGGTTAATTGTTTATTGCACGCTGCCCCTATGTAAGTTTCATTCTCTCATACTTTCCACTCAGCACAATTTTGTGGCTAGCATTAATAACACGTAACTGTCCCTCTAGGTAGAGGCTCATTCCGACTGTGATGGAAATTGATTAATGCCAATCGGTTCGGATTGCTGTACTTAGCTACGGCTACTGACCCCCTTGTAAGTGGTTTTTTATTACATTGTCACTCTCACTGCATGCCCATTTTACACCATACTTAATCTCACTATGTTGCCCCTTTAGGCTCTGAATCTTGTCAGAGACCAGTTGACTCTGTGAAATCTTCATTGAACGTAGACCTCTCTTGGATACTTCTGTTGGGGCAAGAGCCTCAGCCCCACCCTGTGAGTTCATTGATACTTCATCTATATTCCGCCACTACCTGCTCACCATCACTGGTGTCAGATGAAATCTGTCCGTGATACGTGGGGAGCGTTTTTCACGTCCGAAGTATTTAGAGTTGCCACAGCTTCACTTGGGTGGATCAGAAAGAGGGAAATTTTCACTATTCCGGAATAAGGTAAAATGAGCATGATATGTTCCGTTGCGGAAGTCTCTGATCCTCCCAGAAGCTCCTGCCATGAGATCCGGGGGCGATACCAAAGGGGATGATGGACGAAGCGTTAGAGCAAATCAAACACTCACCCCCAGTCAACTGATCTGGGTTTAATCCATCATCATTCTTTAGCTCACTCCACCACCCCAGTTCAGACATGGCCATATGCAAATCAGTCTGACCCTGTGCCTCATGGGAACAGTCCAGCCCGAACTGCCAAGCCATGTCTTCCCTGGACCGGAAACAAGCATCCTGGGACCGGTTTCGGGTTCAAAACCCTCATCAGCCAGGCTATCTTGAATCCAGTGGCAAAGTGAGCAAGGGACCCACGTATGGGCATACCCTGCCAACTTAGGGCGAACAAAGCGATACCAAAGGGGATGATGGACGGAGCGTTAGAGCAAATCAAACACTCACCCCCAGTCAACTGATCTGGGTTTAATCCATCATCATTCTTTAGCTCACTCCACCACCCCAGTTCAGACATGGCCATATGCAAATCAGTCTGACCCTGTGCCTCATGGGAACAGTCCAGCCCGAACTGCCAAGCCATGTCTTCCCTGGACCGGAAACAAGCATCCTGGGACCGGTTTCGGGTTCAAAACCCTCATCAGCCAGGCTATCTTGAATCCAGTGGCAAAGTGAGCAAGGGACCCACGTCTGGGCATACCCTGCCAACTTAGGGCGAACAAAGCGATACCAAAGGGGATGATGGACGGAGCGTTAGAGCAAATCAAACACTCACCCCCAGTCAACTGATCTGGGTTTAATCCATCATCATTCTTTAGCTCACTCCACCACCCCAGTTCAGACATGGCCATATGCAAATCAGTCTGACCCTGTGACTCATGGGAACAGTCCAGCCCGAACTGCCATGCCATGTCTTCCTGGACCGGAAACAAGCATCCTGGGACCGGTTTTGGGTTCAAAACCCTCATCAGCCAGGCTATCTTGAATCCAATGGCAAAGTGAGCAAGGGACCCACGTCTGGGCATACCCTGCCAACTTAGGGCGAACAAAGCGATACCAAAGGGGATGATGGACGGAGCGTTAGAGCAAATCAAACACTCACCCCCCGTCAACTGATCTGGGTTTAATCCATCATCATTCTTTAGCTCACTCCACCACCCCAGTTCAGACATGGCCATATGCAAATCAGTCTGACCCTGTACCTCATGGGAACAGTCCAGCCCGAACTGCCAAGCCATGTCTTCCCTGGACCGGAAACAAGCATCCTGGGACCGGTTTCGGGTTCAAAACCCTCATCAGCCAGGCTATCTTGAATCCAGTGGCAAAGTGAGCAAGGGACCCACGTCTGGGCATACCCTGCCAACTTAGGGCGAACAAAGCGATACCAAAGGGGATGATGGACAGAGCGTTAGAGCAAATCAAACACTCACCCCCAGTCAACTGATCTGGGTTTAATCCATCATCATTCTTTAGCTCAATCCACCACTCCCAGTTCAGACATGGCCATATGCAAATCAGTCTGACCCTGTGCCTCATGGGAACAGTCCAGCCCGAACTGCCAAGCCATGTCTTCCCTGGACCGGAAACAAGCATCCTGGGACCGGTTTCGGGTTCAAAACCCTCATCAGCCAGGCTATCTTGAATCCAATGGCAAAGTGAGCAAGGGACCCACGTCTGGGCATACCCTGCCAACTTAGGGCGAACAAAGCGATACCAAAGGGATGATGGACGGAGCGTTAGAGCAAATCAAACACTCACCCCCAGTCAACTGATCTGGGTTTAATCCATCATCATTCTTTAGCTCACTCCACCACCCCAGTTCAGACATGGCCATATGCAAATCAGTCTGACCCTGTGCCTCATGGGAACAGTCCAGCCCGAACTGCCAAGCCATGTCTTCCCTGGACCGGAAACAAGCATCCTGGGACCGGTTTCGGGTTCAAAACCCTCATCAGCCAGGCTATCTTGAATCCAGTGGCAAAGTGAGCAAGGGACCCACGTCTGGGCATACCCTGCCAACTTAGGGCGAACAAAGCGATACCAAAGGGTATGAGATCCGGGGGGACGCCTAAAGGTCCGGTTGCACCGCCACTGCTGCCGTGAGGGGAACGGCCAACATTGCCAAACACACGCCGTGAGGGGAACGGCCAACAACGCTAAACACACGCCGTGAGGGGAACGGCTAAACTACAAGTCCCAGCAGCCCCGCGCCTCTGACGCTGCACCCGCGACCGGAGGCGCGATAAGAGCACCGTCGACCTCCCGCAGCGCGGGACGCCTAAAGGTCCGGTTGCACCGCCACTGCTGCCGTGAGGAGAACGGCCAACATCGCCAAACACACGCCGTGAGGGGAACTGCCAACAACGCTAAACACACGCCGTGAGGGGAACGGCTAAACTACAACTCCCAGCAGCCCCGCGCCTCTGACGCTGCACCCGCGCCTCGAGGCGCGATAAGAGCAACGTCGACCTCCCGCAGCGCGGAACGCGTGCGGGCGGGCCCATCCTTGCCCGTCATTGCCAGGAAGAGGCAGGGCAGGGCCACCCCCCTTATAACCATCCTCCAGACTGTTCTATCCGACGGCTACAGCATTGTAAGGTACTGTGCTCTCTGATTTGCCCTCTCTATTGGCTGGCAACAAATAACTGTTAAAGGGGACTCACCCCCGGACATTGGGGACATTTTGCTCTGACTGTTTATATACCTACTAGTGCAAGTTGCCTTTTTACTGTTTACCTACCGTTCTCACTGCACGGGCGGTGTCCCTGCGCCCGCGATATGGGGAAGAGAAAATTAACAGAGGGCAGTGGAGGAGGTGGTGGCAGCCAGACTTCAAAGGGAAAAAAGGCTAGGAAAGCTTCTAAACACCCAGCCAGTAATTGTGTTCTTGATCGAATTGACACCTTGATCACGGAATGTGAGGATATTCTCATGGAAAAGCAAACTAAGCGCACACACTGTGGCAACTCGCCTGGTAGACCTCTATCTAGAGTCTCATGCCCAAGCCCAAACTGCACCACCATTATTCCATCAATGTTTCAAAAGGCACCCCTCCATAGAGAACCCACAACGTCACAGAAACTATTACCAGATGACCTGGAGTCATCCCCACAATCTGCTACTTCACACACTGGCGCTGACATTAGAACCCAGCAGTCTGAACCGGCAGTACCCTGTACAAATAGGTTTCTGCCCCTTCAGGACTCAATTGAGGATCATACTGGAGATGTGCCCTTACTGCCACCCCCATGTGTAGACACTGCCACCTCAGGACAAAAAGCAGAGCTTCAGGACACCCATTCCATTATAAACGCACTTATAGCAGATATAGGCACTATGAGATCAATGCTAGAGGGCCTAACCACCTTAGTTAAAACGCTATTGCAGACCACCTCACAGCACGGTTCTTTAGCACAATGCTCCTTCCCACAGCTCTCTCAAAACAGTTGTGCGATACATGAACCAGTTCATCGCAGAAATAGTAATAATAATACTTCTAACGTACCGATCACGCACCATTCTGCTACCCCTACTGTACCTTCTAGAAGTCAATCTTCCTTTGATCATGCAGAAAGGAGAACAAGTAACTTTACTAACATCACACATAACAATCATAGGAACCTAGCCCCAACACAAGACCCACAAAGGAATTACAGGGCAACACTGCCACGACATGCTGAACCTCCCCCTCCAGGCGGCCAACCTCAGCCCCCCCCTTTAGCCCCTTTGGGTACCACATATCAATTGCAAGCTAAGAAAATCTATATGACTAACGTCCCAAAAATCAGCGTAAGACGCGCGTATGAGACGAAGACTCACTGATTAATAAAGTGATCCATTGGATCCGCCATGTCAGGGGTTGTCGATCTGTAATCAGAGAGGACATCCTTAGGGCACGGAGGTGTACCTCGCTCACCTACTCACTAGATTGTATTGAGGTTATATTTAAGAGAAGCGACCTAGCGGAAAACATCCTTGTCCTGGAGTTTCGCACCTGTCCGCCAGATGGTTCCTCTATTCAATTTAGGCACACCCCAACATACGAGCACGATAAAACAGCAATTTTGCAACAATTAGCACATCCATCAGGTGCCTCGACGCTCGAGGACAACGACTGACTACAGAATCTAGCTTTTCAACGCCCTGACCTTTCTACCATTGCCCTTAGCCCCAGTGAAGCAGTTCGCTTCCTTGGAAATATGATTTCATGCAATACCTCAAACCATAATGAGGATAGTCCCCAATGCAGGGCAAATGTAAGAAGACCTCCTACCTCCCCTCAAGACGAGACTAGTAGTGGCCCTTCCATGCACTCATCTTCGCACACACTAGTCCATTCATTAAACATCAATCCTAATTCAGCTGAACGCATTGCTTGTTGCCCCACATGACATCAACAATTAAAGACTTTATCATGGAATGTGGCAGGACTTAATAGTAAATCGCACTCCCTCATTGGAACCAACTAGTGGAAGGATTTGACATCTGCATCTTTCAAGAGACGTGGAGTCTGGTCCCGCTGCATAAAGCTGGCTACACTTGTTTTCATATACCTGCAACTTCTAACGGGAGGGGTCGTCCTTCTGGGGGCTTGATCATTTGGGTAAACATCATTCTCAACTGTCAAATCACTTCTCGAACTAGTTCAAGTCCTGACATTTTGTGGTTAAGCATCAGGGGGCCAAGGGGTGGAACTACAATCGAACTCATTAATGTCTACGCGAGAGCGATACAAGGTGGCAGGCCCTCACCCATCATCTCAACACTGGAGGACTGCCTAGCTAACTGCCCCCCCACTACAGAGTGGTGGTTGCAGGTGACTTTAACTGCACCTTTGATCCCCTGGCCAAAGAAGACCTAGTGGGAACAGAAGAATATGACAACAGATGGGCAGTTCCTCAGCTAGACCTCACCCCAATCAAGAAATGGTCTCAACAGGCGCTCCAACTTAATGCCTTCACTATGGAGTACGGCTTGAGGGCAACCAATGGCAGGTCAGCATCAGACAAACATGGTGCCAATACTTATAACAGAGTTGCTTGTCCATCTCGGATTGATTATATACTCCTTGATCTTAAGCTGTGGGGGAACTGGTTGATATGATTGTGGGCACCAGCATAGAGAGTGACCATAACCCCTATGCTTAACTCTAAAACCCTTATGGGAGGTACCTTATCATCAGCCGAGCAACTTACCTTTGATAACCACCAGGGAGGTAGTTCCCTCAAACTGTAAAAATTTCTGAAGTGGCAGAAGGTAATTCTGCATGACACAAAGATTGCTGGTATTAAATGCGATTTAGCCGCAGTAACACTCAAGCTTCAGGACGCCATACATAGTACATCTCAAGTAGTGGATGTTCCTAGGGCCCACTCGCATACTGTTAGCCGAATTGGTGCATATTTTCAAGTCCCCAACACGAATACAAAATTTAGTAACAACACCAAGGACCCATACTCTTGGTTTACCAAAAGCTGTAGGCAAAAAAGGTCCATTTTAGTTGCAGAAATCAAAGAGAAGAACCAGCTATCCATAATAGCTGCTAGAAAATCGTATAGGGCAGCCCAGCGTGAGGCCAAGATAGAATGGGACGAATCGCGCTGGCAAGATCTTAAAGATGCTTGCTCATCCAAAAATACTAACTTGTTCTGGAAGTTGGTTACCTGTGGAAGCGGATCAGGTGCAAGCCCACCTGAAAATTATATCACTGGCCAGGCGTGGTATGACCACTTTAGACAGGTTTATTCAGCACCAGACGTCATCCAGTCAGTGGAACTAGATAGTTTGAACGAGCCCCTTGTAGAAAATGAGTGCTTTAACCTGGTTGAGATAGAAGCTGCAATCAGCAAAATAGTACCCTCCAAAGCAGCGGGCCCAGACGGCCTGCCAGGTGATCTTTTTATGGCTGAACCAGCCAACTGGGCACGTTACATTTTACTTCTAGCAAGCGCAATAGCAAATGGTGCTCCGATCCCAGAGTCGTGGAAGGCTGCAGAGGTGGTCCCAATTTATAAAAAGGGTGCTAGCACGACCCCTCCAATTATAGACCAATCAGCCTGATCGATGCTATGCAGAAGGTCTTTGGTCGAGTCCTTCTGCATAGGATACAGGCATGGACCGATGACGAAGCTGTCCTCTCCCAGTACCAGGCTGGTTTCAGATCCAAGACTGGGACGATGGACCAGGTGTTCAGACTCCTCCTTATCTACTGGAAGGTAGTGGTGATAGGCAAAGGCAGTCTTTACCTCGCGTTTATCGACCTGAAGACTGCCTTTGACCTAGTCCCTAGATCTAAGCTGTGGACGACACTTGGAGAGCTGGGTATTCCCCACCTCGTCCTTAAATTGCTGATCCGACTACATGAGGGCAACTACGCCCAGGTCAGATGGGGGCCGCAAGGACAACTCACAGAGCGCAGCCCTGTCAACAGAGGAGTCCGACAGGGCTGCGTTCTAGCCCCGACCCTATTTTCCTTATATGTGAATGGGGTGGTCAGCTTTCTCCAGGAGATTTCCTCGGACTCACCTACCCTGGGGGGAATCAAGGTACCAACCTTGCTGTTTGCAAGACGATACCCTGCTGATGTCCAAGACACCAACAGGGTTACAACGTCTACTTAACAGATTCCAACTTTTTGTGATAATCGGGGGTTGGTCATAAATAACACGAAAACAAAATTTATGGCCTTTAATTGTCACAGAGTCATACAGGGTACTCCCCAGTTGGGTGGAGCACCCTTGGAGAGGGTTGACACCTTTGATTACTTAGGTGTCAGACTTTCTGACAAAAGGTCGTGGAAGCCTCACCTAGCAAAGATGCTTCTGGGACATAAACGGGCGGCTGGAGTAATAGGAAAAGAACACCGCCTCTCGCACACCAGACCGGTAGCCCCTGCCCTTCAAGTCTACGAAGCTAAGGCAGTCAGCGCTGCTCTCTATGGAGCAGAAATCTGGGGATTCGATAAGCTCGATGACCTCTGTAGATCCGAGCACAAATTTTTCAGAGACTTGGTGATGTTACCCAAAAATGACCCCCTTACTCCCCTAATGCTGGATATGGGTAGGCGGTCTGTTGGGGATATAGCAAGATTGCGCCCACTGCTATTTTGGGCCCGCATTAGACAGACCCCAGAGCTCCTCCCTTATGCCGAAGCCCTCACCGAAATAGTTCGTTTGGATGCTGGCGGCAAGATAGGATGGATCTCAAATATCCAAAAAATGCTAACACCCATCGGCCTCCAAACTTATTGGGACAGCCAGGAACCCCTAGGGAGAGACAACCTCAAACGGCTTTATTGGGAATGGGTAGATCATCGGGAGAGTAGCAACTCTAACGTGGGCAGATTAACGAAAGAGTTTCTCATGCATAAACAAATTAGATACCTCAGGCCTTTTCTTGATATAATCCAGGTTCCGAGGGACAGGAAGTTGTATATACACTTCAGATATGGAACTCTCCCTGTTCGTGAGGCGACTGCTAAGTGGCACTCCTGCAATGAGACTTTAAAAGGCTGTCCATGCTGTAACGCCCAGATAGAAAGTGTTGCACACCTACTGTTTGCCTGTCCAGCATATAAAAATCTGCGGGTAAAGTGGATAAGATCGATCTGTCAGCAAATAGGAACACAGGATTACCATGCAGCCATGCGCATCCTTAGGTCCGATTCTAGACCTCTTTTTGCTTGCTGCGTAGCAAAGTTTTTAGGCCAGGCGTGGCTTACCAGGTGGAAGGTCCTTTCGAGAGTAGCACAGCCACAACTTGATTGAAGCTGCAACATACTTGTGCAATAACCTTCAGTCCGCTTGGCCTACTCAATAATCCTATTCCATGCATAAGCACTTTATTAGGTACTTTTAACGCCACCTTAGGGCAAATTTATAATGCCCGAGCATAATATTAAATGTCAATAACATTTGGATGGTTTGGTAACAAAGTGAAATGCTATCCGTTTTTAACTTGCTGTTACTGCATATTCTTATTTGCTATATTAACTGTATGTTTTTATCTGATGAATTTATGTTTTAACACTTTGAATACAACAATTGTTTTAATATGGCTAGGACAAAATAGACTATTATGTTGTATTGTCCGTTTATATGTTGCCCATGGCATTGAGCGATTGCACTTTTATTCTTTTTTTTAAAAAAATGTATTTCGTTAGCTTTTATGACATTACCTGTCGAATAAAGCTTTACAACAACAACAACATTGAACGTAGACCTCTCTTGGATACTTCTGTTGGGGCAAGAGCGTCAGCCCCACCCTGTGAGTTCATTGATACTTCGTCTATATTCCGCCACAACCTGCTCACCATCACTGGTGTCTAGCGAACTGTTTCTCTACTTAGGTTTTTGACCACATCACCCTGGGCACTGTATTGTCTGATTATTATTGTGGATCGATTCATCCAGTTCACCCCTAATAAATTTCAGTATCACATCGTGAAGGCCCAATATCACTCCTTCCACTTGCCCTGTCAGGAATTAATGTAATTTTGCTGCATTGACATATGCAGTTCCACCACCGCTGAACCTATTCTAACTTTTCCTCCCTTGTTTTTCCTTCCCTTCCTTCCTTATCAGTGTCTAGCCTGATTCAGGCTTACTCTCAGGCATATATATTTTTTGCTGTCCTGATGATGATCCCGTTATTCTAGTCAGGTTCGAAACGTCGTCGACAACCACATCTTGACTTGTACTTGTTGATTATGATTTGTGTGGAGCATAAGATGTTTCTTACAATCGTGACTGTTGTAAATATATGTGTGAAGTCACTATACGAGTAATTGCCTGAGGTCTGGAAGTCTGTTGATTTCTCAGAGCCCCGCTGAGCCTGTGCATGCTGCCTGCAGAGGGTAGGAGACAGGGCCATCCAGGAGGCTCCTACGCATACCTCTATCCCGAACAGCCAACATGGAAGAGTATGGCCAGAAAACAACCTGTAAGCCACAAGCCTCCACACAACGTACCTGAGTCCAGGCACCAAACTGGCAGCTGTCCACCTCCCTGACAGCTGTTGAACCTGGAGCTCAGGAAGGGGAATCCTCCCTACCTTTACCGCCTTGCCCGTCTACCCAGTTGGCGTGTGGGGGTGTACCTAATGCTCAGGGCCTGTAACATCCCCTCTGGTGAACCTTGGACTGCCTGGGCCCTGCTGAATCGTCATAGCCGGAGTTTTGGAGCACTGCTGGCCTCTGGGCCCTACAGTGCCACCTTTTAACTTCTGCTTGGGGGTCTTGGCCTTCCCCCGTGTCCCGGACATTCCACCGTCTGGGAGCGCAGGGGTTTGAGCTTAGGGACAGCTGTGCTAGAGGCCCCCTGACTTGCTGCGGACACCCTGTCATGCTCGCAGAACCACCAGAGCTATGTCTGGAGCCACGGCCAAGGACATATCTGTTACCTCCTTGTGGCACAAAGTAAACCTGCCGAACATGGATTCCTCCACAGCGAAGGCAGAAGCCCCTTCTTCGACCACCTCTTCAGCTCCCCTCAACCAAGCCGATATGGGCAATTTTCTCAGTGAACTCCGAGCTGATATCGGCTCCCTTAAAATGGAATTTAAATCTTGCATCCACTAAATCAAACGCAACATCGATGGTCTTGGCAAGAGAGTCAACGATATGGAACAAAACCACTGGATTCCCCGACTGAAGAGCTGGAGGCCCTCTGGCGCCGGATGGGGACCTTGGAAGACCAACTGACCTCCAACTGAAGCACGAAGATATCGAAAAATGCAGCCGCAGGAACAATATTCGCATCAGGGGCATCCCAAACGGAATTAAGGGCCCCGACATCATGTCCTTCATCGCAGATCTACTGCACGCCATCCGAGGCAATCCAGATGCATCCCCTCCCATGTTGGACAGGGCACATAAGGTGGCAGGAACTTCCTGATAACCTCGCTCGAGTGCATTTCTTTGTCGAAAAGGAGGCGATCCTGCAAGCCTCACAGAAAAAGTCAGATCTGGTGTATAAGGGACATACAATTCAGCTGTTTTAGGATCTTGCACCCTCCACCCTGCACCGGCGCAGGTACTTCCGCCCCGTCACTGCCAAACTTCAGGAACTCAGTGTACGCTACCAATGAGGCCATCCTTTTGCTATCATCTTTGAGTGGGAGGGCAGGCGTAGAGTCCTCCGATCGCTGTAGGAAGCCCAAAGCCTTCTGAACCTCCTGCCCGCCTCTGAGTGGGTTGCCCATCCCCACCTGCCACGCCGATCCGGCGTCCCCAGCGGCCACTGTGGTCCACAGTGCCCTCCCGAAACATCTCTAACCGCAACAGAGACCTCCAGTCCAGTGAAGCCAAGAAGGATATTATTCAGCACCTGCGAAATCTGGAGGCACCCTCCACACCTCCCCCTTCGACAGCAGGCTCAGTATGATTTGTCATGCCCTCCCCTACCCCTCCACAGGGGTGGGGTGCAGTGGCCTCCTGTGACACCCTGCATCGTGCACCCATGGCTGCCTCGATCCTTTGTTGACTTCCAGCCTCCCCTGCTTCCTTGAGGGCTGACTATGAGCCACAGTCTAATGGCCGAGCGGTGCATAATGCCCAACGCCACAAACCGCCTTTCCTTAGCTGGGCATGTGGACACAAACGCTGCCAATGAGACCTTGTGTTGCATAGCTGGCCCTGAACATTGTGGGCCTTGGGGGTCCGATGGGCCTTGGACCTACACTTCCTGTGAGATTGTCCTCCGAATCCAGACATTTGAGGAGTGACTTCCCTGGGTCGGTTGGCGTCCCCAGGTGCTGGCCCCCTTCACCTCTGGATTAATTGTTCTGGCCCGGTTGGCCTGATGTTAATGTTTTACCTAAGGTGCACTTTTTTTCTCTAGGTTGCATGTTACCCTGGGGGTTCCCACCCTCTCTCACTCTCACGTCTCATCACACTGCAAGTCCTGGCCAGCTGGGAGTGGGTTGCTTCTCACCGCCCCACCTTTCCTGCCCACCTTCTTGCAATACCCCAGAACGTCAGAACCTGGTTCACCCACTATATGCAGAGCTAGCCTACTCGCCCTCTCCCTTCTACCTCCCTACTTACCTCAGGCTACTTACTTGCGCGGGGCACTCAGCCCTGACATCCAACCCCCTCAATGACCTCAGTCACCGGGGTTAAATTTGTCACACTTAATGTGCAAGGGCTCAACTCACCAAATAAATAGAAACAAGTGTGGCAATATCTCCTCCAGCAGGATGCTGATGTGATCTTCTTGCAGGAGACACACCTCCTCCAGCAGGACACCCCACACATGGCACACCCCAACTACCCCATCCGTCACTGGGCCTCTGCAACTTCCAAAACAGCCGGAGTTGTAATATTCTGCAAGACCTTGTTCTGTTCTAGGACCCTGCGGGTGGCCCGGGACGGGGAGGGCCGCTCATTGAAGCTCACTATACAACGTGGACCGCGCCCCCTTACACTTCTGAATGCATATCTTCCCAACCAGGCACAAGATACATTCCTTAGGACTTTACTTAAGGCCTCCTTCCAGGGTACCGGAGTTATGTCCACGGCCCTTAAGCGCAAAGTAGCAGATCTGGGACTGGCACATGCCTGGAGATACCACCACCCTGACACTAGGGATTTTTCCTTCTTCTCTCATGTCCACCAATCATATTCACGTATTGACGGCTTCTTCCTCACTCACCCCCTGCTACGGGACCTCCGCTCCTCCCTCATCTCTGACATTTCAATCTCTGACCATGCACAAGTAGAACTGACTTGGACTAGTAGGGACGACGTGACTCATCCTTCCCCGCGCTGGCACCTTCCCCCGCAACTTCTGCAGGACCCTGTGGAAGTTAAGGCAATCCACACTGTGATAGCAAACTACTTTGAGACTAACACTCACCCAGACATCTCGACACATACACTCTGCGATGAGTTTAATGCTGCTATTAGGGGTGTGATTACTTCTATTTCCATCGCCCGGGTAAGAGTAGCCAGGTTGGTGGAGACGGGTCTGGCCACAGAGATCAAGGACGTGGAACCCCAGAACATGGGCCACCACCGACACAGATAAACAACAGGCATTTCATAACTTCTACCAAGCTCTCTATACTAGCGAGGAAGTCCCTCTGGACGCCATCGCCAACTACTTGGCGGGTTGTCAATGGGACCCCCTTGACACCTCTCACACGGAGCTGCTTGAGGACCCTATATCCTTGGAGGAGTTCTAGCGTGCCCTCAAGAGCTTTCCCCTTGGTAAGACCCCAGGGCCTGAAGGCCTGCCTGTAGCTTTCTACTGCAAATTTCTCCCACAGCTGCAAGATTAACTGCTGGCCCTGTCTAACACTTTCACTGCAGCTTCGGGACTCACTCCCACTATGTCCGAGGCTGAGATCTCTTGTATCCCGAAACCGGGCAAAGACCCCTCACTCTGTGCCTCATATCGTCCTATAGCGCTACTGAACACCGACACAAAACTCTATATTAAAATATTAGCTAACAGCTGGAGCTCTATCTCCTGGATCTTATAAATCCGGGTCAGGTTGGCTTCATCCACAACAGGCAGGGCGCAGACAATATCCATCGTCAGGCCCACTTAGTGGAGAAATCCCACTGCCATGCTATCCCGGCCTGCCTTCTCTCCCTGGACGCAGAGAAGGCCTGTGATAGGGGCAGTTGGCCCTTCTTGAAGGCCGTACTCCAGAAGACAGGTCTAGGCCCTGCAATGGTTGAAAGGATTATGGCCCCTTAAACTTCCCTGACTGCGAGAATTTGAGTAAATGGAGGCCTTTCCCAAGCCATTCACCTGCGGTGGGGCACTAGGCAGGGTTTCCCCCTCTCCCCTCTCCTATTTGAACTAGCGGTAGAACCCCTGGTGGCTACCATTCAACAGATGGAGGACATAGTGGGGATAACCCTTCGGGGGGTGAGCTCACAAGCTTGCCTTATTTGTTGATGATCTTCTACTGACACTCGCCCAGCCAGAGAAATCCCTCCAGGCATTCGTCCGCACACTCCAGACTTTTGAGGCAGTTTCCAGCTTTAAGATCAACCTGACCAAGTTCCAAGATCTGAACTTAACTATCCACCCAGAAGACCTCCTGGCAGTCCAATCCCTTACACCCTTCCAATGGGCCCCTAGATTCATCCAATACCTTGGCCTCTGACTTACCCCAACCTTAGCTACCTGGTCGATAGCCAATTGGCTGGAATGTCGGAAATCCATTTTGGAGGGCCTCCTCCGATGGAAACCTCTCCAGGTTTCATGGCTGGACAGGTTAAATGCGGTCAAGATGTCACTCTTGCCAAAAATACTATACCTCTTCCAATGCCTCCCTACATCGATCCCTCAAGACGAGATCTTACTCCTGCAACAGGACATTTGTTACTTCATTTGGGGGAGCACCCTTGCTTCTCCAACACTACTGATGCTCCCTCGGGACCGAGGAGGGCTGTGATACCCCATTCTCCTTGAATATTACTGGGCTGCACACCTCCGCTTCATCACAGAGTGGATAGTATGTGAGAACGACAAGCATTGGTTTCATATGGACCGTGCAGTAGCCTGTCGCCCCCTCTGGGACCTAGCCTGGCTCCCCAGACATGCGAGGCCTCGAAGCACCTACATTGCCATCCCCACAAAAACGGTCCTAGAAATATCGGACAAAGTTGCAGTAAGACTGGCCTTACTACATTTCCTTCACCTAACACCCCCTTGGCGCTCAACCCTGAATTTGCTCTCGCCCTAGGACCCCATTCCTACAGCCACTGGAGGGAGGGTGACTGCCGCACTGTTCGGGATCTCTTTGAGGGGGATTCCCTCAAGTCATTGGAACAATGTCACCAGGAGTTTTATCTCCATGAGTTCACCAGACAGCAATATTACCAGCTCCACCACTGGGCCCTCTCCTTATCTAACTCGCAGGGGGACACTTGCCAACTGACTGCTTTCGAAACCTTGGGCAGTTCCTTCAACGGGTCCCGTGGACTCATCTCATGCACGTTCTACGTCCTCTAACATTCCACCCCTATCCATCAGTATCCCTACCAAACACAATGGCACACTGATACTGGGGAAGAGCTGTCCACAAAACAATGGGAGCGCCTATAGTGAAACATCCCACAGATTCTGAAAAGCAAACCCCAACGTGAGACGGCGTACAAGGTCATGAGGCATTGGTACCTCACACCCACCCGACTTCACGCTATTTTTCCCTCAACTTCTCCCATGTGCTGGCGATGTACATCAGCACCAGGGGACTTTCTACACATATGGTGGTCATGCTCCGGCATTACCACCTTCTGGAAAGAAATCCTTAGTCATATTTGAGGGACAAAAGGCTACCCGATCCCAGATTCATATCCGACAGAGCTTCTTGGTATTCGACCCCAACACCTGCAGGCCATGACACATGCTGAATGGCATCTAATCTCTCACATGCTGAGAGCGGCTGAGTAACTCATTGCTTTACATTGGAAACAGCCGGCTGCCCTCCACCCCCGCAGCTCAATGGTTCATACACCTATGGCAAGTCCTAGGCATGGAATCGCTTTCTCATAGACTAGCACACACGGAAGGGAAGTTCACCTGTATCTGGCAACCTCTTCTACAATACTTCTCCCATTTAGAATACACATTGGATGGACAACAAAGAATAATACAAGAAAGATTAACTTGTGAAACAGAATACGTGGTCCTTGCCTTGAAGTGTAGTTGCAATAAGTATTACGTGGGAAGTACCATCAATAAATTAAAACTACCAATCCTACAGCATGTTCGAGCGATCAGGAATGGGGATACGAGTTATCCCATGGCCAACCATTTTTAAAAAGAACATAATCGTTCCCTGGCAGGTTTCAGCTTCTTTGGATTGAAACAAATACTGAAACATCCAAGAGTAGGAAACAGGGAGAGGGAACTGAGAAGAGAAGAATCTAAATTAATTATATCAATGGGTAAGGAAACCCGATGGGACATAACATTGATGCAGAATTATACGTCCTTCTTTAGATGAACCATCATATTTTCCAATTAAAAAACAGACTCCCTCTACCTGTTTCAATGACACTTCACCACACTAGGAGATTATTACAATGAACAGAAATGAGGATTATATACTGGGAAATTTGATATGAAATATTATTAATAGTTGTGCCCGTAATTGTCGCTGAATGAATTTTTTAGCAGATGGCTTTTTGAATTTTATATGAATTAAATGTTTACAGAAGGAGATGTATTTTAAGTCCCCGAAAATATTCTTAGAAATCTTAGGGAGTCAAGAAAGAAGACTCTTTAGGAATATCAACTAACAGGTTAAATGATTGCTTCTTACTAGCACTCACACTTTACTGAGGGTTAAATTATCCTGTACCATGAATGATTATTTGTCATGTGCAATAGATCAATTGGGTACAGAAAGAGTAAAAAAATAAAAAAATGAAATACTAATAGACAGCAAGAAGAATATGTATTATCGGAGGACAGAGGACCTAGACACTTTAACACCAATCACTTTACATGAATTATTTCTATATTTGAAGAACTTCCCAACCCAAATTAAAGCATTAGCACTTTATAAATGGCACTTTATTGCAATTTAAGTGCAATATTTGTTATTGAGGATAGCACCTTATTGGGTTATGTGTGCAATATGGGGATCAGTGAAGGTGCATAACAGGTATTAAATGGTAAGAGAATAAGAATAGCAACACTGTAATGAACCGGATAAATATTAGAGTGCAAATAGTCATACATTTTATGGGATCATATACCGTTGGGTTGACAGAATAGATTTTGGATAAATTTGAGAAAAAATAAGATCTGAGGAATAAGGGGACTAAGGAAGAAATGGTTAAACATCTCATAGCAAATGGAGGTCAGATTGTGACATAAGAGGAATCAAGGTGGTGCACTAGTGGTCAACTGGGCAAGAAAATAGTAGAAGGACAGTTGATAAGGAGGGAGTAGGAATCACTGTGGTGTGACAATAGGCCCAGCACAAGGCAGAAGCTGAAATGCATCTGCCTGGGAGATTAATGCAGTTTGCTGTTTAATTTGCACTTTAAAATAATTTTTACCCTTTGGAACATTGGACTGGTGACACATTGAAAAATAAAAGAAGAAAAAAAAAAAAAAACATCAACTTACAAGCGACGGTGTCTGAGGAGTTTGTGCCGCTGTGTAATGGTTCAGAATAAAGGACCACCTAGTGGATACATATATATATATATATATATATATATATATATATATATATATATATATATATTATCTACTGGCGGTCGCCAGTAGATAGTTATAGTTACAACCTATTATCCATAGGAAATCCGCGACATTCTATTTGAAATAACTCTCTTGCCGGTTGACGTATCTTCGCAAAATTTTCAAACTTTATGGCCCGCTCCGGTCCGCTCCTACCCTGAAAGTCTCGGGGATTCGTCAAGCGGGGCCGAGAAAAAGGGGGTCCCAAAGCGCGTTTTCCCCATGCAATTTTCCATAGGAAACTTTAGACACGGCTACAGCCCGAACTGCTGAACGGAATTACACCAAATTTGGCAAAGAGGTAGTTCTTGGTTCAGAAAGAACCCTTTTGTTAAATGGTGTAAATCCGTTCAGTAGTTGCTGAGAAAATCAAAAGTAAAAGATAGATATATCTATGGCCGAGTAGGGTCCGCGTACCCTCAGCGCACCCTGCGCGCACCGTCCCGATCACGAGCTGCATGTTAATTGGCTGTCAGCTGGCTGTCAACATTCCGATTCAGGAAATGTTGGCAGCCATTTTGTCCCTCGGTAGAACCGAGGGACAGAAACAAGTGCGCAAAGCGCACAAAGGGGGCAGGGGTAGAAACACCCTGACCCCTAGGTCTGCTCAGGGGTCCCACAAAACCCCTGGGCAAAAAAATTTTTTTTTTTTTTTAAAATCGGCAGGATGCGCTCAGGGTGCGCGAATCCTGCCGGAACATCGAAGCGCGGTCTCCGCGCTCGATGTTAATTGGCCCCGGGTGGGCCAAGTCCCGGGAGCATGCTGGGGGGTTATTTTATGTGTGGGGGCCTCTAAGGGCCCCCAAGCCCCGGGACCACCACCCCCGGGGCTTTATGTAGAATGGTGCGGGAGGGCTCTGAGCCCTCCCGCAGCCACGCCACCTCCCCGGGCTTCTTTTTATTTTTGAAAAACCTGTGTGGGGGGCTCCAGCCCCCACACGCCCAGGGACCACCACCTCCCGGGGCACTAAGAAAAATTACAATGGGGGTCCGTTTGGACTCCCAAGCCCCGGGACCACCACCTCCCGGGGCTTTCAAAATGTAAGGAGGGGGCCGCGCGGCCCACCTCCTGGAGCCTGTGGTGGCCCTGGGGACCGCCACCCCCAGGGCCGGCTCCTGCAGTGTCCCGGGTGCCTACCCCGGGACACTGCTGTTTGCAATGACAGGACGGGAGCCTCGCGGCTCCCGTCCTGTCATTGCAAACTGCTTTGATATTGGAAGAGAGCAGGAAACCTGCTCTCTCTTCCAATATCCAAAGCTGATTGCTTTTCACATGGGGAGCAGCATGTTAGCTGCTCCCCATGTGTAAGCAATGCCGGCTCCGTAGGACACGGGAGCCGGCGGGACTGTGGGGGTTTGGGGACCCCACAGTCCCCAACGAGAGGCCAGGCCCGGGGATGGGGTCCCCGGGGCCATAAGTAGCCACGGAGGGGGCCACGCAGCCCCCTCCCAAAGGTAAAAAAGTTACAAAAAAAAAAAAGTGCAAGGCCGGCCGCGGGGATGGCGTCCCGGGGCCTTAAATGGCCTGAGGAGGGGGCCACGCAGCCCCCTCCAAATAAAAAAAAAAGAGCCATGCCCCGGGGATGGGGTCCCCGGGGCCAATACAGGCCCAGGAAGGGGGCCACGCGGCCCCCTTCCCGTTTTTAAATATTTTAATAAATAAAAGGGGTAAGGCCCTGGGGATGGGGTCCCCAGGGCCTAAAAATAGGAAAAAGGAAGGGGGCCACACAGCTCCCCTTCAGAGGAAAGAAAAATGATCGGGCCCGCAGGCCCCGCCCCTTCCTTCACCACCTCTGCAAACGCGCCCCTGGCGCGTTTGCAGAGAGGAACAATTCCCTTGAATATGGGGTCCCTGGGGCCAACTAGCCCACCAGGAACCTCCAGTATGCGCCAGGGGCTGCCTTGCAGAGAGGTGTACAGAGGCCACGCTCCTTTTACACCTCTCTGCAACGCAGCTCTGTGGCGCTTTGGAGGTATATGGTGGGCTAGTTGCACCCCAGGGACCCTCAGGATTCAAGGGAGTTAATCCCCCGACTTAAAACGCGCCACGGGGCGCATTTGCACAGTGGTGAAGGGAGGGCGGGGCTTCAGGTGACATGTGTGCAACCAGGCCCCGTGGCGCGTTTTAAGATGGGAATTAAATCCTTCAATCCTGAGGGTCCTGGGGGCCAACTAGCCCAACAGGTACGTCCAGAAAGCGCCACAGAGCTGCGTTGCAGAGAGGTGTAAAAGGGGTGTGGCCTCTGTACATGTCTCTGCAACGCAGCCCCCAGGCGCATACTGGAGGTTCCTGGTGGGCTAGTTGGCCCGTAGGGACCCTCATGATTCAAGGGGACTTAATCCCCAACTTAGAAACGCGCCACGGGCGCGTTTGCACAGATGTCACCTCAGGCCCCGCCCCTCCCTTCACCATTGTGCAAATATTCCTCTAAAATCAGCCGAAATACGAATTCTGATTTACTCACCTGTTATCAGGAGAGACCTCAGTGCTGCATCTTTCAGCCCAGTACTAATCCTGAAAAGTAATTTTAACCGTACTTACCAGTAACTTGAATTTCCTTCCATAGGCTAACATTGACTGGTTTCACTTGGAAATTCTTCTAAGTGTGGAGTTTTGGAACTTTAAAATATTCCTCTAAAATCAGCCGAAATACGATTCCGATTTACTCACCTGTTATCAGGAGAGACCTCAGTGATGTATCTTTCAGCCCAGTACTGGTCCTGAAAAGTAATTTTAACCGTACTTACCAGTAACTTGAATTTCCTTCCATAGGCTAACATTGACTGGTTTCACTTGGAAATTCTTCTAAGTGTGGAGTTTTGGAACTTTAAAATATACCTCTAAAATCAGCCGAAATACGAATTCCGATTTACTCACCTGTTATCAGGAGAGACCTCAGTGCTGCATCTTTCAGCCCAGTACTGATCCTCAAAAGTAATTTTAACCGTACTTACCAGTAACTTGAATTTCCTTCCATAGGATATAATTGCCTGCTTTTTGCTGAAAAAGTTTCTAAGTGTTGATTTTGAAACATACAAATATTCCTCTAAAATCAGCCGAAATACGAATTCCGATTTACTCACCTGTTATCAGGAGAGACCTCAGTGCTGTATCTTTCAGCCCAGTACTGGTCCTGAAAAGTAATTTTAACCGTACTTACCAGTAACTTGAATTTCCTTCCATAGGCTAACATTGACTGGTTTCACTTGGAAATTCTTCTAAGTGTGGAGTTTTGGAACTTTAAAATATTCCTCTAAAATCAGCCGAAATACGAATTCCGATTTACTCACCTGTTATCAGGAGAGACCTCAGTGCTGTATCTTTCAGCCCAGTACTGGTCCTGAAAAGTAATTTTAACCGTACTTACCAGTAACTTGAATTTCCTTCCATAGGCTAACATTGACTGGTTTCACTTGGAAATTCTTCTAAGTGTGGAGTTTTGGAACTTTAAAATATTCCTCTAAAATCAGCCTGAAATACGAATTCCGATTTACTCACCTGTTATCAGGAGAGACCTCAGTGCTGCATCTTTCAGCCCAGTACTGGTCCTGAAAAGTAATTTTAACCGTACTTACCAGTAACTTATATTTTCTTCCATAGGAATCCATTGTCTGGTTTTCAGCAGAAAAGTGTCAACTTTTAAAATACAATAATATTCCTTAAAAATCACGACTGTACCAAAACGCTTTTACTCAACTGTTTACAGGAGATGTACCAGGACTGAATCTAGGATCCAGTCCTGTGGTTAGAAAAGTAATCCATAAAGTAACTAATTGCATTTAACTAGAAATTCACATTGAGCTGAATGTTGCATTGTGTTTGAAAATGTGGTGCCCATTGCAACAACTGTAACTACTGTACTTAAAAGTCTATTGCCTATGTGCAAAGTATTTAAACTAAAGTAATTCATTCTGAGAAAGTATTTTTTGTAATGTAATGTATAATGTAATTACAATGTAATTTAAAAAATAAAATATGTAAAAAAAATCTAAAAATGTAATAAATCAGTATGAAAAAATTAATATAACAATTAATACATTTAAAAATTGTCATTTACAAAACCTTTGAAATTCACTAAAAAAACGTAGGTTTCAGACATGTTATAGTTAGGAATTAGCATTTAAAAACCTTTGAAATTCACTGAAAAACCATAGGTTTCAGATAAGTTATAGTTAGAAATTAGCATTTAAAAACCTTTGAAATTCACTGAAAAAACCATAGGTTTTAGGGACAGTTATAGTTAGTTGGACATTGCACTCGTACAAAACCCGTGAAATTCCCTCGTTATAGTTAGTTCAGCTAACTATAACTCGCGCTCCCGCAATGCACTGCTGATGACGTCACATATTACATCACTCATGACATGGTCAGTGACATCACTGATGACATCACTGATGACATCTCAAATGACATCACTGATGACATCATCCAGTGACTGTGTGTTTCTGTAAAGTTTAAATATTTTTTAACATAAACTATCAGAATGTAGCCAACTCTTTCTCAAGGAACATCTTGAGAAAGAGTTGGCACATTCTGAAGACAGACAGTATTATTGGTTCGGACATTCCAGCTTCCCCCCTTATTACTTTTAAGAAAGCCAGATCCCTAAGGGATAGTTTAGTACATAGTCATTTTGACACGAAACCTACTACAGTAAGGACCCTTAGGGAACTGAGGGGCTTCTTTCCTTGCGGGAAATGCAAGGCTTGTGTAGGGAGCAGAAGAACAATCACGTATGAAGTACCAGGCCTCAAAAAGTTAAGATCTATTAGTAAGTTCATAACATGCAGTACCACATATGTGGTGTATTGCTTGGAATGTCCTTGCGGATTGAGGTACGTAGGAAGTACGATTCATCCCATAAAAGTGAGAGTCCTGGAACATATGAGGGCAATTGCAAAGAATGATCCAACGTACCCTGTCGCAAGGCATTTTTTGAAAAACATCAGAGTAACAGGGAGCTGTTACGGTACTTTGGATTAGATCAGGCTTTCATCACTGTACGGGGAGGAGATAGGATTAAGAGGTTACGCAGATTGGAATCGAGATATATAATTGATTTAGAAACTAAGGCCCCAAAAGGAATGAATTTAGGGAGGAATTAGCTGTACATCTCGGTGACTAAATGATAATGTAGCAAATGTACTTCTATGAAACCGCTGTTGTGGGAAGAAATGATATGAAGTAAATGTTATAGCTGTGTATTTGTGAGAAATTAAGAAAGTCACTGTTGCAATTAAGATATTTTTTCTGTTTAATTTACGGATATGTAGATAAAAGCCGATATACGGCTTTACGAGGAATGTTCTGTCTACCTTTTAGCCGATTCACGGCACAATTGTGAAATGGTAACGAGAGAGCAAACTAATGCACACTTTTGGCCGATTTACGACCTGATGAAGTGGATGTTTTTTGCCGATATACGGCGTGATAATATGTCGAAGTATCCGTGTTTTGAATAAACGACGAGGTAACGTAATGAATGAGTTCTGCTCATGCATAGATATTAACAAAGGACATGTTTAAAGATGGCGCCTTTGTTTGCATATAAATTTGTAGTCCTTCGTTGTGGACAGTGATGATGCAACTTATCATGTTACTTGATTGATAATGTGTGTTTTTTTTAACGTGTATATAAAATGACTGCGTTATGGCGCGAGATTTTAAACATCAGACTAAGGCGTAAACCGAAACGCGTCATGTTGGCTATATGAATTAAAATGGATAATTCAAGATTTGGACCCCGTGAGTGCTTATTTTCGATCCGAAGAGGAAAGAATTGTGAGCGTTATATATATATATATATATATATATATATATATATATATATATATATATATATATAAAAGAAAGGGGCATCCTCAACGAAGAAGCACTCTGAGGCAGGCTGTTTCCTTTATTGAGCAACAGCAAAAACAGAAACTTCCATTGGATTCCATGCAGCCTTACGCGTTTCAGACTCAACAGTCCTTGATCACAGGCCAGAAATGCAGCAAAGCAGAAAGCGACCACCTGCCCATCGTTAAATACAGTTCCGCCCCTCTGGGCCTCTAGTGAGTTCCCAGATGCATGATGGTAAAGGTAGTCCCATTTATTTTAAATCACCCCCAGTGGGTCTGATATTGACTGCATTTCAATAAAAAATGTAAAAGCACAGCCCCAGTGGGCTGATCAAATGTCTTGTACCTGAATTCACTGGAAATATTCAGAGCCTGCCAAATCCCAATGTGACAAACAATCCCAGTCACAGGACCTGCAATGTCAGCAGTGGTGCTTCCTCATGGCTGGACTGGCCGTAAAATATGAAAGAAAGGGGTGTCCTCAACGAAGAAGCACTCTGAAGCAGGCTGTTTCCTTTATTGAGCAACAGCAAAAACAGAAACTTCCATTGGATTCCATGCAGCCTTACGTGTTTCAGACTCAACAGTCCTTGATCACAGGCCAGAAATGCAGCAAAGCAGAAAGCGACCACCTGCCATCGTTAAATACAGTCCGCCCCTCTGGGCCTCTAGTGAGTTCACAGATGCATGATGGTAAAGGTCATTTATTTTAAATCACCCCCAGTGGGTCTGATATTGACTGCATTTCAATAAAAATGTAAAAGCACAGCCCCAGTGGGCTGATCCAATGTCTTGTACCTGAATTCACTGGAAATATTCAGAGCCTGCCAATCCCAATGTGACAAACAATCCCAGTCACAGGACCTACAATGTCAGCAGTGGTGCTTCCTCATGGCTGGACTGGCCGTAATATATGAAAGAAAGGGGTGTCCTCAACGAAGAAGCACTCTGAGGCCGGCTGTTTCCGTTATTGAGCAACAGCAAAAACAGAAACTTCCATTGGATTCCATGCAGCCTTACGCGTTTCAGACTCAACAGTTCTTGATCACAGGCCAGAAATGCAGCAAAGCAGAAAGCGACCACCTGCCCATCGTTAAATACAGTCCGCCCCTTGGGCCTCTAGTGAGTTCACAGATGCATTATGGTAAAGGTAGTCCCATTTATTTTAAATCACCCCCAGTGGGTCTGATATTGACTGCATTTCAATAAAAAAATTTAAAAGCACAGCCCCAGTGGGCTGATCCAATGTCTCGTACCTGAATTCACTGAAATATTCAGAGCCTGCCAATCCCAATGTGACAAACAATCCCAGTCACAGGACCTGCAATGTCAGCAGTGGTAAGCTTCCTCACGGCTGGACTGGCCGTAATATATGAAAGAAAGGGGTGTCCTCAACGAAGAAGCACTCTGAGGCAGGCTATTTCCTTTATTGAACAACAGCAAAAACAGAAACTTCCATTGGATTTCATGCAGCCTTACGCGTTTCAGACTCAACAGTCCTTGATCACAGGCCAGAAATGCAGCAAAGCAGAAAGCGACCACCTGCCATCGTTAAATACAGTCCGCCCCTCTGGGCCTCTAGTGAGTTCACAGATGCATGATGGTAAAGGTCATTTATTTTAAATCACCCCCAGTGGGTCTGATATTGACTGCATTTCAATAAAAAATGTAAAAGCACAGCCCCAGTGGGCTGATCCAATGTCTTGTACCTGAATTCACTGGAAATATTCAGAGCCTGCCAATCCCAATGTGACAAACAATCCCAGTCACAGGACCTACAATGTCAGCAGTGGTGCTTCCTCATGGCTGGACTGGCCGTAATATATGAAAGAAAGGGGTGTCCTCAACGAAGAAGCACTCTGAGGCCGGCTGTTTCCGTTATTGAGCAACAGCAAAAACAGAAACTTCCATTGGATTCCATGCAGTCTTACGCGTTTCAGACTCAACAGTTCTTGATCACAGGCCAGAAATGCAGCAAAGCAGAAAGCGACCACCTGCCCATCGTTCAATACAGTCCGCCCCTTGGGCCTCTAGTGAGTTCACAGATGCATTATGGTAAAGGTAGTCCCATTTATTTTAAATCACCCCCAGTGGGTCTGATATTGACTGCATTTCAATAAACAAATGTAAAAGCACAGCCCCAGTGGGCTGATCCAATGTCTCGTACCTGAATTCACTGGAAATATTCAGAGCCTGCCAATCCCAATGTGACAAACAATCCCAGTCACAGGACCTGCAATGTCAGCAGTGGTGCTTCCTCACGGCTGGACTGGCCGTAATATATGAAAGAAAGGGGTGTCCTCAACGAAGAAGCACTCTGAGGCAGGCTATTTCCTTTATTGAACAACAGCAAAAACAGAAACTTCCATTGGATTTCATGCAGCCTTACGCGTTTCAGACTCAACAGTCCTTGATCACAGGCCAGAAATGCAGCAAAGCAGAAAGCGACCACCTGCCCATCGTTAAATACTGTTCCGCCCCTCTGGGCCTCTAGTGAGTTCACAGATGCATGATGGGAAAGGTAGTCCTATTTATTTTAAATCACCCCCAGTGGGTCTGATATTGACTGCATTTCGATAAAAAATGTAAAAGCACAGCCCCAGTGGGCTGATCAAATGTCTCGAACCTGAATTCACTGGAAATATTCAGAGCCTGCCAATCCCAATGTGACAAACAATCCCAGTCACAGGAGCTGCAATGTCAGCAGTGGTGCTTCCTCATGGCTGGAATGGCCGTAATATATGAAAGAAAGGGGTGTCCTCAACGAAGAAGCACTTTGTTTTTAAGTTGTCGAATTGTGGGCAAACCCACTTGGGATTAATGGATGCGGCAGAACTACCAGGATCATATTTCATCTGGAATACTCTCCTTGAGGCCCACTGGGGGCGGTATGTTATTTATTGGCAGATGGATGTCAGCTGTGTTTTCATTGCCGCACTCGACATGGCCTGTGAACAAGAACTGCTGAAGTTCGAAACGCTAAGTCCTGATGCATGATTCTGAGCTCAATTGTTGGCTTTGCTGTGGAGTTATGAGGAAATAAAACCTGTCTGTGTGTGCATTTTCGCCGAGGGCAACTTCTTTTCCTTTAATATATATACATAAGCTGCGTGAAGAAATGATGGTGAGACTCACAAAGGAGGAAGAAAACATTAAGGCAAGAAAGACATACAAATTCAAAAGGGACCGTGAGGACTATGCCAATGGCCAGATTTTCACGTTTGCTAGACGGTATGACTCAATAAGAATGGCAACAGCCAGCAGACGCATGCAAACAGATAACCAGACATCCAAGCAAGCAGAAGGAGGCCAACAATTAGGGGAATTGACTTCTGTGTCGGATCTCAGTTCAGTGGCTGAAAGTGAGTCGGACAATGAGAGCTCGAGGGCAATGAGAGCACACAATGGAATCAAGTTCACCTTGGTGGAAGAACTAGGCATTTTAAAACAGGGAAGACGGGAGACGCTACGACCTCGCAACAAGGGAGCGATTGTAAAACCCGCTCACAAAGAAGAAGGAGCAGGCGTAAGGCCAGCCAAAGGCGCAGAGAATACGAAGCGGGGTCGGGGCAGAGCAAGGTATTAACGAAAGACGTCATTAACAATATGATCTCAATGGGCAACAAAAGTATTAACAACATCATAAAAGATCAGGAGGCTAACACCATCATAAATTTGGCTAGCATCGGTTTATCTGCAGCAGAAGCCTAGCTGTTGTCCTTGGGACTATCTCATTGCCCTGAGTCAAATTTTTATTATTTCAGGACAAGAGCAGATGTCTATCAATATATCAGAAAATTGAAGCTCAAGAAATTTCATTTACAAAAACCAGCGCCCAATCAACCAGGAGAGAAACACCAAGTATCTAGTGAGATGTCCCCAGCAGGATTGATGGTCTCTGATATAGGCTTATATCAGGACTTATGTGATCTAGAGAGTGGCATAGAAACTGTGCACAATGCTGAGAATGTGCAATTGTTGTCCCCCCTGGTAACCAATTCCGAGACCGACAACACCATTTAAACCCAAGTCTAAATTTGTTCCAAATATGGCCCGAGATGGTTTGGACATGTTCAGCGAGCAGGTAGTGGCCCAAATCAAAAAATTTAATTTAGAAATCAATGGACCAGCAAAAAGGAAATACACTAATAAGGAGAGGCAATATAACCAACTAATTACCAAGCTGCAGAAAGAAAAGGTGATAATAAGAACATCTGACAAGGGCGGTAACATTGTCCTATGGCCAGAAAAGGAATATATGGAGGAGGCATATGGCCAACTGAATGACCAGCAATGTTACAGGAGAAGTAATCCATTGAAATTTAAGAATATTCAGGATTCTTTATTTAAACATCTCCTGGCATGGAAAAGTGTAGGTCTTCTCAGTTGGGAGGAATACAAATACCTCAAAAAAGATTGTCCATTGGTCCCGGTGATTTATTTCATACCCAAGATTCACAAGAGTGTTGAGAAACCACCTGGGAGACCGATAATTTCAGCTTGTAATGGGCCGTTAGAAAATGTTTCCAGATATATTGACTATTTCTTACAAGGATTTATGAAGAATTTGACATCTTATGTGCAAGACACATGTGACTTTTTAAGAAAAATAGAGAATATTATTTGGAATCCTGATTATCTGCTCATAGCTTTGGATGTTTCATCCTTGTATACATGCATTCGGAATAAGGATGGGATGAGAGCTGTAGAGCATTTTCTTAATTCAAGGCCCATAGCATTTGTACAGCATACCAAAATGTTGTTGGATATGTTGCTATTCTGTTTGGAGAACAATGTGTTTCTTTTCAATGGACAATTGTTTCAACAGATCCAGGGAGTGGCTATGGGGGCCAGCTTCTCCCCCAGTTATGTCTGTTTATTTATGGGCTGGTGGGAGGAGCTGGTCCTCATGAGACAATATGAGAATATTTATAAAACCAATGTCATTTCCTGGATGCGGTTCATTGACGACTTGTTCATAATATGGAGGGGCAATAAGGAGAGTGCAATTGAATTTATAGAACAAATTAATAAAAATGATATTAATTTGCGATTTACATCAACTATAAGTAACAGCACTATAACATTTTTAGATGTGCAGGTCCAAGTCATTAACAATGTCTTAAACACAACCCTTTTTAGAAAGCCCACGGCAGGCAACACATTGCTGCATGCGTTGAGTGCCCATCCTCCCCATCTTATCAAAAGTATTCCTTATGGGGAGATGTTGCGCATTCGACGAATATGCGGCAGCAATGTGGATGCAGAGGAAAAGCAGGAGGAAAGTCGTGTTAGGTTTCTAGTCAGGGGGTATAGTCCTAAAATAATTGAGGCAGCTATAAAAAGATCCAGAGTTCAAGCTAGGGAGGATCTTTTAAAATATAGAGCCAAGAGGACAGAAATAATTGATAAAACAGAAACCCCGCAACCTACCAGATTGATCCTCTCTTACTCCAGGCAAGAAAAGCAAATAAGAGCTATTATGAGGCGTCACTGGCCTTTTATTCGTGATGACCCGGTAATTGGGAATTCAGTTTAGTCTAACCCATCTATCACCTTTAGGAGAGGTATGAGTATGGGAAACATGTTAGTGAGTAATAGCCAGGAGAAAAAGTGCAGGATACATGGCTAATGGCCAGGACGGGCTTTTTAAATGTTCAGTGTGTAAAGCCTGCCAATTTGGTGCAAATACTAAATCCTACACAGCGGCATTCTCCATTAAACATCGAGAGATTAAACAGCATTTGACATGTACAAGCGAATTCGCTGTATATGTACTCGAATGCAGTTGTAAACTTAAATATGTAGGAATCACCAAATTGGCGGTGCATAAGAGAATCCTGCAGCATGTTAGAGCAATCGTAAATAAGGATCAAAATTATTCAGTGGCAAGACATTTCGAGGTTTTTCATGACAGTGACCCGAAATGTTTAAAATATTTTCCTATTGATGCCGTCCCTGTATCCAAAAGGGGTGGGGATAGGGAGGCTAGATTGAGACGCCTGGAGACTAGTTACATTCTGAAATTTGATTCTAAGTATCGGGCGGTCTCAATGCCACTGAAGACCTATACACTTTCCTTTAACTCGGATATCACATAGTTGCACTCATGTCGAATTATAACATCTAGCTGTTTTTTAAGAACATGTCTTATGAAGTGATGTCAACAGTGATGTCACTGACCATGTCATGAATGATGTAATATGTGATAGCAGCAGTGCATTGCGGGGGCGCGAGTTATAGTTAGCTGAACTAACTATAACAGTGGAATTTCTATGGTTTTGTACGAGTGAAATGTCCAGCTAACTATAACGTCCCTGAAACCTATGGTTTTTTCAGTGAATATATATATATATATATATGTTCACTGAAAAAACCACAGGTTTCAGGGACGTTATAATTAGGCTGACATTTCACTCGTACCAAAGCAGAGAAATTAAGCCGTTATAGTTAGCTGAGCTAACTATAACTCGCGCCCCAGCAATGCACTGCTAATGATGTCACATAATACATCACTCATGACATGGTCAGTGACATCACTGATCACATCATTGATGACATCTCAAATGACATCACTGATGACATCATCCTGTGAGTGTGAGTGTTTCTAAAAAGTTTAAGAATGTTATATATATATGCCAATGTGTATTCAAAGAATGAGTGGGTGTATGAGTGTCTGTATGGATGATTTAGTGGGTGCGTGAGTGATTGTATAAGTGACTGATTAAACATGTCGTGGATGCATGGGTGAATGACTAATCTGTGTGAATGTCTGTATCAGTCTGCCAGTTGGTGTGTAAGTGGCTGCATGGGTTGGTGAGTAGCTACATAAGTGTCTATATGGGTTAATGATTGGTTGTCTGAGTACCTGTATGGGTGCCTGAGTGTCTGTGTGGGTGGGTGGGGAGGTGTGTGACTCTCTGCATGGATATGTGAGTGGGTGATTCGCTGGGTGTATGGGTTCATGAGTGCATCTGCGAGGGGCTGTATGGGTGAGTGATTGTGCGTATGGCTGTGTTGATGAGTGAATGGATGTCTCAGTGGTATATGTGTGAGTAACTACATATGTGAAAGGCAGTATATGTAAGTGTTGGAGTATATAAGTGACTATTTGTGAGAGTGAGTGATTGTGATAATGGCTGTATGGATGAGTGTGTGCTTGTGTCAGTGATTGTATAAGAGAGTAAGTATGTGTTAGTATCTGTTTGAATAAGTGAGGTGATGTGTGTGTAACTGTATAGGTAAGTAAATGGCAGTGTGATTGATTCTTTGGGTGACTGACTAGGTACGTGAGTAACTCAAAGGGTGAGTGGCGGTGTGTGAGTGTCTGTATGGGTATATGAGTGCATATATCAGTGGCTGTATTGATGAGTGACTGTGTGAATGAGTGACTGTATGGGTGAGTGAGTAGATGAGTGTGTAGACCTATGAATCAGTGAGTGTGTATATTGGTATACTGGTATTGGTGTGTCTATGGTTTCGAGAATGGTAGTCTGTATTTTAGAGTGGGTGTATGAAAGGTTATATTAGAGTGTGAGGAGGTACATCAGATATTAAGTGGATGATGTCATTTGAGATGTCATCAGTGATGTCACTGACCATGTCATGAGTGATGTAATATGTGACGTCATCAGCAGTGCATTGCGGGGGAGTGAGTTATAGTTAGCTCAGCTAACCATAACGGCTGCATATCTCTGCTTTTGTACGAGTTAAATGTCAGCCTAACTATAACGTCCCTGAAACCTGTGGTTTTTTCAGTGAATATCTCAGGTTTTTTAAATGCTAATTCCTAACTATAACGTGCCTGGAACCTGTGGTTTTTTCAGTGAATTTCTAAGGTTTTTTAAATGCTAATTTCTAACAATCCTACATAGGTAGGACATGTACAGAAAGAGGAAGAAAGGCTCAGAAAGAAGCAAGAGAGGTGCAGAAAGAAGCAACAGAGGTGCAGAAGGATGCCTACTTCAACTGTACCTTTCCACAGACTCATACAAAGTATCCTAATCACTAATCCTTCTCCCAAGATGTCTTAAACCTCACTTTTCTCTTGAAGGTTCACTATTCATCGGAGTGCCAGACTTTGAACTGTACATGCTAGCAGCCCAGCTGCAATGGCTAGCACAATGGGTGGAGGGGGTGAATGTGGAGGGAACTTGGCTGATGGGCCCTAATGATAACCCTGAAGTACTGTTAGCCAAATTACTGAGACCGACGACTGTCACTCCTTATCGGTCGGCGCTACAACTTACAGCCTTTCAGACTTGGAAGCGATGCGCAAGCAGACTGGGGGGGTCCCCATGGTACACCCCTTCGCTGCCATTAGTTGGGCTCCCTCATGGGGATCCTGTGACGACATTCACGACTGAGCAAATGTTACCGTGGACGAAGGTGGGCCTGGATTCGGTGGGAGACTGCTACCGAGATGGCTCCCTAGTCCCGTTCGCTGACTTGATGGAGAGCAATGATCTTCCCCCAGGACAGTTTCTACGATATGAGGCTTTGGTCCATACTTTTGATCAGTTGGTGGGCAAGGGAAGGGAGGAGCCGGCGACCCACCCGGTGCTGCATGCACTGCTCATACTGGGCACCGCGAGGCACCAAGTGAAGAGGCACCACAAGGCTTTGGTCTCCGCGTCCACTACCCCATTGGGGGAGCTACATGGGAGATGGGAGAGGGCGGTAGCCAGAGCGCTTACAGATGCAGAATGGAGTAAGGTCCTCCGATCCCCCAAGAAGATATCACGGAACACCAGACTCAAATATACACAGTTTAATTACATACACATGGCCTATATAACGCCTCATCGACTCAATGTAATGTATGGTGGAGAAGTGAGGAACTGCCCGAGATGTGCTCATCCAGACGCTGACTTTATACACATGACTTGGAGCTGCGGTACCATACACACATACTGGGAGGAAATTTTAGCCAAGATCAAAGACGTACTGGGGAGGGAGCTAGTCCCCAAGATAGAGATTTGCTTGCTAGGGCTTTTCCCAAGACCAATTAAACGAAAGGTGGGGAATAGATTGATTGATCTGGCCCTGGGACTGGCCAAGCGACGGATAGCGTTAGAATGGAAGTTCTCATTTGGGCCGAGGGTAGCCAGCTGGAACCAGGACATTATTAGTTGGGCTGGAGCAGAGGGCAGAGCCCTGAGTTGGGAGGAATCGAAGGGCATAAGGAGACGGCCCATAGCAGACCTTTGGAAGGAGGCCTTGGCGGCCTGGGAGAATCCAGAACCAGAGCAGGAAATGGGAGGAGGGACAGGGAGAGATAGTGAGTAGCTCACACTTTACTACAATAGATGGCCATTCTCTGGTCGAGATGGGTATGTGCAGGTAGACATCAATGAAAAGGAAATAGACACCTTTAAGCGGAGACAAGGCCATAGGTTACGATATGACCAGAAGTAGGAAGAGAAGAGACCCCCCCTAGGAAGATACACAACATTTGGCATTTAAAGCTTAGTAGCTAAGAGCAATGACACATCCCTAGAGTCCGGTACCCTGTGACCCCCCTCTGCATGACGTTGGGTTAATTGTTTCAATATTAAATACTGAATTTGATTTGATGAGGACATTACTGAGCCCTGGTCTGTGGCTGGAGTCCAGGCACTGGGATGGGACCGAGAAGTAGCGATGGGCATTGTCCAGGGAAAAGATGGCTACAGTGAATCATTGACTGGTAGACAAGATCTAGGAGAAGTAAAGATAGACCCGGGGAAATGAGAAGTGGTCTTAAGATGGGTTATCAGATTGAAATGTGTATGGACACGCCTACATAATAATGATTAAGTAATGTAAAGTTAATAACTGAGAAATGTGTGTATATAAATGCCTCAAATTACAAATGCCAATGAAAAATATGTTTAAAAAAAAAAAAGAAGGTTCACTATTCATCGACTGCTCAGAATGTTAGGCCTACCAAATGTAAAACAGCAATCCTAACCATATCTCTGTTGTAAGCCTGACCACGTTTGTGAAGGTATGCATGCGTGTGTCTCTGCTTTTACCTAGTGACATGTTACATAAAAATAAACATACAAATACTTGAATATCTGTGTTTCAAACAGCGTACTCTGTACATTTGTGTACAAAAAGGTAGAAGCAAGAGAAGTGCAGAAAGAAGCAACAGAGGTGCAGAAAGAGGGAAGAGGGGTGCAGAAAGAGGCAAGAGAAGTACAGAAAGAAGCAACAGACATGCAAAAAGAGGCAAGAGAAGTGCAGAAAGAACCAACAGAGGTGCAGAAAGAGGCAAGAGGGGTGCAGAAAGAGGCAACAGAAGTGCAGAAAGAAGCAAAAGAGGTGCAGAAAGAGGCAAGAGAAGTACAGAAAGAAGCAACAGACATGCAGAAAGAAGCAAGAGCAGTGCAGAAAGAACCAACAGAGGTGCAGAAAGAGGCAAGTGGGGTGCAGAAAGAGGCAACAGAAGTGCAGAAAGAAGCAAAAGAGGTGCAGAAAGAGGCAAGAGAACTGCAGAAAGAAGAAAGAGAGGTGCAGAAAGAGGCAAGAGAGGTGCACAACGATGGAAGAAGGGTACAGAAAGAGACAAGAGGGGTATAGAAAGAAGAAAGAGAGGTGCAGAAAGAAGCAACAGAGGTACAGAAAGAGGGGTTCAGAAAGAGGCAAGAGAAGTGCAGAAAGAAGCATCAGAGGTGCAGAAACAGGCAGGAGAGGTGGAGAAAGAGGGAACATGGGTGCAGAAACAGGCACGAGAGGTACAGAAAGAGGGAAGAGGGGTGCAGAAAGATGCAACAGGGGTGCAGAAAGAAGCAAGTGAGGTGCAGAAAAAGGCAACAGTGGTGCAGAAACAGGCAAGACAGGTGCAGAAATAGGCAAGAGAAGTGCTGAAAGAAGCAACAGAGGGGTAGAAAGAAGCAAGAGAAGTGATGAAAGAGACAAGAGAGTTGCAGAAAGAAACAAGAGAGGTGCAGAAAAAAGCAAGAGAAGTGCAGAAAAAAGGCAAGTGAGGTGCAGAAAGAGGCAAGAGAAGTGCAGAAACAGGCAAGAGGGGTGCAGAAAAGGCAAGGGAAATGCAGAAAGAGGCAAGAGAGGTGCAGAAAGAGGCAAGTGAGGTGCAGAAAGAGGCAAGAGAGATGCAGAAAGAAACAAGAGAGGTACAGAAAAAAGCAAGAGAAGTGCAGATAGAGGCAAGAGATATGCAGAAAGAGGCAAGTGAGGTGCAGAAACAGGCAAGTGGGGGGCAGAAAAAGGCAAGAGAAATGCAGAAAGAAGAAACAGAGGTGCAGAAGGAGGCAAGAGAACTGCAGAAAGAGGCAGGGGAGTTGCAGAAACAGGCAAGAGAGGTGCAGAAAGAAGAAAGAGGGGTGCAGAAAGAGGCAAGAGGGGTGCAGAAAGAAGCAAGAGAGGAACAGAAAGAAGCAAGAGAAGTGCTGAAAGAAGCAACAGAGGTTCAGAAAGAGGGAAGAGGGGTGCAGAAAGAGGCAAGAGAATTGCAGACATAAGCAACAGAGGTGCAGAAAGAGGCAAGGGGAGTGCAGAAAGAGGGAAGATGGTTGCAGAAAGAGGTAAGAGGGGTGCAGAAAGAAGTAAGCAAGGTGCAGAAAAAGGCAACAGTTGTGCAGAAAGAGGCAAGACAGGTGCACAAACAGGCTAGAGAAGTGTAGAAGGAGACAAGAGAAGTGCTGAAAGAAGCAACAGAGGTGTTGAAAGAAGCAAGAGAAGTGATACAAGAGACAAGATAGTTGCAGAAAGAAACAAGAGAGGTGCAGAAAAAAGCAAGAGAAGTGCAGAAAAAGGCAAGTGAGGTGCAGAAATGCAAGAGAAGTGCAGGAAGAGGCACGAGAGGTGCAGAAAGAGGCAAGTAAGGTGTAGAAACAGGCAAGAGAAGTGCACAAAGAGGCAAGAGAGGTGCAGAAAGAGGGAAGAAGGGTGCAGAAAGAGGCAAGAGGGATGCAGAAAGATGCAAGAGAGGTGCAGAAAGAAGCAAGAGAAGTGCTGAAAGAAGCAACAGAGGTGCAGAAAGAGGGAAGAGGAGTGCAGAAAGAGGCAAGAGAAGTACAGACAGAAGCAACAGAGGTACATAAAGAGGCAAGAGAAGTGCAGAAAGAGGCAACAGAGGTGCAGAAACAGGCAGGAGAGGTGCAGAAAGAGGCAAGAGATGTACAGCAAGAGGGAAGAGGGGTGCAGAAAGGCAAGAGGGGTGCAGAAAGAAGCAAGTGATGTGATGAAAGAGACAACAGAGTTGCAGAAAGAAACAAGAGAGGTGCAGAAAAAAGCAAGAGAAGTGCAGAAAGAGGCAAGTGAGGTGCAGAAAGAGGCAAGAGAGGTGGAGAAAGAGGCAAGAGAGGTGCAGAAACAGGCAAGTGAGGTGCAGAAACAGGCACGAGGGGTGCAGAAAGAGGCAAGAGAAGTGCAGATAGAGGCAAGAGAGGTGCAGAAAGAGGCAAGTGAGGTGCAGAAACAGGCAAGAGGGGTGCAGAAAGAGGCAAGAGAAGTGCCGAAAGAGGCAAGAGAAGTGCAGAAAGAGGCAAGAGAGGTGCAGAAAGAGGCAAGTGAGATGCAGAAACATGCAAGGGGGTATAGAAAGAGGCAAGAGAAGTGCAGAAAGAAACAACAGAGGTGCAGAAGGAGGCAAGAGAACTGCAGAAAGAGGCAAGAGAGTTGCAGAAACAGGCAAGAGAGGTGCAGAAAGTGGAAAGAGGGGTGCAGAAAGAGGCAAGAGGGGTGCAGAAAGAAGCAAGAGAGGTGCAGAAAGAAGCAAGAGCAGGTCAGAAAGAACAAATAGAGGTGCAGAAAGAGGCACAAGGGGTGCAGAAAGAGGCAACAGAAGTGCAGAAAGAAGCAATAGAGGAGTAGAAAGAGGCAAGAGAACTGCAGAAAGAGGAAAGAGAGGTGCAGAAAAAGGCAAGAGAGGTGCACAAACAGGGAAGAAGGGTGCAGAAAGAGGAAAGAGGGGTGCAGAAAGAAGCGAGAGGTGGAGAAAGAAGCAAGTGAGGTGCAGAAAGAGGCAAGCGAAGTGCAGAAAGAGGCAAGAGAGGTGCAGAAAGAGGTAAGAGAGGTGCAGATGAAAGAAGCAAGAGAGTTGCAGAAAGAAGCAAGAGAGGTGCAGAAAGAATCAAGAGAGGTGCAGAAAGAAGGGAGGTGCAGAAAGCGGAAGAGATGTGCAGAAAGAGGCAAGAGAAGTACAGAAAAAGAAAGAAAGGTGCACAAAGAAGCAAGATAAATGCAGAAAGAGGCAAGAGCAGCACAGAAAGAAGCAAGAGTGGTTTTTGCACCATTAGTACTAATTTAACACCCACATTTAGCAATAAGTAACAGGTGATCATTCCAGGTTTGCAAAGGGCCTTCCACCACGCTGTAACACTTGTCGCTGCATTTCTGGTAACGTTTGAGCCGTTTGAGCTAGAAACAAGGTTTTTTTTGTTCAAATCTACAGATTATGCAGCAGATGAAGGATTATGTGGCAAATGCGGAAAATGTCTAATTATGCGAAAATCGGTGCAGCTGAACAGTCACATAATTCTAGTGGCCCTGCTCATACCTCCGACTAGGTCCAGAAGTGCTCCTCAGTGGTTTCTTCTTTTTTTGTCTCATTGAGTTTATAGTTTAGCTTCTATGGACGCGAGGAAGACTAAACCTGAGGTTACCACTCCACAACACAGACTACCACACCACATAATTACTCTCCATAACACATAATCCCACTCTACATAATTCCTATACACTAAATACCACATACTTTCTATCCACATAATTTCACTGCACAACATACCACATAATTCCACTACACACAACGTACATCCACTCAAAAAAATATTATTAAAAAATGTTTACATTTACAACGCCAATAGCCCTAACTTTCGCAAATGCAAGACCTATTACATTGGTGGAGAAAGGGGACTGGGCCTCCGACCAGCGCTCAGGAATTCCGCTGCATAGCACTTACAGGTGGTACCAGGAGGGCTTCTTGGCCCCCAAAGTCCCTCAGCAGTAAAGTGGACTTCATCTCCCAACCAGTAGTGTGCCAGGAGGAGCATTTGCAGAGTGGTGGAGAAAGGGGGGCATGGCCTCTGAAGACCTCTTAGCAATCCCACTGTCTGGGACTTACTGGAGGTAACAGGATGGTTAGATGGCCCCCAAGGACATCCTTGGGGGCCAACTACCCCTCCTATTACCTCCAGTAAGTCCCACACAGGAGGATTGCTAAGTTCTCATAGCAGGCCACACACCCTTTTCCCACCACTCTGCAAATGCGCTTCGTGGTGCACTCTTGGATGGGGATTGAAGTCTCCTTCGCTGCTGGGGGTCCTTAGGGGCCAACTAGCCTACCTGTTACCTCCAGTAAGCCCCACACTGTGGGATTACTGAGAGGTGGACACAGGCCATGCCCCCTTTGTCCACCACTCTGCAAACGTGCCTCCTGGTGCACTCTTGGGGGATGAAGTCCCCTTGCCTCCTGAGGGTCCCTGGGGGCCAACTAGCCCTCCTGTTATCTCTAGTAAGCCCCACACAGCTGGATTGCTGAGAGTGGTCAGAGAACACGCCCCCTTTTTACACCACTCTGCAAACGCGCCTCCTGCGAGGCAGCAGGGCAGCTTGGGGGGGCAGGAGCCCCACCCCACGCATTTGTATAAAAAAGCCCAGGGAAGGTGGTGGTCCCCGGGGCTGCGGGGGGGCTGCGTGCCCTCCGCACATTATTAACAGAGCCCTGGGGAGGTGGCGGTCCCCAGGGCTGCAGGGGCCCCCGCGGGCCTTAGCTACATAAATATGTATGTATTGTTTTTTAATGTTTTTTCACCTTTTTTCTTGTGACTCAGTTCAACAGAGTCACAAGATGGCTGCAAACACTTCCTGGTTTGAAGTGTTGGCAGCCAATCAGAGTCAAGTTCGTGCTCGGGAGGGTTTGCGGATCCACCACGTTCACCAGATACTAATATTTTTTTATGTATGTATTTCTCAGGAACTACTGAACGGATTTACACCATTTAAAAAAAAAAGGTCGCGTTCTGAACCAAGACCTACCTTTTCCCCCAATTTGGTGTAATTCCGTTCAGCAGTTCGGGCTGTAGCCTTGTCTAAAGTTTTCTATGGAAATTAACATGGAGAAAATGCGTTTTGGGACCCCCCTTTTTTCTCGGCCCCCGCTTGACGAATCACCCCGAAACTTCCAAGACAGGAGCTGACTGGAGCGCCTCATTAGTTTAGAAAATTTCGCGAAGATTCATCAAACGGTACCAAAGATATTGGCAAAAGAAAAAATGCTTTTTAAATAGAAACTAGGTCCTAACTATAACTACCTACTGGCGACCAAAAACGAAAATCCAAATATATATTCACACCAACTCCAGTCAATACATTAAAAACCGGACACCGACACCGCGAGGAGAATTCAACGCACATTTCTTTTATTTTCGGCTGTAACGCCTTGGTCACACACTCATAAAGAAGTCATCACAAGCAATTCTGCTGTCAGACACAGTTATTTTTCTCCATATTGTTTATATATATATATATATATATATATATATATATATATATATACATATATATATATATATATATATATGTAAAACAATACTGAGAAAAATAACTGTGATGACTTCTTTATTCATACACGTAGTTGATTCTTAAACAGCCAATACTTGTTTGCACACATTGCGCTTCATCAGGGCTATTACAAACATAGAAAATATATACATGACTATATTTCATAAGAATACTAGTGTATACACTAGTTCGCCATGCCTTTCTAAGTAGTACAGATTCAGGTCATACAAAAGACAGATAAACAATATCCCATTTGGGGAATTTTTGCGCGTGAAGCATAATTGTAGAGATATGAGGGAATCTGAGAAGGTAGCAGAAGATGTTTCAGAGAGATTCAGGAGAAGAGGTTATGATTCAGAAATCATTAACAAAGCAAGAAGGAGAGCATGTAATATATCTAGGGATGAACTTCTGAAAGATAAAAAGAAGAAAAAAACTTTGGACAATAGTACCTTGAGTTTCATTACAACATACAGCTAGGGCAACAAGAAAGTGTATAATACCTTAAGGAAGCATTGGGGTATCCTCAGTCTAGACCCAGACATTAAAGAAATGTTACCTTCCAAACTGGTAATGTATATAGAAAGGCGCCCCTGCTCAGAACGCTTCTAAGTCCTAGTGATACTGCACTATATGAAGAGAACAAAAAAGGAGTTGGAGCAGAACACATATGTCTTAATATGCTTCCCAAAGGCTCACACAGATGCAGTAAATGTGTCTGTTGCAAGTATGCAAATGACCGTACTAAAACGTTTTCAGACAGCAAGTACACTATGTACACTATGACATTGCTTCCTTTATCAACTGTGATACTTGTGGTTGCATATATGCAATGACTTGCATATAAGGTAAAATGTATATAGGCTCTACAGTGATGAAACTAAAAACCAGATGGATGGAACACATAAGAGCAATCAAGAACTGTGATACTAATGGGGATATTTACAATAAAGTGGCGAAGCGTATCGTTAAGCCAAGAAGGCTAACGACAAGCTTCGTCACAACGCAGGGCTGCACCATATTTACTAGAATATGGTGCAGCCCTGTGTTTCCCCCTGCGCTGGAGCTAAATTAAGCCGCCTAGCGCCAACGCAGGCACCCTTGCACCATAGTGCAAGGGTGCCTGTGTTGAGGGGAAGATTGTCTATGTGCAGGAAGGTCCCCCTTCCTGCACATAAACAATCTTTAAATGCCGTTTTGTAACTCCTATGTGTGCTGCTTAGTGCAGCACACATAGAAGTTGCAAAACGGTATTTTTTTTAAATGATTGCTTATGTGCAGGAAGGGGGACCTTAGAATAGAATTGGAAGGCATTCGCTTTATGGGTACAGAACATGTCACACTTGATAGGAGAGGGGGAGACTTAGACCAAAAAATAAGAGCAAGAGAAACTTTTTGGATAAATAAATTACAGACAGTCCAATGTGGGTTGCACATAGATCAAGAACTATATACACTTTATAGTAAAGGGATGTAAGGGAATCGTGGTACATCTAGCGCGTAACCAACATTGACATTCTAGATGTGTCCCCATGTAGATCTGAATCCTAATTTAATTGAAGTTGTGCAAAACAAGATACTAATTTGCTGAATAAAGTTAGTCATGTTAAAACAGATGCTTAATTGCTGAATAAATACAATAACTCGGACCTTGAGCATTTAGAACTCAATTTGTTTTACAGGCAAGAGAGAGTGATTGGTAATAGAATGGTAGCAAGTGATGGATTTGATGGATCTAACAGGTAAGGTTACCAGTTCGATTCTGCTGTGTGGTTAAGAATTACATTTTTTCTTAGACCTGGTGAAAATGTAACTTTAATTCTACTGTAACTTCTTTATATTTTTATTTTATTTTCAGTGTAAGCTACAATAACTACTCATGTACGGAGGAGCGTTGACATTATGACTGTCCAATAACAAGTAAATATCCTCTAAATAGGTTAATAGGAGACAGTGTGTTATTTTTTTTTTATATAACTGCATCACTACAGCTGGTAGATCAGAATCCTAATTTAATTGAAGGTGTGCAAAACTAGATATTAGTTTGCTGAATAAAGTCAAGTCGTGTTTAAACAGATGTTAATTGCTGAATGAATATGAGTACTCGGACTTCCACCATTTAGGACCTATTTTTTTCCACAGGCGAGAGAGAGTGATCGATAATTGAATGGTAGCGAGTGCTGGATCTGATGGAACAAACAGGAATCGATCCTGCTGATTACCAATTCCCAAACAGGGGGTCGAATCTGTGAGTGGCTACCTAAAAATAATGTGCGAATGGAGGACTGGTCCTGGCTTCCAGCTACTTTGGCGAAGGTGTCCCGAGGGTATAGTAATTGAATGTCCGTAGCTACGGATGCTAATGCAAAGCAAATACGACTATGCTCTTGGAATGTTCATGGGCTGAACCATCTACTGTCTGACCCTGATACGATATTATTCTTAAATTCATTTACATTCTTATTATTTCAAGAAACATGGAGCGAACATATGACTCCGTTGCTTGGGTTCAATGAATATAGTATCCCAGCAGTGCGTACTAATAAATCAGGCTGTGCAAAATGTGGACTGTCGTGTTACATTGCGGTTGACCTAAATTTAGTAGTGGATGTGGTGGACTTTAATCTGGGTTGGCTACAATGTCTTGTGGTAAACAATAAAGAATCAAGTTTAACTATACTCAATGTGTATTTAAGTGCCAGAAAAAATAAGTCTACGCAGTTGTATATCCTGCGAGATATTTTAAGCACATTAATAATCCAGCACCCAGGTGCTGGCATTATAGTTACTGGTGACTTTAATCTGCAACTGATTCGGTTTTCCGGTGTAAATGGTAAGACAGATGGAATTGCAAAAGAGTGTTGCGATATTATGTCTGAGGCTGGGTTCAGCCAGTTAAAAGAAAAATCTAGGTTCACTCCCACGTTTAAAAATTGTAAACAAGGATCAATTATTGATTATACGTTTATATCAGACAACTTAAGACCAAAAAGTCTGAATATACAGTAATCCCTCGTCTTGAAAGTGATCATAACCCTCAGATTGTAACATTTAATTTTTTGGTAAAGTGTCATCCTAGACCTAACGAACTTCCCAATGTGGCCCATTCCGCATATAATCTGAAGAGGTTAGTATGGCACTTAGCTAAAGAAGAGGAAATTACACAAGCTGCTAAAGCACTAATTAAGGAAGGTGACCAGTGTGCGCTGGGGGATACGAATATGATTGTCAAATGGAACTTTATTACAACGTCACTGGTGGGGAAATTTGCAGCCCGCCAGCTTAGAAAATGTAATAACGGTTTGAACCCTCAGAACATATGGTTCACCTCTAAACTATTTAAGATAAAGAAATCGCTTAATAGAGCTGCTCGGGAGGCGTATGCTCATAGATTTCATCAGTCCTATTCTGTGTATAAAGAAAATTCGAAGGAACTTAGAAAGATTTATAAACAAGAACTCTGGAAAGATAAAACTTAAATATCAATCTGGGCTTTGGAACAGTTTACTATCCGCCTCTAAGCAAAATAATGCAAAAAGATTTTGGGCAGTAATTAATAAGCTTGAAAGGGGAGGCTGTAGGGCTTTTTGTGTAAATATATCAGAGGACAGTTGAGTAACTTTTATTACTAATTTGTATGGCTTATCGGACCAGTTGGTAAATCAACAAGATATGCGTTTTGGTTATGAGGAAAATAGTATATCAATAATTGATATGGAGAGTGGTGAGTGCCAGGGTTTGACTACCACAGCCCAACCTATTGATTCTAGTTTTGATCTAAACCTTGATTTAGAATGTTTAAGTTGTAATCAAGTATTAACTCTGTTACGTGGGCTTCGTGCAAATGGTGGCCCTGGACCTAATGGGCTGCCTAATGCCCTGTTCCGTGCCAATGTCGACATGTGGGCTGGTATTTTGTATAAATTATTCAATGAAGTATTGACATTGGAGATTGTGCCAGCATCATGGCAAGGTAGCATATTGCAGCCCATTTATAAAAGTGGTCCGGTCGCCAATCCCGCCAATTACCGTGTAATTTCGTTGACTGATGTTGATGCAGAGGTGTTTGCTTCCATTCTGTTGAAAGAATTGGAAAATTGGGCAACGCAGGAAAGTATTATTCCATTTAATCAAACTGGTTTTCGGAAAGGCCAATCCACCACTACCAACCTGTTGGCTCTAACGTTACTTGCTGAGCGGGCCGTGGTAAATAAACAAAATTCATACATTGCTTTTATTGATCTAAAGGCAGCCTTCGACTCTGTGCCTCGTAATCTGTTATGGAAAAAATTGTTAGATCGGGGCATCCCAGGGAAACTGTTGAAGGCTATTATCATTTTGTATACGGATACCTGGGTTCAAGTCAGGTTGGGTAATGGTAGTTCCTTATCAAGAAAAATCAGAACATATAATGGCCTAAAGCAAGGCTGTGTTCTTGCTCCCTGCCTTTTTAATTTATTTTTATCAGATCTTTCTAAGCACCTGGATTCTATTAACGCACATGTTCCTAGGTTGGGGGGGGTACAAATCAGCTACCTTCAATATGCTGATGATACTATCCTCGTGAGCCATACTCCTATTGGTCTACAAAGACTTATTAATGCCTTTGATGATTATATACAATTAAATGGCCTTGAACTGAATGTAAAAAAAAACAAAGTTATGAAAATTGGTTCTGTTAAACAGAAGTTCAATATATGGAAGGCCAGAGCAGGCCCAATTGAAGTTGTCAAAACGTATAGGTATCTAGGGGTGAAGTTCGATAACCAAGTATCCTTCAAATACCATTTTAAGGACCTAAGGGCTAAAACTGTGACCTTAATTCATGCTTTTAAATGCTTAAAAAAATCACTGAATTGTCAATCATATGACTATATTCTTAAAGTCATCAAAGCTAAGTTACAACCTACCCTTTTATATGGTTCACCCATCACCAGAGGGAAAGATGCGAAGGTCCTGGATCTATTGGTAGTCAAGGTCTTCAAAGCAACTTTGGGATTGCCAGTTCAGTAGGCCAAGCGGGAATAAGATTAGAGTTTGGTCTCCAGAGACAGTGCCTGGTATCAAAATGAGCATTTTTTAAATGTATGGTCGCTATGTCTTCATCAGCTCCTGCATCCCTAGGGAACATTTGCTGGTTAGAAATAGATAAGTCTGCCTTCGCTGCTAAATGGAGATCCCATATTTTAACCTCCCTAAGGGAAATTGGCCTGCAAATAGCACTGCAAGATCTGAAAATGCCCAATTGTAAGTTAATTTTAAAAAAACTGATCAAAGCTGAATCCCTCAAGTTGGACAAAAATGCATTAGCAGGGAAAAATTATGCATGGTATGTGATTAATTCATACCAATCTCCACGCATTCAGCCATATTTGACTGCTTATTTCTCAGCAAGGATTAAAAATATTTTTTAAGGTTGCGAATGGGAATAAATCCAACAAAAGAGGGCACGCAATCATGGATCAAGCAGTGGCCAGATTCCAATTGTAGACTATGCGGATGGCCACAAGAAACATTAGTACATATAGTGTGCGTGTGTCCTAAGCTGATTAACATTCGACGTACATTTCTTGAGGATTGGGGTTAGAGCTGCTCGTCAGGCTTTAATTATGTCATTATCTGGAGAATCGATCCCGTTGTTATGCCAATTGGTAAAATTCTTAAGTGCAGTTGAAAAATGTTTGATATAATAAGTTTGAGTTCCATTATTTTTATGGCTCTGGAACCTAATAGTTTTTAGCATTTTTTATATCTTGTATATCTTAGTGATCATGCTTCTATGGTGATAATTAGAAATGTAATAATAGAAGTTTCACCGTTACAGTAATTTTTGATGCACTTTATTATTGCTTTATTACAATGAAAGGGGTAATTACTGCACGTTAGCACTTTATTATTGTTTTATTACAATGGAAGATGCAATTACTGCACGTTATCACTTTAAAATGCAACATGTGTAATATTCTGCTACAGAAACTATTGAAGTATTTTTTAATACATTTTATTCTTTTTGTTAGAAACAGGGAATTAGCATGCTTTGCACGTTGTCACTTTAACCTGCAAAATGTGCAATATTATGTCATAGTAATTATTGATGTATGGTGATTTGGTCTGTTGTTTTGGGATATTGTTATGAATGTATTGGCAAATTTTTAAATAGTATATGTGGTACAGTTTTTAAATATTATGTGATGTGAAGATGTTTTGATTGCAATGATTTTTATTAATCAAGCAATAAAGATTTAAGATTCTGCTGTGGGTCAAGAATTAAATTTTTTCTTAGATCTGGGGAAAGTTGAACTTTAATTCTACTTTAAGTCTTTTTATTGAATTTTCAGAGTAGGGTACAATAACCACTCATGTATGGAGGAGCATTGACATTATGAAGGTCCAATAGCGTCTAAATAATCTCTAGATATGCTCAATAGGAGACAACAGGTTGTTTTACTATAACAGCGGCACTGCAAAAGGTGCTAGACATTTAAAATTAGCCTACTATGCATAAACACAGGTGAATCGTCCCACTACGAAGTAGAGAACGAAAGAGAGAGGAAGGAGTGTTGTGTGATGAGACTCGGTGAGTTCCCAACAAGGACTTATGTTAGAACTGAGAACGATGCCTTCGGCGTCCTCATGTTGGGGTGCGTAATGGAGTTCAGAGTGACTGCTTAAACATTGTAGGACGTACTGTTTATGTAACCGGTAGAGCAAACGGGAGGGAAGCCCTAAGCTGTCTATGCAGGAGCATGTTAAAGTACATTGTGAAAGCGCTCGTATACTGCAGCGCGTAATGGCGCAGGCAGTGTCTATCAGTAACAATGTAGACTACCATCAAAACCAGCTATGACCAGCACAAAATGAGTTTAATGCAGCCACAACCTCCTTTGGTCCCCTGTCCGAAGCTTTCCGTTTGGTGAAGGGTGAGTTTAGAATGGAGCGGTTCCTCGATGATATTGAACCCCCGGCTGCACGGAAGCTCTACCTCCAGTTTCGTTATGGTACCCTCCCCCTGCTCTCCTTCGCTTCAGGTTAGGGGCGGCCACATGAGCAGGACAGACAGGTGTGTCCTTCCTGTGGTGAAGATAAGGAAACAGTGGATCACGCTGTGTTCTTCTGTCCTGCCTATGTGAAGGGGAGGAAAAAATGTATACTCCCAGTATGCCGGAATCTAGGGGTTAGGAAACATGCAGAGACCTTACGTATGTTGAGATACAACACGAGATAAAGTATTGTCTTTGATGTCTCCCGCTGCTTGCTTATGATGGAGAGGACCAGGCGTATGACGTACCAGCTTAATGTGGGCCCTGACATAACAGAAACACGGGGGTCCTCACTGATACCGACCCCCTTTATACACCATTAATTTGGTAAAATTGCTGCATAATATTGTTTTTGTCCCTTTTCTGACCTAACTTATTGAGACTATGAAATGTTTTATATGTATTGATTTTATCTAATAATTTTACTATGGTGCTCGCTTGTTATAACCATGTACTATTGCTCCTGTGAGTGTACGCTTGCTCTAATTTCAATGTTAAACATATTTTCTACAATGTTTTTATTTGTATTTTTATGGTTTGTAGCCAAAACAAAGTTTTGACTGAGTAACAATGGAGCTCAAGAAATGGGAGGGAAGGCACATATATTTCTGTCTTTCTGTTTCAGCGAGTGAAACCCTATGCATAAGGATAAATCCTGAAAGGATTCACGTAAAAGCTTATAATTTATTTAATGGTACTTTCTCCCTGGTTTTCCCACTTTGATGATGAACAAACTAAATCTCTTATAAAGTTAAAAATAAAATTATAACCAGGTACTAATAATGGGGTAAAATGTATAAAATCTTAGAAATAGCTTATTACATGTGATGCAGAATTATGGAGATGTTTAAGCATATAATAATCTGAACATCTGCATTGGATTTTATTTTAGATTCCGGATTATTGGGAACCAATGAAGCACAAGAAGCTAATCTAACCCTAGAGGACAATTTCATTGATTTGCCTAAAGGGAACCCAGATTGAGGTGAGGCTTTTTGATTCAATGAATTGGAAATCACGTGGGCAGAGGCCTTTATCCCTGATTAAATATTAAAGGGTGACTTCATGTGTTTTTAAAGACAACATAGTCACTAAAGAAGTGAATAGAGGTGGTTCCAGATTTCATTGTTGAGAATCATTGCAGAGAGAAGGGATAACACATTTCATCTCAATACGTATAATCAAGTAAGTGCAAATTCACCTGGTAATTAAAAAATACTAATACTACATAATTGTGCAAACATATGTAGGATAACTAGGCTTTGCATTATTAATTACAGACAACTACAGAGAGAGAGAATTCTTTATAACTAATTCTGGGAAAATAATCTACCTGCAGGGAAGCAGCATGCAAAAGGAAATGACGTTCACAAAAGGTAAATCAAAAACAAATTTGTATGTTATTCTGCGGGGAATTAACTATGTGTATGAATAAAGAAGTCATCACAAGAAATTCTGCTGTCAGACACTTTTTCTCAGTCTTGTTTTTAGGTATTATACTTACCAGCATTGGTAGGGTACAAGTGTGCTGAGAGTGCAGCGCAATATTCCTGTTACCCACGATTACTGTATACTATATATATATATATATATATATATATATCACCATTTCTGTCCCAAGACTGAAGCTGCACTCCTCGTGAGTCTAATTGCAGGTAAACAAAGCGCATTGTATTTGAAATCCATGCTTCACTTGCCTAAAGCGTTTCTAACTCTCACGAGTTCTTGATCACAGGCTGCATTTTGACATCCACAACACATGAAACACCACTGCAATACAATACAGATCAATTATCATTACATTAAGCGGACATAAATATTATAATATTGATTTTTTTTAATCTTAATTCTTTAATTGACAACATTTTCATTAAAAAATAATATAAACTTTAATTCATTTGAAAAAAAATCAAAACTATAAAAGCACAATATATTTAAGTTCATATTAATGTTTTATATTTTATAAATACTTTTTTAAATCATTTTTGTTTAACCAACCCTATTCTCCAACTTAACTTAATTCTTTATTATTTGTTTTATTATTGGTAATACTTTAGCAATTTTTTGGTTATTTTTAAAACAGTACCCACACTATTCCCCCATCAAAAAACATAAACTCAAAATAATAGAAAGTAATATTTAATAAATATGTATTAAACATTAAAATATAATAACAATAACACAAAAATAAATTGCAAATATTTTAAAATTCAGTTTTTATTTAAAAACCCTACCTAACCAATGCTCCTGTATAGTACAGAACCCATTAAAAATTAACTTGAATGAAAAAAATATTAAAACTACAATAACAGAAATACAAACAATGATATTATAAACCACATTATCATGTACTTAATATTTTAACTTCCATATTACTGTCGGGGAAAAAACATATTTACCCTCGATATTCCATTCCTCAACATTTCAGTACTCACTCACAATAATTTAACTACAATATTAAGATCAGGCGATATTCCAGTCTTGATATTCAGGAGATGCACCGACAGCTGTGCTCTTTCACCCTCATTCCCTTCTATGGGAAAAATTGGAACCTACCATCTCTCCTGCATCTCGCTCTCATTTTCCAGGGTCTCGATAATTGATGTGCCATCCTGACAAAATCTCCCTTGACACTTCAGGACAACCTCTTTACAAGCAGTGGGTCAAGGTCTTAGTCTTGCCAAACGGAATCCTTTTTATCATTCGGAGCTTATTTGGGCCAAATACATCTCTCCTCTCTTGTGTCACTGCCTAACATTCTAGGTCATTCAGAGGTAGCCTGCTCAGGATGAGTCCTGCAGTGTCTCATCCTTGGGATTCTGCCGGCAGATGAAAAATATAGGAATCAAAGTCCTCGTAAAGGCTGTGGAATTAACGCTTCAGATGTGATCATAACATTGAACCATATTCATGGTGGGTCTGTTTGTATGGCTTTCTGAGCAATCTGGTCAGAAGCCTATAACGTTATCACAGCGGCCAAAACAACTGAATTTGAGAAATAGTTTTGCAGGACTCATCCTTCAAACACACTTGGACGAATAACCACCCTGTTGGACATTTCAGTTCCTGCCTCTCCATTGGGCAACTCTTCTTTGGGACCTTCTCATCTAATCCCATAAAGCTTTTATCCAAACAGACTCTTTGCTGACCCCATCGTCAAGAAAATCAGTTAGCCTCTATGCACCAAGATTACAGTCTGAATATATATACACGTGTTTTCAGGGATTGCCTCTAAACCCCCTAATGATTCTAGGATGTAACTCTTACTAAAGCGATAGTACTGAAGGCCAACTAGGAATTCAACAGGCAGAAGAGCAGACATGGGTACAATACTGGCTAGACTTCCCCATTATAGACAATGAGAATTTTTCCTGAGTGCTGCCACTAAGAACACAATCTTCCACACCTGAAACACAAGCAGGGCCTGCAAGTCCTAAACAACACAAACTGCCTGGGGTGTAGAAGTGACCTGATTTTCCCCTTGCAAGGTTGGTGTCGAGACAATTAAGAAAGGTTTTTGTGTTGGTCAAACCAGCAGTGGCACAGGAATTTATGAAGTTCAAACATGACAACGCCACTCAATCAGAGTGGAAGAAGAGACCCTTCTTGGCAGACTGTTGTCCCATCATTGGTGTGGGGTTTCTCCTATTAAGTCAAAAGAGTATGTAACTCAGTGAGACCTTCCTGGCTATTCCCGAAGTCATGCTGATGTTTTTGTACAGTGTCTCTACTGTCACGATGAGATCCAGACAACCGATCAAGTCCGGGTGGGTGGTGTTATTTAATCAGTAACATTGATGGAAAAGGTATCTAAGGAGAAATGTTATTCTTTTCGGAGCTTTGTTCCAAGGTGGCTCTTGTCACCCTGGTTTTACTTTGCTTAAGTTCCTGTGTTGAAGAATGTAACCACTTGTCTTACTCATAATAAAAGATTTAAAGCTCAAAATGTGACTCACTCTACTGCCTCGCCCGTTCAATTTCACCAAATAGCTATCTGACACTCCCAGCCAAGCTCGTGTTTTCGAGTTTTTCTTAAGCTATTTTAACCACTGGTTTGGAGTTTAAATGACATCTTTCATTTTACAAGATTGGGCAGTTTCTAATAATAGTAATCCCTGCATGGGGTGATATAGTTCTCAGAGTTTCACCTCGTCTATCCCGGGGCAAATAATTAATACATTTTGTCTAGCATTAACACACCCGGGCCTACTACGACATTCCTTTTCTTCTCAATTTATAGGCATGTGAATGAAAGATGTCAGACCAGTACAAGATCTATTGTTCCAGCTACTTCCTGACTTCTGGAGTGACCCTCTGGCTCTGATTAAATTTTCTTATTAAGCTCGTGCAGCTCACAGCTCTTTTTGAGAGGTACTTTTATTCGCCTTTAAGTTGCTTTTTCGTACCTTCGCTGTCACACGCCCAACTGTTTCTGTTTTCATTCCGTCTCCATCTTGATTGCCTTTCGGGTCTTGGACATGAGTCAGTCTCGGAACGGGCATCTCTAGATTCCCGCCATTAGCTGGAACTCTGATTCACAGAAAGGCGACTATTAAAGACCTCGTATGCTGCCACCTGTGACTGGGGCATTACACCATGCCATGCGGGGGACTGACTTAGAGAGCTAGTTAGGAGAAGAAATGAGAGACCCAAAGACAGAAAGAGAGAGATGTAGCTATAAATAGTGGAGCAGGTGCAGTGCCACCAAGGCCCAGGGCTCTGAACTTCAGTTATTGATGTTTAACTACCCAACAGGGGGTTTGTTACCCATTTTCATGGCTTGCATTAAGGCCTAGGGTGCCCTTGGTATGCCACTGAAAGAGAACTATAGAGAAAAAGAAAGGAACGATAGGGCACGAGTAAGAGAGAGGGAAAGAGCAGACAGAGATTCACTGCATATTTTATTGGTATTTCTCACACGGTTCCAATTGGATTCTTTGGGTAGCTTCCAGGAAGTTTAGGAAATTCTTCAGCGAACTTTAGGAAAGATCTATGCTTTCAGAGTCTTGAAGACCTTAATATATTTCAAAGTAGTGTGAACAGCTGGAACAGTTATTATAAGACTACAATGTGTTCTGTTGGGTCATTCAATTGCTTAGTTTAAATGATAATAATTCAAAGTAAATCACAGCAATAATTCAGAATAGAAGGGTAAGTCAAAGGCTCACCACACACAAAATATACTTAATATGTATCACATTTATATATCACTTGAAAGTATCATGTTATATATGGCTGCTACACAAATAAATTACAGGACAAACCACATCAATCAAAGGACTAACATAATATGAAATGTGACAATATTCAGTACATATTTATAGAACTTACAATTACAAATAGAATTACAATTACATATGGAATTACAAAAACATAAAGACAAAAATTGTGGAATTCCGTCCTATTCCAAATTAATGTAGTTCAGCTTCCACCCTGTTTTCATTGGCACTGGCTTAGAAGGTGAAGTGACTTGAGACGTGAAATATATGAGCGTCAACGTTTCGACCCAGGATGTATGTGTTAATATGTAAACATCACGTAGGGTCTTCCTCAGGACTGGTGTAAAACTATGTAGGCAGCCAAAGCGAATAAGTACTCCTGGTCTGGATGGAGTATGCAAACAATTATTCAGTTAGGTCCTTAGTCAGGTTCGAGTTCTCCGAAGTTCGGAGGGTCATACACGATTAAATATCCTCTGGGTTTAAATCAAATCCATATAGTAGATTTAATCAGACAAAGAAGATGAAAAAGGTCTGGGCTCAGTTAACTAGCCTTAAGGTGGCCCATGTTGTAGATTTAATCAGAGAAGGTAGGAGAAAAGGGTCCGGGCTCAGTTAATTAGCCTGAAGGTGACCCTTTCTAGGTCTGGCAGTGAATGCAAATGACGAACCGGCTTAGCTTAATCATTGTTCCTTGAATACTTGTCTGGACGCACTCCAAAGGTTGGAGGAATTTGGGACCTTTTCGGACTTAAGAGTTAATAGAGCTAAAACCTACATGTTTCCGATTACACAGGGAACCCACCAGCCTCTGAATCTTCTTCTGGGCCGAGCCCGGTCCCCTACGAACGTTAAATATTTGGGCATTCAGGTGTACCACAGCCTTGATTATTTGAGCGAGGGTAGCCTGGAGAGAGCACTCAGCTTTAAACATCCCTTAAAGCATGTGTCCCTATCTGGAGGTCCCTGCAGCTGCCTATCATGGCCCAGATGTCGGTTTCCAAAATGGTGATGCTCTCTTGCCGGCTTCGGCACAAACTTTCCTGTTAGAATACTGGTCATATGGTTTCGGTAGTTGGATGTCCTGCTCTGAGACTTGATATGGGATGGGGGCTGCCATAGATTATAGCTCGAGGTTCTGAGATGCCCACAGGAGGAGGGAGGGCTGGGGGCTCCCGACTTTGAGCTGTACTTCCTAGCAGCGTAGCTCCAATGGGTTGCCCGTTGGCTTGATGGCACCCACTAGGACAAATTGGGCCTATCAGGTAGTGCTGCTGGTTTGGCTTTTCAATCCTGCAGTGGTCATTCCACAACACAGCACCCTATTGTTGGGGGCCCTGCAGACTTAGCAACGTTGCGTAGTGCAGACCCTGAGGGTGCCACTCTATGCCCCTGCCTTGCCGTTGGTGGGACTACCCCATTGCCTATTTCACTGCCCTACAACTTTTGGACTGGTGTTGGTGGGCAGCTGCTACCAGCTGGGAACTCTCATCCCACTGGAAGAGCTGATGGAGCAACACGCTCTGCCCGAGGTCAATTTCTGACCTATGAAATTCTGGTAAGGACTTTTGCAGATCAATGGAATGGGGGTCGGGATGAACCAGCGCCTCACGCAGTACTACAGTTATTGCTATTAATGGGGTCTGTGCAGCACCTAGTGACATGGTTCTATAGGGCCCTGAACAACATGGGGCAGAGACCACAAGCGGCACTTAGGGCTAGGTGGGACAGAATACTAGACTGCGAAATCGCATAGCATGAATGGAGTAAGATACTGGCCTACCTTAAGAAGGTCTCTAGAAATACAAGACTGAAGTATATCCAATTTAATTTTGTCCACATGACCTATCTCACCCTGCAGAGACTACAGGTCATTAATGGGGGAAACCTTGTGAATGTCTCAGGTGTCGGCAGCCTGATGCAGACTTTTGTCACATGACATGGGGTTGTCCTACGCTACAGCTTGCATAACACACTAGGTCTCACTCTTCCATGCCTTCTGAGTGGGTTCCCCAGACCCAAAGCTCACAAGGTGGGCACTAGGTTATTAGACCTGGCCGATACTGGCCAAACGAAGGATTGCAATGGTGCGGAAGTCAGTGAGGGGCCCCATACTTGAGACCTGGGTGAGAGACGTAACCACCTGGGCCAGAGCCGAGGAAAGAGTCCTGCTTAGGGAAGATACACAAGGGGTGAGGAGATGCCCTATAGCTGGTCTATGGACGAAGGTACTGGAGTGCTGGAAACACCCAGAGGGAGACATGGAATCTGAACCGGGAAAACGGGAGGACCCTAGGGAAGGAACTCGAGCTGAAGACCCAGATGTGGGTGAAGGAGTGAAAGCTCACTGAAGGGTCAGAGATATTACGTCCCCCTCCATTCTGGGTTCTCCTCCTAGCCATGTGCCCCCCACGTCCCTCCTCTCCCTCTTCCCCCTGGATGTGACATGTCCAATCTTATGTATTCAAGGACACACAGCCCTGTGATACCCGATTAACTGCGCCTCCCCTGCCTATCCTCCTGCTATTAAGGAATTACGCACCCTGAGACACATTGTTTTTTTGTTTCCCTCTTATTATTAGTGTTACTTAATCCACCTCCCATGTTCCCCCCCGACTGTGAGCCATTTGGGCCCCACAGGACACAACACCCACTGTTTAGTTAAAGAAACCATGATTAGGCTGGGTTGGTGAAACCACACTGGGGATGACCCAAGTTAGGAATCCCATAAAATAGAATATGGATGAGAGGGATTTATGTTTCTTGGGCTTGCCCTTGAACCTTGTAAATTGTTGCCAGTAAGCTGCTTTTTCCTCGTCTTTGGGTTTCATACCATTTCCTAGCTATCTGATCACCTTTGCTAAGAAATTATCCTGACTGTTGTGTATTTGTTATAACACAATGCTAATAAAAATAAATGTACATAAAAATCATTGTTTCTTGAACTTACCCTGCCCTACAGTGCTTCCTTGTTTCGTTGGTTACTGAGCAATCACCGTTGTAGTGCGTCCTTGTTTTTTGAACATTCATTCTTTCTGTAGTTATCTTTTTCCTAGTCCCTGCCTTTCTTCCCTCTTATTTAGCTCCAGGTCCCATTGTGCTGCTTTTTTAACCCTACTGCTTTAGCTGCAAGATTCCTAGTGTGGTTGTTTGCTTGCTTACTGCCTAGTCCTCCCTTTGTTTTTCCTTCTTTCCTGTTAAGCAATACTCCTCTCTAACTCCTTGTCTATTGTGGCTGTTTACTTTTAGCTCTTCACCATTGCTGTTACTGTTTTGCGTGTCTGTGATCACCAGGATTCGTGGGCACAGCTGACAAACTAGGTAGTGTTTCTCATCCAATGTGAGCATTGCCTTTATGTTGCCTTTATATATCAGCTCCATAGACCCAGTTTTTACATGTATATTTTATATGTGAATATTTGCAGTCAGCATCTGTAACAGCAATTGTGAGTGAGGAACTTACTGAGCTTCAGCCTTATCATGTGGAGCTCATGAGTGCTGTACACTTCTGGACCTGTGGATACTCTGTCAGGAAGAAGGACTGCTGTGCTGCTGAAAGGATTGCCACTCTGCTGGACTGCTGCTCTGGAAGAACTGCTGCGCTGATGTGCTGACCTCCTGCATGCTGCCCTCCTTGCTTGGGTGAGAAGGACTGGACCTGCATCTCATGAACCCAGAGTGAATCCAAGGGCTTTTTGGCTGGCCTCCTGAGCTGAAGCCTCAGGGACATAACAGGCTTACAACAACCTTGCATCTGCACCTGTACTCTGCCATCTGTGAGTCTGCCCGGACAAGTGGTGCCACCCCAGTCCTGGACACTTGGAAGTGGGCCTAAGGTGCTTACCAGCAGAACTGACGCATCTTCTCAGCTGAGTGGCACGTCTTCTAGCCAAACCGATGCATCTCCTCCGCTGAGCAGAGCATCCTCGAGCAGAACCGACGCATCTCTACTGTTGTGTGTATTGGGCCCGGCGCAGAAGATCCGCATCCCCCTTGCAGTTTTCAGAACTATTGCATCGCTGCCGGCGTGGCACATCTCCGACCCAGATCCTTGCATCTCTCATCTACGGCAGCTTGACAACAACGCCAGCCTCTGCATCCCGGCCTCGCAGCTCATCAATACTGATGCATTGTTTCAACTGCGTGCTGCATCCTCATCACCCACACATCGCATTACAATCCCCGTTGACGGGATTCTCAACGCCGAAGCAGCAGGACTTCTCACCGCAGCCTCGCCGCATCTCAGAACCAACACATCGCTTCGGATGCACGACGCTTCTTGACCTGTGTGCCTTCTATTCCCTAGAATTGGTATTTTGTCCCACTAAGGACCTGATTACAAGTGACCCTTGTCAGATACTAAAAGTATTACATCTAATAAAACCTGACACTGAGGTACTCAGAATTTATTGGATGTGATCATATTCCGCTGTTCTGATTTACTGGGGAATATCTTGCAGATTCTGGTGCTTACTGCACTAAAATCCACATGTTTCTGTAAATACACGTTGTCACTCGTACACATTCCACGCATTCGCAGAAGCAGGGCAGGAGGCCGATCTCATGCACCTATCTAACAGCAAAACCTGGAACGCCCTTCCAAAGGACATCAGAACAGCCACCACGCTCACAATATTCTGCAATAAACTGAAGACCTGGCTCTTCGACTGATGCTCTGGACCTTCTGTACCTACGCAGCGCCTATAGACCCTCACAGGTGATTAGTCTGTGCTCCACAAATCCTTTTCCATTACAATACATTACATTACATACAAGGCTTTTTAAAATTCTGCCAGGTTTGACGTGCTGAAATTTAACAAATGACGTGATCTTTTTCACACCTGGTAATTACTGGAGGCGATAAACAGAACACCACTTGTATTTGCCACCCCAGTCGCAATCTTACAAGCCGTTTGTAAGCAGGTCCTAAGAAGAAATTAGGGCCATAACATGAAGAGCTGCGCTAGCTCACCATAGAGCAGAGAACAAGGGGTTTTTTTTGCATTTGAGGTGTCTAAAGTTCATAGATACTTTTTTTTTAATTGATCTTTATTAATTTCTTTTTTTTATTTAACTGTGTCATTCATGGAATGCCTAGGGATGGTACAGACAAAGCACGGCACACATGTTAACAACAGGTATCGTCCCAGAATAGGGCTCTGTTTAAATAATCAGGATTGTGCATGGGATGTTACATTTGATTGTTAGATCAATCATTTCTATCTTAACACAAGAACATGAACAAGGAAACTGAGGAAAAATAACCTCCCAATCTGCAACTTATCACTGCTGTTAATTTATCATAACACCAGGATGTCCTATGTTCAATACCTCAGAGGAGGTGTTCCCATCTGTTGCATGCCAATGTCCCACCAGGGCAAAGCTCATCAAGTAAAGCACCACCTTGCTTTGCCACCCTTCTAATCAAGTGTCAGGGTCCCCTTCCTTATGGATCCTATGGGGGCCTGTAATCTGTTTTGGGGCTAATGGCTCTCAACAAGGGTTTCCAGTTTAACGTGACACTCGCTCTGGGCTCTGCGTAAGACAGGCACTTTCTAGCAGACATCTCCGCTTGATCAAATCTCCATAAGTCTATCTTCCACCTGCCCACGGCTGCTGGAAGAGAAGATTTCCAATGAATCAAAATTAGCCTCATTGCAAGCATCAATGCCAAATCAATAAATTTACTGTTTGACTTTCCATTTTTAGGCCGAGGTATTAGGCCCAGTAGGCACACCTTGGGTTCATCTATGGTATGCCTACCAGCCAGGTCTGTGATATCTGTTGCAATCTCTGACCACCATCGCTTGATCATCACACAGGACCACACCATGTGACCAAACATCGCCCTCTTTACTGCACACCTAAGAAAAACCAGTGCTGTGGCTGGGTACATATGGCCTGATTAGGATGGCGTCCAGATGGCACACAGACAGGCCGTCGGTGGTGGTCTGACCGCCGACAGCCCTTTGGGCCGACTGCCGGATTACAATCTAGGCGGTCGGACCCACAGCGGTCGGGGGGATGACTGCCACCTCCGACAGGATGAGTGAGCCCGTCGGGGTGGCGGTCAGAATCGTAATCCCGAATCGAGGCGGTGCAGAAGCAGACATCGCCATCGGGATTACGATATCCCTTTCCGACAGCCTTTTCATGTCGGAAAGGCCGCCATAAAAGGGCTGTCGGAAATGGATTTTGTGGGCCACTGTAAAGTGGCCCGGGGGCACATGTAGTGCCCACATGCACCTCCATGCACTGTGTGCCATGCACCACATGGTGCATGGCACACAATGCATTGATGTGCAGGAAGTGCTCCTTTACAGGGTGGCGTGTGCTGCGGCCCTTTTCCTGGGCCGCAGCACAAGCCGCCATATAATGGAGCACTTTGCGACCGACAGCTCGGCAGTCGCATCGTAAAGCAATAGTCAGACCGCCGACTGCTTGTGGGGCAGTCTCCTGACCGCCGCGATAGTGGTCGGCGATCTGACCGTCCGCTGTCATAATCAGGCACATAGCTTGTAATCATGCAGGAGTCAGGTAGGGTCTTTGGTCATAGTTAAACTATATCAGCTTGAACCGGCATTTTGCGATACACTGCTAGTGTGCTGCGGTACCTTGGCTTAATCAGCATTCGACAGGTGCTCTCTCAGATCCTCATTTCATTACATTCACATGACTTCTAGGCTCTTTTTTGGGTTCCTAATGGACCTACGAGCTGCTGGTTCAAAATGCCTTCTCCCTCCCTACGTGAAGAGAAACTGACCTCCTGCTCATCCCCTTCCTTTCTCAAAGTGTGAACAATTGCCTTAGTCAGATCCGCATGTGTCAGGTGCTGTCCCATGGGCACTTTGTGCGCAGTAGCTAGTTCTTTAAATGACATAAAGATTCCTGAGTCATACATGGAACCAACCGATGTCACTCTGGCTTTGGTCCATGCAGATTTATCTGCTATTTCAGCAAATGGGCGGTATCTAGGCAGCACCCACAAAAGCAGCTCAGGGTTATGCTGAGTGCCTTCTGGTCTGCATTTCAGGTATTGATTCTAATTGAATTTTGCTTCCTTTAATAGTATGTAAATAATGTGGACCTGATTCTGGGGATTCAGAATGTATTCCTGAATGCCCATAAAGGCCAACTCACTGTACACATAAGTACACTCAGGTGATGTCCCATCGAGTAGGGTAACAATAAACATCTGTTATTCAGTGGCAAGATGCCGACGGGTGAACGTGCGTTTTGCAAATAGACATGTTATGCTATGCATCATTGGTGGTTCAGCACTCAAAATTTGACAAATACATCAAATTGATACATTTATATTTCAACGTGTGTTTTTTTGGGACCTTACGCAGCATGAATATCCACAACAACTACATATCATGCATGCAACAAATGTATATCAAGAACGTTTCTTTGGTTCAAAGATTCTTTATTCATTTTTTTCTTTAAAAAATCATCACGCCAACAGACAGTAGCCACAGTAGCTGTAGCCAACGTGTTTCGTCCTACAAGGACTTCTTCAGGGCTCTGACTTGTTGTATGCAAACAACGTTGGTTCTTCGTAGTTTTATTGTATACAGATGAACAGGGATTTTGACATCCACTAAAAGTATCAAAATTGGAGTACATGTGCTCCTCGATGAAAAATGTGCATAGCGTCTGCTTCGGTGGACGAAACCCGTTGGCTACGGCTACTGTGGCTACTGTCTGGTGGCGTGATGATTTTGTAAAGAAGAAAATGAATAAAGAATCTTTGAACAAAAGAAACTTTCTTGATATGCATTTGCTACATGCATGATATGTAGTTGTTGTGGATATCCATGCTGCGGATTGTCCAAGAAAAACACATGTTGAAATATAAATGTATCAATTTGATGTATTTGTCAAATTTTGAGTGCTGAATCACCAATGATGCAAGTTGTTTGGAAATGTTTGTTTCCTTTTGGCGTATAGAGGGGCTGTTATCCGGGTTCATTGCACCATTAGCAGCTTAGTATACTTTGCCAAAAAAACGTTGTTGACAAGTGCGGAACTCTATTGCCTCAACCCCTCTTTGTATGCATGCGAAGACATGTTATGCTATGTTATGTCCTTGGGGGTGAACCATGCCATTAGGCACTGCACTTGGGCTGCCAGGTAGTATGATTCAAAGTGCGGGACACCCAGTCCCCTCTCCTCAATCAGCAGGTGCAGCTTCTCCAATGCAACACACCTTCTAGCTGCACGCCTTCTAGCTACACCCTCTTCTCAACCCCCCCCCCCCCCCATCAACTCTATCCCTAGTATGGACAGTTCCTGGAAGAAGGGAAGGGTCTCTTAAGTTGTAGAGGGATATTTACAAAGAAATAGATTAGACTTGGTAGTAGTACCATCTTGAAGAGGGCTACCCAGCCCATTACTGATAGCAGCAGTTTAAACCAGAACATCCCTGATGGCCTGGCTACCATCACTGGTCTCAATGATGAGATTCCATGGTTCTCTTTGTCCTGCCCATAGGATTATCATCTGTAGTTACAATAGGACTATGGCACTTAGGATTACCATCTATAGTTATACTAGGTCACCTCTCTCCTTTTCTGGTGGCATTTCTCCTATATTGAGCACTCGTGATGTTCTAGCCACAGTTAGAATGTTACACGCTACATGATTACAACCTGTAACTGTTTCACACTATAGTCAGACAGGCTGTTTCATTCTGTTGGTCTTGTTTTCCCACTTACATGACATGAAAACAGTTCCCCTCCCCCCTTTTCTATGTGCCGTGAATTCAGGGGCTATATGCTGCTCCAGTGACAACACTGGATAGCAGTTGCACGAGCCGATTATGGCAGTGATCCGCTATCGCAACGTGTACTACATTTCCCAAATTCCTCCTGATCGCGCACAGAACGTTGAGGATCCGCCCTCCATGACGCGGTATGTGCCGCTTCACCAGCTGGAGGGCGTTCCTCATGTGCACACGGAAGTTAAACTGCGGCTTCCTACACTGTTCAGTGACCGGGGACGGGGCCAAGTTGGGACCGCGTCTTTCCCTCAAAGAGGTGTGAGCTTACATTTTCTCTCCTTTTACTTGGTTTTGGCACTTAGATGACACTCCGGCTTAGCTGGGTGTTGCTGTTGTGGTCTGTATGTTGTCTTTGGTATATTCGGCATTTCAATATGACGGACACCGGCATGGTCCGTGTCTGAGTCAAACTTAATGAAGCAGCGTAGGTTTCCACTGCGCTATCTCTGGTTACTATGGCTACATATTTCGGCTGTGACTAGGGTTTGAGCGTGATTGATGGTATTTGTGTTCCTCATTGGCATAATAAGCACATCTAGTCAAAGTGACGGGTTTTTGTGTTATGAGCCACACCTGCCTCTTTTAACCATGGCTGAGTGCTTATGTTCACTAACAAAAGAGACATACTTTACTTATTTTCTGCTCCTGTTTTGAATGGTATAGCAGGCCTTTTATCTTTACTTTTTCTTTTGCGTTTGTCACACGCTAAATCAACTGTATACTCTGTGTGGATTCTCTGGACTATAATTTATAGTCATATTCTATCACCACCTTAATATTTCCCTATAGGTATTGGATGCCGCCTTGAGTCTGTCAAACCGAGGTTACAGGTACGCATTCACCCGACAACTCGGGTAGGTGCCTTATATTACGCTAACACTAAAGTAGATTATTACATGCACTGTAACTAGAATCATGCATACTAGGGGTTGTGTGTTTTGTTGTTGTTGAAATGCACGGTTTTTGTTTCTCTTTCTAGGGAGTTTGCTGACCAGTATATTCTACGTCTGAGTGATATAACACTCCACCTACTGGTTTTGTATAAACACTTTACCACTGTTTTAAAGTTATACATGTGGTTATTGGCACCTCACTTTTTGCACTTCTTTTTGGTCCTGATGAAAGCCGCTGCATCCCTACGGGGAGTACTAGGCTGAAACATGTGGACCTTTCCATCATTTTGACAGATTGAATTCCCCTTTGTTATAGTTACTTTTCTTTTAATCCTAGCCTATGAATGCACCATTTAAATTGTTTAGCATATCGTAGAGCTAGTTTTAGTCACTTTCACTTGTTCACTACCCCCTCCCACACCCTGCTCATCTAGAGGTTTAGTATACCTCATTATCTCTACTAAAACATTCCTGAGCTCCTCCCTCTCAGAGAGGGGGTTGTAGCCCGCACTACAAATAGGTTTGTAGTGCAAGGAGATCCCCTATGATGAAGCATGCCACCCTTGGGTGGGTGAGGGGAATCGTCCTAAGAAAGGGATACCCCAATACTTTATTTCTATACTAGACCCAGGGGCCTCCTATTGTGTTTTCTACCATCACTGGTCAACCTGTGTTTCCCTGCAGTACGTCCTAAGGGTCCCTGTATATTCTGACACCTAAGTATCTGAATATTTAGGGTGTTTCTTGCAATGCCTGTGGTACCATGGTGCCATCAATGCTAGCCTTGCTACACCCCTTGCTTTTAGTGGAAAGATGCACAACTTAGCAATGTTTATTAAAAGGCCTTGGTGCTCCCCAAACCTGTGTAATTCATTCAGCAAAGGTGGCTGGCACTCCACACAGTCTCTCACACAGAGTAGAATATTGTTGAATATTGTTTGCTTAGAGAGAATAAGTGTATTTCCACCCCAACCCCCTCTCCTATACTCCTCATATGGCATGCTTAGGGCTATATTGCCAGTGTGAAGAGCAATGGAGAAAGGGGGCATCCCTGTGTCGTCCCTCACTGGATGGACCTAGAGTTTAAAATCACCCTCCTAGTTTTAATGCGGGCCGTGGGCAAGGAGTACAACAATTTTATCCATTTCATGATAGTCTTACAAAATCCCAGAAGTTTTAGGACCCACCACAGATAGTTCCAATCCAATAAGTTTGAACCCTTCTCTACATCTATTAAGGACGCTGCTGCCCCCATCCAGTCAGCATGCACACTGCTGATCACATGTAAGAACCTATGCACACTGGGGATTGTATTCTTGCCAAGGACAAACCTGAATTCTTCTTGATGAACCAAATGTGGCAGGGCAAGTAGCATCCTGTTTGCTAGCAACTTTCCTAAAATGTTACAGTCCAGATTCAATAATATGAGTGGGCGATATGACCCCACTTCAAGGGGATCGTGATCCTCTTTTGGGTGCATGACTATCACTGCTTCCCTAGTCGCCAGAGGAAATGCCCCCCTCATTCATTCTGCAGTGTAGAGGTCCAAGAGGCGATCTGATATTTGCTCCTGAAACATCCTATAAAACTATAGGGGGAACCCATCACTCCCTAGTGCTTTGACCACACACAGCTTTGAAATAGCCAATTATCTTTCTTCTTGTGAGATTTGCCTTTCCAGGTCCTCCACCTGCTCTGGAGTCAACCGGGGCTAGGCAGCTGCCCTAATGTAGTGCTCTGTTGTTTCATCATATTGTTTATGTTTTTCACATATAGATGTTGGTAGAAGGCTGTGAGGGTAGGATTTATATCTGCCTGGAGCTGCAGTCTGCCCAAAAGCACATCACATCACATCACCATAATGTCATACCATGGAACAGCTGAGCAAATCATTTTCACCGGCAGGCGTCCTGTTTTGTCCTCTTCCAAATTACTTTGTGCCACTTATTCCCTGTATTCAAAAACAGCATTCCTCTCCTGGAAATCTCTATGGGAATGCTGCTTCGCTGTCAGTCTTTCAAGAAGCTTGGTTGCCCGATCACCTGGCACTCCAGGAATATTGTTTCGTTTTCAAGGTTCCTAAGGCTATTGCTTAGAGTTTTACTTACCTGAACCGTGTTTTGATACATATCCCTCATGTAAATTTTGAAGTGTCCTAGATCATCAGTGTTGGAGGCTGGCTTAGTATATGGTGCACACTTATTCAAGTGGTGCACCTTGCACTAATCCAGGAAACCCTTATGGTTGTTTTAGTGGTCTTTGATAACCACAGAAAGCTCTCAAGGTGGTAGCTGTGGAGAGCAGCCTTCAGGCTTATCTTCAAGGAGTGTTAAGTAGCTTGTTTTACCAGTTTAATATGTAGTGTAGATTAGATTAAAAAAGAAGCCACACAGTGTTTAGCAAAAATAGGTCTATTTATTACAACACCATATCACTATCACCTTGGTATATCTCCTAACCGGAGATATCAACACAATACACACAAATACTTCAAAAGCAGTCAAGTAAGTAGCACAAAATACTGTGGTCTCCAGGGGGAAACCAAACCATATATTATGAAAGTGGAATGCGAACTGCAAAGGAGAATGGGACATGGACCAGAAGATCCAGAGGAGCCGGGGACACAAGAAACCACCCAAGGTAAGTACCCAGGAACCCCACGGAGGCTGTGTGCAGAGTGGAAACTCAGCCACATGCACAACGAAAGTCAATGGAGAAGTCACAATTGCAGTTTTGAAGAAGAAGGACCCTGAAATAATTCTTTGGAAGACAGAAGGTTGGAGAGCCACCTCACCCATGGATGCCCCGGTAACCAGGTTACCTACACCAGGGAAGCCGGATGCATAGGGGTGAAGTGGCATCGGAACCCGCCATAGATAACAATGGACGACTTCGAAAAAGATGTCTATGGAGAAGGCTGTGAAGGAGTCCGGTGGAATCCAAGGGTGGATTCCGGAAGTGAAGAACCTGCAAGCAGAGGTTACAGAGTCTATGCCACTCTGAAGTTACCAGGAGGCACGGAGAACAATGCCCACCGATGTCGAGAGGTTCTGAAGAGTCAACAGTTACCTTGTCGTTGCAGCTGTGAGGACCAGGCGATGCTAAGGAAGACCAGGAGCCATGCACGAGCTGTCCCACGTCGGATGTCAGTGACTAGGTAATCGGTGTCCGGCGGGCACACCAACAAGCCTTGGTAGCTGCAACTGCCATGGAAGACAAAAAAGGGGCAACGTTGGGCCCAGCAAGTTTCAAGGGACTCACCAAGAGCAGGACAGTCAGAGCAGTCACCGAGCAAGCAGGGGAGCTCACTAAAACAGTAGAAGACCTTCAGAAGGACCCACAGCCCAAAGGCACATGAGTTGCAAAATGACCTCGAGCAGCTCACAAAAGATGAAGGCCCACGGTGCCGAGGATGCGGTGAGGAAGCTGATCTTGGAAGGAAGAGCTGCTGGAGGCTGGAGCTTCTGGTAGCCCAAAGATCTCTGGAGCCAACAGGCCTTGGCAACGGCAAGTCTACACCGCGCAGGGGTTTGGTCCCAGCGGTTCCGTCAAGGGATGCTGGCCTCACAATTGCAGAGAGGACAGGTCAGACCAAAAGGGAGTTGCAGAACCACCACCTGTGTTGCTGAGTCTCGGGAAGTCCGTAGGACGACAGGAGCAGCAGACCACTCAGCTTTGTTGCGGTGCCTGCAGATGCAGGGAAGTGACTCCTACACTCCAAGGGAGATTTCTTCAGGTGCCCTTGATGCCCACAAGTTTGTTGAAGAACCTGGCAGAAGCACAGACAGAGACGATGAAGAAGACTTGAAGAACAGCAAGACCAGCAGGAGTCTTCCTTGGTGCTGTCTCAGTTCTCGTCGAAATCCAACGACATCCAAGGGTCCAGACGATTGAAGAGTGACGTAGTTTCAGGGTTGAGTCTTGTCCCACGATGAATCTAAGGACCCACTCACAGGTAAGCCCTTAAGTATCCTAAGGGAGAGGTTGGAACAACTCTGGGGAGTATGCAAGGAGGGCACCAAATGTGCTCTTCAAAGCAGCCTGGTGGACCTGGCATGCACCCCCACCCCAGCCCAATACTCTATGTCCTGTCTGGGAGGTGGTCACACCTCCCTGTGACAGGAAACCTATTGTTCTACCTTCCCCAGCTCGAGCGTGGCTCAGCAGCAGGAGGGCACAATTGTGTCTGTGGTCAGCAGCAGCACTAGCTTGCTTGCAGACCCTGAAAGACTGTTACCAGGAGTACAGGGGGGTCCCCTAAGGAGCACCCCAGTGCATGAGATCATACTTCCAACACTGGAATTGGTGTTGGGGTATGATTCCAACATGTTTGATACCAACATGACCAGCAGTCACTATATAGTTAGACATCTCGTAATGACTGCTGTCCACTATATGTCTAAAAATGGCTGCCCGCACTTACAAAGCCTGGAGAATCAACTCTGGGTTTGTAGGGGTGTCCTGCTCATACAGGGGCACCCTCACACTTATAACCAAGCAGCCTGCCCTCAGGACTAAAGAGCCTGCCATAGGGGTGACTTATAGGTTTGAAGTGTGGTGACTTCAGATATAAGGAAACGTATATCTGTTGTGAGAGGTGCAAGCACCAACTCACACAGGCTGCAATGGCCGGCCTGTAGTCAGAGTTTAAGCAGACTCCCATGGGTGACACAATACATGCTGCAGCCCCTGGGAGACCCCTGGTGTACCTATGCCCTGGGTACCTTAGTACCATATATTATGGACTTACAAGGGTACACCAATAGCCAATTGTGGAGGTACCAAAGTACTTACTATGTCAATTTAGGGGAGAAAGCACAGTTCCTGGGGTCCTGATGAGCCGGATCCCAGCAGACAGGTCAAAAACACATTGACACAAAGCAAAAAGTGGGGGTAACCATAAAAACAGATCCTACTTTCTTACAATCAGCAAGTACTCGATGGACCCCACATCTGTGTTAAAGTATTGGTTGATTTCTTTACTAAAGGCATGCCTAAACATTGTATTGTGTAGCATAGTCTCCTACAACTGCCTGGGCGTTTCTACACTCTGAAGTGACCAATGACGTGTTATGGTCAGATATCGTTTTGCTAAATACTTAGCTCTAAGAGATCTTTTTCCTACTTGGGGCCACTCAACTGGAACAAACTTCCATTAGACCTCCGCTTGGAAAATAACCTTGATATCTTCAAGAGGAAACTAAAGACTTGGCTCTTGAAACAGTCAATCTAGGTGTCTTGGTCTGTTGCCCTCTGCCTCAGCGCCGGGACACTCTGATGAGTATCTGCGCGCTTTACAAATCAGATTAACATAACATAAGTAATTTAGTTGTTGAGCAGTGGTGTAACAAAGAGCATATCAATGCAGAGATACAGTGTGTGTGTAATGCAGAGTAGAAGTAAAATTCTCTCTCCAAGAGATGGAGGGCTCCCCAACAATCTAAAAGGGCCCATCCCTTCACCCAACTCTCCAAATTTTCAGCCGGTCTCCTAGCCGGTGTACCAAGCAACGGCAGGTGAGATCTACCTACTTCAACATTCACTACGTAGTTTAAGTCGCTGGCTATTACATTGGGGTCCTGTGGGTGGCTGGCTAACAGTGTAGTGATACTCTCTAGGTGGGCCACTTGCCATGCTTTGGTGCAATATAGTGGCACCATGTACAGTGGTTTACCATCTAACTGACCAAACACACACATGTACCACCCTTCTTGATCGACCTTACAGAAATCCATTTGATATGGTACCCCTGGGTGTAGCCACATCAAGATACCACATACATTGAGAAGGCTGTGCGAGAGGTTGTCTGATAGAATATCGATGTTTAAAATATCATATGGACAGAAGTTTTTATTAAAAATATTGAGGACCAAAATATTGTGAAGGTAAGTATAGATTTAATACTCTTAACTCCACATTAACGTACCATGTAGATATATATATCATCAAGGTACATATATGTGGAATTAAGTATAGTAAAACTTTGCTTACCCATAGAAACTTACCCGCATGATATTTTTGTCCTCGATATTCTTGACACAATATTTTGTCCACATGATATTTTGGGCTCTATATTTTGGCCAAACACCATGCTAGAGCTGCCCTCTCCATTTATTTTGCTATTTTGTACATTCATTCTGCGTATGGTGCACTTCATGTAATATTGATATGTGCATTCCCCTATGCTTTAGGTTGGAGTGTGTTTGATGTATTTTGGTGGTGTGACATGGCCCTCTGATATTCCATGTGAGCACTGTGTAGGAGTCATGCGCAACCCCAGGATGCTCTTGGCAGCACACACCTACATTCCCAGATACAACAGGTCCCAGTGGACCATCAGCCCCTGTAACTAATTTTGGTTTATCCTCCATAGAGCCGAACACACCCACAGCGAGCTCCTAGAGCTCCACACATCCCAACGGACATACCCTCTGGATTGGTAACTGGTACAGCAGAGATAAAAGACATAACATTTCTCAACACAAACTCCCTTCCCAGGGCTGGACTTAGCTGTACCAGGTGCCCGGTTTGTTTCTAGTACCCCAGGACCAACCAAACTGTGTCCCAGATCAGTATTTACCCAGTCAATAGGCGAAGAATGTGTTAAAGTGGAAAATTGCACAAATAGGGGTGGTAATTTAACATGTGCCCAGGCCGATCAGCATCCCACAAGGCCCCCACCCGGCCCCCTCAAATCTCTTATCATGCATATGGATGCCATCACCCCCTAGGGGACCAAACAGGATAAGTCTGGCACCACCAGGTAATTTGGTGATGGATTATGGAGGTTCTCATCACTATATACATCAGGAATTGTCTACAGTAGGTCATCTACCATTCTAGGCGTTCTATGACGTAGATATTTTTCCACTAGTTGCTTCATTGCCCGTTTCCTGCCTTGGCGATCCCAATCAATCAATAAGGGTTTGTAATGCGCGGCTACTCACCCATGAGGGTCTGAAAGCATTGGGGGGGGGGGGTGCAGCGGATCAGACTAAGTGTTGAGTTCATCCGAAGAGCCAGGTCTTGAGGTCCTTTCTGAATTGTGTCAGTGAGGGTGATTTCCGGAGGTGGATGGGCAGGGTGTTCCTTATCTTGGAGGCGAGGTAGGAGAAGGATATTCCTCCGGTTCTGGTCTTGCGGGTTCGTGGGACGGTAGCCAGGGAAAGCTGGGCAGAGCAGAGGTGTCTGTTGGGTATGTGGATTGTGAGGCAGTGATTAAGGTTTGTGGGTCCGGCATTGTGAAGGGCCTTGTATGCGTGGAGGAGGAGTTTGAAGGTTATTCTTCTGTCGACTGGGAGCCAGTGGAGGTCGCGGAGGTGTTGAGTGATGTGGCTGTGACGGGGATGTTGAGGATTAGTCTTGCTGTGGCGTTCTGGACATTCTGGAGTCTTCGGAGGAGTTTCTGGGTGACGCCGGCGTAGAGTGCATTGCCGTAGTTGAGTCTGCTGCTGATGAGGGCATGGGTGAATGTCTTCCTGGATTCAGTGGGGATCCATCTGAAGGTCTTTTGAAACAGGCAGAGTGTGTTGAAGCAGGCAGAGGCGACGGTGTTTATCTGGCGGTCCAGTACGATGCCGATCCCAACAGCTTTCATTGAGCTGCATCTGTTCAAACAGCCTCCATGTGCTCTGCCACTGCTTGAATGGTAGTAGGCCCACTTCTGGCTCTGCATGTTTGTCTGATCTGTCTCGGAGGATGCTGTTGTCTTGGCTTCGGGTCACCTAATGTCCATGGGTCCACTTCTCGGCCTCTGCCTAAGCCCATACTTCTTTTGGGTCTGAAGAATAATGTCCTCCCTTCTGCCATAACTTTCAACAACAGCATGTACAGTATCTCTATTTTCCATAGTTTTGTGTTAACTGCATGGAACGAGGATCTTTGTTTCTGTATTGATGCAGTGTAATCCAGGAAAATTAACACTATTGTGTTAATTAACACACCATCGGTGTGGGTCCCAGAGTCCTGGCTTTTTTCAGGATCATATCACAGTCCAAGTAGTGTAGTAGTTTGGTAATGAACATCCTGGGTCATTCTCCTGTTTTAGAATGCCATGTTGGGCTCCATGAGCCCTCTTAGTTGTGAAGATGTTGATCAGCCCTTCGGGTTCAGATTCTCTTTCATCTATTGTTCCAGGAAGGTTTCTGTGTCTTTGCCTTCTTTCCCCTCTGGAAACCCAACAAACCTCATATTACTTCTTCAGGATCTGCATTCTGCATCCTCTGCTCCATACTTAAGGAAACGGATCCTTTCTAACATATCTGGCAGGCTCGCTTTCAGTTTGAAGCCCTACGAAGTGAGTTCATGAATAAAGTTCTGGGGGCTGGCCCGCCAGTGTCCTTTGGGCTGTTCTCAGCAGGGTTAGGTTTACAGCCACCAAGGCAATTTTTGACTCCAGTACCGTTTTGGACACAACTATGTCCTTCATGATGGAATCTAGCATTATGGTATTTTCAATGTCCATTGTACTTCCTCGCTCCATGTTTGAAGGGCATTGTATTTGTGTCATTTGGGGTTCTGGTAAGATTGAATGTGTACCTCTTTTCCCTGTTCTTAGTTTAGTTTAAACTTTATTGGTGACCATTGTGCCCAGCAAGTCCGATCCTCAGGATCTGCTTCAGACAGAGGGGCAGAGTTCCCCAGCAGGTTCCAACGTCCCTTTTTCGCAGCCCTATACAGCAGCAGGGCATGTGACACAATGGGCCAGGGCTGACATTTGTCCAAGTCTTTCGCTCCACTGGTGGTGTAGCTCGCGTCTGCCATAGAAGTACCTTACTCTGTATTATACTGGGTCTCCAGTGACTGAGCACTGTTCTGATTCATGCGTCTGAGTCTCCTTGTTACCTGCTTCACATATCACATTTCATTACACTGCTGCTTGACCACCTCCAGGATATTGGAGTGACAGGGCGTGCTTTGGACTGGCTAACATCATTTTTAGCAGACAGAAGCCAGCAAGTTTGGATTCCACCCTGCGCGGCTAGCCCAAGGAAAGTTTATACAGGTGTGCCCCAAGGTTCGGCCTTAAGTTCAACACTTTTCAATTTATACCTTACACCCTTGGCATTTCTAGCAGAAGAATTGGGAGCAAAGGTTTTATCTTATGCAGATGACACTCAATTGCTTTTCTCCTGGAGTAAGGGATCTGAGCCAAACGGCACTCAAATTAAAATCTGCCTTACTGCAGTTTTCTACTGGCTAGCAAAAGCTCAAATTAAATGTATTGAAGGAAAAACAAAAATCCTCTTCTTTGGGACTTTTCCACCGAATTTCTAGCCAACTATTTGGCCAGATGATGGTTCCACTCCTGGCCTTCAAAAGGACTCAGTAAAAAACCTGGGAATAACCTTTGATAACAAACTATTCTTTCGTCCTCAGGTCAAAAAGCTTGTGGGTAAATGCTTTGGAATTTTGAGGTCTCTCAAGACATTTCTGCCCCTGTTCTCCTTTTCTGCAAGGAAAACAGTCATTAAGGCATTAGTTACATCTAGATTAGATTACGGTAATGCTCTATACCTGGGCGTACTGGAATACCTCATGGATAAATTGCAGTTGATCCAGAATGCGGCAGCTCGCCTTCTGCTAAATGCGCCAAAAAGACAACACAATAGCCCACATTTGCGGGAACTTCACTAGTTACCCATTAGGGAGAGGATTACATTTAAGGCTCTGACATTGGTACATGATGCTTTGTATTAGACGGGCCCCGAATACCTGTGAGTAAGATTCAGCTTCTATAACCTGGCTAGACATCTACGATCTACCATCAAACTTCTAGCTATGATACCAAAGTACCAGCGTCAAAGATCTGGAGGTAGATCACTAACATTTCTGGGTGCTTCAGCATGGAACCAGCTCCCGTTGGAGCTACGCTCTGTTAGTAACGCATTGCTGTTCAGGAAGAAATTGAAAACCAGGCTCTTTGTGCAAGTGTAATGTCCACCCGACCGACCCCTCTACGTTTGCGCCGGGACTCTCCTGGGATTAGCTGCACGCATTATAAATTGTTTGGCATCATCATTACAGGATGTGTCTTGGGCCTTCATTTCTGGTTAGGTGCTTAAGGGCAACTGCGATGCTGCTGAGGGTGGTTAGCCTTTCATTCGGTTCCCAGGTAATAGTACTTGCCCTCAATGTCGTGGAAGGACTTCCGTGGTGGGCTACATTACTCCATTAATCTGCCTGAGGGTCTTTAAATGGCCTTGATCAGGGCAAGGATTCTCTACCGTGCCACTCACTAGCTCTGTAAGGTGAGCACAGCAGGGAACTCAAGTAGTGTTCCAGTTAGACAAAGCAGGCCGCTAACCGACAAATTCCTCCTATTGCAGCTCCTCCAGCTGCCCTGTTGCCCTCTAGCATGCACTTCTGCTCCTACTCCCCACCCCACGCTCGCAGTCGAGTCCCGCAGGATCCTCCATTCACTTACTTGGTTCCTTGCTGTTGGTCAGTTACAGGATCAGGAGGTGTGAACAACGAGGTCTAGGCTCGATTTCACAGCAAGCCGGAATACCATATCTTTCGACGAACTACAATATGAGAGATCCAACGTGGTGGGTGCCATTTTGTAGATTTGACCTGTCACTGCTTCCCAGCTACTGGTCTCAATAGACCCTCTACAGACTCTGCTGCTGACAACCGTGGCTGCCTCTCTCTTCTGCTCCGAAAACCGGGCACCTCACCAGAATCAGCTGCGTCAGGTGAACCTGGAGGTTTGTGCCAGATATGGGGCGGCCTCAGCAGGAGCCAGCCCTAAATGCGTCCTACGCCATTGGCTCCAGGCCATGCCCCTAAAATTCCTACATATAACTCTCAATTTCTCCATGTTAATTCATGAACTTCAGGGGAGTGATTGTGGTGTTACACCCTGTTTCAAAGTCATCCTGTGCCATGGGCACCCCCCAACTTTTTGCTGACTGGTACTGGTGGTAACTGACTCACCCTGGGCTCTGCCTAACCAGGCCAAGGGCCAGTGCTATGCTGAAGACACACGTAGAATACAGTGAAAAAACCTACATACACTAGGGTACACTATGGGTTAGAGTACCCCTGTGATTGGTATGGCCTCCCCTATAAGGCCATAGTACATATAGGGCAGGGGGATTGAAACTACCTTTAAGCCCCTAGTATAGAATAGCGCATGGCAGTTTAGAGGCCAGCAGCCTTTTCTGCACTTGCATGTGTGCACTGCTGGAGCCTGAGGTCAGTTTAAAAATCAGCCCTGTGTTGCAGGACATCTTTTAAAATGCAAATTGTGCCCAAACTCGACTTTTGTGTTTGGGGCACTTAAAAATGAATAAACTACAATGTTTGGGCATGGTAGGTACCCCCAGGGTCTCCCCTAGGTGTCCCAGGGGTGGGGGGTCAGGTACTTATAAGGAGAATCCTTATAAAAAGGTTTTTAAATGCCCTGGGGTTAGTGAAATTGCACATTTCACTCCCCACATTGTAGTAAAGTGCTTCCCAAAATCGACTTTTGTGCTAGGAGCACTGTGAAATGAGGATCTGCAATATTTTTGATATATTCAGAACCCCTAAAGTCTTTCCTATATGTTCCAGGGGTGGGGGGTCCTGTAGGTATAAGAAGGGTCCTTATAAAACCTGTTTTATATGCCCTGGTATTGGAGTAATTGTCCAGTTCATTTTTCCATTGCAGATCCCCAGTCCATAGGTTAACATTGGAAAAGGTTGTTAGTTAATAACTGGAGAAAGAAAAGCCATAAAACTAGGATTAAAGGACTCAGTAGAATGGTAATGATAAATCCAACAATATGGTATTGTTGAATTTATTCTAAAATGTACACACACGAAGTTATAAGACTTTTTTTTGTCTGTAAGCCAAAATTCAACCCTGTACTGCTCTGCCCTGATTGGTCAGAGATAAGTGGGTGAGCCTGGCTGCTTTGAAGAGGTGATAAATGACCCCTGGGGTTAGGAAGCCTCTCAGGGAGGAAAGGTTGCTGGACATAGGAATGCCAGAGCCAGGGGGAGGGGCAGTAAATAATGCTCTTCAATGGAAGGGAAAGAAAAGCTAAAGACATCAGTTTTATTTACAACTCTCCTCTTTGACCCAAGGCAGATGCTAGGCTTAAGAAAGGAATGAGCAGATGCAAGGGGGAGAGAGTATGGGGATTAGCCATCCAAGGGGTGTGCTTAGCCAGCTCTTCTCTCCCTGCTGGAAAATCAGCCATTATGAATTTGGAAGAATTGGTGCACTCTGGGACAAAATAGTGCCACACTCTGCAGGGAGTGGTCAGACCTTTGGGTGGAACCCTGCAGCCCATTGGACAGGAGTGACATCCTGCTTGACCCAGAGAAGTTGGAATAAGTATCTGAGAAGGGCAGAGCCCCTCAGATATGCTGCTTGAAACTTAAGAGAATCAGAAGGGTCTACGCTGAAGAGTTTGATGTGCATTTCCAAAGGCCTGCACTCTGAAGATTCGCCTTTTGCACCATCTGAAACTACAGCCCTGTGGATCAAACCTGCTTCAAAAGGACTAAAGAGTGGACTCCCTGCAAGCTACAGGTTAACAGAGCTCACCTGGACCATCACCACAAAGAATCCCCAGCCTGGAGTACTACCAGTGGATTTGTAAGGGTTTATCCAAGTGGATTGTGGGAATTAAAGTCTCACACTTTCAAGGACCCTCTTGGAGATTCCAGAACCTTGGATTGTGTGTTGGATACTTTGGGACCCGCAAGAAGAACTTCAGGAAGGAGTTCTAACAGGACCCAGCCTGCTGGAGGGGGCTGCACAAGACTGGTGATCAGGGCCGGGCTGGCCGTACCGGGCATTGGGCATTTCCCCGGTGGGCCGCCAGGGTGGGGACTGGTTTTGGGCCCCTGGGGGCCGTTTTTGATACAGGGACTTTTTTGCAGCATAGCTGCAAAATCGGCCCCTGTAACAAAATCGGCCGAAACCGGCCCTGGCAAACAGTTCGGCCGCACCCCCAACCCCTTGGGGGGCCGGCCGAGCACTTTGCCAGGGCCGGTTTTGGTTCCCAGTCCGGCCCTGCTGGTGATAGATCCTCCAGAACAATTGCTAAATGTGAATGTGTCTCTGTCAGAGGCAACGAAATAACCAAAAGGGGCACTGTTGGTTTCTAAGCACTAGAAAGTGACTAATCTTTAAAAATTCATATCTCTGGTTCCCTACAGTGGATGTTTTTCATTTTGGTGTAATTTAAAAGATAAAAGTATTTCCTATTTTTATAAATTGGTGTTGGATTTTTATTTTGTGTTGTGTCTTAATTATTTACTGAATTGGTGTTTTTAAATGCTTTACATACCTGTCTTTGAAGTTAAGCCTGCCTGCTCGCAGCCAAGCTACCAAGGGTTGAGCGTGGGAATAATTTTCTAAGACCTATTCTGAGCCCTAGACTGTGTTAGTGGCCTTATTGCCAGTGGCAGATATATATTTGCCCCTACTAATAATCCACTTTCCAACACACCCCCAAATAGATGTATTCTCTAGTAAATAGTTGAGTTGGGTTGAGGTGCTGTCAGATTTTATCTGGAACTTTTACATTCACACGTACGCTCTCTCTCCCTCCTCCTCTCTATTTTAAATTTCTTCAAAAATGTTAGTTATTTTACAAAATATAATGTATCTTCCCAATTAGTTTCCCTAACAATAAGCAATCCTCGCCCTTTCCACTACCCATTAGGCCGCTCTCATGCCCTGCTAGTTGTATAAAGACAGGGTTTAAGTGTGCTAGGTCCCTCCGGGTCTCAGAACCACTAGTAGTTAAAAATGAACTTTGAAACCATCAGTCTCTATGTTTAAGTTCTCAAATTTACTGGCAAAAACACTGATCGATTTGTGAACAAAAAATGTAAAAACGTTAAGGTAATCCATGTCAGCAATTTAGTTTCAGTTTATATTTCACGTTTTACTTAATCTTGCATTCCCTAAGAGTGCTAGCTATAAACAGGATGTTGTGTTTCTGTATTTTTTCCGTGCAGCATATTACTCTTGTATAGTGCACACTTTGGACTGATTTGCCTCCAGGTGTTTATAACGGCCACAATGAGGAGCTCTGGATTTGAGGCTAAAGGGAGTGCGGGTTTCTCAAAGTGCCTGTGAGCGGATCAAAAAGGTGTTCAGAATACATGGGCATCCAATCTTTGGCCTCTCTGCAGAGTGCACAGAGCAATGGTTATGTGTTCCAGTTGCAATTGTGATTCTGTGCAAATGTTTGTGAAGGAGGTATACAGTTGTCAAAATACTGACAAGGCGAAAGTAAAAGAATATGCAGTGCTTACAGGTGAGTGGTATGTGCTTGGGGTATGTGTTTGGGAAGGGGGGGCTGAAGTATAAGATAGGCAATTGGGACCCTTTGAACACCATTACCCCGTCTACAGGACTCAGTAATGTTTGATTCAGAGTCTCACAATTTCAAAATTGAAACATTTTCAATATTATTTACAACAAAATCAGTGTTGTTACTCAAAAATCGTAAACAGCTACTGGCAAAGCCAATAAGCCAGGCTGGTTTTAGGTGTATGTTAGCTGTTGTGGTATATATCCGGATGGAATAACAGAATGCTCAAAGCAGGGGTGTAACGCAGGCCCCTGCAGCGCACTGGTCCCCCCAAACCCTTCAGGAGGCCCACATTGAACCCAAGAACAATGACTATCTGGGAAACTCGGGGGGGGGCTCGTCACATTCTGCGGGGGTGGGGGAGGGCATCATTTAGCATTATGCCACTGGCTCAGAGAGGAACCAAAATACTTTACTTTTACTAACTGGTTGGTGGCACACTATGGAAATCACAGAAAAATAGATCATATGTTTAAGCTACGGCCTTAATTATATAGGCCACTTCACTTTTATAGACTCCTGCGCCAATTTTTTCATCCCACTTAAAGCCCTGTTTAACGCATTAGAAAATATGCCAGAGGCTGTAGAAAAATGTGAAGCTCCCACGCTGCCCCACCCCATTTTACTGAGCAAGATAGACCCCTGCTGAACTTTTGGCAAAAGAAGTCGGAACCTGAGCTAGTCAGTATATTTCTGCTCATTCTTAATTATTAATTAAACCAGCGCAATAGTCTGGATTCTTACTTTTTTCCTTGACTGGTACCTGCAGCGCCTGACTCGCCCACCCGTGCCACGCCCCCAGCGGAACGCGAGTCCCACCCCAGGGCCTGCCCCGCCCCTAACCGTGCTCCCAGTCCCACGGCAGCATCAGTGCAGGAGTCTCTTCCTACTGAATGTAGTCAGTTTGATTTTTATCCCAGTCAGTCGGAGTGATAGAACCTAGCCCGCCGCTTTCCTCGAACGGGTGACTCAGTTTGTGAAACAACTCCACCGCTGTGCGGAGGAGCGTCTTGCAAAAAGTTTTCTTCACATCTCCTCCGTGGCGGGAGTGCGCAGGTTTTTTATTGCATTGGTGTCCCAGACAGCGGTAGCAGCAGGGAAGGGGCGTGTGACCCGCCGCTTCCTCGTTCGATTCATTGAAGCTGCAGGACTGACTGGTCAGGCTGAGGGAACTCAAGCTCCGCTCCGCATCAGCATAAAGTCTCGGCGCGCCCGCTGACCATCCCTGTCCGCGCCGCCACCATCCCCGCCGGCCATGGAGTGGAGAGACAGCCCCACGGAAAACTGCGAGCCGGCTTTCACCGAGGCTCAGAGGTGGCTGGAGGTGAGAACCCCCGTTTCTTCATTGTTTCTAGCTGTTCCGTGACTTGTCTGCAGCTAAACATTAAACCGTGGCTGCGCCGCGTGAGGTGGCGAACGTGAACTTTTATTGCTTTGCGGAGAGAGGCGAGGGTTAGCTGGGACTCGGGGATGAGCTGAAACCCGACTGCACTCCAACACGGACAGCTAGGTGGTTCACGAACCTGGCGGTGTCTAAGGTGTAGGGCAAAATGTTGCCGGATTGGAAATAAATTACAAGAAAAAGTACACGTGTGAACGACCTTCTTAATACCTGGAAAGTTTGAGGAATTTGCATGCAGCATAGAAAATATAAATGACGCGGAGTTTGGCCCCAAAATCCACTGATTTTTTTAAGTTGAGGGGTAAAATCCGATCACAACTTCAAAACATGAAGCCTTTGGTGGTGTTTTTAAAGTCAATGACGATTAAAGATCACTTTCTGTTTAAACTGCTCTCTATAAAATAGGATTTGAAACGTGTTAACTCAAAGCTGCCAAATGTTACCAGTAATCTAGTTAATTAACTCTGGAATTTATAGTCTTGTTTATCTTTGGAAGTGGTGACTTTAAATTCCCTGCACCCACCATGTTGTTGGTTACAGACCCAGGACGAGGCCACTTGACAGCTATGACTTGTATACACGTTTCACACTTATTTTCGGCATCTAGGTATGGCCTGCGCTGTTTCCATGTAATTGTTTTCGTTGTATTAATATTAGCTTGAAACGCAGAGCCTCCACTGTAATCCCTGTTGTTTAATGTCCACATTCAGTAACTTAATCTGTTTTCCCCGGTGCATTCTGGTACTTGTAGTTTTAAATTTTCCATTATGACTGCAGGACTGCATGTGGCAGAGTATCAAAGAACATGAGGCGACATCTTTGTGGCTGATTTGGTAAAGCATTCGAGTTCTGATCTAACTGCAAACTTCACCAGTTCTAAATGTTTTCTACTGGATCCCGTTGCTTCCAGATGCTATTTTTTTAATTTTATTTTTTATCTTTTGAACTGACTTGGAGAGCAGTCATATCCAGTAGTGTCCTGGAACTGGTTGTTGGTGACCAATGGTGTCAGTTGGTTTCGAATTGTGTTTACCCCATTGAGTTTCCGTTTTTTTTTGCTGGGCATATAAAGTCCAGTGTCTAGACCATATGCCAGCCACTTGACCAGCAAAATCCTTTGGTAAATGAAAACTTGAATATCCACCATGGAAGGCCTCATTATGTCCATCTTCAATAAGTGAACAGTTAAAAGTGTGTTGTCCGTCCATGCCTGTAAACCTGTGGCGTCATCAACCATTAATCTTCAGTGAGTTTAAAAGAATGCTTTTGACATTCTCTCTAGCTCGGTGCATTTATTGCATGAAATGACACACCTATTAAGGTGTGCAATGGGCATTGTTTCAGGGACATATTTTGGCAAAGAGATTGCACTTATGCGCAGTTGCCGAAACATTGTGTCTCACCGGCACCTAAAGGTTGGAAGGCGGATATTCCTGTTTGCTGACGTGTGCTATGGCGTTGGTGGGGAGCCAGCATGTAAAAGATATGTGGCCATTAGAAGCTAATCATTGGCTATTAGTGAGCTGGGGGCTATAGGGTAGGGTGTATGTGCCACACACCCAGTAACTGGGAGGACCCACTTCAAAGGGCAGAGAACCATGCCGCCCTCAGGCATATCTTAGCATCTCCTTCTTCGTAGGATTATTACACATAAGATTAAGGGATCCTGTTAAAAATTAAACCGGCTTCTTTGATCTATATGACAATTTAAATCTGAAACATACCTTTTTGTAGTCAACTTTGGTGTTAAACAAGGGCATTTTATTTAGCCAGAACTCATTATTTCCTAATCTATGTAAAATAGTTCAATAAAGATCATTTTGTCTTCCGGGGGCTCCCCACAAGCCTGTTTTCACTTACTCTGTGCGCTTCCTGCTAATAACCTGTCATTGCCTCCTTTTTCGGCCGATCATGGTTTTGATATGGAGAGATAAGTGATATACCCAGGATCACACAATTGAATGAAATGGGGACACTGAGATTCTACGTTTTGTTGGTGATTTGAAGGCCCAGGCTCCACCTTCCTGAATGAGAACTAACCACAAGACTTCCCTGTACGATCAGATGTCCCTCCCACTTGAAAATATTTATTCCGTTCACTTGAATTCTTACCAGGTACCCACAGCTCTGCTTAGTGATCTCAAAACAACATGTTTGGTACATTCCAAAACAAGTAAATATAAATTCAGGTATCCTAGTTGAACACTTGGCATGATCGCTCCGCCTTTAAAGCCGAGCCACGATGCATAAAACAGACCTTATGAACACCCTCTAAGGGGATAGAGGTAGCAGGGGATGCTGGACTATTGTAATGATGCACTAGAATACTGTTGACAAGTATCTATAGTACACAGTAACTCTCACATTGATGTAAGCAATGAACAATAAGACTGTAAACTGTTGAATATTTGAAATGCCAATAAAAATTTGTTTAAAAAAAATAAAACCGACCTTATGAAAGGTATCTTTTTACCTAGTTCTACTGTCATATTTTTTTTATTTTTTTTTGTAGTCCTCATTTGTTTTTCAATATGCTTTAGACTTAAGAAAAGGGGTCTGCCGCCCATCACAAATAGCCAGGATGATTTTGAGGTAATCCGGTCACTCCACAAGGGAGAGATGGACACCAAGTATCTCCGGATTCACCCCTGTGGCTTCCTTGTAATGATTCCAACCTCAATCTTAGTTCTTTTATTGGAGCAATGGCATCCCTGCCAATATACTCCATTAATAACATATTCTTAATCATCGGACCAAGAAAGAAAAAATAAGAATAGACAGTAGAGAGGCTTCACAGGGAGACCAACATATTCATATAACAAAACTATAAATCTAGAGATCAACAGAAACTAAATACGAAAAGTTTATGTATATTCTTAAGCAGAGGGACTCCTATCCAACCAGTTGTCCCAAATTTCCCAAAATTTAGTTTTTTTATTCTTTGTTCCAGATTGGTCTAAATTTGATATTCTCTGAATGGAATGTATCCATTCCTCTTCTGTAGGAGGGCAGGCTAAGATCCATTTAATACACCGCTCTCTTCTAGCCAGAAGAATCAGAGTGAAAAACAATGCTCTGTGTTTTTATCTACTGTCATATTGGACTTTGCAATGTTTTTGTGGCACTTTCTGCCTGCGTTTCTCCTGTTACTTTTTTAAGACACTGACCGATATTTGTTGGATGGTCCCCCCTTTGTTAACTAGATTGTTGTGGCCTTGACAGTGAGCCAGTACATGATCACACCTGTTTTAGTAACCCCCTATGGTACGCTTGTTGTATTTATGTAGTGTGAGCCAAACAAAAATGCAGTGGAGCACTGTGCAGGGTCCCATGCACAGACGTTATCAGTGTGTGATTGCAGCGGTATCTGGTTTCTGAAAGCAGAAGTGGGTTGTTAATGCTTTTATAGTGTTTTTTAAAAGAGGTTTGTCTTCAGCTCTTTTCTAAACTAGAGAAGGGTTGGGACATTCCTAAGGGACCCGTGGATGTTGTTCCAAATCTTGGGTGCATGGAAGGGAGGAATGGTTTAATTTTTTTTAGTAGAGCGTGCTGGTACCAGGACGTTATAGTTATTTGGCGATGTGTCCCTTGAGGGTAAAGTTCAGTGGACAGGGTAAATCCCAAAGACAGCATTGGGTGAAAGTTGGGGCTTGAATGAGTCCAGGTTAATGTTGTTGAGCCGGGTTTAGACTAGATTGTTGGTCTTGGGGAGCAGGAGGAATTCTGTTTTGGTTGGGTTAAATTTCAGGTAGGTGCTGGACATGCAGGTCTGGATGAGGTGCAAGAGGTGTTTGAGGCATTGGGTGTCTGAAACAGTGGAGACTTTCAAATACAATTGTGTGTTGTTGCCGTATGGGTGAATTTTGATTTCTCTCAGTAGAGTCCTGAAAGGCTCCATGGAGACTTTGAAGATGACAGGTGAGAAAATAGATCCCTGGAAATTCCGTCATTTATTGGAATCTTTTGGGACCTAAAGCTATCCACGTGAACAAAGTGGTGTCGGTTGGAAAGGTTGGAGGACAACTGGTGAAGAAAATTTCTTGTTGATTCCCATGTGAGACTTCTGCGTGTGGAAGGGAATCGGGTGGTTAACAGTGTTGAACGCAGCTAAGAGGTCAGTAATATCACAAGTCTTGGGTTATCTGGTCTGCAGCCCAATTGATGGAGTCATTGAAGCAGTGTTATTTAATGTTAGCAAGTTAAACAACAGTGTGCTAAACTGAGTACTCTCAAAGATAAGTGCAAGTGCTGCCTGCTGTAAATCTTATGGTCAATAATCAAGTGGGCGGACAACAAAACAATGGAAGTTCCAATCATTTACCTGCGAAGTGAGGAACAATGTAACTGCTTTCTGTTTGGGGTGCTGACATACTCTTCTTTTAATGGCTACCTGTCTCAACTCCCTGCACGGAAATTTACAACAAGGCCCGGACATCATCTAGCTCACAATGAGGTTAATGTACAGCTTAAGTTGTGATATTTGCGGTTCCCCGTCTGGCCATGCGGCCTTGTGGTAGTATAACTGAGGGGAGCATGGGTTCAGTCCCTGTTTATTTTATTTATTTAAGAAGTTTTGTATAGCAGAAACTTGACCAGTGGGTATCGGAGCGCTTTACAGCGATTGGCATAGCAGCAATTACATGGGTTACATTTGTAGTAAATTAGGTGGTGAACTGTGAGGTAATTTCCTTCGAATTTACAGTAGGGGAAAATAATGTCTGCGTTTTCTCCGCATTTGGTTGAATGTCATATGATATATTTCCATGTAGTATTAGTGTTACCGAACCGTTCTCCAATTAAACCTACCTGCTTAATAAGGTGCACGGGGCACTATTAAAAAGGGTGTTGAATGAGCGGTAGTAGCAGTAATTGCATTACCTCGCGCATGAGGGGCGACCACATCACCGTGAAACTGCATAATATGTTAATGTTTGTGGTATAACACAATTGCACATTTCACCCGACATCACAACCATTCTAAATGAGGGCTGTAGTCCTTGTGGAACAGGTTTGAGCCCTAATATCGAGTTAACTTTCTGTGCCATCCTGAGCAAAAAAACTAATTTCTTTTTAAGCCCTTTGTAAGAAGTGAATACCGATCCCAGTCAGCAGTTGTTTTTTCTGAATAAAATGTTCCTAAGCAGAGCTGGTTGGAGATAGAGGGGCTGATTTCAGGTCGGTGCTTAGGGCCCTGAATATATCTGGGCCACGTTCCAAAGGTACGCATGCACTACACAAGTAGCAATGCAATAAAATAACCTAACATTAAAAAAATACTGCAAATAAACAATGAATTACTCGCACAGTATGAACACTTGGATGGATAACAAAGCATAATATGGAAGCTTGCAGCCAGCCATTAGCAGCAGCTGCTAGTTCCAAGCTGTCCCTTGATAGCTGGGGCCCCTTTAGTTTGAAAGGGATGAAGCGCCCTGATGCTGCCACTAAGCTACATTGCTCAATGGGGGCATTTATTCCCATCCCTAAGAATGTACAATACGCCACTTCATTCTCGCGCGCAGCGCACGTGCCGGTACCGTGTTGCTCGTCCTCTGTTTGTTTTCCCTGTGGCAGGCCTAGCTTGACAGTGATTGGTTTTCTACATCCACGTGAAGTGACCCGCTTGCTCCAGGCTCCACCCATCACATGCCTGTGCACGGGGGCAGCTCTGCTAGCTTGGAGCCTGTCCGCAACGTGTTTTGTGCCGCAGATTTCGGGGCACCTCGAAGAGCTCTCGTGGTCCGCCTTTGACCGATGGCTGCCTGTGATACAAGGGCGTGGATTGTCGGAGTCTGCTCTGTTCAGGGATGCGAGGCTCATGTCGCCTCTTTATTTCTGAAAGACAATCGTCCCTTTTAAAAGCTGTGGATTGACTCCGCTTTGTGAGCTCAGGATACACCTGTAACAACCGAGCATTTGAGACTCTCTGAGGTTCTCCAGTTGCATCCAAACTTGCCAAATGAGGCCCGTGGCATTTTAAGGTGCCCGAAGGCATATCTTTAATGTGCCTAACACGGCAGAGTGCACAGACATCAGTGTCTTGTGCTCGTGCGTGATGTAGTAAACGGCAAACATTCCCTTTGGTTAGATAAGGATGCAAAGCGTCAAAAATGCTGGAGACTTGGGTGTTTTTGTTTTGCCTGCTACCAGGGCGTTGTTTACCACTGCCCTAACCATGGATCGACGAAGGAATCTCATTGGTTGTGATTTAAATCTTTTGTTTGCCCATTTTAAAGAAAACCTTCCTTACAGTAACCGGCCTTTGCACAAGCAGCGCGGCCAGTAATTAGAAGGCAGGATAATGCCTGTCTGACGAGTTTGGCACACAGGGTGAGCGGATTTCTGAAGCAGGTCTGGGCCGCGGCCTCATCTGAAGCGGTCTTTGAGGTGTTCGGAGTTTACAGTAAACACGGGTTGTGGCTTTGATTGCGTGCACCTCCCTGTGGAATGATTCCTGCTTGACTTTGTGCTGCTGTCCCCAGCTGAGTCCTAGCTGCTGGTGGAGTGACATTAACTCAATGTGACTAACGCCGGGTGGGGCCAGCTACATTAAAGGCTTCGAGGCCCACCCCTGCTAATACTGGGCCCCTTCACTGCATGTGTTCACGTTCGTCCTTGTTAGCTTCTCTTAAGTTAAACCTGTTTAAAAATCTGTGTTGTGCAGGACACCTTCTGTACTGCTGTTTCTCCCTTCTGGTCACCTTGTAAACAAACGCTGGTCCATCTCATGCTCTCACTGCACCCATCAGGTTCACAGTGTACCTGCCTGAGCGAAGAACCGCTTCTGTAGTTCAACCTGTGTGCTGTGGTCTTACCTCTAGGAAGCGTGGACTAACCCAGGTGTGACTAGCATACCTACCTTTGCATTAGATGGACTGTTGGTCAGCGGGGCACCAACACTCTTTGCTGCTGCCCTTCGTCCTCTAAGATGCCAGCTTCTGGTTGTCTCTAGGTTTTCCTTTCCGAATTCCTCCTGTTGTGATGAGTCCATGAGTGCTCTATAGCCACCAATGTCCTCTGTGGGCGCACAGCCGGGACCAGTTACCCTTTGGGAGACCAATCCATAGTCCACTAGCAACACTATCTACACTTCAACAATGGGAGTTCCACTTCAATTTTGTTAGTATGGTTACGACCTCAGTATGTAGTCAGCCAACATTTTAATACCCTCACAAAAGATTCAGCTAGTACTCCTTTTCAGTGTAGTCCTTTATCGACGCTGTCCTAAACAGCGAGTATCTATCTGTATGGCACCGTGCAACGGGCCAGAGGTAACCAGTAACACTGGTCTGTGATTCACAGTATGAAATTTGAAGTGGGGCCTTTTATATACTCCCAAAGTCAGATAGGATCTGGCAAACGCCACCCTTGGGAAGTGATATCCTGTTGCCACTGGATAGTGAGTCTTTCACACCTGTGTATCTCATTTATTGAGAATATCTCTCACTGTCATTCAAGACACTTGAGAGCTAGTAAGTAATTCCTCAAGTTAAGGTATATGGGAGATTACGGAGTAATTGGGTAGATGCTGTCAGTTAAGCCAACATGTCAACTGCGTTAACCATTAACATATGCCCATGGCCGCAGGAGAGTGGCAAAAAATGGTTAGAGACAGGGCCCCCTTGGGCTAGATGAGGGTCAACCTAGTGAGCCTCGGATGGGTGAATGTTAATTTATCGAAGACCCAGAGACCACATGTGAAGATTGAGAAGTCCTGGCTTGCTGATTAGGCAGATAGTGAGGGAGGAGAAGGGAGTGATGTTGGTGTCAAGCCCACTGTAATTCTTAAGAATTAGGCAAAAGGAATGTGTGGTATTATAGGGTGGGTAAATGGAAAACAAAAAGTATGTGAGTTCCAGGAGGTAAGGCTGTCAGTTCTGGTTAGTGGCCTGCCCTAGTTAACATGCAAGAGCTTTCAATTACATTTTGGATCATATCTAATTCTCATGGGGGGGGTGTCCAAGGCGTGGGTGTAGTCGAGGGTCATATCTTGTGTGGAACCATTTTCCTGAAGGCTAGTGTCTTGAGCTCTTTCCTGGAAATAGTGAGATGATCCTCTGCTAGTGTGACGGTATTTGTTGCAGAATAGATGGTACAATTGAGCAGAAGCCTCCATCTTGTATAACTAATTTTTGCGGGTGTACTTGTCTCTTTCTTGGATGTATAGGGAGTGGTACTAACATTTTCTAAAACTATGTGACCAAAGAGGGGCCTAAACCAAACCGTGATATATTAGCATTTACATGCCTTTTAACAAAGACACTGTTTATTGTACTACAAATTAACACATGCAGTGTGGTGCAGTGTTCTTAGACCTAATGTAGTAGAGCTCAGTGTTGAACTCTTGCAAATAGCATTACTCTGCTGTATCCCTATTATCAGAACGTGTTTATTAATTTGGAGACGGTTACCCTCACTAGCTAAAACCCAACCTGTTTGGTCCAAGACAGAATTCCTAGAGAAATTCTGCTCAACTCCACCTATCTGTGGCACAAGCAGCAAATTTAACCAAGGTGGAGGGACAGAGGAAAATTGTTCAGGGGTGTTTCCCTCATTCCCTGAATACTACTAAATCAATGGCAATTAGAGAGGGATTCTCCTATACAATGTCTTCTATTAGCTCTGAGGGGTACACTCCTGTTTGTTTAAAAAGGACTCTCACCCACATATTTCTATGTGGCATGATTCATCATTGAGTGCTCACCCGCTCGCCCAGTCGTCATCTCAGGGTGGGCTTAACCCATGTTTTGAGACGAGTACTTGGATATAACTGAGAAGTCTGATCTATGGACCAGAAATAGATTAAAATACCTACAGGTATCCGTCATTGGTGCTTTATTTCAATAATATTAGTGCACAGGTGGCGTGATAGCAAGAGTCAATGGCACCCATGTCATCTAGTCAACATGTTTCAGCTGATTGTATTTGCCAAAAAGGTCATTCAGCTTTCATCAGGACTCACCTGGTCCGGATTGTTTTTTGCCTCAATATTTTATGGGACAACTAAGTTGCCAATTCTCTCTTTTCATGCATTCAGTCATACTGCATATTCCCCTTTTTACCAGATTCTGGATGTTCTCGCTTTATTACAACAAAAGACTTCTTGGCTTCTTTATTAGGAAGTGGTTCCTATTTTGCCCCATAGGTCATTATGGGGGAGCGGGGGATAGCCCTTGCGTCACACCAACAGTTGGGTAAAACTGTTTTTAAGTTGTAGAACCAATGTGTTCTTTAAGTGCTACAATGCTGAAGGCCCAAAAAGTGCAGTTTTAAAAAATATATATATATATTCCTTAACCACCATTTGTGTGAACACAGTTGCAGGGTGAAGACAGCAAATATGCATGAAAAGCGTTGTAAGGAATGGCTATTTTTTAATGACCTGTGGCTTTGTCTGATTTGGTATTATGAGTGATATGACCACCTTCATCCAGAGTACAGTCTACATTTGTAACAGACGTTTAATCATGATGGTCGTCCAATAGAGGGTACTGCATAGACAACTGTTCAGATTTTGCTGTACAGTAAAGCGCTTCAACGCCTCATCAGGGGTAGTAAGCATCACATGAATCCAATTGCAATTACAGTGTCCAATGAGAGAATGACAGACAACACATTTGAATAATGTGACTGCAGGAGGCTGCATTCATAAGAAGTTTCACCATGCATGTGTGATCAGTAGCCTTGAAGACATCCTGTAAATTGAGCTGCAAGACTTTGAAGTCACAATCATATCGTTGGCAAATTTTCATTCAGCGTATCCAATGTGCCCACACCACTGTCACAGGATGCAAAACCGTTTGCAACTTATTTAGGACGGCACCGTACTTATGTTTTGGTCGCTCGGTGGAGGATAATCTTTAAATATTTGATCTGCACAGAGGGGCATAGATGTCCTTATTGGTAGGTACTCTGGGTACTTTTTTGAGAGCGTGGAGATTTTTTCCCCATTGCATGCCAAATCATTCAGTAGGTGAGCAAAACACTGATCGCCTTGAGTATCTCGCTTGAAGTCAGGGACTCAATATTTCATTGACCATGAAGGGCAGAAATCGAGAGCTATATGTTTATTTGGAGAGAGCAGGTTCCGCCAAATTGACTTGCGCTGGGCAAGGGATCTACCTTGACATATTTATCAACGTTAATCTAGGAATGAACCATGGTTTATGTCGAAGCATTCATTGACTATATTTGTGGCTTACCACATTCTACCTGCGGCACGTGAGCTTCCCATCAGCAGTCTGTGGAATGTTTACTCTTTTCTTGCCTACAGGTAGTTGGTAAAGTATGTAGTTGAGGCTTACGTGGTGGTTATTCCTCAGTTTGGCAAGGTACCATCATAAAGTGGTGACAATTAATTTTTCATGCAACAAAAATAAAAACAAACCCCATCAGAGCTGGAGAATTTTTTTGTGTGTCGGTTGCTGTAGTCGGGCGTGTAATAGGTTTAACATACAAGGAAACCTTGTTACCTGCCCTTAAGGTGAAATTGTAATTTTGTAAAAGGCAAATTGTCAAGAAAACGACAATTATATAATTTGATGCAGTTAACAAAATTGGGATGTAAACAGTTTGTTCTGAAACTGCTCATTACAGCTCAGACTTGTTCTTCTCTTCTGCGGTTTTGATGACGTGCAGTGTTTTTGAAAATCTTGACTCCTACTGTCTCATAAAATGCAACCTGTGACCTAACACACACCCCTCAATAGCACCGATATTGTACTTGTACACCTATCCGCTCAGGGTAATGAAATGTTTGTGGAATTCTTGTTGACCTTTTCAGTGCAACATTTCTCTCATCTGCATGGGGGCAGATGTGTGGGGGAGGTCCAGCCGGTCAATTAACCAACCGGGCCACTGGCGGACACGAAGTCAGATTTGGCCACAAAGCTAGTAGGCCCCTCAACATCTGGAACAAGAAGGGAGGCAAGTTCTGGATATATTTGGTTTTAGAGCTTTGATCAAGTCAGGGCAGACGTACTACGGTCTGAGAGGCAGGGCCAGGGATGCGCACTACTGGAGGTTGTCTTTGGCTCTCTGGGGTACTCTGTGGCATTGCCCTGGGGATTGTGGGTGTTGGAGCTTGCGTCAGGGGACCAAGACCTAGTCCGGTTGCTCAAGCCCAACTCCCGAAGGGTGCCGGGGGGGAATTCCTCTTTGGGTAGTTCTGGCATGAATGGTTAAGGGGCTCAGCGGACTTGCTGGCCTTTTGGCTCCTCTCCTTGTGAGGGAGTAGGGCAGTTTGTCTTGTAAAGAATATATCTGGGGAACCCGGTGGCTAGCACTCTGGCTTCCAAGTCAATTAGCCTGTGCTCTAAGGTCTAGTGGGGTGGCAAAACATGACTATACCAATATGGATTTAAATGTATAGAAGTTCTCTAACTATTTTCCACTTTAAATGTAAAGATATATACATCGTGTGACAGTAATCAACTGTTTTAATGCTATCCTGTTGTGTAAAAAATGCGGCCTGAGAACTGTTTTCTCAAACACAAAATCTGATTGTCTCAGGCCTGTAATTCGAGCTTTTGGTTTCTTGGGTTTCTCACGAGTACCGAAGGTATAGGTGAAGCCCCCTACCTTTAGTCTGTTCAGTTGTCATTCACATTTGGCTCTTGCATACAGCATGGGACAGTGGGTCTGCCCACTTCAGTAACTGACTCTCATTCTCTGTAACTGATGGCGTTTGCTGGCAGATGTGCACACCTGCCTAAAATGAAATGTGCTTTAGTGCCAGGGCTGGTGGGCCACTGCTTTACTTTGCTAATGCTTTTTGTCTTTCCATTCTCCCTCCCTTTTTTAAAATGTTTTTTCAGTCATCCTTAAGTGTTTAAACGGTCTTCAAATTACAGAACTTCAAAGCAAATATTACATTGCCTTTGTGGAAGTAAGAATCAATCAATCAATCTTTATTTCGATCTGTTAAGATCATAAAAGACGATTAACAGTAAAGAGACACTCGTCCCCACCATTAAAAGTTACAAAATCTTATTATAATATGGGTATATGAAATTAATATACAATCATTATGAAATTCCAAACATTAAAAATGTCAAATGATTTGCTAAAACACGTTAAGATTCATATTAGAATAAAAGGCATAAAATTAATCTATAAAACAATTTGCATTTCTAAACAAGAAAAATGACCTTGGAATCCGCAACCATGGGTGGCACTAAAGATCAGGTACAGAGCTTGTCAAATGTACACCACTTTTATACAGAAAGTGTGTTTGAAAGTAATAAAGGAAAACTCCACCTTATGTTGAAATGATAGCCATGTTCCGACATGATACCAACCTACCCAATTCTACTTCATTTAATTTCATGTACAAACTTTGATTTGGATAAGCTTAGATGGACATGACAACCTTTGTCGTGTTTCTTTCCCCGGATTGTTCACGTCCAACTCAAAAATTTAGCAACAGCTATTACACATGATGCACTAGTGTCGGTCAGCAGTATTCTCAATGCAATAGCACTGCTCCTAACGCCCATGTTCTTGCAACCATTTTTCCGTGGAGCCTGGTATGCCGGACAAACAAATAAAACATGCGAGTAAGTTTCCTCATGTTCCATACACAACTTACACATGTTGTCATTTTCGCTATGCCACTTGCGTGTAAATGCCTTTACAGGTAATGAGCCTACCCGAAATTGAAAATATAGACGTCTATCCCTTGGTTTAGTGATGATATCCCAGTAATGCTCATATAGTGGGCAGGGCTTGAACTCTAAAAATTTGCCCGTCAGTGATGTTGACTCGGAGGTAATTATATTATTATTCACCACCATAGACCAATAGTCTTTTCATCTCTTTTTTAGGGGGAAATTGTTGGCTTTCTGGCTCATCCCACAAGTGTTGCAATCCCATACTAACCAATGTAGTTTTTACATCTTGCAGCCACTTAATCTTGCATGAGGTATCTAAGACCCATACATCTTTTAGAGCAGCTGCATACTGCGATAACTCGGGGGTAGTCCATAGTCTCCGCCAATAAGCAATTGGGCGAAACTTAGCAACCTCGTCCAGTCTACTACAACCTATGTCATAGAAGACTGGTTTTAATGGAGTGCTCTGTGGTAGACCAATAACACTTCTCACAAATGTATTCTGTGCTAAGACTAATGGCTTTAAATCATTGAAGCCCCAGAATTCGGCGCCATATGTTACAGAGGCTATAACTTTGGTATTGTAAATCTTAAGTAAGGGGTGCATGGGTTGGGCATATGAGGTCTTATATTCCTTCAGCAGAACGGCAGCTAATTGACTGCTTTAGGGCCATTGTATCTATCTGTGGATTCCAATTTAATTTGTTCCCCAACGTGATCCCCAGATAATTAAAAACATCAGTTTGCTCCAATAGTTCGCCGTTTAGAGACACCCTACCCTTAATTGTTCTATGTTTATGGAGGACCATAAATTTTGTTTTATCTGCGTCTATCACCAACCCACGATCTTTACAAAACCCCTCAAACCTTATTAAGATTCTCTGCAAACCACTCTGTGTCTTAGAAATGATTAAAGTATCGTCTGCAAACATAAGTATGGGGGTTTTAACAGCTGCAAGGGACAGTCGGAAAAGCCGAAAAGTAATCTACAACCCCATTAATAAACAATGAAAATGGGGTCGGTGCCAAAATGCACCCTTGACGCACCCCTTTAGATACTGGGAATGGGTTTGTTTTATTACCCTGGGTACTCCAACGTACTTTGGCATAATTTCCAGCATGTAGGTGCTCCACAACAGATAGCAATTCTGCATGCATACCCAACTCCTTTCAGACCCTCCAAAGATTGCTTCGAGAAACCAAAGCGGATTTTAGGTCCACAAAGGCTGCGTAAATGGTACCACCAGCCAGCATAACAACACGCCAATAAATCAGAACAAACCGAAAGACCTGATCTATCGTGCTCACATTAGTACGAAATCCTGCCTGTAATAAGGTTAGTATATTTTGCTGTGTTGTGCACAAAAACTGGCTATAAACCTGTTATAAGTACACTGCTCTGCTAGGGAGCACCTATACTGTTGTATTAAAAGTATGTGCACTGGTTATTTTTTTAATATAAATCTTTTTTTCATTTTATACACCAGCATGTTTTTTTGTATTCTGCAGCATATGCTTGCAGTGTTTTATTTAATTTTTTTATTACTTTTTAATTAACCATCATTTCAGCGTGTCAAGAACATTTGGCTTTGCCAGTGTTTGATTTCTTTGTCAGCACTACCTCAAATATACATACCTTTGGTGTTTCTAGTTTGTAGTGCTGATATCACACTTTTGCTGTTTATCCACATACTTTCCAGGACTTTGTATTCTTGAATGCTAGGTCCATATTGAGCCACTGAAGTGTATCCTCATGGAGAGCATGATTCCCACCACTCTACTGTGGTGGTCTGCAACTGGGTGACAATATGCTGCTGTGCAATCCAGAAGGCACACAATGGTGAAACTGGAAGACCACTAACCTTTTGAGAGTGGTAAGGGTATCTGGGAAGCCCTCTCTACCTTGTGGGTCCGTGCTGACCCCTAAAACCAATGGATGGCTAGTAAATGGATCTAGATCCTATAGTTTCTTTGTAGCCCATTCTTTGTCGCTCTCCATATGCGAGTGAGGGAGAGAAAGGTGACCATTTTATTCAACCCAGAGGCCTCTCTGTGATCACCAATAATGCTCTCATGGTAAGAATTTGGCAGAAAATCTGCTGCAACCAGCAGTTGGATATTCTGGACTGCTCAGAGTTACTATGCACATATACACTTAAGTACATGGTGCAAAGTGAAAGATTTCCCTACTGAGTTGATGGTTATGATTCAGTTTGCTATGGAGCCTAATCTCCAGAAAAGGGATTCCCTTGTCCTTTCTCTCCCTATTAGATGGCTTTCTAGTTTCCATAATTACGTGCACTGCACTATAGGTACATGCTACTCAGATCTTAAGCCTAGTTATCATGAGAAAGGTGCTTTTTCTGGTCTGTGAAAATACTAATTGGAGACTCTATTAGTGATATCGGTTGTGTTCTTTCTCCAGAGGAATAGAAGGAAGTACATGCAGAACATACACACAACTGAGGCATAGAGAGATGTGAGAAAATGGGGTTCTGTTGCAGTACCTCCCTACTTTTTGCCTGGCTTTTGATGCAACTTTGACTGTAGAGTACTGGGTCCCTGCTGTCCAGGTTACCAGTAGCAGTGTTCTTTCCCTAAAGCTGTTCCACAATGGGCCCTTCAAGCCCCCTGTAAGTCCCTAGTAAATAGTACCTGGGTACCTAGGGCATTGGGACTGAAGAGTGTTCCATAGAGACCCCTCACCTAAGCCATACAGACTGCCACTGCAGCATGCATGCCCTGGTGCAGACAAAACAACAGTTGACATGGCACATTGCCTGTGTGCCATGCCAAATAGCACTGCCTCAGGTGTAGGTAAGTCACCCCTCTAGCCGGCCATACAAGCCCTAAGGCAGGGTGCTCTATATCTCAGGTGTGGGCATATCCACATGAGCAGATATGCTCCTAAAATATTTAGGTCTATTCTTACATATTGTAAGTGCCAGGGAAGTCATAGAGTACATAGTCTGGAAACTCTGCAACTTCTCTGAACACAGGAGTGTTTGGTACCAAACTACTCCTCTCAATAAACACTGATGCCGGTGTGGGATTTTTTGAAATATGTACTCAGAGGGCACCTCAGGGGTGCCCCCTGAAAACCTACCAACCCTGCTGGGGGCACAGACTGGCTTTAGGCAGCCTGCCACCACCAGACATGTTTCTGGACCCCTGGGTCGAGAGCCCCCACTCTCTGGGACCAGAAACAAAGCACATCCTGGGCGGAGGTGTCACTCCACCTTCCCCAGGATGGGCACAGTGCTCTAGAGGGAAGCTTCAAAGGCCTACGACGTTTGTAATGTAATCCCCAGCCTCTGCTGCTAGCAGCAGATGGCAGCCCCCGGTTTAGACCCTCACTTTGGGCGGGAAAACTGGTGGGAAAAACTAGGAAGAATAGGCCATATGCCCACCTGCCAACTCCATCCCTAAGGTGTAGGAGGCGAGGTGAAGCACATCTTTCAGTCCCTGCCATCTTGAAGATGGGGGGGTGGGGGGGGGACTCCTCCAATCAGGGCTAGTACTATGCCTCCCTCCCACAGGAGGGTGACATAATTCTGGGTGTAGACAACCCAGATAAGATGCCCATTGGCCCTACCTGTCACTTCCTTAAAACGCCCCTAAATCTAGTATTTAGGTGGCTCCCCTAGACCCTGAAACTAGTTCCTGCTGACCTAAGAAAAAGGATGAAGAAGACGCAGTGCAGAGAACACGGTTGACACACACTGACTTGGCCCAGCCCTACCGGCCTGTCTGCAGCCCTTGAAGATCCTGTGAAGAAATGACGCGTGTCCTGAAGTCGGCAACCTCCACAAACACTGGGAGGACTGCCTGCCTTTGAAGAAGACCAGAACTCCTAAGGACAGCGGCTTTTCCCACAAGAAAGCATCTAAAAGGACTCTGGTGACCTCCGGATCTGCGATCTCAAACTACTCTGCACCTGACGCCTCTAGCCTGTGTCTAGTTGGCCCACTGATCCAGAAAAGGTTCCCCAGTGATCGATCCTGAGTCCAAGTCCAGCTTTGGCTGACCCCTCCTGGACTCCACGACGACACCTGTTGTGTGAAACCAAACGCTCCCCCGACCGCAACCGGCTTCGGTAAGAGAAACCCGGCGTCAAAGGACACCTGTGCACCCCAAACCCCTGGGCCTTGAAGAGCTCGACTGACAGTGTCCCTACGACCTACAGCATCCCAACTTACCTCTGCTGTCACTGGTTTCCTTCGTGCAGCCTCCAGTTCATCGCTTGCAGCCTGTTTTCCAAACCAAGTTTTTCCTTTGAATTGCATTGGTTGCCCGACCCCCGTGTTTGCACCCTGCCCCGGCCGCCCCTGTGCCACTGGTGGTGTATGTTTGGTGCTGCCTTGTGGCTTCCCCCTGTGATTGTTTTAACTTGAGCCCTGCAACCGATCTACTTACCTGCAAGCAGTGTCTTCAAGCACCCCCTGTCTCCATTGGGTAATATTGGGCCTGATCTTCAACTTTGACCCCTGCACCCGGCTGCCCCTGTGCCGCTGGTGGTGCAGTGTTTTTGCTTACCTGAACCTTGCCCTCTATTGACCCTGCAACCCGAAGACTGGATTTGTAAGTTGGTTACTTATCTGTAAAACCGCATTGTTGTTTTCCTCCATAGGTTACCATTGCAAGGACTGAAGACTGCAAAAGGTGTCCACTTTTGAAACTGAAAAGAATTTCTATTTAAAACGTACTTAACTTTTTGCGTAGATCTTGGTCTTAAAATAAAACTTGAGCACAGCTTGTTTTTATAAAATTGCTCTGGATCTCCTTTTTGAGTCAGTTAGTATCCCTAGTAATTCAGAAAGTATTCCAGTAGAATCAATTATTACTAGTAAAGAGGTGGGATATGAAGTACCCCCTCAGGAATTTTATGAAACGAATATGGACAAAGGGTACCAAGTTACTACATGGAACATTGCTGGGCTCAAAAGCAAAATAGGTACACCATCATAGTCTGATTTCATCTTGGCCCAACATGATATTATATGTTTACAGGAGACGTGGTGCACCGATCCAATATATGTAGAGGGTTTTACCTCATATTGGTTACCAGCCCAGGCCTCCCTTTCGGGTAGAGCTAAGGGCGGCCTCTTGATTTTGATTTCTACTAATTTGAATAAATGTAAAGTTAAAGGTTGTATTACTGTGGGAACTTATGCTCAGATTATGTGGATGGCTTCCACTGTGGGTAATGATGTTATTTTGATCAATTTTTATAACAATTTGTTTAATTCCCTACGTAGTTCTATTGTCCATACCCTGGAAAGGGAACTCGAGAAGCTGACTAGTACCATTAGGAAACCGATTATTATTCTTTGGGTTGGCGATTTTAATGTTCAAATATGCCCACTGTCCCTGACCAAAGTTTGTGGGCCTAGGAGGGGGGAATTTGAAGACGATTGCTATATGCATTTCCCACATTGTGAATATGGTAGGGCCTTAAATGATGTTATCGCTAAACTGGATTTAGAATTATTTTATTGTGCTACCGATAAACACAACATGATATGTCCCACATTCACAGGTAGGAATGCAACGTCTAATATTGATCACATTATTATTTCTAGTAACAGTGTACATTTATTTTCAACCCCCTGGATAACAGACCAACCAACTAGTGACCATAATAGTATCTCTTTGTATTTATTATGTTGGGGCTTTAAAAATATCACCAGTGTTCCACATAGCCTATGTATTGCCCCCACCAGACCGAATGGTGTCCGGATAAAATGGGCTGGTCTGGACCCATCTAAAATTCAGTATGATGTTATTACACAGTGTCAGAATGAAATCCAAGTCTGCTTAGGGGATGAGGTTGACCCAGCATTGTTGCTTGATAATTTTACAAGGATCAATAATACTGTGGAGAACCTTTGTTGAAACCAGTGTGTAGAAATAAAAAACCTAAGGTGGGCTGGTTTGATGATAACTGCATAGGGGCTTTGGGCCGTCTTAAACAAGCTCTGGGGTGTAAGCCAAGAAACCCGGATATTATTAAGGCCTTACGTGCAGAATATGCTTTAGCCCTAAAAATTAGGAAATCGGAACTCCAAAAAAGAGCCTGGGAAGACTTAAGTCTGGCAGCCGATACTAAAAATAATAAACTTTTCTGGGATACCGTCAATAGTACCTTTTTGAAGGATGACCATATTCCAGAATATAATTCTTACATTAACTGTAATTCTTGGGTAGCCCATTTTTCCACTATTTTTAATCCATTTGATAAAGATGTTCCATTCACTTTGTCCAACCAAAATCCTGTTGAATGGCCAAAATTGCCCTTGTCAATTAGTATAGAGGAAGTATTTGAGGGCATAACTAGTAGTAAGGGGTAAGGCACCGGGTCCCGATAGACTTTTATAAAAATGAAATGGTTTTATGGTCGCCGTTCTTAACCAGAGTTTTTAATGTCGCTGTTGAGACTCATTTTCCTTTATCTTGGGGACGGTCAATTATAATACCAATTTATAAGAAGGGTGTTAAGACCGATGCTTGTAATTATTGCCCGATCTCTTTATTGGACTCGTCTATAAAGATCATGAGTAGGGTCATGTTATCGAGACTCGAAACCTGGGTCCAAGAAAAGTCAGTCCTTACCCAAGTGCAATATGGGTTTAGAAAGGGAGTTGGCACACTGGAGCAGTGTGCCAACTTGGATCTTTTGATCAGCAAGTACACATTAGCTAAGGAGGGAAATTTATATTTGTGTTTTGCTGACCTTAGCAGCGCTTTTGATATGGTAGACCACTCCATTTTATGGCCCTTATTGTTAGATATGGGTGCCCCCAAAGAGATAATATTTTTTTTGGCTAGATTATATGGGGAGCTATCAAGTAGGGTGCGGTACGGTCATTTAGGCGAATATACCCCGCCTTTTAAAGTCAAAAGAGGCATCCGACAGGGCTGCGTCTTAGCTCCATTACTTTTTTCATTGTTTATCAATGAAGTTGACGCAGCACTGAAACTGTTTGAGTCTGATGCCCCTAGGGTGGATGGGAAGTCTGTCCCAATCCTTTTATATGCCGACGACGCGGTTTTACTCTCTCGCACCCCTATTGGGCTACAGCGTCTTATTGATAATTTTATTGTTTTTATTACTAAAAGAAAACTTTTAATCAATAAATCAAAAACTTTTGTTATGGCTTGCGGTAGGAACCCTATAACATCTAGCTCTTACTTTATTGAAGGTTCAAAGGTCCAGATAGTCAAGACATTTTGTTACTTGGGTATTACATTTGCAGGGAATAGGGCATGGGCCCAGGAACAGGATAACGCCTGTTCTAAGATGCTTAGAAATATAAATGTTTTTTTTAGATTTGCGGCTAAATTGGGCAATCGACGCATTAATGATATGTTGACAATTTATGAGATGCGATGCGTCACCGCAGCTCTTTATGGGGCAGGCGTTTGGGGTCACCTTCAAGGTAATATATTACAACAAACTGAAAATTCGTTTTAAAACGTTTACTTTGTGTCCCTTCATCTGCCTCTACGGAATTGATCCACCGTGAGGTGGGCATCAAATATATTTCAGACCTGGCTTCAACACGACCCCTTTTATTATGGAAATCTATATGGTCAAAAGAGGAAACATTATTTACTCAATCTATTATACGGGACTGCCTCAAATTGGAGAATTGTTTAAGAATACCCTGGCTTAACTATATTATTTATTGGTTTAAATCTTTATTTAATTGTGACATTAGATTGGATCCTGGGTGTACTCTCTCTGTTGCTAGAGCTGAGATTAAACTAACCATGCTAGCGAATAAAATAGAGGCTCGTTCACGTGTTATTAAGAATCAATCAACCTTCCTCTTTTATTCGCAATTGGACCTTAAACAGGGTTTTCAAACTTATTTGTCAGCCGTGACTAGAGTTTCACATCGATTTGTGCTGACACGTTTAAGATTGGGTATTGTACATCATCTTGTTAATTTTCCAATGATGAACCAGTGCTCTGTTCATGTATGCCCATGTGATGGAGTCTCAAGACAAAGCTGCTGCCATATGTTCTTATTCTGTATATTTTATTCTCATCTTAGGAGATTTTATTTAAAACCCTTTTTTCTACACTACAACATAAGATCTACTACAGATGCCTTGAATTTGCTCTTCAGATTGGATGACCCACGATTATGCTTTTATTTAGCTACATTTCTTCTGAAATCTATTAGTATTAGGAAATCTATGACTATTGACATCTGATTGTGTGTTTTAAGGGTATCATGTAATTATATGTAATTATATGCATTTGCACTTTTGAATTAGGATAATGTATGATCCAGTAAATGTTTGGACCCTTATGTGAATTATGCACTTGCACTTTGTATCTGTATTAACATGTTTACGCATCTTGATGTATTCACACTTTTTATCCCACTGTTTTATACCTTTTGGGATTTTCTTGTAGATTGAGCTTTTTTATGTCTGTATTGCTTATATGGTTGATTTATTTAACCGAATAAAAGCTCTAAAATCGAATCGAGTCGTGTCATTTATTGGTCACTGTGTGCACAACAAATGTCTTATTATCCTCTCTGTTCGGCCTAAGGCTGCTGCGTCCACACTACCACAATAGAGCACTGGGTTTGCTTTGAGCCCTGTAGACTTCTGGCGGAATCTCTGGACTCTGTGCACGGTATGTGGTATACCATATACAGAGCCAGCTTCCTACAATGGGCCTCTCCCGTTTATGAAGCAGGCTTACCAGCCTCTGATCTTACCGACCGGGAGAGTGCTGTGCTTACCAGAGACATGGCTTACCAATGGCTTACCAGGGACTGCCATTCTGTTAAATAAATGTTCACTTTCAAGACCTCTCTTTGTATGAATTTTCAATTCAAACCAAAATGGCTTTCCTGAGCTGTCTCTTTATCAACTGTGCACTTCAGTCAAAGTTTGTGTGTTTAAAAAAACAAGCAACCCTCTGTGAATGGTTCTGCATATTTAAAAAAATATGTATAACTTTCTACCCAGCCTACCTTCACTGAGTCCTTGACTACATGCCACTTGTTCTTTAGGTTACATTGTCCTTCTTCACGCTTGGTGCCGTACTGGCATATTTTGGGAAGTACCCTCTGTCCAAGTAACGTTTATTGCAAAAAAAGTTGTTGCAGGGCATACACCACTTTTCAGTGTACAATTCATCCATAGCACAGGGTACCGCTTCCTTTGTACCCAGCAAATTCAGTGTATTGTGAAATCAGTGGTTAGTCCATGGAGTGATATCATGTAGCTTCACCCGTGCACCTTTCTCAGTGCTTCATGCTACTTTCTACAACTCTTCAGTTATTGTATGAGGCTTATCTAGTTTCAGTCATTAACAGCATTTTTGCTGTTGAACGTTTGCGCCACGCAAGTAGTTTCCACCTAAGGTGTTACGCTTCCTCTTGGAAGTTAGACCTTTTGGGTGTACATTGGGTTTTGGTGCCTGGTTTGTACTCACTTTTGTCTGAAGGCTGACTGGTCCAGCTTTGTCCACCTAGTCACTCTGAACACACCGTTATCTTATTCACATTGAAATTTGAGGAACAGCATTATCTTACTGGGCACCCTTCTGGAGCCAGCCGCAGTGCAAGACAAGAAGCTGTACGCAGTTCCGGATGGTAACGCCACTCACAAGCTGTTCTACGTTTCCCTCGTTGACTTGTTTCTTCAAGACGGACACGTGACTCTTTCAGTCTCTTATTCTGTCCCCGCAGTTCCTCTGTGTGTCCTTGTGTTATACTTGTGTGACTTTATAACCACTTAATGCTGCATTGTCCAACTATGACTCTTCTGAATCCCCTCATGTATCCCTTGTAAACTTTATCACATAACATATGTAAAGTGCTCTGATACCTTAGGGTCTAGGTTGCGCTATATAAAACTCAAAATAATAATATAAAGTCATACATCATTGTGGCTGATAATTCTCTCCAGTTGATGTAGTATACAACACACATAGCAATGAAATAGCTTTTACAGACGTGGAGCTAACTTTTATTTTCCTTCATGACGGTAATTGGTAATGGTTAGAATATCTGGGCCATTGCACAATGGCAAGACACCACTGTAAATTAGTCCAACATCTACTTGGAACCATCTTGTCCTGCGCTGCCAGCCAAACTGGTCTTCAAGGAGGATAACAAGTAATTGTCGACACTTTCTGACGCATGGACTCCCATTGGTAAAGTATATCTTTAGTTGAATGGCAGGCGTATGTCTGGACATAGACTCTTGCAGAGTCCGAGTACGTCCAGCAGTTCAAGCCAGAGGAATCCTTGGTGGTGGTGGTCAGACTGATGCTGCATTAATGAACTAAAACAGATCAAGAACTGCTTGGTTATTCCCCATAAGATCTGATGATCGAGCACATTCTTATAGCATTATTTGAGATTTTAAGTGCTACATAAATCCATAAGGGGTTACTACCGGAATCAATTTTTTAAGGATGTGATAATATATAAAAAATATATATACACAGCACTACTTGACTCTTGCATGGCTTTTGGGCACTTGGTACCACTCACAATTTTTTTCTGCATATAAACAGTGACCAACCACAAATACAAGGACAGGCAGGGCTTTAAGTGGGCCGGGTCTAAAAAGCAGGTGTTGAGACGGGTCCCTATCGGGCTCTCCATCTTTGCCCTTACCCTCAGGATGAACAAATTAAATCTTAACTCTGCAGCAGTACCACCCTCCACTGCCTTTAATGTAACTTCAAAGAGACTCGTTATAGTTCTTTCAGTCTCACCATTTCAGAACTAAATCATTTTCATTATGCTATACTACGAAGCCATGGTTGTTGCTTATTTATGTTATGAAACGAACAACCATTGACAAGGCCAATAGTCCTGGCTTGTTGTAAGTGTAATGTTACTTGTTGCATTATATATCTGGATGTAATGAGAGAAGCAGCAAAATTCCAGTTGAGTGGCTCACTATGCTAAGCACAGATTTTCAGCGTAGTGTTTTAAGCCACGCCCTTAATTACATCGGTCACGCCCCTTTGAGAGAGACAGCCCCCCCCCAGTTTTTTCATCCCACTTAAAGCCCTGATGACAGGCTTACTCCACAGGAAGCAAAGGAAGTGAAGTCTGGTAAGAGTGCAGTGGATTAGAGAGTGCCTGTCCTGCCTTGATCACCTGTTCCTAACCTTCATGTGGAATGAATGGCACAATGTTGTCCTTTTCAACAGTTTTTCTAGAAGCACCGCACGGAGAGAAGCCAATGGCACCATTCTCCCTGACTGACAGCATTTTCCCTAGAAGGGAACAAGCAGACCAACATCTAGAACGAACTGTAGAGGGAGCTTTCCAATTGGCGCAGGCGCCTCTGTGGAGTTACGCCCCCTTCCTTGTTTAAGATCTGGCCCACAGTTTGAGTCGGTGCTCGATGCTGGGAATCAAATGGTGCCCGGCTCCTAAAGGATAATAAAGTCTCTCTTTTATTTTTACAAGTTTACATGTCTGAGGTAATAAAACGCTCTTACCCTCTAGCACCCTGACACCTTGGTCTTTCCAAAGAAGCACACGAGGGACTTTGCGGTTGAATTACTGCCTCGCTTTTTGTAGGGTAAAAGCATTGCTACTGCCAAGATTAGATCTTCCGTGAGATAGCATCCTTGTGGAATTTGAACTATTTTAACAGGCGATGTTCACCCAGACGGTGCCCTTTTTTTCATGACCGGGAATCAAAATGCATGTCTGCCAGATGCTGTTAATCAGTGGGAGGCGGTGACTGAGCAGCAGTTTGATGTTCCTTTTCAGTTTGTTCCTTTGCCCCCCCTCCCCTGCCCTGCATGCCTCAAACAAGAAAGGGACAAACTGTCCCTTTATGTGTTTTTAAAAAAATTTTTTTAAGGGAAATGTTCGCTGAAAGAAATCGGTAGAGCAGCCACTTGTAGGGAGGGATGTGACTTTATTGCATGAAATGCACTTGGTATTTGCTTTTTGTTTTTAGGTCTGTGATGGGCTTGCCCAACATCGCTGTCTTTGGTTCTAAGGTGGAATGGTGGGCTGAGGGGTGTTTATTTCCAATTATTATGAGACGAATTGGTTTACTGAATCAGTATCGTATATCAAAATTCATATTTTTGTGTAAGGGCATGGTGCTGGCGGAAGTTCTTGAGGGTGGTTGTTTAGCTGCGTACATTCAAAACAAGAGCAGTAGCCAGTGCTTAAATGGGCCGGTACTCACAGGTACTGAGTACCGGCACTTCTTAGTTTTATCTCTCTGAGTACCGGCACTTCTCTATTGCCGAGGAGAGTACCGGTACTCATGAAACGCTGGTGCTGGCAGGGGCCTGTCTCTGACAGCCAAGGCACTTCTATGAACCTGGAGCGGAGCCCCGCTGAACTATTCAGCTTGGGCTCATCTGCATACCGTCGGGGTGTTCACCATCATGCTGTGTTGCAAACACAGAAATTGAGGGCAGCCCGGTGACAGCGCTATTAAGAAAGCCGTGGGAGGTAACCAGGTTCAAATGGCTTCAATACCACCTGATTCTTTTGTGTAAGTGTCTGCTTATGTTTGTCTGCTTGCCTGTGATTGTTTTTGTGTGAGAGAAATACGAGAGAAAGGGGAGAGAATAGAGACACTCTTGGAAGGTATATTAAAGAAAATGTGTGGAATGCTTGTGTATGCACGTCTGCTTGTTTCTTTGTGTCCCTCGAGAATATATTGATATTGTGCCAAGCAACAGCAATTAACAGTATTGATGTTGCAAATATTAAAAACAAGGAAATGTTAAAATATCACTGCGTTTGGCTTTCGTTGTGTAATGAGTAAACAAACCTTCTTTGTTTATTTTAAGACATTTCTCATGTGTTTTGGTATGTGCTGCAAGTAGTATAGAAGTCAAGAAGTATCGGCATGACCTCCTAAGCCCCGCCCCCAAGCCCCGCCCACTCGCCACATTTAAATGAGTACCTGCACTATTTTCCCCCCATTTAAAGCACTGGCAGTAGCTAAAAATATGTGTAATCCCGGTGTTTGAAGAAGCCGGGCGTAATGAGGGTGGCGAAACAGGCTTTCGAAACATGAGGGTTGCTAAGAAAGCCACCACAGACAGGTGTGGCTGGCGAATGCACACCAAACTTTGTCACAAGTTTCGTTGTTTCGGTATGCTTTTTTAAATTCAGAATACATTTTTCACACAACTGTACTACATTTGCAGTTTGGATTTCTGTTTTGGGCCAATTCACTAATTATGATAACTGTATTTGTCCCTCTGACTTTTGAGGTTGAATACGTTTCAGTCGAGCAGCTACAGACAATTTGAATTCTAGTGTGTGCTATGTAGTCATTCGTAACTCTATTTTATTTTTGTGGTAGACTCCTTTGTTGTCTTGTTTTTCTTCAAAATGTTGACGCTTTTTTAGGTCTTCCGTATATTTATATATTTAATAATGGTATGTGTATGACGCAAAGATAGCAACATTGGCAGGCTTGTTGCCAAAACTGACATACGTAAGTGTCTGTGGAAAATCAATAAACCTCCATGCTCTGCTACTGATGTGGTGACCATCTCGAAGGTCCTCTGAAGGTCAAAAGGTACAAACACAAGCGTGTGCTGTGGGGAGGGGGAGGGGCTATTGTAATATGCCTCGTATCTCAATACGGGTTTTTCTGAGAAACGCCATGCATGTGCATCTCCATTCAGCTCTGTCCACGTCAAAGTGCGTTTTTTTTGTTGCACTTTTGAAGGCGGTAAACGCTCCGTGTTTCTCACCTGGAGTTCTGTACCTCAAAAGTTGATGGCATAAATGCGGACCCTCTGCTCCCGGTCTCTGCCTGCAGCCTGGCCCGCCCGCCCTCCTCTCGCTGCGAGGCCCGCCGGAGCTCACCATGGAAGGAAGCCACAAAGCGTATATATATATATTTTTACATTCAGCCACTGGCATTTCCATGTGGGTTTGGAATCAGACAACCCTCTTTCAAACTCGTTTTCCATGATCTCAGGGTTTGGGCCGCACTGCAAGCTTTTTCCTCCCGTGTCTAGATTTGGCTGGACCCACCCAGTCAATGAATGAGGTTTGTGTTCTCAGGTGGAGACACACGTCTGTAAATCTCCCATTATTAGCCTTGCCATGATCTGTGTGACAGAGGTGGGCTTTGGGCATGTTTTCTTTGCGCGAGCCTGTCTCACAAGGGAACTGTCACACTGGACACGCTCCAGACGCCCCTTTAAATCTTAACATGCAGGCCTGCTTTACCCAAGACACGCTTGGAAAGGCGGATTATAGGCGAGATAGTAAAGACTAACACCTAAATGCTGAAGGCAGTAGGCAGAAAGACACCAAAAATCTCTGGATGATCTGTGTTTAGCGATTCAGAAAGACTATTTCCAATACAAAAATGCTTTATTTGCATGACTGAAATAGATTTATTGCTTCTGTATACGTAGACTTTTAATATATACATGATATATAAAATATATCGTGTGTGTATGTATGTATGTATATATATATAATTAGTGTGTGTATGTATATATATCAGGGTACTGTCTGGTCCATCTAATGAGGAACGATTGGAAAGTTTGGTCAGAGTTGTATAATCCTGATTGTCTCTTGGTGTGTTTTTGTGCCATACATAGAGCGTGTTGTTTATCCTAATTTTCTGCTGTTGGACAGTGTGTTAGAAGAATGGGCAATAGTTAACTAGTTGGCGATTTATAAAATATGAAAAACTGAACAGTTTTTGTCTCTTTGCTGTTTCACGACCTGTTTCTTGCTTGAACCACTCTGCACACTTTCAGTAGTTTTTGTCAGATCCAGAGTATGGGAATATTTCGAAATAAAATGTATGCGTGATATTGTAAAATAAATTCAGTCAGGAAGCGAAGAGAACATATTTTATTCCTCTCATGAAGAGCGGCATCACATAACTAGTAAGGGCAAACCATGGAATGTTCACCTTGTCAACATTCTGAGGGTGAACCATCAGTGCGGGGGAAAGGGGAGGAAAGGAAAAAGTATAGCGGAAGAGAGCGACACATTTAAACAAAACGTCCATTTTACATAAAGTAGCTATTCAACTAGAATTTCTTTGGAAAAAAATCGGATATTACAGTTGCTCTTTTATTATAGACTTATGTGGAGGTACTTTCAAGGCTTTGCTTTAAGGATTTGCAATGCATTCTTGATTATGGCAACCTGAGGTTGGTACAAAACTGAAGTTACCTCTGGATAAAGATTGGTTACCCTGCCTGCATCAGATTTTAGAGAGTTTGAGTGGGAATTTCCCTTTAGGACGAAGCCGAAATCACGCTGTGCCTTCACAGCACCGGCAGCAGAACAATTGCGTCTTCAGCACGCAATCGTTCTGCACGCAAGTCGTTACAACGACTTGCTTTAGGAGGGGCGCAATGGTAGAGTGGTATTGGAATTAAAGTCCAACACCTTCCCTACTGTTGCGCAGATGGAGTTGGAACAATAAATTAAACTATTCCAATATCCAGTGCCCCCCTAAGGCAAGTCGTTAAAACGACTTGCGTGCAGAACAAATGCGTGCTAAAGACTCATTCGTTCTAATGACGGAGTTCCTAAGGCATGTCTGAAAAACGCATGCGGAATTCTGTCATACATTCGTTTGAGTTGTCTTGTACCAAGAGAGCTGTTGAGAAACATGAAATGCCTGTATTGTTAGCATAGAGACCATACTTCAGAGAGCGAGTGATTGCTATCGCTCGCTGTTGAATAGGACAAGACTGCTTGCTAACTGAACACAAACCTAGAACAGTTACTGGAAGCAGACCTCTATGGGGCCGCACCACCATTGTTGGACTGGCCTGTCAGACATTAAAGCGCGGCCAGATGGGTCAGCTTGAGAGGCCTATGACCTGGCCGTTTTTAGGTCGAAGCTGCGCTGTCTGGTTTGCTTACAACTTCTTGTGGGCATTCTGAAAGCTTCTCTGGGAATGCATTTCGCCCACTGCTTACTATTGACTTTGTAACTCACAGTTGCTTGCTTTCTGTTTGGTGGCTTTATTTGGTTTAGGCTGTCCACTTTCAATTTGTCCCTCTCACGAGCATCCCTTGTTTACTTTATACTTACGAGTACTCGCTTTCTCTAAACAGGCTGTTAAATCTTGATCTCATCTTGTCACTTTTTCTGTGCATTCAAGATGGAGGTCAAATGTCGGATTGTGTCTTCTGAGGAAGCTTGGTGTTTACTTTCTCTGACTTCAAAGTGGGAATATTTATGTGACAACGCTGCTGAATACCCAGGTGAGCGGAGACGGTGTAGGATGTTATTTCTTTATGGCATACAACAACAAGCATTTGCAATGCAATAGGTCTCGCATTTGCGAGAGTTTGAGCTATTGGCATTGTAAATGACAATGTCTTTTATTTATGTGTTTTGAAAACTTGCAAGCGGTGCGTAAACACACACTTTGTACCTATAGTCGTTGCTTAAGAGAAGCAAGGCTGGCAGTAAAAGAGGCGCAGTTACTGCCAGCCTTGCTTCTCTTAAGCAACGACTATAAGTACAAAGTGCCTGTTTACGGACAGCTTGCAGGTTTTTAAAACACATAAATAAAAGGCATTGTCATTTACAATGCCAATAGCTCAAATGCGAGCCCTATTGCATTGCAAATGCTTGTTTTACATGCCACTCAGATCCTATTTCCTGCCCCTTCATTGGAGGCTCGCAGCTGGTTTTCTGGCTGAGTAATGACATCCTCGGATATCTTTTCCAAATCGCTCATTTGATGCTTTCCTAGAGCCTGGATTCGATAGTGGTCGCGCCGGGCACTGTCCTTGGGAAGAGCACCCTCCATGCTGGAGATCACAGTAAGCAACATCATTTCTGATTTTCGCTCATTTTCACTGCCTCTATTTACTCTCCCTAATCTCAGTTGATTGTCAGAAACCCCTGCATGTTTTAATGCAGATTAGCAACAACAAACGAATGAGCGCCAAAAAGATAAAAAGTGTCTGTGATTGTTGAAGCTGTCTAAGACCAGTGCGCTGAAGAATCTCAGTTCGATGTGTGAGCTGCTTGTCCAGTCCGTGTTAATTCTTTGCAATTTGGTAGTACTACTCCTGGTTGTATAATGCAATTATCAGGACTACAGGGAGAGGAGGTGGCGTAACGGCCAGAGCTAACGACTTTGTAGCTGGAGAACCAGATTAGAGTCTCGGCGTCAGCTCAACATCCTGTGATTCTGGGCGAATCCCTTAATCCTGTTCCTGCCAAAAAATGAATGTCATTGTGTAATGTAATGTAACTGATGCTCATCTAAAGCGCTCCCAATACCTTCGGGTCGAGTTTGCGCTATATAAAACTGCCCAAAATAACATATAAAAGCAAATGAAAAACCAGGACTGGATGAATTATTCCCACTGGATCAGGGTAACACAGCCCCTGGTCGAGAGATATGTGGTAATGGAAAACGCTAGGATTTGCAGAGGTCGTGCGAAATGTGGTGGAGAATCTAACAGTCGATTTTGCTTTCTCCTAGGCATAATATGTTTGACAATATTATAGGCGCATTTAGCTGTTTCCCCAGTTATCAAAGCTTTTTCGGTTACTACCCAGGCTCTAGGTGTATCCAATGCCAAAATGCCTTGCCTCAAATGACATTTTTTATGTCCAGGAGATGCTTAAGTAGCGTTGTAGCAGTGAACAAACTGCGTAATGCAACACGAATTTTAGGCGCGTGAAAAAGTTGCTAGCCCAAGATCACACAATTTGGTGTCCGAAAACCAAGGATTAGAACTGCTTACATCTTGCTCCCAAGTCAATCAATTAGCTACTAAACATCAGTTCTTCCCCTCATTTAAGGTTTCTACATGTTGTATGCGTGACTAGTGACGATCATTTTGAGTTGCTGGTTTTAATGGTAAACGTGATGCCAGATGCACACAAGGGATCGGATAGTTCATAGCTCCGCGAGGCTGCAGATTGTGGAGGTGTGCTTTGCTGTATTATGGAAGTAGTGTACACGCTCTGACACAGCACACGCTGCATGTTTGTGGTTGAACAGTGGCAGGTGCATGCCATGGCTTTGTACTCTCAGTCCAAGGGGAGACAGTTCCCACAGCATTTACTAGGTCGTTTTGCGGCCTCAATAGTGAAATAGCGTTTGGCTCTGGGGAAAGCTAAACTGCCATCAATAAACTAGAGGACAGACCCATAAGCAGATGGAAGACTAAATGCACATGTAATAACGTGGCAGAACGGTCTAAGGCGCTGGATTTAGGCTCCAGTCTCTCTGGAGGCGTGGGTTCGAATCCCACCGCTGCCAATTTTTTTTTTCCAAAGAAATATCGTTACATTAAATAGTGGACTTACTTTACACTGAATACCTGAACTCACATTTCCTTTTAATGATTCCAGACTTTAAGCACACGTTGAAGCCTCAGCTCCCATCTGTGTAACTAAGATATGAAGTGAAACAGAAACCTAACACTGTACAGTTGGTGACAACGTAGCCGCACAAGCAGGCTGAGCACACGGCTTCCGGAAAAATATGAAACCGGCGCCGTGCTGAAAGAAATCACGGCGCCCGTGCACATAAGTTAGACGCATGGCGGCCCGTGAAGCGGGCAGCATGGTAATGAGTAATGAAAGCGTGCGCCCTGCATATTAAACTTATGAGCTGGCGGCCTGCAAAGCGCGCGCCACGGCAATTTAAAAAAAACAACAAAGTAGTCCCTATACGAAGCAGATACAGACCTACAGTGTAACTAAGCTGTAGTTGGTCCGTGCTGCTTGCCTTAAAACGGAAGTGACGTTTTGGAACGCCCCCAATAATGAGCCACAAAAGCAGAGCAACACCTGAATGAACCAATGCCAAGCGGAAGGCAGGATTACCCTCCATATTCTGTTTACTACAGGTCTTGCGACCGCGCATGCGCTGTCTAGGCTCGACCTAAAAATGAACTGTACTAATGTTTCTGAAAATATCAGAATTAGGAAAGTACAAATGAAGCACATTTTTTTGTAATTCTGAAGTGTGGTGGACACAAATATTTGAATACGATCAAAACACCTCAATCCACTAGGTGATGACACTTTATCGTTTGTGTGCAGTAAAACTGTATGTCGGTGCAAATGTAATGGTCATTTGAATTGAAATTGTGTTGTCTTTAATGCTAGTGTGCTGTTACATCATGCATACTCCACACTATGGCGCTCCACTTTGCACCACTCCACTCTACAACATTCTACTCCACTCTATGCACTTCCAGTCTACGCCACACTACTCCATTCTATGCCACTCCACGCCCCTCTGCTCTAAAACGAGCCACTTGACTCCATGCCACTCTGCGCCACTCACTCCATGACATCATACGCAATTGTACTCTACGCCACTCTAATCTATGCCACTCCACACCAATTGCCCCATTACACTCCAGTCCAATCTACCCCACTTAACTCTACCCCAATCTGTCTCACTCCACAACCATCTGCCCCACTCAATCTAACCCAATAAACCCCACCCCAATCCACTCTACCGCACTCAACTCAAATTTACCCCATTTCTCTTCAGTCTATCTCAATCTACACCACTCCAATCTACCCCAACCTGCTCCACTCCAATCTACCCCACTCCACCCTACTCCACCTCAGTCTGGCCTACCTCAGTCTACTCCACTCCACTCTACCACAGCTTACCTCACTCCACCCACTCCAATCTTCCCCACCCCATCCTAATTTACCCCACCACATTCCAATGCACCCCCACTCTAACCCAGCCCACTCTACCCCAGCCCAATGCGCCCGCTCTACTCTACCCCGCTCTACTCTACCCCGCTCTACTCTACCCCGCTCTACTCTACCCCGCTCTACTCTACCCCGCTCCACCCTAGTTTATCCCACTTGACCCCAATCTACCCCACTCCAGTCGGACCCCCATTCGACCCGACTCCACTTCACCCCACTCCAATGTACCCCACTCAACTCCCTTACTCTTCTCCATTCACTCTGATCTACCCCACTATAATCTACCCCACTCAACTCCCTTACTCTACCCCATTCACTCCAATCTGTCCCACTACAATCTACCTCACTCCACCCCACTAACCATTCTGAACAGGAGCCATACTGGTGTACAACATAGATAAGCACACTGCCAAAGCCAATAGCTTTTATATATGTGAGGGCTATTGGCTTTGCCAGTGCTTGTTGTGTCCTGCCATGGCCCACAGAACCAAAAACAAGCACTGGCAAAGGCAAAAGGTCGTGCCTTTGGGACTAGTAAATGAAAAGAAAAAAAACGAAGCACAGGTGAGGGGGGAAGCAACATAGGTTAGGTATTTGGAGGGGTAATGGGTGGGCTCTAAGCCTGCTGGAAAATAGCAGAAGGATTGCAACATGCAGCACACGCGCTGTCAATATAGAAGTCATTTCAAGCTTGGCCATTTGGCTTTTCCAGAGTGCCTGACAGGCCAGTCTAACACTGTCCATGATGGTGTTTTTCCTTTACGTTGAAAAAGCTGTGTGGAATAGGGGCCTTAACATTTCCATGGGGAATAGCTAGGAATTAGTTCACAATAGCAAGGCAGCTTTCAAGTTTACTTCATGCCCTAGAGCGAATTCCATTCGCACGCACGAGAATGCCATAGAAGCAAAGAGAACGGCGACCATGCTTTGGGTCAGTGCTCATGCAAGGCCGCCCATTCCCCTGCGAGCTGACCTCATCATAAAATGGCAGTAACCAAATCAGCCCACATGGAGCCGTATCATAATACCGCTTTCTGCGCCAGCGCAAGAGACGTATGTGCGCTTATTTTTGGCGTCATGACCACATACATTAACTCGAAATGTCTCGGAGGTAATGCATGTTTTGCTCACGTCAGAGCTTGGAAAAACAGGGTTGGTATTGATTCTGTTATCGGAGAAATCTGCATTGGAGATAATTTCAGTTAATGTATGCGCTCAAAACGCTACACCGACAACTGCGCAGGCGCGGCGCAGAAAACGACATCATAGTACGGCCCCCTGGAGCTTCAGGTCTGAGACGAACAGGCCGCCGTTCACCTCCCCGGCTGGTGGCACATTCCCACCTTTAAGGTCGGATTGGATACTGGCCTCATGAAAGCAAGAGTACTTAAAATGGGCTAATTGGATTTGCAGCAGGTCACAGTCCAATTCAAAGCACGTGTTCTGGACGGGAATGAAAGTCTCAGCTGCTGCTGTCTGTTCTTGTTCCTTAAAGCCAGATGAGTGACTAGGATGCTTGAACACTCTGTTCCAGACAAAAGTTTCCACAGAGAGGCGTTATTTTGCAGGCTTACAGTTTACGTTATTCAGTGGCGCAGCAGGTATACCATGGGCTCTAATGCAAGCACGATAAATGCCCTCCATTCTCTGTTTTTAAAGGAAAAAAACGCAATTATTGGCGGTCACATGGGTCCCTTATGTCCCGGTGCAACTGTACCTGCTGTTCTATTGACAGCTACTTCCCTGCAGGTGTGCCACATTAACGGGTCATTTTGGGTGATTTGAAGCGTTTTGCGTGACTGTGACATTGGGTTGCACTGGGGGCCAATTTAAATGCCCGAGGAGTGTAGTATGAGTAACAAGACACAAGGTGAACCATGACATTAACAAATGTGTACAATTCCATGATTTAGCGAAATACATCGATTTGGTACTCCATTACTCCTGGGTCAAACCAGGCAAGACTGAAGATCAAAATCGGGCTTTGCAAAAATATTCAAACCATCTCCACAGTGCAGGATGATGTGCTTAAAATTGTACTATGGTTGATTTTAAGATTTGGTCACGGAAGTCCATCCAGTTCTGGAAGGGGCCCCCTAACCTGTAGTCCACAATGAGGCACAATGCAGACATAAAGGTGTGGAGCATTACTTCGTTCATAGATACAGAACTTGAAAAAGTAACTTTCTTTTTTTAAATTGCTTGCCAAAAGTAACTTTTGACTGAAGGTGGGACTGAGGTTTGGAACCAGGCTGTCTTGACATACCGTGGGATTGAGGCGGAAAACACAGCAGGAACAGAAGGTCATCTATGCACCTACCGCAACAAAAGCTGCTTCAAAAAATACATTCAATGAAAGTTACTTTCCTGCTATTCTAAGGACTCCAAGGAAGAGCCCATCGTTGCCCCAGAACAAGCCTAGAACATCGTTGCCCCTAGAACAAGCCCGGGAAGGAATCCTAGGCTGACAGACCAGGCTACGCAAAATTCTTTGAACCCCGGAAAGATGAGGCTCAACTACTCGTAGGCTTATCAAGGGGCCCAAAAAGATGAAATAGCACCCCATTTTACCCTCTTTGTGAACACTGTTGGTTTCTTCTCCGAGGATGCTGGAGCAATTGGAGAACTGAATGTCGATCACGGCCCGAAACCCTAATCTCTCTGACAATGACCAGTGGTAGTCAGAGGACTTTATTATGGGCAGTATGCATACTGGTGGATAAGCAAGGCTTTTTCTCCGGAGAATCTGAGTCTCTGCAATTCTCATCGCTGAAGAGACCTAGTGAACTTTAGAGATGGTGAACTCCCTGGATTTCAAGAACCAGCAAATGTAGGGGATGCGGAGAGTGGCAGGTCTCCTGTAACCATAAAACCAACTAATGAAGGTGTGATTTGGGACCTAGTGGTCCAAAGCGGCTGCCACCCTACTGCAGTAACTGGAACATCCTAAGAAAGGGAGGAAGGTGTATAGTAAATATAAAGAAAGCCCTATGGACAGGACCGAGCATTTATCCCACCGTTTCTGAGAACCAAGCCTTGAAAGCAGTGCTTTCTCAAGCAAGTTGTAAAGGTTCAGAAAGGGATAGCTGAGCTTTGAGGGAGTTCGGAATGCTGTAAGAGAAATTATAGCCCTGACATAAAGCAGATACTTATATGGCTGAGGAAGTCTGTCCAGAGTTGAACATGCTTCCCGTATGGTTAGTTAAAAAAAGAAAGAGTAGTACATTGTTCTTTGCCCACCTCCCAGTCTCTACTGCTAGAATCTGTAAACCTTTTCCTCCTTGCTGGTTGCTAATGGCCTTGGTCACTGCGTTATCTCTGACCGAGGGCAACTGATTCCTTGGGAAGATTGAGCCAGTGCTGTATCAGAACCAACTGAACAGGAAGGCCATAGTCGTACTCTAGTTACTACAACTTTACATTTTTCTTTTGGGACACTAGCCTTTGATTTGTGCAAATTCTGTGACCATTGTTTTTCCGGTTGTGAGGTTCCTGTATCCTAAAGGAAGCCGTGCTCTGGTGGTAGCTCAGAAACTCTCTGCTTGCCACACAGTCCAGAATGGGAGTGGGTGCATGCACACACATGGCTTGATTTTGAACCGGTGGTTGGAAGCGGGGCCCACCAGAACTCGTATTTGGGAACCAGCACTTATTTTTCCTCCTCACGTTCACCCAGAGCAAGAGAGAAAAACACCAAAGGAAGAGAAAGATGGAAAAGCAGTGGCAAAGGGAGAATGCAGGAATGAAAAAGAACCAGCAGGAATGAAATAAAGGGGAAGGGAGTGTATGGTGATGGAAGAAATCATCAAAAAGTGCAATCCAGACTACTCAGCCGTGATATTCGGTACTTTCAACATTCGTCAGCACCGACTGCTGTCTTCTGAGTCGAACTTTGGACACCAGCACTTACTATTTTACAAATTAAACACTGCACACATACAGAGACTAACATTTTACAGATGCCTGTACAAATCTCATTTACTATACACTGTCATCAGCAAACTGCGTATGTGCAAGCGGCTCACTTGAAACACTCCCCTGTAAACAGCTCAACTTGATGCCCCTCAAAACCGGTGACATTAGTTATCTGAATTTAGGAGGGCTGCTATCTCCTGGCAGTTATGCCTGCTCTTCACAGTCTGCAAATATGGCTATTGGGACTAATGACAAGGTTGAAGGCAAAACTAGAGAACATGTTTGTAGATCTGGATTTGGTCCTTGCGAAGAGACAAATAGCCATGTCCTGGATTCGACAGAGGAACTACAAGCGAGCTTGTGGCAGTGGGAGCTGCTGAAATGGGCAGAAGTTTAGAGCACAGCCATTTTGGCGCTGCAAATGCAAAACAAGTATTGGCAAAACCAGTAAACCTGGCGTTGGCGGTCACCTTTTGACTTTGTCAATGCTTGTTTTGTTTTTGCGAAACTTTGTTGTGGAAGCTGCCGGACTTTCGAAGCTAACAACAAATGGCTAAAAGCAAAAAAAAGTTTTTTTTTCCTCAATCACCTTTTTCCGCAGCAGTCCTTGGCACTAGAGGCAACTGCTTTGTGTGTGGGTGTGCCCCTTGTGAAAGGGCAGAATGCCGTCCCTCACAGTGAAGTTAGCCAGTGGCTGGAGTGGGCTGCTCTGTTGCCCCATGCTTTATGCTGTAGCAGGTGGATAAAAATGTAAACGACACAATAATAGTAAGCATATTATTATACATATGATTCAAATAAAATCAAAAGATTTTGGTTATCGCCCAAAACTAAAAATGGGACGCGAGGACAGCAACTTGGGATGACCTACTGACCGCCATAGCCAAAAAAATGATGACAGGCCTCACTGATTTATTAGAATATTAAAGTTGACTAAGACACATACTGGACCATTGACTGAGACACAAAGGACGCCATACTTGTGATGTTGGTAAGTTGAGTGGCATTGAATGGGGTAATAACACTTTTCATTTTCATTGCTTAGAAATCTGCAATAGTAAGTGCTTTTTAAGTAGTTATTGCCAAAGGCAATAGGCTTTTCCTCTATGTGGTATTGGTTTTGTCGATGTATTTAGTCGGGTTTTACAGCTTTGTGGCTCTGTGCAGCATCGCTGAAAGTTTTCTTTGTTGTTTTTTTTTTTAAAGTGCTATGACTACCAGTGCTGGCCGCGTCATAGCAGTTTTTTTAAATTGCTGGCTGGAAGAGTGGGCATGTGGAGGGGAAAAATGGACAATGCAGAGGGTGGGTAAAAAAGCACTACGACGTGAGGGCTTAAATATACAGAAAAAAGTAGCACCCTAAAAAACTGAGCTGCGAAAGGGCACAAACAATGCATCCATGTTCCAGGGCAGGGACAAACGCATGAAGAAAGGAAGCTTAAGACAGCTGACAATTGGAAGCAAGTAAATGAGCGTGACAATGAAGGCAACCAATGATAAAGGGGGTCCTCTAAGCCCACGGTTAGGAAGCAGTAAGTCTTGCAAGAGACAGCGCATGCCCTCTCTTAGGCAAGACCTAAAAACAAGCTTATAATAAATGCACTGCATAACCAGTTCAGAGAGGCCTGCTCCACAGACTGCTGCACAGACTTACATAGCGCCCTTACTGCTCAGTTCCCTTGGATTTAAACTGGCAGTGCGGACGAAGTGGGGCGAGTATAAGGATATTGCCGATATAACTTTGTTACTGGAATCTTCGCACCTTGCACCTCTAGTCCTCCCCTCGACCATACCCTGCATCTTTTCTCGAGGCTTCGTTGCTGTGCTTGCTGAACATGCTTTCACTGTATCCGCATATTTTTCTCTCTGTACTTGCTTCCTTGTGCGTGTGTGAAAATATGAAAGGCGCACGCAAATATTCGGTTGGTGTTTGCACATGTTTATTTCGAAACCTGCAATTCATGCTTGGCGCCGCGTTTATTCTATTAAAGTACCACATGTTCTCTGACCCAGAATAACCCTTTGCCTCCCAACTCTTCCAGCCACGTTTTGGAGGAAAGTGCACCCTGTAACCACAGGGACATCGGACAAAGTAGGCACTACCAGGAGCGCCTCTGTTGGGAAAATGCCAAGGGCAGCTGGCGACCTTGGCAGTTATTGGGTCATTCACACCTGGGCCAGAGTTGGAATGAGTGAGCAGGGCTTGCACCCCTTTCCCCATTTGGAGTTCAAACCCGTTTTAGGCTTCATGTAAAATATAAAAATAAGACAGCATAGAAATTAGCCAAAAAACAGGGGGTTATGGAGATATTTTTGACAGAGCAGTCATGAAACTTTCATATTTTAATGGTCTGCCTAGCAATTTTAACCTACCCCAGAAGAGGTAGTGGCGTCAGGACAGGCCCTTAACCCCCCACCCTAATGGTGTAAAGAGCCATAGTTTTAACAAACATTTCAGCAAAGCACTATTGCATGCAAATTGGAATGGACTGGGAATGTTTTTCAAAACAGACCCAGAATCCCCCCTGCCTCGCCCACACCCTCTGTGTTGTACATAAGGATATTAGGCGAGGTAAGGGAAACTAGGGTGCGACCATCGGGGGCAGCAAAGAGTACCGTATTGCTACTGGCAGATACAAATACGGAGCTTTGGTTTGTGGTGATGCTACAGGTAAACTAAAATAATTATTACCCCATTTCTCTGTTTCTCTTTATATATTCTGTCATAATATGATGATGAACAGTGCAAATACAAACATAACTTATCAATAAAGTTAATGAATTACCCCCACCTAAGTGAGTCTCAAAATGACCAGCAGTAAGAAAATGTTTCTTGAGTTCGAAATCCCTTAAAAAACAGAAGACAAGAGGCGTTTGGCAAAATAGGAACAGTTTGTTTAATTAAACCTTACGCTGGGAGAACAGTTACAGGCACAAGGTTTAAGGACCGTCTCCATTTACCATCCGTATGTGTTCTTCTTTTATATAAAACATGATGGATTATAAAAACTTTTGGCGTACCATATATGGTGAGGAATATTGGTTGTTGCACTTAGAGTCACAAATCAATTGTCTAGTGGTTACCACAGGTGGCTCTCGACCTTGCGTGGCCACAATGTGGCCAGTGGATAACTTGTCCAGATGTCCGGCATGGGGAGCCCGTGATCACTGCGTGTGCTAGGTCCTAGTTGGCTATGTGTTCCCAACTCATGTGGCATCTGACTTTTTATGGTGTTTTATCCGCCCATGTGCTTTATTGGGGCAATGTCCCTTGACCATTGTAATGTCGCCGTCTGTCTATGGGATTGATTAGGAGTTTCTTGCTTTGTGTGTTTGCTTGCCAGCTACGCACCCTCCGACTTGTGACCTATCAATCGGCAATCCCGGGCCTTGGTCTCAGGCCTGCTTGAATACTTATTTGCGAGTCGAGGTTGATGTGGAGTTCACAATGGGTGATTCTGTTAAGGACGAGATTTCATTTTCATCGATGAATGCATTGATTTCAATTTTAACATTACTGCCTTCTCCCGCCAAAGAACTTGGTGAATTAACAATTACTGTTCTCAAATCTGCATGAATTATATCTCATCCTTAAATATTCCTGGATTTTCTCTAATTTTGTCCCTAAAGATCAGCATTTATTGTAGTAAATAAACTGTTTAAAACATCCCTAACCCACCCACATCACTCCATCCCTCTCTCATCTTTACAGTCAAGCCACTTCTACTATCGTCACCCCTCCTGCTCACGTTTTCTCCCTTCAATTGTTTCTTGTTTGCTCAGCCTCGTGTGGTTTCTGCCTCTCAGTCCTGGCACGTGTGACCCAGGGGGCATCCCATTACCTAATTGTGCAGTCAGGTGTGGAGAGTTTAGCTTCCTGTATCACAGCAGTGTGTCTCACTCCTTAACAGCTTGCTTACATGCTGAGCGGCAGAGAGGTGCCAACCTGGAGGTTGAGGGGCATTGCCACCACATAAGTTTGTTGTTGTAAACGGAAGATTATTTAATCTAGGCACTGGGTCCTTCCAAGCAAGTGGTGGTAAGGGTGCTGTGCACTTGCCAAGAGTGGGTTAGACTAGCGAATGTTAAACACTAGTCGTTCTGTGCTTGGACAGTACTTTGCCTGAACATCATGCGTATGGATCTGCATCCAGAGTATGGCGCCTGTTGTGTCCCAGTGGCAATTTATATCACACAGGTGTGTTGTGGGCTGATTTGCAGCTGCCACAGTGACACACAAAGTTCTGCTTTGCAGTGATTCTCAGTTCCATTCCTCTTAAACCAAGAAATCAAATTTAATGAAGTAATCCTTAGTGACTGACAGGATATTTGATGAGGTCTCAGCCCCACTGTCCAATGAAGCACTATTTGTGGGACGTACACTCAGGAGGGTGAAACGTGCTATATGGGCATATTAATACTAATTTCCCTTGGGTAGACCTAATCCTGTAAAAACCTGGCGGCATTCGGTTAAAATGCTTAATCTTCCTTATTCCTCTAGAAATCACTTAATTCCTGTGAGCCCCCTTTACCACGATGCCTTTGCAAACCTTAGTCCGGTATCTAAAAATAAATATTTGCTCTTGATTTAATTTGATAGTAAATCATAAAATAGCACTTAATCCTTTGAGGAGGAGTTGTAGTTCATACATACATAGGGGAACTAAAAAATGACCAAGCTTGCCTCGTTTTGGCATTGAAGCTCCACCAATTCCCAGCATAATGTATTTTTGAACCCCCAGCATGATACAGCTTGTATCAGTATGCAGGAGAAATTGCACTGCCCTGAATAGATGAAATGTATCTATAAAATGGAAATGTGGAAAGTTAGTGAAACAAGCATTGGCAAAGCCAGCAGATTTGATATTTGTATGGCGTGAGGACCAGGTGTGTGCATGTCGTATAAATTCCAAGCCCATTGGCTGTTTTCTGTGCTTGTTTGTATACCGGGAAGCAAGCTGTGACAGATTCATCTGAATAATGGATGCTACAGGAAAGAATTACTCCACCGTGCTGCTGAGCCGCTCACCCATAACAAACATGGCAGACATCTTGGAATGGTAAATCATACCAGAGGGCATAGATTAATGTTCTAAGTAGGCCGCCATATTTATAACTAGTCGGCAAGAGGCATGTAAAATGAATATTACAGAAAATAAAGCAATCTTTATTTTCAGTTGCATCTATTTTTTCAGATCCTTTTTTCTGCACTCGCTCCCCAGTGCTACTGGGCCCTTGACTGATTGCTCTCATTTGTGAAATAGACCCTCATGCATTACATTATAGGTGTGAGTGCACATCTAAACAGCCTATAGAAATGAGCATTGCCATAGCCAATCAGGCTTGTCGTTGAGACCTTTTGGCTTTGGCAATCATTTTAGCCATGCTGTGCAGCATTGCTCAAAATAATGTAAAAAAAAAAAAAAATGCTATGACTCGACCATCGTATAATTTTGTAGGCACATACCAACACTGATGCATGTGTCCTACAAAGAAGGCCAGAATTTTTCGTTTTATTTACCAATCCGAGATGGAGTCGTAAATAAAAAGTTCCATGAGTTTTTTTTGTTTGTTTTTTTTTTGATACAGTGCCAATGAGCTTTTTAAAAAAAAAAAAAAAAAAACCCCAAGGGGAGTGGATTGGGGTGGGAAGCAGGCGGATACGAGGCGACATGGAGGAAGGGTGTTAGAAATGGGATCTCTGGCTGGCTCAGGCTTGCGCCAAAGCCAGGCAGAGACCACCACTCTAGTCAGGGCGAGGGAGTTACACGCCGACGATAACCCCTGCTCACCCCCTTGGTAGCTTGGCACGAGCAGTCAGGCTTATCCCGGAGGCAATGTGTAAAGCGTTTGCGCAGCACTACTCACACAGCAGCAACACACTAGGCACACCACAAAAGGAACTCCACACAAGGTTATATAAAAATAGCCTTTGTATTATCATAAATACCTTAGAAACATAATCACATAATATACAGTGCGCCAACTGGCACTAGGCAATATTCACAGGGAATTATATACAGGACCAGGCCAATCGGGCCACGGTCAGAACCATCAGATCAGGTAAGTAAATGCAAATAATACATGTAGCGCACAACCAGTAATTACTGGTACAGGTAGGAACTTAGCACGAGATCCTGTAACCTACAAGATGGGACACCTACATCACATTAGGCATAAATCACATGAGGCAATAGGCCTCGTAAGCCTAAACACAGTGTGCCCCAATCGGGGCACAACGCACTGACACTGGCCCCAGGCCAACTGGCCTCTCACCGGGGCTCAAATGCCCACTGTCCAGAATGTCCGGGCTGGCTGCACAGGCAGCAAAAGCAAGGTGCGCAATTGCGCAAGCCTAAGCGTGGCAGCTGCCGCTAACTGCGGGCAGCTGTGAAGAACTGTAGGCCCTGGCACTTCGGGGCCCTCTGGACCCCCACTGGGGCCCTGCAAACAATATGCCCCACGTTGCAGCTGCCCACTGTCAGGCGGGGCAGCTGTGGCAAGGAAACCGGCACTGGCACTAACGTGCCTCTCAGCCCCACTCCGGGACTTCTACAACAATGCCCCCAAAAGGAAATCAGCATGGGCACCTCAGGGCCCCACAGGAAAATGGCACTGGCACCACCGTGCCGCTGGGGAGCTCCCTCTGGGACTCCTCCTGGTGCACTCGATCGGCACCTTAACCGTGCTCAAGAGACTTCAGCCCCACTCACCGGGGCTTTGTGCAGACTCCTCCTGTCTTCTTTCCGGCGGGGCAGGCACCGACAACGGGCCTCGTCTCTCTTCCGCCCCCGGCCCCTCCTCACCTGGTCAGGCGGTCTCTCTCTCTCCTCCGTGGCACCGGAGCGCGGGGTAGGCTCCCGTCGGCTTCCGGTTTCTTCCTCGTGGCAGTCCGGACTCTCCGCCCGGCACGGGAGCCCTGGTCACCGTCGGCCGGCCAGCAGCGTCGCGCTGCCTCTCTCTCCGTTTCCGGCGATTTTGGGCGTTTGCCAGCGCGGGGTAGGCTCCCGCCTGGCTTCTATTCACCCGGTCCCCTTCCTGGGACCGGGACTTTCTCCCGCCTTAGGCTGGACGCGGGACGGCTTGGCGGCGTCTCGCGGAGGCGGGGTAGGCTCCCGTCCTCCTTCCTCAGCTCAGCTTCCTCTTTGGCCGCGCTGCAATTGGCCGGCCACTTAGCCCTGCCCACAACCAGGCAGTTTTGCCTGACTTCCGGGTCGCGCTGGCCGCGGCCCGGCGGCACCTGTTCTCGGCGGCTTCTCGGTGCGGGGTGGGCACCCGCCTGTAAATAAAACCAAAAGCGGGGTAGGCTCCCGCCTAAGCACGCCGCAATGCGGGGGAATCCCTACGTCGGGATTCCCTCAGACTCAAACACCGCTCAGCGCTGCAGGGCAAACAGGCTCCTCTCTCCTGGGAGCAAAATAAAAGCGCTCACGAGGCGCTAGGAGCCACAGCTCCAGCAGTGTTTCAATTAGGCCAAAAATAAAGGGTCCTTGGTGCTGGGTACACCTCAGCAGCACAGCCAGGCAGGCCAGCACGCAGGGACCCCAGGAAACAGCAGCTGGGTCCCGCGGCGGTTCCTCCTGGCAGAGTGTCCCCTGCAAGTCAGCACAACAGAGCAGAAAAAGAACATTTTCATGGGGTCACAGCCCCTTCTTTTATACACCCTTTCCTTTGTCACATAGCACAGGGCTGGGGAAAAACCAGGTGCAACTGGTTTTGGGGAGCTTTGGAGCACTTTGTTTTGCTCAGCTCCTCTCTCCTTTCACAGGACAGGCTAGGGACATCAGACGCACCACAGGGGGTGGAGCCAGCATTGTGGAGGGAAGGCACAGCCCTATTCAGGTCCCAGGTGCAACTCCTCCCTCCCATCTAGATGCAGATCTCCCTATTCAGCCCTGCGCTGACTCACCCTGCCCCTCCTGGAGCCACACACACCTCCCAGCCCCTGTCACTCACAAAGCCAGACATGCAATTCACATCAGGCAGGCAGACACAGAGCACACATAAATGCCAACTTCTAAAAGTGGCACTTCTCCACTAGTCACAATAAATCTGCGCACACCACTGCGCAGCATTTATTCTCACGAGCTCGCACATACTAAACTCGCCCCTGCCCTACTCTCACACCAGGAATTACCATGGACACACATATCCCCCATGCATTCCTATGGGAGGGCAGGCCAATCTCACCACACGCACTCAGAGTGCGCACGCACTTACACTGGGACACAGGGCTAAAGTGCGCAGAGGCCTAAAACCACCAACACTACACAGGGGAAAAGGCTAGGAGACGAGCAAAAGTTTAGGGGTGAACCTGCCAAAAGGGCCAAGTCCAACAAAGGGCATGAGAGAAGGATGTAGGTGGGAAGAGAGAAGGACAAGCAAGAGACAACAGTGGGGAACCACACGGACGATGGCGGGTAGGGATGGGGAGGCGCACGAATAGCACGATGTGCTGGCGGGGATGGGGAAACACAGAGAAAATAGAGGGTCTGTAGGTGGGGATGGGGAAGCACACAGACAATGAAGGGGGATAAGGAAGCTAAAATAGCAATGGAAGTAGGGTGAGCCGGTAGGAAGCAGGAGCATAATCGGAGGGAGGCAGGGCGAGGGGAGAAACGCAAGGGAGCGAAAGAGAAACATGAAGTACACGAGGGAGATACTTGGAAAACACATGCACTCTTGTAGAGTGCTTAACTAGAAAGAAAAAAGTAGTGCCTGAAAAGGGAGCAATGGAAGGACACAAGTAATGGGTCCTGGCTCCAAGGGAGGGACAAATATAAGAGGAAGGAAAGTCCATGGAAGCCTTCTAACAAGAAGCAAGAAAATATAAGTGACAAAAGTTAACCAATCGTAAGCAGAGGGTGGGCTCTAAGCACAATGTGAGGTAACAGTGTCTGGTAACATGCTCCTATGGCCTGTTCCAAGATGTGATAAAATATGTCTCAAGGCAATGGCTAAATATTGTAGAGGTCTAGAAGTCAGTGGCCCGAGGAATTTGAACCACAGCCCTTAAAGCAAGCATAGAATACATGTTCGCCCTACACGTCAAACCTAAAAAACTGGGGGGCATCAAGAGGTATGCTCTTGTATTTTAAGAAAACGTCTCTCGTTAAACCATTTGAAGGTTTTGGTATGTATACGGTTTCCTGTGTATAGCCCATCATCCGAGATCATTGGACTGGACGCATGTCCGTGTGAAGATTGACCGCTATTTCATAAATGACTTGGTGCCATCTCAAATAAGAGGACACTATCTAAAAAAATAATAAGACCAATTGATTTCCTTGGTGGGACATGGGCTTTACAGGTCCACTGTCTGGTCAGTAATTAGATCCGCTTGCTAATGCCCATCTGTAGGAAGGTGGAATCTGACTGCATGGTTGCCCCCACTTTTTTCCTGGTGTTTTGCTGGTTTTCGACTTAGTTTGGCTGGGATCCTGCTATTCAGGACCCCAGCCTATGTGCTTTCCCCTTTAAATTGATTGCATGTACTTTAGGTACACTCCAGATTGGATTCTGGGGTACCCTTATAAGTCCCTAGTATATGGTATACTATGTACCCAGGGCATAGGTACCCCAGAGGCCTCCCAGGTGCTGCAGCATGTATTATGCCACCCCTGAGGCCATCCAAAATTACACAACCGGCCTGCTACTGTAGCCTGTGTAAGGTGGTGCATGCACCCCTTACGTAGATATAGGTTCACTATATCTATCCTAATCACTGCACATATAAGCCTATCAGTCACCCCTATGGCAGGCCTTATCAATCCTGAAGGCAGGGTGCTGGGTTTTATGTGAGAGGGTGCCCATGCATGAGCAGAGCCCCTCTGCAGCCTTCGGAACCACCATTCCGGGGTTGTCTGTGATGCAGCCAACTATATACTCTTAAGTGCATTATAACCTCGCGGTAAATGCTAACTTTAAAACGGCTGCAAGGAATTATGTCGTGTTTGGTGTCAAACACCTTGGAATCATACCTCCACACCAGTAACTGGTGTGGAGGTATGATTCCTCCTTCCTAGAGGGAGAAATATGACAATACCGGTACACCCGGTACCAGCTTCACAGAGCCTGGCATCACAAAATGGATGCTGCCAGCCACAGACACGAGTCTGCCCTCCTGCTGCTGGAGGAAACTCCGGCAGGGGAGGCTGGACAATAGGTTTCCTGTCACAGGGAGGTGTGAGCACCTCCCAGACAGGCTTTAGTGTATTGGGGCTGGGTGGGTGCACTCTGAGTGCTTTGATGTCTGCACTGGGGGCACATTTGGTGTCCCTGTGCATAGTCCAGCTCAAACCGGTTGCAGGAGCTATCAGCCCCTGCTCTGGCGTGAAACTGGACAAAGGACATGGGTGTAGCCACCCCTCTGTCCTGACCCTCCCATAGGTGGGTCCCCAGAGTTTGTCCCACCCCTTCCTTGGGTATAAAGTGGGAACTTAACACATAAAAGAGATGGGGACCGGGAGCTATTTAGAAAATGAGTAGGTCCAGTACCCGTGCTGGGGGGGTAGCTGTTCCAAAGGTTACAAAAAGGTAGCAACCAAATTGTGGTTGATAGAAAGGAATAATTAAGAATAGTCAATCTCGAAGAGGTTGGGTTCTAAACGGTGACTGGGGGAATCCCTCCTTTTGTATATAGTGCCCTCACACACCCTTGCGAGTGTCATGCTTCATCATGGGGCGTTGCTCCTCGTGGGGGTGGCGCTGCTGTCCCCCACGGGCCCCGCAAGAGGGCTCTTTATCGGAGATCTTTTAAGGAGACGACGCAGTTGTGCATGTGGGTTTGTGGGCCTTGGGAGGTAAGTGTGTGAGTGAATTAAAATTACCAGACGGTACCTAGAACCAATATTTATTCGAGGGTCCGAATGGTAAGGTTAAAATAAACGTGGATACTGGAGCCCCTCTTAGGAACAAATATAAAGGGCGGATGAGTAACTTCCCGCTGCTCTCAGAATCAGTGCAAGTGTGAGTTCAAGAAAACAAACTGGTCAACATGTTTCGCGCTCCTCGTAGGTCCATAAGGGATCCATAGGCGCTTCGTCAGGACCGAGAAATAGGTGCAAATGAAGGAAAAAGGAACAGGGATCAGGGATCAGGGAAAGAAAGGCCCTGTATACCTGTAATACCTAGACTTTAAGGTGTATATGCGTCCTTGCGCTGAGAGGAACTCCTAGTGCGGGTTCCTACCCCCAACCTGGTAATACAAATTGGAGAAGGACATACAAACATAAACATTAAAATGCACAACATATATTTGACAAGCAAAATATTGTTGTGATGAATTGTAACGGTATTGCATGCACAAAAAGGGGGGGCATGCTGGTGTGTTATGCCAAGGTGACATATTTACATAGGCAAATAAATAAATTTCTAAGGGTGCAGCTGCCTACTGTGCAGAAGGTAAGACATATGGGCGGTATCTATGCATGAAGGCACTACTGTACCCCATGCACGATGCGAACTTCATAGACTCAGCATAGACGTGAACCGGGTTTTGGTTTCGTACGCATATCATTCGTTAATGTTACGTGTTGTGTCGATATGGACTCAGAATATAAGCCCAAATTTACGTGGGTCTGTCGGTCATCTCTGTGGTACAAGACCTGTAAGTGCACTAGACGTGGCTGTGGTCGGGATCATGTGCATGGTACTTGTGGACAATGGTCACAATCTCACACATACAGCGCACACACCCCGAACCAAAAGTTCGGCAAACATTCGCTCTTCTGGTCTCCTACCCCTTATTTAGGAAATCGGGCTTCGTCGGTGCGCACTCTGGGTGAGGCAGAGTTTCTGTCAGATAGTGAAGACATGAAAATATAGTAAACATGTAATCGAGTGCAGCCCTCGAACTCGAGGGTTATGTTACCTTCGTTCCAGATTTTGCGAGAATGGAGAGAGAGAGTGTCGATCAGTACTCACAGAAGCTCGCCTCATCCAGGTCACTGACCTACCCCTCCGTAGCGGTGCGCCGGAATCGAAGGGGTGAGACTTAACTGCCCAGTTATATCCTCCGGTTTGTCAAACACGAGTTGATGACGTGGGCAGATCAAAGCGTGCGCGAGGACGCGCGGCGTAGTGGGTGGGTCTCACGTCCCCTACTCTGCCCAAGGGTGTGTACCTATTCTCGGCGGCCATCTTAGAACGGAGTACCGAAGGTGGGATCATAATGATAGTGCGGGCTACAGTAGGGTGTGAAGGCTTGCTTTTCCTACTATTTAAAAATTAAAAATAGAGAATTGACATAGATTAAACGAGGACCCAGGGCGTCGCGGTGTGATGTTCATAGTCGGTTGTGTACCACTAACGGCGGCCATCTTGGAAAGGTGTCCCCATCCCAAGTTCCTCATTATAGTCATCGGTAATGGCTAATCGGAAGGCAGTGCTATGTAATTAAAATACACGTGATATGTGTGAAGACGTCTACTCATAACACAGGGTCACATTATGATACGGGTCACATAATGGTTGTATCATGGGCGTGGTAGATGCCCAGGTGTAGTAATTAAATAACCCTACTAGAAACAACGATTTTCACAGAGAGACAACCTAGAGCCTTGACCGGGTCAGTGACATGCTCCGTGGTGTTCTCATGTTGTGTATGCCCTGTGCGTCCCATTGGGACATAATGTGAAACTGATGCAGAACTATGGGGAGGTATTGTTGATTCATACTTGGAAAAGCAGTTCCAACTTTACGTCATTAATTCCACCCAAGGTATCTCATCATTAAGTCCCTCAGTGTCACTCCTCAGTCTGTGGACGCAGCGCTGTTCCTTCCTGAAAAGGGTTCTGTTGGTCCAGCTGGGGTTGGATTCAATGATAAACACCTAATACTGTCTGGGGTGTGATTATTCTCCAAAAAGTGGTTGAGTAATTTTGTGTTGGTCTTTTTGCGTCGTATGGTACTCTTGTGCTCACCAATCCTTATCTTGACTTGTCTTGTGGTGATGCCTATGTATCTCTTACCACAAGGGCATAGGATGGTATAGATGCAGTTTTTGGTGTTACAATTGGTGTGTTTTGTTTGTTGCCAGGGTCTAGCTAGACCGAGGTCAATTTGTTTGGAAGCTGTTGTGTGAGTACATACAGAGCAGGAGCCACAAGGGAAATGCCCCACCACAGGTGGTAGGGCCCAGAGAGTTGGTTGTCTCGGGAGGGGTGTCTTAGGGCGTGTATGGACTAGATGGTCCCTCAAATTCTGGGTGCGTTTGAATGCAAATAGTGGTGGGGGACCCGGTATGAATGTGCCTGTCCTTAGTATGTCCCAATGTCTCTTTATCAATTTCTGGACCTTGTTGGAACTGGGCGTAAATGTAGTGACACAAGTAATGTCTTCAGATTTAGGCCTGTCCCTTACTTCTAGAAGGGCAGCTCTAGGATTGTTTCTAGCTCTTTTGTGTGCCTGTCGTATTATGTTCTTAGGGTAGTTACGCCTTCTCAAGTTTTCTGATAAGATCTCGGACTGTCTTTCAAACTCATTGACAGTGTCGCAATTCCTGCGTAGTCGTAGGAATTGTCCGACTGGTAAGTTGTTCCTCAGTGCTTTGGGATGATGACTGTCATAAACGAGGAGGCTATTCCTGTCTGTGAGCTTCCTGTACTTGGTTGTGTGTAGGGAACTATTGTCCAAAGAGATAAGCAGGTCTAGGAAAGGAATGCTCTCCCGTGACTTTGTACTGGAAAATTTCAAGAAGGAGTGTTGATCCATCCGCAAAACGTCGTACACAGTGCCTCGTCCCCTTTCCAGAAGAGGATGTCGTAGATGTAACGACGCCACATCAAAATGTACTGTCTGTAGGGATTAGTCTCCCCTAGGATATGTTTCTCTTCGATGTCAGCCATGTAGAGGCAGGCCAGACTGGGAGCGAAGGTGCTCCCCATGCTTGTGCCCTGGATTTGGTGGTATAGCTGTGACTGGAAAGCGAAGAAATTTTCCTTTAGTGCTATGGAGGCACACTCACAGATGAATGAAATGGGTGTCTCGTAAGGCCATGGTTCGAGGTTCCGTAGGGTAGACTCTAGCACCTCCAAGGTGGCATCCTGGGGAATGTTTGTGTATAAAGCCTCCACGTCTAGAGTTACCAGCAGGTCGATGGTTTCAGGTTCGGGAAAGTTTTCAATCAAATTGAGTACTTCTGTGGTGTCCCTCAGGTAGGATGGTGTTTTACTCACCAAGGGGCGTAGGTGGAAGTCGCAGAACTTGCTGAGCGGTTCCAGTACGGATTCAATGCCTGAAACGATGGGTCGTCCAGGCGGTGGGTTCATTCCTTTGTGAATCTTTGGTAGAGTGTAGTAGTACGGGGTCCGAGGGTCTTCGTTGATGAGGAAGTCCGCCTCCTGGCGGGAAATCCAACCTTCCGTGGCCGCTTCGTTGACTATGCTCCGGATCCGGGTGGTGAGTCGTGTCGTCGGGTCTTCATTGATGGGTTGATAGTATCTGATATCCGTAAGTTGATGGTGGCATTTGGCATCGTATGTATCAATATCCTGAATGACTATTGCCCCACCTTTGTCTGCTATTTTCAGAATGATGTTTGTGTCTCCTGTGATGGATTTGAGGAGGGTCCTTTCCTCTTTAGACCGGTTGTCAAAGGGACGTCTGTTGTTCATGGCTACTACATTCTTCAGGATGGCTTGTTCCAACGTAAGGACTTCATTTGGTGTCATGGCAGCTGTTGGGGTGAACTTGGATTTATTCTTGAGACCGGTCTCTGTCGTAGAGGTGTCAGGTCTGTCCTGAAAGAAGGCCTTCAGTCTCACTTTCCTGAAGAATTGATGGAGTTCCTGATGAAGTCTAAACGAGACTTCGGTTGGAGTGGGAACAAAACCCAGGCCCTTCTCCAAGAGTCTGGATTCGCCCACTGTCAACTGTCTGGAGGACAGGTTCACCACTAGGGTCTCTGCCCCGTCGTCTTGCTCCGCAGTGTCATCGGTTCCGGGTCTTGCCACTGGACCGTCTTGGATCCTCCTCTTCTTCTGCCTCTTCCTTTGCCCCTCCCTCTGTTGTAAAAAGGGGGTTCGGGAATTGATGGTATTGGGGTGCTTGTAAATGGTGTCCTGGTGGGTACGTTCCACATCGGTGGGGGTCCCATCCATTGTCCCGGATACAGCGGTGGTTGGAATGGTTGCTGCGGGAAATTCTGGAATAATGGGGGTGGATGTTGTCTCTGTGCTCCCCTGGCGCGAGGTGTGTAGTTTCTTCCCTCGTAGCTTGAATCACTACTGAAGGATCCCGATCTTTTCGAGTGATTGCTACTTCCTTCATCGGAAGTGGTTTCGTAGTTCTGGATCACGTAGTCTTCTTTAATGTACGGATATACCTTCTCTTTGTTGAAGCGTTTGACATCTTTCTGGAGTTTTGTTATTTTCTGTTTGGTCAGGAACTCCTTATGTTCGTTCATTTCTTCATTAATTTCAGCGAGTCGTGATTTGAATGCCGTGATTAAGATCCCAGCCTTCAGTCCGTTCTCAGCTAGGGTTATCTGTATCAGAAGTTCATCCGACAGACGTCTGGCCGTATTGATAATTAAAGCGAGCCAGTCTCGTGTACACTTCCATGCTATCTTGGACCATTCCGTGCGGAAGGTCCGATCTTCTAGAAAGATTCTGGGGAGAGAGTGACTAGGAGGCCGTTTGGGGCTATATTTGCCCTCAGATATTCTGTCATGATTATCCCGTGGAGGGCCGTCTTGATCTGTAATTTCCTCAATGATTGTAAGGCCTTCCAATCATCTACCTTACTTCCTGTGGCTGCGCTTCCGTCTTCAGCCAGCAATGAGGGTGCTCGGAGAATCTCCGCCACTATATCGTCATCGAAACTCAAACCCGGGTTGTCCATGTTCAGTTGTGAGTGTGCCTCAATACGACTACCCTAAGTATGGTGTAGTGTGTGAGTGCACGGGATTGGCCTGGGAAGGGTGTCTAGGAGAAAAAATAGAGAGTAAATGTCCCACGGCTGGCTGCCGTACTTCAATCTTAACACATAAAAGAGATGGGGACCAGGAGCTATTTAGAAAAGAGTAGGTCCAGTACCCGTGCTCCCAAAGAACAACGTGATATACACTGGGGGCTAGCTGTTCCAAAGGTTACAAAAGGTAGCAACCAAATTGTGGTTGATAGAAAGGAATAATTAAGAGTAGTCAATCTCGAAGAGGTTGGGTTCTAAACGGTGACTGGGGGAATCCCTCCTTTTGTATATAGTGCCCTCACACACCCTTGCGAGTGTCATGCTTCATCATGGGGCGTTGCTCCTCGTGGGGGTGGCGCTGCTGTCCCCCACGGGCCCCGCAAGAGGGCTCTTTATCGGAGATCTTTTAAGGAGACGACGCAGTTGTGCATGTGGGTTTGTGGGCCTTGGGAGGTAAGTGTGTGAGTGAATTAAAATTACCAGACGGTACCTAGAACCAATATTTATTCGAGGGTCCGAATGGTAAGGTTAAAATAAACGTGGATACTGGAGCCCCTCTTAGGAACAAATATAAAGGGGCGGATGAGTAACTTTCCGCTGCTCTCAGAATCAGTGCAAGTGTGAGTTCAAGAAAACAAACTGGTCAACATGTTTCGCGCTCCTCGTAGGTCCATAAGGGATCCATAGGCGCTTCGTCAGGACCGAGAAATAGGTGCAAATGAAGGAAAAAGGAACAGGGATCAGGGAAAGAAAGGCCCTGTATACCTGTAATACCTAGACTTTAAGGTGTATATGCGTCCTTGCGCTGAGAGGAACTCCTAGTGCGGGTTCCTACCCCCAACCTGGTAATACAAATTGGAGAAGGACATACAAACATAAACATTAAAATGCACAACATATATTTGACAAGCAAAATATTGTTGTGATGAATTGTAACGGTATTGCATGCACAAAAAGGGGGGGCATGCTGGTGTGTTATGCCAAGGTGACATATTTACATAGGCAAATAAATAAATGTCTAAGGGTGCAGCTGCCTACTGTGCAGAAGGTAAGACATATGGGCGGTATCTATGCATGAAGGCACTACTGTACCCCATGCACGATGCGAACAGCATAGACTCAGCATAGACGTGAACCGGGTTTTGGTTTCGTACGCATATCATTCGTTAATGTTACGTGTTGTGTCGATATGGACTCAGAATATAAGCCCAAATTTACGTGGGTCTGTCGGTCATCTCTGTGGTACAAGACCTGTAAGTGCACTAGACGTGGCTGTGGTCGGGATCATGTGCATGGTACTTGTGGACAATGGTCACAATCTCACACATACAGCGCACACACCCCGAACCAAAAAGTTCGGCAAACATTCGCTCTTCTGGTCTCCTACCCCTTATTTAGGAAATCGGGCTTCGTCGGCGCGCACTCTGGGTGAGGCAGAGTTTCTGTCAGATAGTGAAGACATGAAAATATAGTAAACATGTAATCGAGTGCAGCCCTCGAACTCGAGGGTTATGTTCCCTTCGTTCCAGATTTAGCGAGAATGGAGAGAGAGAGTGTCGATCAGTACTCACAGAAGCTCGCCTCATCCAGGTCACTGACCTACCCCTCCGTAGCGGTGCGCCGGAATCGAAGGGGGTGAGACTTAACTGCCCAGTTATATCCTCCGGTTTGTCAAACACGAGTTGATGACGTGGGCGGATCAAAACGTGCGCGAGGACGCGCGGCGTAGTGGGTGGGTCTCACGTCCCCTACTCTGCCCAAGGGTGTGTACCTATTCTCGGCGGCCATCTTAGAACGGAGTACCGAAGGTGGGATCATAATGATAGTGCGGGCTACAGTAGGGTGTGAAGGCTTGCTTTTCCTACTATTTAAAAATTAAAAATAGAGAATTGACATAGATTAAACGAGGACCCAGGGCGTCGCGGTGTGGTGTTCATAGTCGGTTGTGTACCACTAACGGCGGCCATCTTGGAAAGGTGTCCCCATCCCAAGTTCCTCATTATAGTCATCGGTAATGGCTAATCGGAAGGCCGTGCTATGTAATTAAAATACACGTGATATGTGTGAAGACGTCTACTCATAACACAGGGTCACATTATGATACGGGTCACATAATGGTTGTATCATGGGCGTGGTAGATGCCCAGGTGTAGTAATTAAATAACCCTACTAGAAACAACGATTTTCACAGAGAGACAACCTAGAGCCTTGACCGGGTCAGTGACATGCTCCGTGGTGTTCTCATGTTGTGTATGCCCTGTGCGTCCCATTGGGACATAATGTGAAACTGATGCAGAACTATGGGGAGGTATTGTTGATTCATACTTGGAAAAGCAGTTCCAACTTTACGTCATTAATTCCACCCAAGGTATCTCATCATTAAGTCCCTCAGTGTCACTCCTCAGTCTGTGGACGCAGCGCTGTTCCTTCCTGAAAAGGGTTCTGTTGGTCCAGCTGGGGTTGGATTCAATGATAAACACCTAATACTGTCTGGGGTGTGATTATTCTCCAAAAAGTGGTTGAGTAATTTTGTGTTGGTCTTTTTGCGTCGTATGGTACTCTTGTGCTCACCAATCCTTATCTTGACTTGTCTTGTGGTGATGCCTATGTATCTCTTACCACAAGGGCATAGGATGGTATAGATGCAGTTTTTGGTGTTACAATTGGTGTGTTTTGTTTGTTGCCAGGGTCTAGCTAGACCGAGGTCAATTTGTTTGGAAGCTGTTGTGTGAGTACATACAGAGCAGGAGCCACAAGGGAAATGCCCCACCACAGGTGGTAGGGCCCAGAGAGTTGGTTGTCTCGGGAGGGGTGTCTTAGGGCGTGTATGGACTAGATGGTCCCTCAAATTCTGGGTGCGTTTGAATGCAAATAGTGGTGGGGGACCCGGTATGAATGTGCCTGTCCTTAGTATGTCCCAATGTCTCTTTATCAATTTCTGGACCTTGTTGGAACTGGGCGTAAATGTAGTGACACAAGTAATGTCTTCAGATTTAGGCCTGTCCCTTACTTCTAGAAGGGCAGCTCTAGGATTGTTTCTAGCTCTTTTGTGTGCCTGTCGTATTATGTTCTTAGGGTAGTTACGCCTTCTCAAGTTTTCTGATAAGATCTCGGACTGTCTTTCAAACTCATTGACAGTGTCGCAATTCCTGCGTAGTCGTAGGAATTGTCCGACTGGTAAGTTGTTCCTCAGTGCTTTGGGATGATGACTGTCATAAACGAGGAGGCTATTCCTGTCTGTGGGCTTCCTGTACTTGGTTGTGTGTAGGGAACTATTGTCCAAAGAGATAAGCAGGTCTAGGAAAGGAATGCTCTCCCGTGACTTTGTACTGGAAAATTTCAAGAAGGGAGTGTTGATCCATCCGCAAAACGTCGTACACAGTGCCTCGTCCCCTTTCCAGAAGAGGATGTCGTAGATGTAACGACGCCACATCAAAATGTACTGTCTGTAGGGATTAGTCTCCCCTAGGATATGTTTCTCTTCGATGTCAGCCATGTAGAGGCAGGCCAGACTGGGAGCGAAGGTGCTCCCCATGCTTGTGCCCTGGATTTGGTGGTATAGCTGTGACTGGAAAGCGAAGAAATTTTCCTTTAGTGCTATGGAGGCACACTCGCAGATGAATGAAATGGGTGTCTCGTAAGGCCATGGTTCGAGGTTCCGTAGGGTAGACTCTAGCACCTCCAAGGTGGCATCCTGGGGAATGTTTGTGTATAAAGCCTCCACGTCTAGAGTTACCAGCAGGTCGATGGTTTCAGGTTCGGGAAAGTTTTCAATCAAATTGAGTACTTCTGTGGTGTCCCTCAGGTAGGATGGTGTTTTACTCACCAAGGGGCGTAGGTGGAAGTCGCAGAACTTGCTGAGCGGTTCCAGTACGGATTCAATGCCTGAAACGATGGGTCGTCCAGGCGGTGGGTTCATTCCTTTGTGAATCTTTGGTAGAGTGTAGTAGTACGGGGTCCGAGGGTCTTCGTTGATGAGGAAGTCCGCCTCCTGGCGGGAAATCCAACCTTCCGTGGCCGCTTCGTTGACTATGCTCCGGATCCGGGTGGTGAGTCGTGTCGTCGGGTCTTCATTGATGGGTTGATAGTATCTGATATCCGTAAGTTGATGGTGGCATTTGGCATCGTATGTATCAATATCCTGAATGACTATTGCCCCACCTTTGTCTGCTATTTTCAGAATGATGTTTGTGTCTCCTGTGATGGATTTGAGGAGGGTCCTTTCCTCTTTAGACCGGTTGTCAAAGGGACGTCTGTTGTTCATGGCTACTACATTCTTCAGGATGGCTTGTTCCAACGTAAGGACTTCATTTGGTGTCATGGCAGCTGTTGGGGTGAACTTGGATTTATTCTTGAGACCGGTCTCTGTCGTAGAGGTGTCAGGTCTGTCCTGAAAGAAGGCCTTCAGTCTCACTTTCCTGAAGAATTGATGGAGTTCCTGATGAAGTCTAAACGAGACTTCGGTTGGAGTGGGAACAAAACCCAGGCCCTTCTCCAAGAGTCTGGATTCGCCCACTGTCAACTGTCTGGAGGACAGGTTCACCACTAGGGTCTCTGCCCCGTCGTCTTGCTCCGCAGTGTCATCGGTTCCGGGTCTTGCCACTGGACCGTCTTGGATCCTCCTCTTCTTCTGCCTCTTCCTTTGCCCCTCCCTCTGTTGTAAAAAAAGGGGGGTTCGGGAATTGATGGTATTGGGGTGCTTGTAAATGGTGTCCTGGTGGGTACGTTCCACATCGGTGGGGGTCCCATCCATTGTCCCGGATACAGCGGTGGTTGGAATGGTTGCTGCGGGAAATTCTGGAATAATGGGGGTGGATGTTGTCTCTGTGCTCCCCTGGCGCGAGGTGTGTAGTTTCTTCCCTCGTAGCTTGAATCACTACTGAAGGATCCCGATCTTTTCGAGTGATTGCTACTTCCTTCATCGGAAGTGGTTTCGTAGTTCTGGATCACGTAGTCTTCTTTAATGTACGGATATACCTTCTCTTTGTTGAAGCGTTTGACATCTTTCTGGAGTTTTGTTATTTTCTGTTTGGTCAGGAACTCCTTATGTTCGTTCATTTCTTCATTAATTTCAGCGAGTCGTGATTTGAATGCCGTGATTAAGATCCCAGCCTTCAGTCCGTTCTCAGCTAGGGTTATCTGTATCAGAAGTTCATCCGACAGACGTCTGGCCGTATTGATAATTAAAACGAGCCAGTCTCGTGTACACTTCCATGCTATCTTGGACCATTCCGTGCGGAAGGTCAGATCTTCTAGAAAGATTCTGGGGGAGAGAGTGACTAGGAGGCCGTTTGGGGCTATATTTGCCCTCAGATATTCTGTCATGATTATCCCGTGGAGGGCCGTCTTGATCTGTAATTTCCTCAATGATTGTAAGGCCTTCCAATCATCTACCTTACTTCCTGTGGCTGCGCTTCCGTCTTCAGCCAGCAATGAGGGTGCTCGGAGAATCTCCGCCACTATATCGTCATCGAAACTCAAACCCGGGTTGTCCATGTTCAGTTGTGAGTGTGCCTCAATACGACTACCCTAAGTATGGTGTAGTGTGTGAGTGCACGGGATTGGCCTGGGAAGGGTGTCTAGGAGAAAAAATAGAGAGTAAATGTCCCACGGCTGGCTGCCGTACTTCAATCTTAACACATAAAAGAGATGGGGACCAGGAGCTATTTAGAAAAAGAGTAGGTCCAGTACCCGTGCTCCCAAAGAACAACGTGATATACACTGGGGGCTAGCTGTTCCAAAGGTTACAAAAAGGTAGCAACCAAATTGTGGTTGATAGAAAGGAATAATTAAGAGTAGTCCATCTCGAAGAGGTTGGGTTCTAAACGGTGACGGGGGAACCCCTGGCTACAGGACTTTAGATTACACCTGGACTAAACTCTGCTACAGAAACCAAGTACTTCGACGATCTACACTACGCTGAATGACTGAAGAATCTCCCTTGGAGTAAAGGAGTTACTCCCCTGCAAGGCAGGCACCTTTAACGCAACTGACCGGTTTGCATCTCCGAAGCTTCCGAGGACTCCGAAGAATATTGCAACACAGGAGGTGGGTTCCTGAGGTCTCTGAGGTCGATCTGTGCCCACAGCAAGTCTGAGGCCCGTATCCCTCGTGGTGACCGTGCAACCCGAACCCCTGAACACCGCGTCAATTTGCAGAAGCATCAGCTTTCCGGCGACCCCTGAGGCTGAGCTTTGGGTTACTTGTAGCCCTGACCCCGAGCAGTAATTCCACCAAAGATTGCTGGCCTACACTCCACGAGTGTTCCGTGGGCCGGCATTTTGTGATTCCTCTCGAGGTCTCTTCGTGATCCCTGGTCCGTCGACCTGTGGGTCCCTGAGAAGGGAACTTTAACTTTCAGTGGGCTTCCCTGGTTGCTCCAGGCGTGCCCTGACTCTCCATCGCTTGGGGAGTCCCCAGGACCTTGCTGGTCCTCACCGAAGCATCTTTACTCTGACCGCGTGGGTTGCAGTTGCCAAGGCTTGTTGGTCTCCAATCCGGAAACTGACCCCTCAGCACTCGACATCCTTCGTGGGACAGCTCGCCTGCGGATCCCGGTCGTCGTCGACGTCTCCTGGTCCCCGTGGCTGCAGAGTCCAGCTTCACCTCTTCGCACCTGAAGCACCCGACATCGGTGGGCATTCGTCTATCGTGCCCCTGGTCACTGGCAAGTGACCCAGACTCTGTCCCCTCTGCTTTCAGGTTCTTCACATCTTCGATCCAGGCTTGGATCACACCGGACACTTTCCCTCTTCACGGCAGCAGCACTTTGCAGCATCTCGCCATTGAAAACAACGACGATTCCCGACACCCTTTGACACCTATGCACCCGGCTTCCCTGAGTGAGGTAACACGAGTACTCCGGTGCTCACGTGGGTGCTGGCCTTAGAACCTTCTAAGTCTGAAAGGGTTTGCTCAAAGTCCTCTCCTAAGTGTCCTTAATCTTTAAAATTCCAACCGCGACTTTCCCATAGAGTTGTACGGAGCTCGCGTCTGTGTTCCCACACTGCACCCGTCCTCCGTGGGTCCCCTGTGTCACTACCTTGGGTGGTTCCTTGGGGTCCCAGTGATTCTACGTGCTCTAGGCACTGTCTAGTCAAGTCGTGGTTGTTATACCACTTTCTTAATATATGGTTTGGTCTCCCCCTGGAGCCCACTGTGTATTGTGCTATTTACTGTCGTTCTAGTTCTGTAATATTGTGTGCCGTGTTCTCTAATCTCATAAAGAGGTTAGTAGAGAGTGTTTAGTAATAAATACATATATTTTATATATACCTGGTGTGGTTCTCCTTTCATTTGATCATTCAAGAGGTTATATACTGGTAAAACAAGCTGCTTTACATTCCTTCAAGACTTAGCCTGAAGGCTGCTCTCCACAGCTACCACTAGGATAGCTTTCTATAAAAGGTTGTCTTTAACCTAATCATCAATAGGGGGTGTTTGGACTGGTGCAAGGTGCCCACTTTAATTAGTGGACAGCATATACCAGGCCAACTTCTCACACCATCCAAAAGGCAATATTATGGAAGTCTGTGACTGAATAGCTTCTGCTACATATGTAATCTCTCGCTGTCCCTCTCAGACTTCCGCTACTCGTAATTTGCCCCACGTCACTAGTTTGTAAGTCTAGTGGTATCCTAGGAAAACTGGCAACTATAGACTGGATCTACAACTTAAGGCGAGGTTTCAAGATGTGCTGAGGTATTTTACAGTGAGACTAGTTGTTAATGGCCGTGGATTATACCAGTGCATCTCTTAATAGGGGTGCTAATCGTAGGGCAGGAGCAATGCTGCTGAGCCTTTCGAGTTACTGCAATGTCTCCCTCTTTTACCTCCCACCCACCTCCCCCAATCGATGCCCGTTTGTTTATTGTGATGAATAGGAAAGGGCGCCAAGGCAATACAAATGGACAAATACATGGCCCAGTTATTATAACATGTCCAGTTTCTGAGGTTATAGGTTCATAAGGAACACGTCTCAGATGCATTTTTTACATTTTCCCTCCATAATGGGGCTGCGATGGCCATTTTCCAGGCCGAGGCTTTCGATGAATGTTCAGTGCTGTCCGCCTTGTCGCCATCAGATAAAGCTCGCGTTTTATTGGCGGTCTCTCTGCATTCCGCCGCTGGTTCAGAGTCCAGTGGGGGTATTGGGAAAGGAAAGCGATATGTCTGCAGGCATGTGAAGTACGTGCAGGCTGCAAGGAAGGACCGTGAGAGGAGGCTGATAAGTGCCGGGGCAGGGGCATTAATGAGGGCCATTACCATGACCTGTTGACCTTGCGCTTGTCAGATGGCCTCACCTCTGGAGACATAAATCTTGACGTCTCTGGCGTTCTCCCACATACTCAGCAACGCGATAAAAAGCATCGAAATAAATAGAAGAACAAAATACGGTTTAATAATTTTTTTTCAGTTTCTATATAGCGCGAACTCGACCCCAAGGTATTGAGCGCTTAACATGAGCACCAGTTACGTTACACAAGGACACATTCATTTTTAGTGGGCACGGGGAGATTAAGTGATCTGCCCAGAATCACAGGCTGTTGAGCCGACGCCGAGACTCGAACCTGGCTTCCCAGCTCCAAAGTCGTCAGGTCTGGCCGTTACGCCACATCAATGCTATACTGCAGTCTCTTGTATTTTGACAGGGCTGTGTTATACTTCGGCTAGGCATTCTTATTAGCGGTAACAGTCCTAACTGAGGTACATGTAATAAATGAGCACCCAAAGGCGGCCGAACAATATAACTCGGTGACCATTCACGTGATGCTCCCTTTATTTACCAAAACGTTGGCCCGTTTTCCTTTCCTTCATTCTGAATGCCTGCTCTTGTCGTTAGCGCAGTTCCGTTCATTTGGCAATGTAAGTAAACTCCTCGGTTGCCCGCCGGCAGCGGGCGCTATTGTAACACGCATAATGTTATTTAAGCCTCATTTAGTACCTTGTGGTGCAAAGCGTTCTTTAAAGCACAAGCCTTGCACTTATTGCAAATGTCGCCCTAAAGTGGCTCCCTATAATGCAATAGGGTACATTTATCTACTTCCAGGGATTTGTGGATCGCACCATTGAGCCTCAGGAATGCTTCTGTGCACTTGTGTGGCTCTACCATGGTGACTTGTAAGACTGTATACACTTGCATACCGGAGTTGTGGTGGTGCCCTGAGGGATGAAGACCTCAGTTCCTGCAAAGCTCAGCCTCTGAGGGCTCTTGCGAGGGTAACCGTTATAGAGTTGTTGTTAGTTGGGATAGCTGTGGGCTTGGTGAGGTCTGCTCATTTGGAGGAAGCTGGTAGGAGGCTTTTTGTGGGAAATGACCAGTCAAAAAATTCTTTGAATAGGAATATTTTAAAAATCTTTAATAATTATGTGGTGGCTTTGGTTGTGTTTTTTGTGTTTGATCTAGATCCATGGTACCCAAACTTTTACAACCACGACCCACTTTTTAGAACAACAGACGTTAGTGACCCACCTACCCTTACTTGGACATGGGGGCGGGGGGGGAGGCGAGAGCAATTTTTGAATGTAACTAAAGCATCATGTGGTAGCGAACTGTCACAGCACATTTTCCATTTAAATGGCCATGAGTTTGCACAGATATTTAATTTTACCGATCATATAGCGCACAGATGATGATGTGTGGAAATCGGGTTTCTGTGAATATTTATCATTTGTGCATCACCAACTGTCTTTTTTGTTTTGATCCTATTAAAATCTCTGTTTCCAGAACACAGAATTGCAAAAATAAGTGCTTAATTTTTGTTTTCCTAACTGCTGGATGGATATAGTTAATTTACTGGGATTTATATTGTGTTGTGGTGCAAAAAAGCAACATCCTGCATTGTCACATAATTCACTTTAATAACTTTCACTTTGCAGCAGAGAAAGAAAAGTAAACGCCAATCCCCATGTTAAAAGAATAAAGCCGCCTGACATTTGACCTCTGTCTTTGAATCCTCTCCAAATGTTTCAAGATTAACAGACTGTAAAGGCATTTTTATTTATTGCTCAGACTTTCAAGACTCACCAAAATCAGCTCCCAACCCACCAGTAGGTCAGGACCCACAGTTTGACAAACACACTGGTCTAGATTATTTCAGGGCTCCTCTTGTTCTACTGGGTAGGTTCGCTCTATTCAAATATCATATGCATAAATGCATACTTTGAATGTAGTGCATTTACCCGCAGTGATTCATTGTAGACACTGAAGTGCAGGTGGGATGTGTGACATGTTACGGTTCTGGTGTTGACTAACAAATATATTCTGGATTCTCTGTAGCTTTTGTGATGCTCCGAGCAAATGGTAAGCACCATTGACATAGTCTAGAGAGAAGAATACAAGGATGATGGTGGCTTTACTTTTGGAGCATTTTGTACGCAGTAATTTCAATAAGTTAATACATTTATTGACTCGCTGGAGGAATTGATCCCATCATTTTAGAGGGTTTTCATGACTGATACCCTGGGGAAACAGTCTTCTCCTATTATAGGAGAGGGGCATTGCCTACTGGGCGATAATTAGCTGGGGGCATTTGGTCAGGTCCCCCCCATTTTTCCCCTTCGAACAGGTCTGATGCACTAATGTATTAGTTCTTCCAAGAGTAGCCCAGACTACAATGATTGAACGATTGGTAGCTTTGACTGGAATGGCTACGGAGATTACGATGAAGATATCTTTGAATATGTGACCTCTATATCTTTGTAGGTCTTTTGCTTTGAAGTGGTTAGCAATGGAGTTGCGGTGCGATCATTTTTTTGGTTGTGGCAATTAAGTATTCTGGAGTTGTGTATTTATCTTGTGAAGTTATTGGTTGGGGATGCTCCTAGATTCTAGAGTGGTATTTCAGGGTCAATTTGAATTTGCGGTTATTAAACCTTTTCCCTAATCCTTGCACAGACCTTTTGCTGCATTTGATAGAGATTACAACTCTGGTGTTGTCAATAGAACACTGCAGCATTGATGGGAGTTTGTAATGGCCTTTTCTGGACTGATGTTGTGAAGAATAGTTGTCAGCTGATAACAGAACTGTTGAAATGAGATTGGTGGGTTTTTGGGCAGGGACGCGTTAATATGTGTATCAGGAGTCACATGATCCAGTCGCCTCCAAGCTGTAATGGATGTTTTGGATAGTTATGACTTGGCAGGAGGGGATAAAAGTGGCAGTTGAACTGAATTATAGTATAATCATTCTAGTTCTTGTTATTCGCCAGTAACGGAGATGAGGTTCTGAGTGGCAAAGATTTTGACGAGGGTATGCCCATTTGTGAGTGGGACCAGAAACCAATTTAGCTTGATTCAGTAATACTATGCTGAATAGCAGTTTATTGCCAACGCACCACACTGTGTAGGTGGGGGCAGTGAGGGGAGGATGGAATGGACTTTTTAGCACTCAACCATCTCGTCATGCTCTGCTTTTATGAAAGGTAGAATGTAATTGTACCTTGGTTGATGGTATTCACTGCCATTCACCCCACCATGCCGTACAAACCCAACCCCAGCCGCTGTCCTTCACTACCCTCAGTCAAGCCACATGAGTTGGAAATCTCCCACGGAGGATCGTACCTCCGTTTACCCAGATAATGTAACCGACGGCCTAAAAAAGGATAACTAAGAAGGGGCAGAAAACTTTTAGGATGGAAGAAAGCTTCTTGCGGCTCCTTTTAGAAATCTCATAAGGCCAGTAATGAGCCCTGATCCCCTATCTTTGTTTGCAAAGAGTTGTTCTTGATCTCATATGGTGCCTTTTACCTGATATGATCTCCAGGAGAATAATGGCATCTATGTTATTGACAGAGCTGTGAAGCAGGTCATTTTTAGTCCATAAAATTTCAATTTGATCATGTTTCAGTCCAATGCAGACACTTGGTTCATAAATTCCAAACTGGAAATCGTCCAGTAACAATTTCTACTCCTCGTTCGCCCAACGTGTCCTCTGACAAAGGCAAAATTAGATATTAGTAGCTGTTTTCATGCATGGTTGAGTCTGGCTGAGGAGCTGATTACCGGAATACTTCACCAGCACGCTTCAGGAAGTTTCAAACATCATCTGTTGCCGATAAGTAATTAATCATGGTCTGAAAGTCATCCACAGACCTAGACTGTCACGATTGAGTATTGTTTGACACAGACCCAATGGTGAGCACTATGTGCCCCATGTCGTGATAGCCAATGTTCTACACCGTTTAGCCTAACCATGGGAAAGGTGAGGTAGCAAGCAATTGTTCTTTCCTAATGTACGTCCTTTTAGTAATTATTTCCTTGCTGATGAATCCCACAAATACTGTTTCCTCTTTGCATCTTTCTCCTTGTACAATTTAAAAAAGAACAGCTAAACTGTTCTCTCATGAGGAAGTTAAATGGCTAAATATATATATAATATAGTTTTTGCTGAATCTCATGGTCTTCTAGCCGCTGCAGGAAGTTGGCACTCACATTTATAGTGATGCAAATCTGCCTCTTTGCTGCATTAGTTTTTTCCTATTCAGTCCAAAGGTTGGTTGTATACCGTGAAAAAATGTATTGTCTCTAAATAATTAATGCAAAGCTAATATCAGAGGTTAGCTTTTGAGACATGCAGACCTGTTCGCCACCTAAGAAAATATATTAGTATTAGGTTTTATAAACGGACTATAAAAATAGCGGTTTGTCACCAACGACCCGTACACTTCAATACCTTACAGTATTCAGTCAGTCTACAGAGTACAGTGAGAAGTAGTTCGTATCCCCTCCACCCTTCCCTCAATCGCTTATGGGGCTCTCATTAGGTTTATTCATTGACATTGTGTCTCCATATGCAAATACTTACAGTTACCGGAAGGATCTCCATGCACCCCATATTTTCTCCCATTTCCTAGGGCATCCTCTTCCATCATATACCAATTTTCTGCAAGCATACACTAGGCTATATCTTTCTTCCAGTCACTGAGGACTGCCACCTCATTTGCACCCCAACGCCTGAAAATAATCTGCTTCACCACAACTAAGCCCAAGGCCATCCACAGCTTCAAGTATTTTGGGTCCTTCGCCTCTCCCCATATATTAAGCACGAAAAGTGAGATGAAATTTCAATCCACACTCCTGTCACTTGTTGTAAACATTACTCTGTCTCCTTCCAGTAGCCCTGTATTTCCTGACATGACCACAGGATATCAAAGGAGCTCACTTATTTGCAGCCTCTCAGAAAAATGTATGAGACACCTTCCAATTTTGTGCGGTATTAATCTAAGGTAATAGGATCTATGAAGAATGCGGAGTTGTATGATTCCGAACCTAGATCGTATTGTGATTTCTCGTGGGCCCCTCAATGCCTCTTCCCACACCTCCTCCTCAAATTCCCCCACATCCATTTCTAGGTCTGTTTTAAGCTTCTGGAGGACATCAGCGGAGTTATTCATTATCTTTTTGTACACCAGTGATGTAGCACCTTTGCTCAATGGGTCAGTTAGTAACCTATCTCCTATGGGCGTGGATTCTTCCAATATTTTCTCTTTTTTTAATGAATGATGCCAAGGCATGTTTAACCTGTTAACATCTATCGGTTCAGAAATCTGCCAGTTGATACCAAGGGACTCCAGGAGGATCATGTCTCCATCAGCCCACAAGTCTCCATATTTTGAAGTATCAAGTGCCATTGTGGCATCCAGTGACATCACCAGTGTTTGTTCCTGTATCGGCCCATTCCAAGATTCCATATAGACAGCGGATATTGAGTTTTGTGCCCCTATTTGGCATAAAACCAGAGTTGGTATTACTCATTTTAATCTGGCTGCTAATACTTTGGCTAGTATTTTGTCCTCTGCATTTAACAACAGAATCGGCCTGCATGAGGCACATTCGTCCAGTGGCTTGCCCTCTTTTGGTATGACCACTATAGTGGTTAGTCGTTGATCTAGTGGGAGTCTTCCCTGATTGCTGGCCTCAACCAACATATGGAGTGTATGCATGGATAATGTGGTGACCATACTTCTGTATAACTCGATGGGTAGCCCATTTAGTCCCATTGCTTTGCTTGGTTGCAGTTCTCCGATTGCTGTGGCTATCTCATCAGCTAGTCTCTGCCTCCAGGACTTGTCTATCCTCCGCTGAGAGCTTGAGGAGTTGTATACCCCTAAAGAAGTCCTCAGGGACTTAGTGACTGTAGATGCATATATCCTCACATAATAGTTGGAAATACCTCTGCAAATTCTGAGTTTCCCGTAATCAACTTTGCCTCACTGTTTTTGATCTCCAAAACCCATTTTCTATTTTGGTTTCTCTATTCCATACAGGCCAATAATTTCCCTGATTTGTATCTTACTTCCTATAATCTATGCTAAGAGGATATAGAAGTGGTTGGTACATTTTTCTGCAAGGTCTCGATATTCTTGCTGTTTCAAGCTGAGCCTGTTGGTGAGCTCTTAATCAGTGTGCAAGCCAAGGAATCATTCTATGCTGAGGATCTCTGCCTCCAGCTCACCCATTTGAGCCCTCTTTTTCTTTGTTTCCCCCACGATCAATGATATCACCTGTCCCCTCACTACCATCTTGTATGCTTCCCATAGTGTAACCGCTGATTCAGCTGTTTCACTGTTCTCTTTAAAGTATTGGCCATTTACGGTTTTGAGCCCCTCTAGTAGCTCCCTGTTTTGAAGTTACCAGGGGTCAGTGGTCCCACCTGCTGTCCCAATTTTTCCACCCATATCGGAGAGTGATCTGAAATTCCTCTTGCCAAGTATCTAGCTCCGACAAACCAGCCAATATGCAAGGGCTGTGTTAGGAGAAAATCTGTGAGAAAATCCTCTGTGGGTGCCCGAGTACAACGTGTATTGCTTCACCCAAGGACTGTGTGCTCGCTAAGCGTGGAATGGTGGAATCCCAAGCGCTCTAGAAATTACACCATCGGTCCAGGCCGCCATGGTTTTTTTCTCAGATTCCCCTGCCTCATTTTTCATTGGCCACTATGCTTAAATCGTCTCCCAGTCTCCCAATACCCGGAGGAAACTGCAACAGTAAGAAGCATATGTCTGGGAAGGTGGAATCTTGCAGCCTATGTGGGATGTAAACTGAGCAGAAGTGAAGTGTCCGCCCCGCCCAGTGTGTGCGACATATCTCCCTTGCTTGTCAGCCCACATTCGTTGGGTGATAAATGTAGTTGACTTCTTTAGTAGGAGACCCATCCCCATGAATCGGATTTAAACTCTGAATGTGTGAGCATCTTGTATCCACACCTGTCTAATGCTCTACAATTATTGCCTTTCAGGAGGGTCTCCAGTATCATGAAAATGTCCTGGGCATACCTTTTAAGGTACTGCATAACTGTTCCTCTTGAATCCTACTGTCCAGATCATGAACGTTCCAGAACAGTACCCTTAATGATTTCGCAATGGCATTTTAGGGCTGTCACTTCTCTCGCCCGAAATAACTCTGAGCTGGCTTCCCATATGAAGCGCTTAAGTCCTGGATTCATGCTTCGTGCTGGTGACTGTGAAGAACATAAACAACCAAACATCCCTTCTAATAAACTCCCCGCTGCCTGAATGGCAGGTTCCAGACTACCTGCCTCCCCAACTTGCAGTGTTCCTGTCGGCCCAACTGTTGTATGTGTCGTACAGGTGACCTGACTGCGGCCCTGCCCATATGTTAGTTGTTTCATAACCCCTTGGATTGTTACCAATTTTTTTATGTCGTCTTAAAGGAGCAATGTGAATTTTGTTTGATTGTCACCTATCAGCCAAACTGTGGATCCCCGTTGCTTGTTTAGTAAATTTTTTCCATGCTGTTGAGCCTGTTTATATTGAAAATGAAGATGAATAGCCTGCCAGCATAGTTTCTTACTGAATAGTTTGGTGATGCAGAAATTCTTTGCCTTGCTATTTGGGATGCTTAGCTTTTTGCCTCTGGTCAAAGAACTTGGAAGGCAAAAGCTGCACAACTTGTTGGAACATACATAGTGCTTCACTTGCCATTCTCCAATTGTGTTTAGACAGGTTTCCTCCTACACGCCCACCTGTATTTTTATATCGCTTCAAATCTCAGAGTGTTTGTCTGCATAGGATCATGAGAATCCTCACCGCTGTTTTGCAATTTCAATCATAAAAGGTCATTGTGATGAAAAAGAATAGGCCCCTTTCAGCATCTTAAATTTATAGTTTCCATTGCAGTTCATTTCAGGCAGGGCCAGGGGTGTTTCCCAGTCCGCAACTGGTTTGTTTGTATACAGGAAATAGGAAGAGATCTTGGGCACCAGAGCATTTGTACGCTGTGTGTACATTTGACGTATGTTTGATATCAAAACATATGGCATTCCTAGGAAGTTTTTTTTTTTTTCCCAATAACATTTTGAATGTGTCTTTAATATTTAGTCCTCAAGTAAGAATAGTAAGGGAGCATTTGGTTTGGAGAAACACTAGGGATCTGAATCACCAATTTTCTACAGGACAAACTGTTTTCTCTATCATGTCCTTGTGTAGCCGCGTTTCACAAACTGTGGGTCCTGACCCACTGGTGGGTCGCGAAAGAGCAATAAATAAAGGTGCCTTTACATTTTGTTTTTATCTTGTCACATTTGCTGTGCTTTAAAGACCGGTCAAATGTCAGGCTATGTCTTGTGACAAATTGCTGCTTATTCTTTTAACATGATGATTGGTAATTACTTTTCTTTGTCTGTAAAGTGACAGGAGTTTTTAAAGTGAACTTTGTGACAATCTAGTTCGGTTACATTGAGTGTGAAAGGAAAGGCTGTATGGTCTTCTTAAATTCGTTAGATTTATGATATTTCAGTGACTTCTGAGGGCTGGGACACATTCTGTTGACTAATTCTACCAGTAAAAATCATGTGGATGGCAAGAGATATGGGGCGTTCCAGGTAGAAATGGGCATTTTTGTGTCACCGCATTGCGCACTGTTAATTTTACTTAATTTCATTATGGTTTCAGATCTCAAACTAACAACATGGCAAACTCCTTAAGTGCTTTGAGATAGGGTAGCGGAACATTTCAGAGGCAACCCATGTTTCAGGTGCCTTAAATATGGAACTTCAAAATTGCTTTATGTCTGATCTTTTCCATCGGCTCCTTGTTTGGTAATAGTTCACATCATGGCCTGTCCCTGCAAACATGCCAATGCTTTATAAAATGAGGCCAAAAAGACATGTTCATCCCTTTCTTACATAGTTTCTGCCAATGTATTCTTGCCCCGACAAATTTGTTCCATCGATTTGGGAATGGCTGTGGTTGCTCAGTGTGCAGGTTTTTGCAACTGCATTTGTGTGTCTGGCATTTTTGGATTTCTTTGCAATTTCACGCTATGGCACTTATTATAGGTCAGCATTTAGAAAAGGCCCAAGAGTCCTGGCTTTAAGATTAACCTATATTAAATGGGTCATACTTTAGTTGGGGTTCTACAACCTGTCTCTCTTTTCTAACTTTGTCACCTGCGCCCAATCGTTCTTGCACTTTTTTTTCTCCATTGATCACCAGACGTTTTGTTAAATCTGAATCAAATATGAGGGAAATCGTATAGAACCTTTTCCCCTCTTGAATCTGTAAAATCCCTCTAATGGTAGACTGGAGAGAAGCCTGCTAGCGTGATTGTGTCTGAGGCACTGGCCTCTATATTGGGACGCAAGTGTTGGCACCTCTGTTCTTTTATCCAAGCAAGCCCAGAAAGCTCTCAATTGTCACCAGTTGACTTCAGTATCAAATTCAAAATACTGCTTCAAGCACAAAGATCATGGCACAAAAATACACGTTTCCTTTTTTCTTTATTTTTTTTAAGTTGCAAACCAACACTTTCATAAAAATTAGTCATTTTATTTAAAAGATATTAGTAGTGATGTATTACATTTATCCATCTGTAAGGTGGTACATGTTGTCGTATAGCACAAAAAACTTAGAAGCATTTATATACAGTTCTGTACAATCTTTTTTTTTTCTTTCCATACTAAGGTTGTGGAAAAAGCATACTTCAAATGCAACAATAGGAAGCACACAGTATCTTGGTTCTCTCCATGCTCCACCCATTTTTCAGGCCTCCCCTACCTTCATATATAGACTTTTTTATTTCCATGCACTAGACCATTATACTTCTCCAGGTATCCACATCCGGGATGAGACTGCCCCCCCCATCATCTTATGTCTCTATGTTCAAACATTGTAACCAAGCTTTAGAAAACAGTATTATTCTTTGGAAGATCAGTCACCCCATATAAACCCAGCAATGTCATTTGGGGAGTTGGAGGTAGTTAGAGGTAGTTGGATGCATAGTATTCCAACCATCGTCCCGTGAATGGCAGACCATAATATATGAACCAATTCACGTAGTTATGCAGTGTGTATGAATGTACCTGTTTTCTTTGTTATCTCAGGCAGAATAAATCACTCTTCAGACCCATTGACTATAGTCTTAACCAGTGATGGCATATCTTACAGAATACGTTTAGTTGAATGAATCTGAAAATGGATTGTGTGGCCTCTTCTCCCAGGTTCATCAATGCCTCTTTCTAATCCACAGCTTCAGTTTGTCCTATGTCTCTAGACCATTTTCCGATCAGTCTGCTCACCATCTGAAACATTATTTAGGATAGTAATGTATGTGTTTGCTACCACCTTTCCCTGCGTGTTATCCTTGAATATCTTAGACTCCAGGCGGGAATGCTCTTGGACCTCTGTCCATCATCTATCCTATGACTGCTAAGAGTTTGCTGAACCTGAAGGTATTTAAAATATTCAAATTGATTGTGTAATAGAGAAAGTTTTCAAGTAAGCGGGCCCAACAAGTTTCCCAGTGTTTCGATACCTACGAGAGTCCATGCCCTGCACCCTTTAATTTGGACCACCTCCTTCATGAAAATACCGGATGGTAATGGTGTTTCCTGTGTAAACTTATTAGCCCAACCTATCACATTGGATGCGTTGAACCAAGCAGTTATCACACCAGTTGTCGCTTGTGGTCAGTTGTCTAGTATGTTCCACCACTTCCATCGTTCAACATTTTACTGATTAGTTTAGGTCCATGTAACCAATTTTAACCGCTCTGGTGATTTGATTCAGCTTCTGCCTGAGACACAGTTGGCATGCTTTGAGTTTCTGGTAAGTGGAATTAGGTGGTGAATTCCTAGTGGTTTACCTTAGGAGATAGGACTTCCTTTTGCTCATCCTGTGATTTTCATACTCCTGCTTGTTAACTAAACATTACATCAATATGCTCTCAACTCTGAAGACAGTGAGTTGCTGTTCTTGCTTGATCTGTCTTTCCATTATTTCATATTACTGCAACATTGCCTCTGAATCTTGATATCACAGTTTGAGCGAGATCGGGGAAGAGACCTGTCTGATTGTAGTGCAGTTTTTAACTCCATGTTATTTTTGAAAAATATGTATATCTTCAGATGCTCCCTAAATCCCATCTCTCCACCTGCATGCGCTACACCTATTAAGGGAAGGAGGACAGTGAAGGAAACCGGATACGAGCTTGAAGTAATTCTTTAATCTGTACCAGCTTGACAGAAAGAGATAATGCAGGCTTCATAGCTGTACCCTTCTTAGTACATTCGGGAGATGACAAAAGTTGTTTTCCATAGGGATGGTTGCCCAGAATTGAAGGCTTTGACTGGCTCTAAATCCACAGTGAATAACAAAACAATATCCTTTGGACCCAGTATCACACTCTGATATTCAACCAATCAGTACATTCCATTCAAGTCGGTACTTCTTCACTATTATCTCACATGCACACCTGAGGATTATCCATATAGCTCCCACAAAGAGTCATAAACCATAAAATATACAAAGATATGTAAATCGATTTATTGATAAAACCAGTATATCAAAATGACAATTAAAAACTCAAGGGCAAGAAAACCCTATACTATATAAACACAATACATTGCATGATAAATAGACAAAGATCGCAACAGTTTCAGAAAAACAATCACATGTTATAATACAATCCCTTAAAAAAACATAATAGAATAAAATAGCTTAAAGAGAGTACATAGCACAGACAGGTTCAATTTATCATTAGTTATTTACACATCTGTTTTACAACAATATTTGAGGCATAGATCCTGGTATGTACTACTCATAGACCTCCGCCTTTCTGACAGATTGTGTATTTAGATGAGCGTCGACGCACTTCGATGGGTGAATTGTTAAACCATCTTTTTCAAGACCAAACTAAATTTTACTCTCCTTGATTAAAAAACTGATATTGTCTAATTGAGAAAATTCTTTTAATCAAGGAGAGAAAATCGAAACGCGTCGACGCTCATCTAAATACAATCTGTCAGAAAGGCGGAGGTCCATGAGTAGTACATACCAGGATCTATGCCTCAAATATTGTTGTAAAACAGATGTGTAAATAACTAATGATAAATTGAACCTGTCTGTGCTATGTACCTCTTTAAGCTATTTTATTCTATTATGTTTTTTTAAGGGATTGTATTATAACATGTGATTGTTTGTTCTGAAACTTTTGCGATCTTTGTCTATTTATCATGCAATGTATTGTGTTTATATAGTATAGGGTTTTCTTGCCCTTGAGTTTTTTAATTGTCATTTTTGATATACTGGTTTTTTTATCAATAAATCGATTTACATATCTTTGTATATTTTATGGTTTATGACTCTTTGTGGGAGCTATATGGCATAATCCCCTCAGGTGTGCATGTGAGATAACAGTGAAGAAGTACCAACTTGAATGGAATGTACTGATTGGTTGAATATCAGAGTGTGGATACTGGGTCCAAAGGATATTGTTTTGTTATTCACTGTGCAGTGCCCTATTCCTTTGGCAGTAAGGGGCAACTCTTGTTTTTACTAATCTAAATCCACAAACACACAGATCGATGCGACAAGATTAAAACTGTATCAGCACCTTCATATGATGATTGGTAGGTTGAATATGTTTATTGTTTTACAACAGATTCATATGGAAATTACTGTTTGTTAGGTTGCGCACGCTTAAGAATTTGACCTGCTTTGTCCTTTCAGTCCAATGAATTTACCCAAGACGAAAAGTCGTAGTATTTGCCCATTCTTGTTGGTAATGCCTGTTCTGCTGACAAACCTCTCTCATCCCAGTTCCTTATGTTTCATTTGACCATTTTAACTAGCATGTCCCTTTGTTATCTCTACTTCTCATGCAATTGTTTCTTTAGAACTTTTAAAAGTGCTCTCACTCCATCCTGTTTTGGCATGCTGCCTAATCAGCTTTCTATCACGTCTGTACTATCAGCCATTCTTTGCTGTATAGTGTCTCTTAGTTGTGCATTTTCATGTGTTATGTTTTTGCTATGCTGTTGCCATTTGTATATCCCACAGTTTTCCGCTGGTATGCCCCTGTAGTGCTGTCCGCTCTCTGGATGCCTCAGTAGTCTGTACACAATTCCAGGGTTTTGTTTGCAGACCTGAGTCACCTTTAGATGTTACGATCTAGCTATTTGTTCGGATCTGCTTCCTGATTGGATGGTGGTGTCTTTGAGTTGTGTGATTTTTGGTGTTAGGGTGGTCTGCTGGAGGAAACTTAACGGTTGTGCATCTCTTAGGCGTGTATCATCAATTTCTTAGCCCAGGCATTCTAGAGAAACTATGCCTGGTGTTGCTGGCTGTGTGGATGTTTGTATGCGGTACGTCTCAGTGGCAAGTATTGTTGGTAGCAGCATTATAGCCCAATACCGAGCGTTCCCCCCCCTGTCTTGGATGTGTATATATAATGTGTATATTGTATACTGCTGAGTGTGTTTGTGTTGTGGCTCACGGTGGTGAGTGTTTAGATTTCTCATGCCTGTCCCATTAGAATTCTATGCCTGTCTGTCAGTCCCATTAGAATTTTACTCCTAACAGAGTGGCTCAAATGTTAGGAATATACATAAATTCCCTATAATCCGTCAGTGAAATAAATGAAAGCGAGAGATTTCCTAGGATAGCAGCGATTTCCCGTGTCTGTATATGATCAGTCTTTTTCCGCATATTCCAGCTGCCTGCTTTTGAAAGGCTGGATCCTGGAAACTGCCAGCTTGCCCTTGCCATTGACTCATTTTCCGCTGCTCACTTTACAGATTTTAAATTTAGTGAAGGATAGACTTCACCGTGTTTTCTTTCCATTCGTAGTCTTTTCACGCTGCAGTTCGCATGCTACTGCTAGAAGGCATGAGGCGGCTGGCAGAATTTTCCTTAATTAGTGTCGCCTGGGAAAATGGAGACCAACTTGTGAGGTGATAAGCCGTCACTTTAAAGTCATGTGGAAATAACTGGAGCCCTTGTTGCTTTTGTAAAACTGGGCTCCCGGGGTTGTAGATGAAAGTGCACGCTGATGGTCCTTGGTGTTCTCCGATGCTGTTAATGTGTTTTGCTTTGCTTGTTTATGTGGGCAACAATCATGTGATGTTAGATCATGAAATGGAATAAATAGTCCTTGGCTAAGGAAGTTAAATTTTTTTTATGTCAGTGTTGTTTTCTGGTCTTACCAGTGAGTGGCTAGATTTCCTACATTTGTGGAAAATATCACTTTACCATTTTAAGCCTGCTTGTCTCATACTAAAAACAAGCATTGGAAATGCAATAGGTCTCTGCATTTGCTTATGTTAGAGCTATTGGCGTCGTAAATGGCGTTGTAAATGACAATGTCTTTTATCCATGTGTTATGGAGTGTATGTGGTGTGTAGTGATTGCCTCTTTGTCTGCAAAGTAGTGATCTCAGGGTGGTGAAACGAGGAAGAATGAATGAGTTTCAGGAGAGATCACAAGCCCAGCCTTTGTGCATCGAGGCTTCAGCATTATTCAGGCCTCTTGTGCCTCGACCCTGCTCTTACATATGGAACCAATCTCACAGGGAGTGCAGGGCCCGGGGAAGCTAGTGCTGGCGAGGTGCTGCATGCCAGGGGCTGTGTCCCAAAAGCAGTGTTTTGGGCGCGGGGTATATCTCTAAGCTTATCTTTCCCACAATCTTGTTTTGTGTGCTTAAATGAATGTACGATTTATCGATGGCCACAAAACAAACTGTGAAAACAATCTGCAATGCTTGTAAACTGATATGTAGTCATTCAGAAAAATGTTTTTACAAATGAACATATGCTTTATTATTGCAGTGTACTGAAATAAAAACATTAATATGCTGCTTCCTCCGTGTCTTTGTATAGTTTAATTGTTCCATTTACAGTTTATTTGTGCAAATTGGCTAACCTTGGGCAGCAGCTTTTGCGCGAACTATTGGTCCGCACATCATCGTTTGTAGGTTGCTGGGGCTGAGGTGCTCATGAAGGGTGGTCTAAGTTTTAAAACACGCATAAGTGGTTTGTGGAAGTGATATGAGGAATGACCAAAAGGAACTGTGAGTGAAGTCGCCATGGGAGGGAACGAAGCACAGATAGGAGGGTGGGTAAAGTTGAAGCCGATCACAAAGGGAAAAAAACATGAACGAAAATTAACCAAAGAGCATAAATACACATAATCAGGCCAGTCGCAGCAACGGAGCCGGCTGTTGGAAATGTCACAGTGAAAGCCTCTGCTCTTTATGCCCAACTTAAGTTGCGTTGTAGTGGGGGGGGGAGAGAAGGATGCGGATCGCTACGCCGGAGCAGCCGACTGAGGAACAATGGGTTTGAGAATTGGCGTCGCCTCAACAACATTATGTGATTATGAGAACTCCCGTATTTAAATTTTATTTTAAAATGAGGCAAAAAATACATAAGTGATTTGGGAGGGGGTGGGTAGACTGGCAGCCTCACCCGCTTCATGCCGCACCATGGGCTCCTGCTGTCTGTCCATCAGGACTATCCTGAGAGCCGGCTCGGCCGCACGGTCCCCCATCTGTCCTAGGCAGTAGGCCGCCTCATGCTTGAGCAGCGCAGACTGATCCTGGAACGGCCCGCTGATGCCGGCAATGGCCTCCGGGCCGCCCAAGGCGCGGAGGCCATACAGCTGCCGGCGTGTCTTTAATTGCCGCACCGGTCCGAAGCACAGAGCGCGGCCATGTTAGAACAGGCACAACGTAACAACCGGGACCAACCAACGCACAAAATACATATTTATGAGACGGGCAATGCTTGGACGTGCTGTAAAGTACACTTTTTTTTAAATTTCTTTTAACTTCAACGATTACGACATTGAAGATTTGTTAGGCGAAAGGCAATGATGAACCCAAGCTTTTATAAACACGCACCCCTCTTTAGGCTCCCAAATGGTAATGGACGGACACGAAAATAGAAACAACAAGCGCAGCCGAAGCGGACCGCGCAGAAAATGAAAATAAAAGAGTGCCAACAGACTTACAAAGGAGACCGTGTAACTCTGCCAGTAAACGATCCTTTCCGGGTGGGCGGGGCCAAAAGTGGACAGGGCGGTAACAAGGAGGGATAAGAAGCCTCCTTTACAATAGAAAGCCAGCGTTTAGCCTGAACTATGACGCAAGCCAATGGGAAGAAGGGGCGTGGCTTCAAGTCCCCTTCTGAAAGTGTATCGATGACAATAAGCCTCGCAGAGTGAGGAGCGCATGCGCGCTCCAGCGCTAGGTCTGCGAGACCTAAAAAAAGATAATTTCATGTCTTCCTTGTAATTTGGCTCCGCCTAGTGGTGGCGCCCTTGCACTGGACCTTATCTTGCCTTATGAAAGCACCAGCCTTGTTTTCATAAAATCATGTAATACAAAATGTTTATTTATGTAGGTGTAACTGTTACAGAAAATGTTGATCCCAAATTTGCATCTGCCCTTTAGTCCTAGAATCTTCTCCTCCACCCTGTAATTACGTCTGCCTTTAATTATTTTTTTGGTCCACTTCTCACAGTATAAATTGCCCATGGTAAAATAGATATGTTGCGCTATACACTGTTACACAGAATACAAGTGGATTAACTTGCCCTTCAACTCTTTATAGTGCAAAAATAAGTGCAAGTGATTTGTGCAATATTATCACCTTTTTGCAGCAAAACAAAGCGAAAACACAGTTTAAAGACATGCAAAAAGTAGTTATTTTAAAAAAGTGTTTGCATAAATGATATACAAGTAACATAGCACATGGAATTTTGAGTACATTTGTTCTTAGATTGTTAAAAATCGTACGACTTAATGTTTAGTTAGAAATGCTGAGGCATCCGAACTACTGCCAATCTTTTAGTTACTTCGCCTGATTACTCCGGTTTGAGCTCAGAATGAAGCAATCTTTTGAGAGGTTATCAACTGACCCCCACCTATTTTCACATCCAAGTTCTGGACGGGTGACTATATAAATTCTCTTTTGAGCTAGATCCTGACCACCAAAGCCAGATGCAAAACAGCAGAGCTATTAGTTAAGAGACCACTTCCCATGTTCTGCTGTTTCAAAACACTTAAGCCTGTCTTATTCATACGCCTTGCTTTGAATGTTAGATCCTACCTCAGCGGGAGGGTAGGGCTACCTAGAGGGCAACCTAATGTCCACTGAAACCAGTATAGTAACCAGTAATTGTAACACCATAAGTTTTATGGGGATCTCATTTTGTATAAGAATAAGGGTAAGCCAGAACACATTTGTAGTACAAACTTAAGTGATAATACATTGTGAAGCCAAGTTGTTGAGTCTAACTGAATTGTTGATTTGTTGTAGTTGCTTTTATCTAGAAGTTCATAGTCCTGATCAGATGCTGAACCTCATTTATGAACCAATAGCATGCCACTCTGTGGGTGTGGTTGGATTAAAGAGTGCACGTTTCTTGTATTATCTATGTGGGATGTGTTTTGATATTGCATGCGATGTCCAGAGTTGTGCTCTTAGCATGTTTGTATTATTGCACCTTCACGTGCAGTGAAGGGAAACAAAATTGTTAGATAAGACGCTTAAGCTTTTATAAAGTGCAAGTCTATGGATGAAGATGTGTGTGACTGCAGTGTAGCGTACGTGGGAAGTGATTTAGTGTCATGCCTGTATGACCGATGCTGCTCATATTGTGCCCCTGTATAGATGCTCTTGGATGGGGAGTGGATTAAAGGAGAGTGCGAGATAGCTATGTATATGGTTGTGCTTATCCTCATTTGGGGTGATCTATTCCAAATTCAAGGATACCTAATCCTTTGCTCTGGGTGATTAAAGTGCTACTGGAGATGGTATGCGATTCTGCTGGTTTTGACGAGCCAAGCCTTCACTTCCTTCCTGAACTCTAGGTGGTCTTGGATGTTTTTTGATCAGCAAACGTAAAAACACAGTATCTAAATAGTCCAAGTGGTACTCTTATTTACAATTATTTTAAATGGGTGTCTTGTGTAAATGTCTGCCCTTTGTTGTCCTTAACCGATTGTGCCATGTGGTTTATAATTGATATATTTAGACAAATCAATGTAATCACAGTAGGGAGATAGAAATACTGGCCATGTAAAGTGTTAACATGCTACTTGGAGTGATTTACAAATAATTTTTGCAAAAGGACAAATAATTATCATGACGTTGGGGTACCCAGTTTCCAATATGCCATGAGGGCAGTGGCGTAGCTAGGGGGGGGGCGGTGGGGGCGGTCCGCCCCAGGCGGCACTATTTTGCGGGCGGCAGCCGGCGGCTGCGCGTCACTGGTGGAGCCACGTGGCGGCGGCCTTTATTTTTTGGGGGACACTGACACTAGTGATGTACACCCACCACCTCACAAACCTACAAGTGCGGCTGTGACTCGCTAAGCAGCACTGCCTGCACACGTGCAGTTATAAAAGTGCAAGCGCACCTGCTTGCAAATGCTGCAGTGCACGCACCACCCAGCATAGTGGTGGTGCGCGGTGTACCGTGTATATGGGTCCCAGGGCCGTCAATCTTGTAGCGCGCAAAAGCGCTACCAATGACGGCCCTGGACATCATTTTTGGCCAGCCCCTGCGCTGTGCTGCTAAAATGCAGCAGTGCTCGCTGCGCACGCCACCACCACGGGGATCGAGTGTAGTCTCCGGGAGTGCTGGGCGATTTGCAGCAGAACCCTACGGTAGGGGCCCCGGCCTGCCACCACTGTGGAGTCTATACAGGAGGAGAGGTAAGACTCTAAACGTCGCACCCATGCCTGGGGCCGATCTGGCCCCTCAGACTCGGAACATACCCTCACTGGAGGGACCTTAGATGGCGGCCAGAGTTCCAACATTGCGGGCGCCCTCGGGTCGAAATTCCTGGAGACCAGCTGGGTTCAATGCCTGCCTGGTGCCCCTGGGGCAGGGGGTTGAGGTCCCGTGAGAGAGCAGAGTCCACTACATACTGTATTAAAATGACAAATGTAAAATCTGGCCTGTCATCTTACATGGTAGGGGTCCACATAGATTGCCTGCACTACGTTGGGGTTCAATTTTGGGCAACAAAGGCTTTGAGGGTGAAAGTATGGGGTGAGGAAAGTTGGGGCGTCACGGGGAGTTGTTTGTTGTCATGCGTTTTGTGTACTACACCACGTCCACAGGCTCCTTTTTCAGTTTTTGTGCTGCTCCACACCCGCAGTCCGTACCCAAAGCAGTCATTGACGGCGCTCCCATTGCCCTGGCTGGATTAGATTAATGATCGCTTGCTACCCCCATATGCCGCCCCTTTAGCTGATGTCCCTGAATGCGAATGGCTTGCTGGACCGCAATAAGCACTCCGCTGTTTTGTGCTATGCCAAGTGTTTCCAGCGAGCCGTTCGTATGCTGCAGAAGACTCACCTATTGGGCACTCATTGCCCCTTCCTCCGGAGGTTCGACTATGACGGAATATACCACTCTGGGTTTGTTCCAGGGTCCCGGGGTGTGGCCATCTTACTGCACAGGGGTTCCCGTTGATGGTCACCAACACCCACGCAGACCCCAATGGCAGATACCTCAGGTTATTGGGCACTCTTGAAGGCAGACAGCACAATTCTGAGTCGGTTTACATACCCAAGTATACACCCTCAACTACACTGACCAGTGTGCTCTCTAAACTGCCTGTTGGTTGGCACTATCATCATCTGCGGGGACGTCAATGCTGTGCTTAACCCAGAGATCAACACCACTGGTCCCTCCACCCCAGGGCATACCTCCCGCGTGCATCAGCTTGTGGACTGGATGGCAGCCCTGGAGCTCTGCGACGTGAGACCGCACATACACACACACCACAGCGGTCCACAAAACAGTGTCCTTAATAGATCTTTTCCTTCTGCCTGCCCCAATGTCTGCCAAGTGCTAGCATCCTTCCAGAGGGAATGTCTGCTCATGCCCCACTTACCCTGTACGTAGGAGCCACAGACCCGGCACAGAGACCCATGTCCACCTCAATGCCTGGTACCTCACTGACCCACACTTAGCGACCTACCTGAAGTCCGAACTTTATTCATATTTTGAGATTAAACAAGGGACAGTGGACTCTGCTGGTATGTTCTGGGCGGCTGGTAAACCAGTAACTAGAGGACTGGAGAAAGGGGTTTATCCATGGTACGGAGAGGATGAAACTAGCACAGGTTACAGCCCGGAAACTCAGATTGATACCCTATAGCATCAGGCCCTGGACCAGCCTTTCCCCAAGTACACTCTGTGTGTGGCGGAGGCCAGGGGCCTGCTGCAACAGTTTTCGTTGGAGGAGGCCAAACAGTGTTGGAGTGCAGGGACGAGGAAAATATATAAGCATGGAGATAAATCCGGGAAGCTCCTGTATTGGTTGGCCACCCAGGATGGTGCTTCTAGATTTCTACCCCAGATCACAGACGTGGAGGGCCGGCAGCTGCCGCACATTCCCGATATTCTGCAGGCATTCGCTATCTTCTACCGAGACCTGTACACCCGCAGGCTGCGCCCCCCGCCCCCCAACGGGAGCTGGCACATCCGCTGCTGGCGGACATTCCGCTGCCTTCGATTCCTCCCTCATTGGCCGGGACCTTTACCAATCCATTACTGTAGATGAGATAGAGGCTGCACTGTCTGATGTGTCAGCGGGCAAAACCCCGGACCTGATGGATTTTCGGAGGTATACCATCGGGAGGTTCCGCGACTGATTGGGCACCCTTCCTTCTCACGTTATATGCCGAAGTCACTGTGTAAGGGGCTTTGCCAGAGTCAAGAGCTAAACGGGTGATAATATGATACATGTGGGAAATATTTGTGCCCGAAATTTGACAGTGAGGGCAGTGGTAATATTTGGAGGCCGAGGTGATTGCTGGTGACCGGGGAGGGGGAAGTAAGACCTGAGGAGCGAGGAAATGTGAGAGCGATGAGAACGTAAGAGAAAGATGAGTGACGAGAATCAGTGTGGAAGTTAAAAAAACGGGAACATTTTAGTTGAAATTGGGAAGGTCCTGCATGTGGAGATGAGAATGAAGGTTAAAAATACAACTCGCCTGGTGGTATCTCTTCCTCGTAATGAGTCTGTTGGTTTGCAACGGGAGATCTGTCACATCCTAAACCAGTGCCCTGGGCCCTCGGAGTAGATACACAATGCCTGCAATATTGTATGTCCTGGGTCTATCCCCCAGGCGTGTGCTTTGCTGCTAGACAAGATCAGAATGGGATAAGCAGCCTCAGCCTTTTGAAGACCTTAACAGAGTGTGTAAGGGAAGTGAAATCTCTCGAAGTGAAAAGCGCGCCGGGGCTCACATATAAAGGAATGTACTTAGTGTGCAGCGCGCGCGTAGCACAGCCTGTTTTCTATTGCTCAGCACGGGCAGTGGGACTTTATGATGCACCCCTTAGCTTTGCTTCTTTGTAATAGGTATATTCTGTGCTAAATGGAGTTTACCAAGTTCGTGATAACAAAGGCTTTTATCCAGAGAATTACGGTAATCCCTGCTCCATGACGTTGAGATAAGACTAGGGAGACTTTTAGCCATTTGAAAGTCCTTATTTTCATTTCTTTAGTATCCTACTGAACTTCCATATATTGTACCCTAACCCTCTCTCACTTCTATACAGTTTCTCCTTTCAACAATTCATTGTCTTTCTTTGACCTTCACCTAGCTCTTCACCTAGTGTTATGTCCATCTTTTCCATTTTTCCTTTTCACATAATCCCAAGCCTCTTTTGACTCTGGTTTTTATCTTACATTCACCACTCTTTCCCTCACATCTATCTTTTGAGTTTCCTTTCACCTTAAAATCTTCCCCTTTGCACCAGTTTCCCATTCCGGTGTGTCCTATACCTTACACACAACACAACCACGTCACCCCGGCACTGATGCCCCGCCTTTATATTCTGAAGCAGTAAAAGAACCAGTTCCAAGTTTTGTGTTCCATACATGCAGCCTTCCATTATAATGGCACTTCCTACTTATCAGAAATGGTTCAACACTACCCATGAGAAATCTGTGATCTAGAAATGCTGCCTGTTCCTACTAAAATAATTCCAGGTATTGGAAGCATGGATTAAAGCTCTGATAGTTATGGTCCTCCTCCTGTAAAATTAGCTAACCTTTGAATTTTTATACCTCTGTCCTATCCATCAGCAGTAGGAACTTAACTTAAGGGTGGCTGTCAGCTTAAGGAATCTCTCGTCCCGTTGTTGGATATGGGTGACAGTTGGAAGGGACCTCTAGTTTTGCTTTCACCTGCAGTGGAGTAGAGAGTGGCGTCATAACTTAAACCCTGCCAATCCACCGCCGCTGCTCGCCATCCTTTTCCCCAGCACCCCCACCCCCGGCTACCTGCCATGGGCGGCAATCTGAGGGGGTAGCCCCGGGCGCCAGAAGCTCTAGCTACGCCTCTGCATGAGGGCAAGACACTTGCCAGAAAAGAGGAGTTTTTTCCTGATAATTCAAAACATAGCATGGACAGTTAAGTGGTGACAGGAACTGGGATCCACCACACCAAGGGAAACGCCGTCATGGAGAAAAAGTCTTGTGGAAGACCCTGTTTAATTGCTACTTCTTTGGAGTTTTTAATGGGGTAATATATGTTTGGGCAATGGACGGGGTAGTTTTGAAGAAACGTTTGGGCCCCACCTGTGGATATCTCAAACCAGATCAAACAGTTATAGTGTTTGGATGCATATGTTAATTTTCCTCATTCGAGCAAAGTGCTGTAGCATCGATTTTTATCATGATTGAAGCTTAAAATATCACAATTTAGGAGAGCTTCAATTTTCTTTTGTGAGTCAATTATTTCTAGCCTCCTTGTGATGTCAAAATACTAGTTTCTTATTTACTACCTAGACCTGAGTAAACCACTCTCTCTGTTTTTAGTGGGATCATTAAAGCGGACACTTTATACTTTGTGGTAGTGCTTTACTTACTTGATCTTATGGTACTGCAAAATGAGAATAAACTCCCTTGCAGAAAAAAAAATTAAGTGAATACATAGTTCTGTAAAGGCTCAAGCGCCACCCCAAAACCAAGTGCTCCAGACTGGAAATGTGGTGGAGAAAGTTGGAACTTGCTTTAGGAAAATTAACCTGCCAACATGATGACAGAAGTATACATAATGTAAATGAAAGATAACTAAAAAGATCTTTTATCTTAATTTCAGTTTTAAGAGGCTCCTCTACTTTTTTAAATGTTGCTTTTCAAACTGTTCTAAGTGTTCTAAAATGACATTAGGTTTCACCACTTTGAAAAAATACACACGAATCAGTCCCCACATACTTGTGCAGATACCATCCCTCTTGTAAACTTCCCTTTAGTGAGTTTGTTGAAATGGTTTGAGGCATGCCAGCTCCAGTCTTACTTTGTGTACTCACCTGCCCAGTTTTTGACTAGTGCATTGCATTAGCATCATAGGTTTCCAGGAGAAATTACACATAGTATGGCTCGGAGGCTTACTTGAGGTACTGATTCTGCTGGTTCCCAGTTCCATTTTAAATATTAAATACTAGCCTAGACAATTAACTCCTTCCTAAAGTAATTAAATGCTGGGTGTGTACGTGTATTTATTATGGAGTTTTATGTTGTGATCAGCATTGCCAATGAAGGAAGCTATCTGCAATTGCTATACCATTTAATTCCCTTCCGACAGATCCATTCAACGTTATTTATTTTTTTTATTTGGGGGAGTAGCACTTGATGGCCTCCTGTGATTTTGTTTAAGGGTGATACAGTTGTCACTCCTGCCAAATTATTTGGATGTTGCACCAGTTGGAGATTGGGTAGAAATTGAGGACTCATTCATCAAGGAGTCTGTGGTTGGGAGGACTGAAAGGTATTTGAGATTTTTATCTATTTGTGATCTACCTATAGATCATTGACGAGGGGAATAATTTATAATCCAAATATTGATTTGAAATTATACTATATGTCGGGGGTGTAAAGGAAAGAATAAAAAAAAATGAAATGCAGGAAGAGCCATGACTTTGGGTGAAGGTGTGTAAACGCGTATTCAAGATTTTGTTTCCTGGTTCTACAGCAGATCGGGAAGTTGGAAAACTCAAAAGCTTTATTATATATCGGATGCATTGCCACGGTACCAGGGTGCACTCCCAATTGTGGGTGCCCTGTTTAGACAGGCACAATGCGCGGGATTATGGAAAACGAATGCTCTCATCCTAGCTCAGGAGCAAACTTTGACAGTTCACACCTGTGCTTGGGCAAGCACTTGACTGAAAGGAGAACCTGCGGTTAGAAATTGCAGCATAGTCTTTCAGGGCATCCAGGCATGGCCACCTTTTCAAGAGGGGGGAAGGGATCTCCACGAAAGTGGGTGCATTGTTGATTGATTGCATCTGTTTGTAAGGGAGTATTGTCGGGTGGGAAACCTACGACTTGCTGCCCGCCTCTCGAGGTGCCCTCTGGGAGTGCACTGACTGGACATCATCTCATATAAGTTGCACAATTAATGTGCCTTCCGATGGCTTGTTTGCCCTTGTAGCTGAAATACTGCGCATGTGGAAGGGCAAAGGCAACCTGTCATTGATGTGGAAGGAAGTCCTCCGACTCTTATGCCTGATGTCTGTATGCCTAATGTGGAAGAGGATAGGAATTTTGAACAGGAGCTTGAGATGGGTCTTTTTTGGTACCTCTTCATTCTGATGTTCTTTGAGAGAATGTAATGGATGTGGTTCGGTCCAAGGCATAGCAAGGTTTCAGAAAAGAGGTCTGACGTGTACTGAGCCTTGGGTTGGAATTGCTGTACTGAGCCTTGGGTTGGTATTGCAGTACGTAGCCGGTGGTCTACCATACGAATTACTATGGGTCTAGACTGATGATCTTAAGAGGCAACACAAAAGCTCCATGTTTTACATGGTAGCGTACATTTACATTGTGTTCTTAATTGTATGTTTGACTGCATTATTGCTTTCGATGTTCTCATAGTCAATCACATACTGCACTTTTCTGTTCAGGGGTTACACATGTAAGGGCTCCTTTTAGCAAGTAGAATGGCTACCTGGAACAGTTTCTGATAAAGCCTATCCATCAGGCTGACAAACTATTGGTTTGACAAAGTGCACATCCCATTTGCATAGGGCGGATCTTACAGAACCCCTTTTTAGGTCGAGCCTAGCGCAGCGCGCATGCGCTGCTCTAGGAAATTGGCCTCTTGGAATCACTTCAGCTTTTGTACAAGCTCGTGCGTGTGGTGCTCACACGCTATTGGCCTTTGCGTCTGGCTTTAGCACGCAATTGGCCAAACGCGTGTGGAAGTCCCAGCTTTTCGGGAAATGTTTACTCCCAGAGCCTTTTGCTCTCGGGAGCCAGCAGCGGCGCGCAGGGGCCATCTGTTTTGGGTCAGGTTTCCTTGGCGCTTTTATTAGAAGGTTCGTCCCCTCCACCCCGTGCAAGGGACACACCCCACCTCCACAAGCGTGCGCTTTCACGGACGCGCTTGTTTTCTCAGCCTTGTCTAATTAGCTTTAATTTTCGTGCTCGTGCTTTTTCGAGCAGCGGCGCGGGCAGGGGCCATCTGTTTTTCTAATTAGCTTTAGCTTTCACTTTCGTGCTTTCTTGTTTTCGTTTCGCCTGTGTTTAATTACAGTCCACAGCCAAACGGCTGTGCAGTTCTAATTGTTCTGGAATGTGTGTGACTCCCGGTTAAAGATGTCTTTCGTCTTCAGTAATCAAATATCCGTATTTAGGAAGGCAAAACGTTTTTTGAGCTTCCGAAATGTAACATAACTGCCAGGATGCATTAGAATAATTTAGGAACAAGAACATAATGCCGCCCGTTGAGGACAGACGCATGTCTGCAGCGAAGCGAACAGCTTGGCATCTCCTGACGTAGCAAGCGTTGCTTCCAGAGCTGCGGTGTTACCCTTGCATTATTGTTGGTTCTTTCACGCCGTTTGCTATGCCACCAGCCTACGCTACATGTCTTTACCCTATGAAGGGAACACTGCTGGCACTGCCGACGAAAGTAGTGTTTAATATTCCCGCCATTTTGAGGCCCGATAGCCCAGCAGACTTAAGAACGGTAGCAGACACGTAAAATGTCGGTCCGTGGAGCTTCTTGGAGGTGGTGGGTGTTTTACTGGAATACAGCTGTATTGCCTATTGAAAACGCGCCACAGAAGTAAGTCTTCAGTCGTCGAAATGTTTGCAGTAACGTGGACTACTAAAATGTAATTTCCCGTTTAATCCAAACAGCCGGTCAGCAGACCATATGTGTTTCCGCTCTATAGCAGGTCAGTTTCAACTTTGTACAGCGCTTCATACCTCGCTGCGGGGCTTCGAAGCGCATTGTTGTGCGAGCCTAAATAGATACTGGGAGTGGATCGTCATGGGCACGGGGCACGGCCCAACCAACCCATTCCCCGCATGTAAAGAACCTCCATAGCCAAGAACCCTTATGTCAAATATGATAACCTGTCCTTAGAATCCGCTTCTGAAGTTGGCTGCCCTAACATTAAAGTCCCATCCAGGGCCACGCGTCTTGTTTACATGATGGCCTTAGGTTTGTGTGTCTTCAGCCGATACAGGTATAACATGACTAACACTACTAAAATTCAGGCTCTCTCTAGTAACGACATGTGGTAGTGCACCATAGCTCACCCTGCGCTGACACTGGCTGATAATGTGCTGCATGGCTATACACTTATAAGGTCCCAAAGGCGAGACCTATTGGCTATGCCAATGCTTGTTTCATTATTGATTTTACTGGACACGGTAAAAGTGAGTTCATGGTCTCTGAAAACAACTACAGCTTATTACACATATTCTAGATGTTAAATTGAAGTGAAATAAACCCCATAACAATCGCTTCTCTGAACTATGGGACCTTCATGGGATTGGTATCATCCATGACTGAGCGCTAGCTGCGAATTAAAACCCATTTTAATCATTCGCTGCACTGCAGCCGTGCCCTTTGAGCAGTGGGAGCTACTCCCATCCTTTCTGATATGCGCTATGATACTGATCACTCTGATGAAGCCCGAAACAGGCTGTACCGAAGGCTGACCGTGGCAACAAAAATAATTATGTACTTAAAGATGATGGTTAGTTTGTACATAAGAATGCTGTTGAAGATGGGCTTTGGTGTGTGTCATGCATCCAACATGTGTGTTGTCAGTTTGATTGCCTTTTTTGCTTATAGTAGTTAATTTGATCTTTCTTTTTGCAGCAAGCTTATAGCAGTTTGAAAATTGTAAAGAAGGTGGTCTTAAATGCTTGTGAGTAGACTGTAGTGATGTGGAGGGGCGCATTGAATGCATCAATGTAATTCTGATCCTTGAAAATGTATTAGGTTGATGTAATTATATTCATACAATCTCATCTCTAGGATACTTAGGCTGTGTTCTGTTTTAAAATGTAATCACATTTTAGAAATATTGTGTTTTGAGATTAAAAAAATGTTACTTATTTGTTTAGATTAACCGAGAAGTATGCTCAATAAAATCAAAATTCTGAAGAAAGGTGGTTGTTTTTCTTGCCCCCCGCACTCTTGCCTTTTCTTTTCTTTATCATCTTTGAAGACTTGCTAAAACTACTTTGTCAAATTATTTTCATAATTTAATTTGCTCCTTGATTATTATTGAAGATTTGCAAACCACTTTGTTAATCTAATCTTGTCAACTCAAGCACAGGTCAGGTTGTGGTAAATTAGCCTAGATTTCAGCCGAAACAGCTGCATAGTTTATATGGACGATATATTATTATGCACATACCTTTCTTACAGTTCACTTGAAGCCCATTGAAGCACATTCTGTCAGCACTTGCAGCTACTGGTTACTTGGTCATAGACTTTGTTTTTACTGTGCCATACTGTGAGTGTGCTTGTATGCATTCTAGTTTTGCTTGTCATGAGTGGCTGAGTACTACGTCTTACACATTGTGTCCCAGAGTAGCACTTCAAGGGAATACTGTTAGTACAACAAAGATGGTGCTAACTGCAAGATAATGAAGTATGTACGGTCATTTGTAATTTTTTTGTCATGATTGTGATTGAAGAAAATCTTTATTTTTTAATTTGTTTTGTGATAAGGTGAATGGAAAATGGACGTAGTAATCTAAAACCATAAATTAAACCGGAATGCTTTGTAGTTAAAACAGATCCCTGAAAACAATTTTGTAGTAATAAATTGCTAGATTAATTTTACTTTGACAAATAAAGATTTTCCTCTGTAGTTTAGTATTGCTAGCTATTTTGCTGTTGTTCTCTGTAGTTCATCTCCATGTTGATGCAGTTTCATGTCTATTACTACAGGGCTCTTTGCTGCCCCTGGGTGATTTTTTTTGTGTTATATAAATACTCTGCTAAACAAACATAATAAAGTATGTTGATGGTATCAAAATTTGACTTGGAAACACATTTAATGTCTGTGGATTTTTGTACTAAAAATATTGAAAGTATTTGTTCTGCTATGCTATTTATCCTCCGTATCGGACTTCTTAACGCCCTAGATTTTATCAGAATTTGTATCTGTATTTTACTGTGAGTGATAAGAACAAGCCAAAACATTAAAATATGGTTTATTCTCAAATAGGAAGGTTTTTTTGCATGGCTTTTAATGGGGCACGGTGATTTGGTGGTATGTTTTAATCGACTGATAGAAAAAGAAAGCTCACATTTTTCATTACAAGATGTTCACAAGGTATATGCAGTCAACATTCCTCCATAGCATATTGTGCTAAACATTCCATTACTTGACTGTGAGGTACACCTAAATTTACTTTTTTATCTTTTTATATTGGTTCAAAAAGTTGAATATTGTGTGTGAGGCCCAATACCAAAGCTCCTAACTTGCTTATGCAATCTTAATGTGTATTTCAACAATCGCAGCAGGATTTTAAACATTATGGTCTTGATGTTTTGAAGATCTCATTGTCTGTTTCATGTTGAAGTGAAATCTCATTGGATTTTACATGTTGAAGTTTATATACAGTGTTTCATACCCTCATTTAGCCATTGGCACTATTAATATTTATAGATATGGAACCTGCGATACAGGGGTGGTGCCATTTAGGCACATGCTTAAGCCAAGACTAGAAATGGGTGTACTGGCACCATAGTTGACTCATTAGCCACTGGACCAGAACTCCGCCTCTTTTAGTAAATTACTGTGACCTTTTGTTTTTAGTTCAACACCATCTTTTGCTCAAATGATGAGTCTGTTAAGTTCCATCTTCCCCATACATAGGACTGTCAATTAAAGATATTTTTTGCAGACCGTGTCAATTCTTTTTACACATGTCTAATTTGTCATGTTTGATAAGTTGCACGAGTTGACTAAATTAGTGACCAATGTATTAAGAACATGATTTCCCCCCACCCCAAGTAGTTTATTATTTTTATTTTAGCTTTAATAGAAGCACAATGTACGTAGGTAGGATATGCGTATACTATCGAAATAACCTTAATTGAATTGGGCACAAATGCAATTAGTATCGACAACCTCGCTTTTATAACATTAAAAAATGACTTTGTAACAAGAAAGGCAATCTGTTTTGTGTATAATGTTGCAACATACACATGGGTGAATTTGGGTCCACAGCCACTCTTGACGTTCCAATTTAGAAAGAGTTGATACATCCACAAGTAAATACACACTTCATTACCATTACAGAATACCTATTTTTCGTGTTTTCTGTCTTGCACATAAGAGGTAGGCTGCCTCTTTGTGGTGTTTATTTAAAGCATATGTCCGAAATATCTTTATTCTGTATCCACACAACTGCTGAATACCCAACCAAATAACTAACTTGGTCATAATCACCGAAGTTGTCTTCCTGTTAATCAGTACTGCAATTCCTTTATGGTGTGTGGTTGCCTGTTTTCACTTCCACTTCTGATAGAAAAGTTTCCCTTATTGCCTCCTCTTTGTTTCAGCAAAGTCATATTTTGATTGAGGCGACCTTGGCTGATTTCCATTACACACATTGCAAGGAAGCTGTTCCTGGTGGGGCTCTATGCTTGATACCTATTTACATCTGAGAACTTCATCAATAAACCTTTCAGCTTTATTCTACACCTCGGCTACTGGACTTATTACAATTGCTTATTTTAAGCTAGTGGTTGCAGGTGTAGCCCACAGACCTTCATTTTTGCTGACCAGCACTGATTTTTCCTCATCAGAATTAGACTAGGAGCAAGAAACAAAAAAATACAAAAGGAGGTAGAAGGGGGAAGAGGAAGAATGAAAAACTGTGACCAGGAAAGAAAGCCGGGAGAAGAAGAACCTGAAACATTTAGATAAAGGACCCAGAATTGTTTGGTGGTGGATGAAAGGCGTGAAGCAGAATCAGGACTGTGGTCTTGGTATTCGGCATCCCCGACGTTTGATAGCCCTGGCCGCGGGCTTCTTACCAAAACTCTTAGCAGGAATGAAAGCTAGGTCAACAAATTCATGTGTAGTTTTGTGTTTTTAATTGTAGTTTTCAGGCCCAGCAAGTATGCGGAGGAAAGGCTTTCTGTCTGTGATCACAGCTATTGCTTCCGTAACCGCTGAAGAACATGTAAATTAAAAAAGTTATACGCTTTGACAAATGCTGAATAGCGTCCCCTTTTCAGGAAAGCGGTCATTGCCTACCCATGTTTTGCATGAAAACATCTAGGGACAGCAGTCATGTCTAACTTGTTGTCAGCGTCTGGGGTCTCGAAGTCTGGCCCACGCACTGGCTCTCCTGCCCTTCTTTCACCTTGCTGCTGATTCTTTGCTGTGTGGAGGTGTCAGACATTCCTCAGTTACCACAAGGGTGGGTTGAGATTGCCTCAGTTCCTAGATCATAAAGAGGAAGATCGGTAGAACCTCAGTATGAGCCACTGGGGCCCTAATGAATGAGGTCTTGTATATGTTTCTTTGAATGTCTGATCTGTTTCTGTTTATCTATCTTGTCTGAAAGACACTGTGTCCTATGGACATAGTTTGGGTCCGCTTTTTCCTGCAGTCAGAGAAAGGGCTTACATGATCCCTCTGTATCTACATCGTACCCCTTTTCTCGATTGTGAGATAAAGACCAAAGTATGTCTCACAGCCAGCTATCAGTGAGAGTCTTTATTTGGGGTATGGCGAATGAGGGTTCCTGGGTAACCATGTGGAGGTGCAGATATGACACTTTACTTACTTAGGTGACCTATTAACGCACAGTTCTATATGCACTACTAAAGAGTTTACAACTCTACTCCTGTACAGGTTACCGCTACATCCTCCAGGAGGGAGAGAGTGTCCAAAACTGAGAGTTCACCTGACAGCTAGAATGTTGCTGGAATATTTTTACTAGCTTGTTTGCTGGGCGACCCTATATGCTTAAAATACCTGTTGACGAGGCAGAACTGATGCATCACACTAATTGAGTTGGGCTTTTCCATTTGGTTTTGTGGTTGATGTATACTTTCAGCTACTGTAGTCTTACTTTAGAAAAGAGTTTCGAGTGCTTGACCCAAAAAAGTATGCTAAAACAGCCTGTGCTTTGTTTCTTTGGCAAATATATCCATTTTGGAATTGATATTACAGGCTCCGCAAGGTAGCATTCCTGCTTTTCAGATGAGACCCTTGTGGTGCTACAATGAAAACATTTTGAAAGATAATTAGTGTATGGCTGTCAGTTTTTTATTAGTTTTTTTGTTCTCTGGCTGACAAATGGAGGCTTTTTGGTAAAGAGAATGTACCTGATTCACCTAGTGTAAAATAAGTATTATGTTCTTCATATTGCAAAAGCTTAAGGCGGGGTGCAGTGCTTAATTTGTGCGGTGGTTTCCGGTGCTCGTCATCTTCACTTTGTCAACACCGGCTCTTATGCCAGTCTGCCACATGGTGGGGCGGTGTGTTTATTTTAGAGATGAGCGCAATAACAGTTGTTTAGCAATTCAACATACATTAAAAATGACTTGTGCCTGCCACTCAACCCATTCTTATAGCTTTGGGGGTCTGGAATAGCCTGAATTGCCACACTTTTAGAAATATGATGGTTAGTAGTTGTGATGGGACTTCCAGTGGCAACGCTGGCCGGGCCAATGGGTGGTGCAAACTGCAGTGGCCTTCTGACGAGAACCCTGGCACTTATATTTTCTTCCAAATTAAGCACTCTATAATGGAGTACTATCTCTGCTATTTTAGATGAGTTTTTTGCAATTGTCAAAAAAAATGCTGCATCCGTAGCTTAGATTTGCCTGTATAAGCTCTTCTACGGGTTTTTTTTCGGATCAGATAATAGGTTACTCATTCCTAAGCACTTGTCACTTTGAAATTTTATGCAATTGTTTCTAGGCTGTTTGAATTTAATGCTTTCCTAAATCAGTGTTTTTAGCTCAATATTTGTATGTTTTAGTTTTAAATAATGCATTTAATTGAATTCTTATGATTAGGAATTTGTATGCATATATCTTTTTTCTCTCCTTGTACATGTGTATTTAATGTATTGTGACGCGTTATTTTGTGATGATTTTTTTTTAATCAGTATCACTGCTAATTGGGGTGGTTTTTATAATGCCCTATTGGCTCGAGGCAGCTGTTTTTGGGATACTGATGAGGTCTCACGGCATCTTGTAGAAGAGAAAACCTACTGCAGCAATGGAGATGGCAACTGCCATTGGCTGAGGTTTGACTAGGGGGTTTGCATGTCGATCGCTTGGACAGAGGAATTAGTTTTGAATACAAGTATTTTTCCTATCGGTCAAACAGACTGTTGACTAGCCGTGAATTGGGGAATTGATTTAATGCTCCTTAATGTTGTCTTCCTGAGACCATTGGCATGTGAAGCCGCAAAAGTGTGCCAGTCATGGTTCACCAAATGAGTTGGTCATAGAGTTAAGACACTATGCTCATTAAGTAATTGCCATTCTTTTTTTTAAAACATATTTATTTAAAGTTTTCACATTTAGAGAAAAGGGAAGTAATAAAAGAGTCTCCCAAGAACAAAATATAACAAGCATTGGCATAGCCGATAGGTCTCGCCTTTGGGACCTTATAAGTATTTAATTATGCAGCACAATATCCTTGGTGCAACATCAACTGTTGCATGGCTAAACACTTATAATGTCCCAAAGGCGAGACCTATTGGCTATGCATTAAAGTCTGCCCTTTTGACTTTGCCAACACTGGGTAAAGAGCAGCAATCAATCAAGGTCTTGCATTTGGGACCAATTGGCTTTGCCAATGATTTTTACTGATGGTGTATGGTATATGTAGAGTATCCCCTACGATGTGCAGTATTGTTAAAGAGAAATGCATTTTTAAAAAGCCTACGACGTTGCTGGCCGAGTCATTTTGCAGGAAAGCGCACCAAGCATGCAAGAAAGCAACATGGGGGAGCAGCACACATGAGGGTGCTCATCACAGAGGGGGTAGAGTTGAAGCACAAAGGTGAGACAGCAACATAGAGCACGGTGCATTGGGAGGAAGAGAATCCCGCACGGGGACAGCTGAAAAAAGAAAAACAAAACTGGGGTTGAAGACGGCACATACGCATGAGAGAATACGGTAGGATTGCTTACAGTACTCAAATCACAAAGAAGTACCAGACGATGCAGAAATGCCTAGTGGGGTGGAAAGGTAGCACAATGAGGACCATCACAATGAAAAAGCATTCACGTCATCACATGATTACGGCAGACGCTCACACTGCAATGCCCACCTAGGGAACTCCAATATTCAGGAGTAAAGGTACAAAAAGAAAATCAGTGCAGTTGCAGGGAGGGCCTCTTGAGGTAGTGAGTAGGACATATGTCCACACATGACCAGCTTATGAGACGTTCTACCAGGGGTGACCACCTTAACGCATTTGCCTTTTTCCTCTAAAACCTAGAGTGTGACGCTGAGACCCTGCCCACTTGTAACATCTTATGATGCTAAACATGCTCATATAAAACATAAGTCGCTTTGACAGCATCCTGTAGTACTGCATAAGATATGCATAAAATAACGCTTGATATTGAACCATTTCAACTAGGCATGCATGATTACTGAAGCACCCTTTTGTTACCACTTTGAAGATTTTTATTGTTGACAAATGAGGTAACTGGTTCACCCAACTTTTAGAGCTTAAGGGAGTCATGGGGCAATATGTTAATCTACCCTGCATTGCAAGGCATGAGCTTTCATTTTCCTAACATGAGTGAAGGGACAATAGAAAATAAAAAGTACACTGTCACTGGTGTTTTCTTCTTTAATCAGACCCTCCCAGGATATTGCGGCATGGATTAGCAAATTTAGCGGCACAAATATGGAAATTTAGCGGCACAAATATGGAAATTTAGCGGCACTTTATTTTACTCATAATCATTCATTTTCAGCCTTAAATCAATAGAAAATGTTTTAGCAGAGTATTCCACTTTAAAATAGGCATGTTTAAAGTTCTGCCGCTCTACGGAAGCATAGTTCCAATCCGAACCTCGTTTGAGGGGGTCCTATTTCTCCCTGGGATGTTCTAGCACCCATGTACACACCCCTGCTGGGGCACCGCTGCCTCCTGGACCCACGAGGCACGACACCTCTTCCTTAGGTGCCCTAGGGCACAGGATCGTAGTGGGTGGAGGTGCATTGCCACGGCTAATGTAAGGATGTTAAATATTGCTCTACGCCATGGCAGACATACTGAGGCCTATAGATGAGAAAACGTGCAATGTTTTGTTCACTGTTAGTTAATATCGCATTATTGTAATATGCTACAAGATGGATCTGTTCTAACCTTAAAAGAGATGGGAGATGCAATGTATGTGCTTTTTGTAAGTTCAGTAATCTTACGCACCAATAAAAAGATTATCAAAATAAAAATAAAAATATTGCTCTACGCAGATCAGTGGCATGGGGGTGGGTGTGAGCCCTTATACAATACAGCCCCCACCTCAATGTGACTTACAGGTGATGTGTGTGCAGTCTACATCCCAAATATGAGACTCTTCCCACCTCCTCTGCGAGCAACCCCCTCCCCAGGCTTTTGGCACAGAGATCTTTTTGTTACTTGCAGCTCGTACCTTGCAATCTTTCTAATACAGCCTAATGCTTCCCAGTATGGATGATAGGGGACTCTTACACCTTGTAACCCTTTTTTCCATATGCAACTTGATATACATTTGAGTCACATGTGTTTGATTTTTTGTCTCTGTTAATATGTGGGTGTGATGCAAAGGACTCTAACATCCTGCATTAGAAAGAATAGCGGCATTAAAGAATTAAATAAAAATATAATAATTTGTAAGTGCTTTTTAAATTGTTGTGTAATTAGTCATACAGATCCCCCTCATTTCGTGTTTGGAGGTAACTAGTCCACTTCTACACATGATGGTACCCAACTTTCTCTTTCAAAAAATATACCTGAAGTGGTTGTTAACAACACAGTAGAAACTGTTCTCCATCACTTGATAGTCTTATAATAAGTGAACATGCCTGGCTTGATAGCTTACTGTTTGAAGGTTTTTCTTGGAAAACGCCCCCAGGAGGCGAAGGAGAATGGACGGCTCTGAGTAAGCCTTACATATCCTGCACAACTTCATTACGTTGCCGAAATGCAATTTAATACAGTACTTAGATACTTTCAGGCTCACTGTGTATATTAACTTGAAAAGATGACCGAGGTAGCGCGTCCATTTTATGCAAGGGCACTGGAATTATTCGGATTGTAGGCACAAATTAAGCAGGTGCATTGTCTAAATTATTCATCAACAAAAGCAAAATATGTGGCGTAATGTGTGACATTTTGTGACAGTAGTTTTGTAATTTTTATATTTTTACACTCTCTGGGCAAAGGTGTCATCTTAATACTATCAGTAAGACACCTAAATACTGCAGTCAGCGACTAAAAAGTCCTAGAGTGACTATATCTGAAGGGCAGGCTGTGCCTCTCACGCCCAGCAGTAGTAAGACTCTCCTGGTAACCTTTCCCTTTACTAGCCTCATCCACCTGCCAGACCTTCTCCCTGCCCCGTCTCCTCCGTCACCCTGGGCACTACCTTCACTTCCACCTCTGCCATCACCTTCGCATCACCCTCAGCTCCCCAGCTGTCCCCCTCACTACCTCACCCCTCCTGTAGAAGCAGCATCTCTCTCTCCTTCACAGACCCTTTTATTGCATCTCTCCTCCTCACTCGCCTCCCTATCTACTGGCCCCCCTCTCACACCAGGCCCCATCTTCACAGCTCCCCTCTCCTCTCCAGCTCTCCTCTCCTCTCCAGCACCTCCCTTCACAGCTCCCCTCTCCAGCTCTCCTCTCCTCTCCAGCACCTCCCTTCACAGCTCCCCTCTCCTCTCCAGCTCAGCTCTCCTCTCCAGCACCTCTCTCCACAGATCCCCTCTCCTCTCCAGCACCTCTCCTCACTGGCCCCTCTACCTACAGAAAGGGAGCAGAGGATGAGAGGGGGCCTGGGATTTCAAAGGTCGCTAAAGCCAAAGTGACATGCCTAAAAAATATGACCTGCCTGCTAATTGATGAGCAAGCTTGCCACACGCACAGCCAGAGACTGGTTGCGTTGACTATGCTTGTGGCAGAGTGAATGGAGGAAGGAGAGATATGATGACGAACTTGCGTTCATTTCACTGTATTTCTATTTCTAGCAACTTTCCAGCAGGTGGCGCTACCTGATGACATTGCATCACAACAACAGAATTATCAAGAGGGCAAAAGAAACGATAATTAAAAACAGCAATAGACGCTACCTTTCATTCTCGAAGCTCCCCACTACTCTTCCCCTCCTTTCTCCACTGATGTTTGTGGATCCCATGTGCCTTTTCGCCTGCTTCTCTCGTGTACCTTTCACTCTGCCCCATATCTCTAATGCTATACGGAAACACGTAATGACATGTTTGCGTACATCCAATAAGAATCCACCATTTTTTTAAAATTGCAGCTGGGACACCTTTTTCGCGGCCGAAATGGTAAATATCGCGGCCATCGCGCTTCTCAGCTGATTTCGCGATTTTTTTCGTGAATCGCGAAATCGCGAAAAGCTGGAGGGTCTGTTTAATACAGAGTAAGCAAGATATCTCAAACAAGTAGTTTGGCACAACGAAATAGCAATAAACATTATTGTGCGGTGCATCACATATATAAACACATGAAATGTACCGCTGTCACATGATATTTGCAATTATTCTAAAATGCCAGTTAGAACCGTCTTGGCGCCATTAGCAGAGCGTTAACTTACCTCGCTGTGACGTCACACTGCGCCCCGTTTTGTCATCGTCAGGATTACAAGGCCGCCCACACGAGTGCGCGGACAGTTGGTGGTAAGAGATGTACTTGTTATGTTATTTTAAGGTTTTCTTGTATAGCGCCAACGTCACTCTGAAGGAATACCCCAGCGCTGAAACACTCCAGCCGATGTTACCTATTGTGTAATAAGACCCCCTGAAAGTCACCGACGGCCCAAACGCACGTTAAAATTAAGCCCCTGGAAAGGGGGGGGGGGGGTCAAGAGTGGGAGAGAAGAGAAGAGGCAGCTAAGGGAAAGAGCAGGAGAGACAGAAAGAAGGGGGAAGGAAAGCGTGGGAGAAGGAAAGCGTGGGAGAAGGAAGGCAGGTTAAGATGAGGACAGGCGTGTGACAGGAGGCAATAAACCAAGTGGGAGGGGTGGGGGAGTGCGGCCCAGAGCGCACACAGCGTTTCCCTTGCGGGAGCGAGCAAGGGCACCATCTGTTAATTAAGTTAATTACAAACAGATGGTTTCAAAGCTCGCTCCCGCAAGGGAATCGCCAAACGTGCACGCGTTGCCATTGAAAGCAATGCGTGCACGTTTTTGGCCTAAAAACCGAATCGATTACAAGAGGTCCCCTCCTATGCAGCGCATGCGCGCTGCGTAGGCGAGACCTAAAAAATACAGTAAACGGGTCCAGAGTGGCAGAATCATTCAGGCCAACGCAAAAATGATTAAATGAAATAAGCAACGTGGAGCATAGATGACGTTAAATAAAACATTGCATGAAGAAATGTTGGAAACAAAAGATGGAAATTTAGGCTTTAAACACTTTGCATATTGCATATTATGTATTCTCATCCGTCTCCACTGCAGCCTGTCGCAGCCCATTATAAGATATGCAGAACTAACCAGTGGTAGGATCTGTCATGTTCCATATCTGGGTGATTAAACTTTCACCATTGTCTATGCCAGGTATGATGAATTGGAGATATGTCCAGGGAAGGCAGGCATCCCACGTCACTAGCCCAACAGAGGGTTGAACGCCTCTTTGTACTGAATCCTGATGTGTAGGCTGCTAACCGTAGAATTAAGGGGATACAGACCTCCATCGTCTGCATCTTTGAGCCCAGTACAGATCCTGAAAAGTAATTCTAACCGTACTTACCAGTAACTTGAATTTTCTTTTATAGGCTAACATTGACTGGTTTCAGATTCAAACTGACTCCTGTTGTTTTCCAGATATGTGTTATCACTTTCCCAAAATTGTTAAATCTCTAACCAAACAAATACACGCACACCCTTCTTCTCTCATACGATATATATATATATATATATATATATATATATATATATATATATATATATATATATTCACTGAAAAAACCATAGGTTTTAGGGACAGTTATAGTTAGTTGGACATTGCACTCGTACAAAACCCGTGAAATTCCCCGTTATAGTTAGTTCAGCTAACTATAACTCGCGCCCCGCAATGCACTGCTGATGACGTCACATATTACATCACTCATGACATGGTCAGTGACATCACTGATGACATCACTGAGTGACATCACTGATGACATCTCAAATGACATCACTGATGACATCACTGATGACATCTCAAATGACATCTCAAATGACATCTCAAATGACATCTCAAATGACATCTCAAATGACATCATCCAGTGACTGTGTTTCTGTAAAGTTTAAATATTTTTAATATATATAGGGAAAGGCGTATTGAAGAATGAGTGGGTATATAAGTGTCTGTATGGATGATTTAGTAGGTGCGTGACTAACTCTATAAGTGAGTGATTAAACGTATCTTACTGAATGCATGGGATAGTGACTAAACTGGGTGAATGTCTGTATCCGTCTGTCTGTTGCTGTGTAAGTGGCTGCATGGGTTTGTGAATAGCTACATGAGTGTCTATATGAGTTATTGATTGGTTGTCTGAGTAGCTGTATGGGTGCCTGAGTGTTTGTGTGGGTGGGGTGTGTGCGACTCTGTGCATAGATGTGTGAGTGGGTGATTCACTGGGTGGATGGTTTCAAGGGTGCATCTGTGATAGACTGTATGGGTGGGTAAGTGTGTGTAAGAGTGTGTTAGTGAGTGAATGTATGTCCCAGTGGTACATGTGAGTAACTACATATGTGAAAGGCAGTATATATGTGTGTTGGAGTATATAAATAGCTATAAGCGAGAGTGTGTGATTGTGAGAGTGGCTGATTGGATGAGTGTGTACTTGTGTCAGTGATTGTATAAGAGTGTAAGAATGTGCTAGTATTTGTATGAGTAAGTGAGCTGGTGTGTGTATAACTGTATAGGTGAGTAAATGGCAGTGTGATTTAATTATTTGCATGACTAACTAGGTGTGTGAGCACCTCTATGGATGAGTGGCTGTGTGTGAGTGTCTATGTAGGTGTATGAGTGCATATGATAGTCCTGAACTGAGTGACCGTAAGTATGAGTGACTGTACGGGTGAGTGAGTGGATGTGTGTAGACCTAAGACTCAGTGAGTGGGTATATAGTTATTGGTGTTGGAGTGTCTATGGTTTTGCGAATGGCAGTCTGTAATTTAGAGTGGGTGTATCAAAGGTTATATTAGGGTGTGAGGAGGTGCATCAGATTATCACGTTGAAGATGTCATCAGTGATGTCATTTGAGATGTCATCAGTGATGTCACTGACCATGTCATGAGTGATGTAATATGTGACGTCATCAGCAGTGCATTGCAGGGCGCGAGTTATAGTTAGCTGAACTAACTATAACGGGGAATTTCACGGGTTTTGTACGAGTGCAATGTCCAACTAACTATAACTGTCCCTAAAACCTATGGTTTTTTCAGTGAATTTGTAAGGTTTTTTAAATGCTAATTTCTAACTATAACGTGCCTGAAACCTATGGTTTTTCAGTGAATTTCAAAGGTTTTTTAAATGCTAATTCCTAATTATAACATGTCTGAAACCTATGGTTTTTTTCAGTGAATTTCAAAGGTTTTGTAAATGACAATTTTTAAATGTATTAATTGTTATATTTATTTTTTGATACTGATTTACTACATATTTTTAAACTATTTTTAGATATATATTTTTTTAATTACATTGTAATTACATTATACATTACATTACAAAATATACTTTCTCAGAATGAATTACTTTAGTTTAAATACTTTGCAAATAAGCAATAGACTTTTAAGTACAGTAGTTACAGTTGTTGCAATGGGCAACACAATTTCAAAACAATGCAACATTGAGCTCAATGTGAATTTCTAGTTAAATGCAATTAGTTACTTTATGGATTACTTTTCTAACCACAGGACTGGATCCTAGATTCAGTCCTGGGACATCTCCTGTAAACAGTTGAGTAAAAACGTTTTGGTTACAATAGTGATTTTTAAGGAATATTACTATATTTTAAAAGTTGACACTTTGAAACTTTTTCACATAGAATCACCAATGTTATCCTATGGGAGGAAATTCACTTAGCAGGTAAGTAGTGTTATCTGTACTTTTTCTTACTCAGTGGTGGATCCTGGATCCAGCACTGGTGCATCTCCTGTAAACAGTTGAAAGAATGCGTTTAAGTCATACAGGCGATTTCTAAGGAATATTTGTAGTTTGTGAAAATCGACACTTTGAAACTTTTCTGCTGAAAACCAGACAGTGGATTCCTATGGAAGGAAATACAAGTTACTGGTAAGTACGGTTAGAATTACTTTTCAGGGTCAGTGCTGGGCTAAAAGATGCAGCACTGGGTTCTCTCCTGATAACAGGTGAGTAAATCGGAATTCGTAGTTCGGCTGATTTTAGAGGAATATTATAAAGTTCCAAAACTCCACACTTAGAAGAATTTCCAAGTGAAACCAGTCAATGTTAGCCTATAAAAGGAAATTCAAGTTACTGGTAAGTACGGTTAGAATTACTTTTCAGGATCTGTACTGGACTCAAAGATGCAGCACTGAGGTCTCTCCTGATAACAGGTGAGTAAATCGGAATTCGTAGTTCGGCTGATTTTAGAGGAATATTTGCACAATGGTGAAGGAAGGGGGTGGGGCCTGAGGTGACATGTCTGCAAACACGCCCCGTGGCGCGTTTTAAGTTGGGGGATGAAGTCTACTTGAATCCTGAGGGTCCCTGGAGTCCAACTAGCCCACCATGTACCTCCAAAACGCGCCACAGAGCTGCGTTGCAGAGAGGTGTAAAAAGGGGCGTGGCCTCTGTACACCTCTCTGCAACGCAGCCTCCTGGCGCATACTGGAGGTTCCTGGTGGGCTAGTTGGCCCCCAGGGACCCCCAGTATTCAAGGGGAATTCGTTCCCCTCTGCAAACGCGCCAGGAGGCGCGTTTGCAGAGTGCTGCAAGAAGGGGCGTGGCCTCCGGCGCCATGCCGTCTCCTTTTTGTTTTTGTTTTAAGAAGGGGGGCTGTGTGGCCCCCCTTCTTTCCCTAATATTTTGGGCCTGGGGACCCCATCCCCCAGGGCCTGACCCCTTTTTTAAAAAATAAACTATTAGTTTTGAAGGGGGCCGCGTGGCCCCCCTCCCGAGGCCATAATTGGCCCCAGGGACCCCATCCCCCGGGGCCTGGCCTTTTTTAAATTTTTTAAATTTTACTTTTAGGAGGGGGGCTGCTTTGCCCCCCTCCTTAGGCCATTTATGGCCCCGGGGACCCCATCCCCCCGGGCCGGCCTTTTTTTTTTTTTTCTTTATTTCTGAGGAGGGGGGTTGCGTGTAGCCCCAGGGACCCCATCCCCGGGGCTGGCCCTCTCCGTTGGGGACCGTGGGGGGGTCCCCAATCTCCCCACGGTCCCAGCCGGCTCCCCGCGTCCTGCGGGAGCCGGCATTGCTTTTCCACATGGGGAGCTGCTGACATGCAGCTCCCCATGTGGAAAGCAATCTGCTTTGCTTCATTGAAGCAAGAGCAGGTTTCCTGCTCTCGCTTCAATGAAGCAAAGCAGTTTGCAATGGCAGGACGGGAGCCGCGAGGCTCCCGCCCTGTCATTGCAAACTACAGTGTCCCGGGGTAGGCACCCCGGGACACTGCAGGAGCCGGCCCTGGGGGGTGGCGGTCCCCAGGGCCATCAGTGGCTCCAGGAGGGGGGCCGCGTGGCCCCCCTCCCATCCAAATGCACAGCCCCGGGGAGGTGGTGGTCCCCGGGGCATGTGGGGGGGCTCGAGCCCCCCCACACAGGTTATTTCAATTTAAAAAAAAGAAGCCCCGGGGGTGGCGGTCCCCGGGGCTGCGGGAGGGCGGAGAGCCCTCCCGCACCATTTTTTTTAAAGCCCCGGGGGGTGGCTTGGGGGGCCTTAGAGGCCCCCCACATAAAACATAAACCCACCCCCGCATGCCCCCGGGATTTGGCCCACCCGGGGGCAAAATAGCATCGATGCGCGTGTGAGTACCGCGTCTTCAGATGACCCTTTTTTATTTTTCGTTTTTTAATCTGCTGTGCATCTGCGTACTCCGAGCGCGTGTTTGCCGATTATTATTATTATTTTTTATTATTTTTTTTTCCTTCAAATGCATGCATGCAGCTCGTGATCGGGAGGGTGCGCGGATCCACCGCGGCCATAGATATCGAAACTTTTATTTTGGATTTTCTCAGCAACTACTGAACGGATTTACACCATTTTTAAAAAGGGTGCTTTCTGAACCAAGCACTACCTTTTTGCCAAATTTGGTGTAATTCCGTTCAGCAGTTTTTGCTGTAGCCTTGCATAAAGTTTCCTATGGGAAATTGATTTTTTCACTCATTTTTTAATTTCTCGTAACTACTGAACGGATTTACACCATTTAAAAAAAAGGTCGCTTTCTGAACCAAGCGCTACCTTTTTGCAAAATTTGGTGTAATTCCGTTCAGCAGTTCGGGCTGTAGCCGTGGCTAAAATTTCCTATGGGAATTAACATGGAGAAAACACGTTTTGGGACCCCCTTTTTTCTCGGCCCTCGCTTGATGAATCACCCCGAAACTTTCAAGACAGGAGCGGACCGGAGCGCCCCACTAGTTTTGAAAATTTCGCGATGATTCGTCAAACGACGCCAAACTTATTGGGAATAGAATGTTGCGGATTTCCTATGGATAATAGGTCCTAACTATAACTATCTACTGGCGACCGCCAGTAGATATATATATATATATATATATATATATATATATATATATATATATATATATATATATATATATATTCCACTCAATCGGATTTGGCGAGGTAGGAAATTCATCTTTATGCAGTTGATTCGTCAAACCCAGGAGATTTCAAGGCGTCCACATTGCTAGAAGTCTTTGTATAAGTTATATAGAGCAAAGGAGGAATGTTACATTCATGTAGTTGGTGAATATTGGATGGAGGAGTAACGCCAAGATAGCGAATGCTGCTTGGGAGTCCACTCAAATCCATGTTCAAGCACTGCATCCAGAGTATCCGCCTTTTCATATCCCTCACTCATTCCTACTGATTTTTGCTAATTAATTTTAAACCTGGCACTCCATGAAAGGCATTAAGTTCTTTTTTTAAAACCGTTGAGGCTTTGGAATTCTTGATGAAACTTCCGAACCGATTTGTACCAGTTGTGATGGTACCTGCCCAATGGCACTAATTTTCTCTGTTCACCAGCTCGTTTTACACAGACTCCTAAAGAAATGAATTGATATTACATTTCAGTGACTAATGATCGCTATCAGATATGATCCAGTAGCCCTGTGTCATGCTGAGCAACCTCCAAATCCTATTGTTATCATCGGTAAATAAAAATAAAAAAATCTTGTGAAAGCTTTTCTTTTCGGTGGGGGAAGCAACACCGGTTTGGGCAGAAGCATCACAGGAGGAACAGCACTGGGGGTGGGGGAAGAAATATAGAGGGTATTGGAGGGTCAGGAGAAAATCAAACAGGTGAGGGAGAGCACTGTGGAGTACTGAGGGAGAGTGTGGAAAGCAAACGGGTGAGAGAGCACTGTGGAGCTGGGGGGAGGAACACATGGGTGAGAAAGCAACTCTGGATGAGAATTACACAAGGGCGAGCCCATCACGGAGTGGGGCCGTGGGTTCCACATTTCTGGGGGCGGGGTAGAAGGACGCTGACAGAGCCACACTGAGCCCTTGTGGGTATGGGGAGAAGAGAAGTACAAGAGAGGCAGCTGGAAAACACACATACACTATTGTGGAGTGTTTAAGACAAAAGAAAAGAGTAGTTCCCTAAAAGTCAGCAGTGGAAGGTTACAAGTAAATTGGTAATGTTCCAGTGAAGGTACAGACATGACGGTCAATGAATAAATGGCAGGCATATGAGTGACAGTAAAACTAGCCAATGGTAAACAATATGTGAGCTGCAAGCCCCTCTACGGTTTTCGTAAGTTCACAATATGTCTTTCACAACCAGACAGATGTGCTGTTTGGTAGGCTTGATGTAAAAAGAACACCAATAACATTTTACAACAGGTGGCCAAGAATAAGAGTGTGTAGCACAAGAGAAATCAGGAAATGGTGTATCGGTATGCTGTTTTTCAGGTCTATCTTTACTTGTATCATAGCTGTCAATCTTTATGGGCCAAATAGAGGAACCTCGTAACCGCTGCAGTTGATAAAGAAGCCAAGGTCATAGAAGCAGTCAAGAAATGGAATTGTGATCAGTACTCTGTAAATGGATATACATTTTAGAGCTTTGCTAGCATGCACAGATGTTGCTAGTGTGAAAATATACTGTGGAAGACACTTCACTACAAGAAATGAGGTGGAGTACCATATAGTGAAGAAATAAGGTGGAGTACCATATAGTGAAGAGACTCAAATGACTGTTATAAAATCTTCTAAACAAATGTACAATAAAATCTTCATTTTAAAATCCTACATATGTTATGCTTATTTGTAACAGTAGTGGAAGTGGAACTAAAATAATTGTACATACTCCGAAGATAATTAAATGCTCATTACCTATTTTGATTGAGTTTGACCATTTAAACCCAACATTGGAAGACCTTCTCTGGTGAACTTTAGATGGAAGAATCTAGTTAAAATCATTCGTCTTCCTTTCAAGACTCAACATGCTGCCCTCCACCAGCTAAGAAGAACATAAAGTTAAGATTTTTGGGGGGCACTTCAACTAAGGGATAGTGAGAAGGAATTAGGACGGGACCAAGGGTGTGTCCTTCCAGGAATGTGAAACTACACCTCAACAATCTGGGCCTAATGTTTGGAAAAATAAAAACCTATCCAAGCCAGTACATTTTGTATCGAAACATGTGATAGTATTATGAAATATGGTGCGTCCCTTGAATATACGTTCTCTTTCAAGGGCACTTAGACTCTCAAGTGTGAGGTTTGGCATGCTTCATCATGAAATCTGCTCCTAACTGCGGAAGCATATCCAAAGCGAGCGCCTAGCTAAATGATGCAATTAGTTTCCCAGATCACTCGAATCACCTACCAAGTGTAGATGGTACTCTACTGTAGGTGTCAATCAACTAAAAGTGTGTAATTGGAGGTGTATGCAGTGTTAATTAACAGTGGCGGCCTGCATGGCTCACAGGTGGCTGGGTGGGGGCAGGCACGGGAGAGGGTTATGCAGGGCAGGGGGTGCGCAGTATAAAAAAAAAAAAAAAAAAATAAACTTACCTTGCTGCCGGGTCCCGCATCTCTGCTCCTGCTCTCCTTGTCGAACTCGAGGAACAGGAAGCACAGCCAGGCCCCTCTGACCAATCACAGCGCTACAATGTAGCGTTGTGATTGGTAAGCACCCAGGCTCCCCTGACCAATCACAATATTGCCATGCAGCGTTGTGATTGGTCTGAGCGTCCTGGTTCGACACTCAGCCAGGGAATGGGGGCCTGGGTATGTTCTCCATGCAGGCTGTAATGCAGCCTGCATGGAGAACAGAGAAAGTGCGCATGACTGTTTTGGGCGGCCCGAGAGGGCCGGCCAAACAGTCATGTGCACTTAGGAGTGGGCAAACCACTCCTCCCCTGCCCTGCTCTGAGAGCAGAGCAGCCCCGCCCACCAGCACCCCGCAAAGCAGCACAAGTATAAAATGATAACTCAAAGTTATCATTTTATGTTTCTACTTCGCACAGCTCAAAAGCAGTGTGGCAACGCTCCTCCGCTATAGCAGAGGAGCCGCCACTGTTATTTATTTCCTTTATAGCACAGGGTTAAAAACCCGAGGTGCTATGGGGGATATTAGGAGCCTTTTTCTGTCTAATGAGTCAACATGTTTCTGCATAAATATTCTAGCCAGTTATGGTCTGGGGCATTCGTCACAACAAACTAGGATACCTATATTATAATAACTATGACCTTTGACATCATTCGTTGAGTATGAGAATGGAAAAAGCAGAGGAATGAGAAAAGCACATTCATCCTGGTTAATGATATAGATTGTTGTTCTGTCCTTGCTTTAGTAGGAGAACAAATTAACACTTTTACTAAAATGTCATGAAATTAATATTCTAATAGGCAGAGAGATACCGCTATTATCTGTAGAGTTGTATTGTTGCCAGCATTGTGGTACATATGTTGTGTTAGTAGGAACTTCTAAAGCGCACGGTCACCAGGAGGTTTCATGGCGCTAATCTTGGACAGTGTTGCGGCGCAATGGACTATGCGTAAGCTTGCTCAAACAATCGGGTCTTAAGCGCCTTTCTGAACCCCAGCAGGTTGTCGCACATCCTGATTGCCAGTGGTAAGGAGTTCCAGAATTTAGGGGCGAGGTAGGAGAACCTACACCCACCCTGACGTTTGAGTTTAATGGCAGGGGTAGTCAGTAGTTGAAGATGAGCTGACCGTAGGTTGCGAAGTGGGGCGTGCTTTACAATCATACAGCTGATGAATTTGGGGCTCCTGCAGTGCAATGCCTTAAAGATTAAGCACCCTGTCTTAAAAGCTGCATGTTGGGCAATAGGTAGCCAGTGAAGTTTGGATATCCAGGGTCTGGCGGATTGCCATTTAGGTTGTTTATAAATTAATCCTGCAGCCTGGTTCTGTACTAATTGTAGGCGTTTGAGTAGGAACAGAGGCAGGCCAAGGTAAATAGAATTTGAGAAGTCAAGACGCGAGAGAACCAGAGCTATCACAACCTGTGTGAGGGCTGAATGGGTCAGCAAATGGGCAATCTTCCTGATTTGACGTAATTGGAGAAAACAGGTGGAGACCACTGCCCCCACTTGTCCTCTAAGCGAGAGATCTGCATTTATAGTGACCCCCAGGCTTTTCACAGAGGGAGAGGAAGTGGGGGGGATCCTTATTCTGTCGGCCAATAGTGTGGGCCCCAAGAGATCTCACTCTTCCCAGGCAACACTAGTTCCGTCTTGCCCGGGTTGAGTTTAAGATGGTTGAGGTCCATCCAACGCTGAATGTGAAGCATGGTGGCTTGGAATTCAAAGACAGTCAGGAGAATCCAAGGTAAAGACAAGCTGGAGATCGTCAGCATAATTCAAAGTAGTTATCTTTCTGTTTTTTAATGAGTGGATCAGGGGCATGAGATAGAGATTGAATAAGTGTGCGGATAGGGACGAGCCCTGTGGCACCCCGCATGTGGTGGCGAGCTTAGAGGCAGTAAATGGGCCAAGTCGCACCACTTGAGTTCCTTGATATCCCTTCTAAATGCTCTAACCACCACACACACATCACCACACTTGAGAAATAGTGTAAAAATATAGTACAATTGGTCTGTAAGTGTTGGTACACTCACCCAAGAGCAAGCTGTTTGCGCACCTTCAGTGAGGGTGCAATCAATTCCTTGTATGTAATATAAAGATATAATCGTATGTCAGATCCCAGGAAATTCTGTCGTATAGTATTTTTTTCTGGACTAATACCTTGCAGGGTCAGCATCTAGATAGTTAACCTATGTAATTCCACTTGCCTGAACAGTAAGATGCTGGCTCGAGAGACAGTGTTTTTTGAAGGGAGCAGGGATGCCGAAGCGGCATGGTGGGGGGGCGGAGCAACTGTAATTGGTGGTGGTGTCCTACCTGCGAATGTAACTACGTTTGTGGTTCATGGAAAACGTAGTCTGTAAAAATCTGTTTGGACTGTAACACTATGGCAGGCCGCGTTACCTCTTGGGATAGTGTAGGACCCATATGCAGTCTGGTTTTAATCTATGGATGCCTTTAACATTCTAGGATAAAAAATGGTACTTAAAAGGGCTATAGAACTGTATTATTTGTCTATGACAGATCTTGGAGAGGATTCAGCTGGGGGAGGAGTGAGCCCTAATGATCAGGGACGTTGTTTGGTCAGTGAGATTGAGTGAGTGTAAGCTTCAGAGATCCCAACAATCACACTGGCATATCGTGTTAAAATACATTATGAGAAGCAGGACATGAGGGGAGCGTAAGAGGCAGTGGAGTTCGCATTGTTAAGGGTATTTAATACACAATAGTTTTCAAACTAACCAAGTTTTAAGGCAGAGATGAGAGAGGGTGTGTGTGTGTGTGTTTTTTGTTTTGTTTTTTTGTCTGCCACTTAGGGCGCACATAGCTAACACAACAAGATGATGGACGGAGTGCTTAACTTGTCAACCACTCACTCCCAGTCAAGAGATCTGGGTTAAATCTATTGTTCTTTTGCTCACCACGCCACCCCAGTTTGGAGCGAGCCATATGCTCCAAAGTCCAAGGGTAGGCCCAGACGTGGGTCCCTTGCTTGCTGTGCCACTGGAGTCAAGCTAGCTTGGCTGATGAGGGATGATACCCCGAAACCGGTCCCAGGATATTTGTTTGCGGTCCAGGGAGGAACTGGCCTGGCAGTTCGGGCTGGTCTGTTCTCATGAGGCACAGGGTCAAGACTGATTTGCATATAGCTGAGTCTAAACTGGGGCGGCATAGTGAGCAAAAGAACGCTGGATTCAGCCCAGATCTCTTGACTGGGGGTGAGTGGTTGAAAAGTTTCAGCACTCCATCCATCATTTTGTGTTGCTAGGATTAATGCTTACCTCACCCCAGTGCCAGAGGTATAAAGAGTTGCCACAGGAAGTGTTGTGCCTTTCTGGAAAGCCATGTACCAGGATAAAGTTAAAAATTGGAAGTAAGTGACGGTCCCTAAAAGCAACTAACCCTCAAATAAATAGGTGTATGTACGCTGGGTGAACGTGTCGAAGAACTCGGCACAACTTGTAGCGTCACCGTGTATACTGAAACAGTTTTACTGATTAGCGAAACACGTGTTGGCTGGTGTTTTCATGTCCTGTATTTGTGACCATCTATTTGTTTTGATGACATTAATTCTCAGAGTTTCTCTCTGTGGAGTGCATCAGACAAAGAAGGAATTATTATTTGAATTAATTTGTGATGATTTGCATAGGAGTTATTTTGTATTTTGACGAACTAACTTTTTGTAATTCAAAGAACCGGTATTTAAATATCTGCCTTCAGGTGCCGCCTTCTGCTTTTTAGGTCTCGGCCTGCACCAGCGCTTGCGCTGTTCTGGCCGAGAGTTTTAGTAAGCGGGTTTTGGAAGAGCAAACCCACTGGCTTTCGGCTGGCGACCAGCTTGCGTTCACGATAGCGTGCACGCGCGCAGCTGCCATCTGGGTTTCCTATCTCTTCCTCATTTCCTCGTCATGGCTCATTAACTCTCTGGACTCTGATGTTTCAATCGCAGCAGCAGCTCACATTACCAACTGAGGGCCCTGGACTACAGTCACATGAAAAACAACAGCGATTAGCATTGAAATGCAAGCTTTTTTTTGTCTAGTTAGAAATATTGCTTCGGTGGGTTGATTTCACCTTATATCGCTATTTGTTTTATATTGGGAGTCACAGCCTAATTACCAGTATTTTGTCTCACTCTGTTTTTTAAATATTTATTTGCGCAAAGCACAAAGCTATATTTAAGGTTACTTTTTCGCGTCACTTCTTCACTCTATTTAAACTCTACACCCCCACTCTTATTGTCTCTCTCCTTCTCTCTCTCTCCCCTCTCTAATTCTCTCTCTACTTAATTAACTCTCCCCTCTCTATCTTTTTTAGCCTTTCATTCTCTCTCACCCCTTTATCTGTTTCTCTTTCAAACTCCTTCATTCACTCTCTCTCCCCTTCTTTCTCTCTCTCTATCCCGCTCCACTCTTTATTCTATGTACACCCTTTCTCTCTCTTTCTCTCTCACCACCCTCTCTAATTGGGCATTATATCTTCACTCTATCTCTCACTCGGCAACACCACAGCATCACTCAGCATCACCACAGCATCACTCAGCATCACCACAGCATCACTCAGCGTAACCACAGCATCAATCGGAGCCAGCACAGCATCAATCAGAGCCAGCACAGCATCAATCAGAGCCAGCACAGCATCAATCAGAGCCAGCACAGCATCGCTCAGCACCAACACAACATCGCTCAACGCCATCACAGCATCACTTACTGCAACCACAGCATCACTCAGTGCAACCACAGCATTACTCAGCGCCACCACAGCATTACTCAGCAGCAACCACAGCATCACTCAGCGCCACCACAGCATCACTCAGCGCCACCACAGCATCACTCAGCACCACCACAGCATCACTCAGCGCCACCACAGCATCACTCAGCGCCACCACAGCATCACTCAGCGCCACCACAGCATCGACTCCGCACCACCACAGCATCGCTCAGCGCCACCACAGCATCGCTCAGCGCCACCACAGCATCGCTCAGGCGCCGCCACAGCATCGCTCAGGGCCGCCACAGCATCGCTCGGGGCCGCCACAGCATCGCTCGGGGCCACCACAGCATCGCTCAGGGCCGCCACAGCATCGCTCAGGGCCGCCACAGCATCGCTCGGGCCGCCACAGCATCGCTCGGGGCCGCCACAGCATCGCTCGGGGCCGCCACAGCATCGCTCGGGCCGCCACAGCATCGCTCGGGGCCGCCACAGCATCGCTCGGGCCACCACAGCATCGCTCGGGGCCACCACAGCATCGCTCGGGGCCACCACAGCATCGCTCGGGGCCACCACAGCATCGCTCGGGGCCACCACAGCATCGCTCGGGGCCACCACAGCATCGCTCGGGGCCACCACAGCATCGCTCGGGGCCACCACAGCATCGCTCGGGGCCACCACAGCATCACTCGGGGCCACAACAGCATCACTCGGGGCCACAACAGCATCACTCGGGGCCACCACAGCATCACTCGGGGCCACCACAGCATCACTCGAGGCCACCCAGCATCGCTGGGCCACCACAGCATCACTCAGGCCACCACAGCATCGCTCAGGGCCACCACAGCAGTCATCGAGCTACCAGGACACGACACTGAGTGCCACCACAGCATCACCTCAGCACGCAGGGGCGTCATCACGCAACAGTCACCACAGCACCACTCACCACCACCACCACCATCACTCAGGCCACCACAGCATCACTCGGACCACCACAGCATCACTCAGGCCACCAGCATCACTCGGACCACCACAGCATCACTCAGCCACCACAGCATCACTCAGGCCACCACAGCACCACCGGACCACCACAGCACCACCAGGGCCACCACAGCATCACTCGGGCCACCACAGCATCACCGGGCCACCACAGCATCACCGCCACCACGCATCACCGAGCCACCACAGCACCACCACCACCACCACCACCACCACAGCACCACCACCACCACTCACCACCACCACCACCACCACCACCAGCAGCACCACTCAGGAAGACCTGAGCATCATTCAGCACCACCTCAGCATCGCTCCACCAGCCACCACCACCACCACCACCACCACCACCACCACCACCACCACCACCATTACCACCACCACCACCACCACCACCTCAGCCTGCCTCGAATCTGCATCTGCTGATTCTCCCTAGCGTCTGGCCGCTGCTGGTGTTATAATACAGGTACTAGTTCCCAACCTTCACCCTCCGATTGTTTATGCCCCCTCAAAAAGAAAGCTTTAACAAACAACCATTGCAATAGGCAGAAACAAGTTGCCAGCATTGCAAGAACAAAAGAAAACTGAGGACATTTTTTATTGTAAATACTTTTTTAATATGGTCGTTCAGTTTTACATAATGCCTTCTTGGTCATATATAAAGTAACAAAAATGCTTCGGACACTTTTTTATTACAACTTTTCAGCATGCTGCACAGCAGCCACACTTCTCTACAGCACAGCTTGAAGACATTGGCAAAGTCAATAGCTCTGGCTAAACACTTATAAGGCCCCAAAGGCGAGACCTATTGGCTATGCCAATGCTTGTTTATTTTGTTATTTATAGTTCTAATGTTGGACGGCAACTATCATTTTGGGGTGCACCTGTACGCTGGACAAATTATCCCTTCCATTTGCCCCGAATAATCGTTTTATTGAGCCTCGCGCAGTAGATTTACCTGCTAGGGTGCTGTGATTGTCATTTTAATGCCATTCTTTTTTAATTAAGGGTACAGATGTGATGTCCCCTTCATTCGAAGGTTGCTTCATGTGTTTGTGAATGTAGGACTGTTTTTCTTCCTTTCCCTGAAGCTGCAGCTAGGGTGCGTCGCAGCCTCACTTTTCATTTGCTAGTTTATGAACAGCAGTCGCTTGAGAGAAAGAGCTTTTGAAGGTTGTGATGTTTATAGGGCAGCCTGTCATTAATTTACCTTCCATCCTAATTACCCTGTAGCAATGTTGCCATAGCTCTGCGGAAGCAAACACGGCAGGCAGGTTGAGGTGAAATTCTTTGTCTCAAATGTTCCCAGTCAGACCATGCGCGCGAGTGAGTGTGGGCGGGGGTTCACGTGCATAAAAAGGTATGGGGACTGTAATCCTGAGCGGAGTGGGCGGTGTCAGCGACGTGGCTACACACAGTAAAATATTCAGTAACTATTTTGTTGATTTTTCATCTGCAAGTCAATGCATATAAAAATAACCTTAAATGAAAAGTAAATGCCAATGAAATTACATCAGTCTGTAGGAAATGCACTATTTTCTGGACGGAAATCACGTTTGGTTAATGCGACTACTGAAGGTTTGTGTGTCAGTGTATGTTGTGTGTGTGGGTCAGTGTGTGTCAGGAGAGCTACACACTTGAATCCTGGTTGGTGCTCTGGGTAATAGTGACATGCATTTAAAGTGCTGTGAGGTAACGGTCTGTGACAAAGCATCAGAAATATGGAAGTCATTATTTTGAAAATGTATTCCCCCATTATAAGATGGGCAGCGTGAACTGTTCAAAAAGATTCAGTGTTCAAGATAAAACAAGTGCTTTAAAATATGTATTTTTTAGTACTATGCAATCAGACTGTAGCTAGTGCAAACCTTTTTTAGGTCGAGCCTGGGCAGCACATGCGCTGCTTTGTGAGTCATTTTGTTTGTAGACTATGGACATTAAGCACCACCCATGTTTTCAATTGGCTTCTCTTATTGTCCTTTGTAAATACCCTCTTTTGATTGGTGGATATGCTTACTTGTCCCTCCTTTTGGGCTTTCATGTCCTCCCATGAGGCCTGCCCCTGTTACTTGTGCTAATACGCTTCACGTTATTTCCCGAACTTCAACAGCACTCTTTAAGTGGTTGCCCTGCCTCTTCCCATGTTCCTGCACTGAAACCTTCCTGGCCGCTTCATTTTTCAGCTTCGCCCATCGCTTAATCTTTTAATCTCCCCATGCCGTTCCCTACATCACCTCACCTCTCCCACAACAGGGTATGCCTGCACTCACCACCCCTACGAGGTCGCTGCTTCTTCTGACTCATGGCAGTGCTTTTTTTTTTGTAGCTGAGGCGCCCACTGTGCCATCCGGCCTGTCTCATAAGTAAAAACATTTCCATTAAAAAGATGCAGCTCCTATTTCACTCCTTGAATGCCACTGCGATCCCGTAACTGCAGCCCACTGCCCCTGTCCACCACTGACAGAACTACTACTGACCGGTCCCCATCTAACCACTGCCTACTGTAACGCAAGCAAATGCGCGACCGATTGCCTTGCAAGCTCACCGCAGCAGTATGGATTCTGACGCCCACCAGCGGCTTACTCGAGTGTCAGTGAGGCCAGTCCGGACCGAGTCGCCGTGAGCCCTCAGTGTAGCAATAGATTAGCTGCTCCCCACTCGCATGGCACCGCTGCAGTATTCACCCCGCAACTGCCGGGACCGTGTAGTAAGTATAGCGGTGCAGGGCTTTAAGTGGGATGAAAAAACTGGGGGGTTCTCTCAAAGGGGTGTGGCCAATGTAATTAAGGGCGTGGCTTAAAACACGTAAGCTAAAAAATCTGTGCTTAGCATAGTGTGCCGCCCAACTTGTATTTTGTTGTTTGTCATTGCATCCAGTTATGACACAAGATACATCATACCTACAACAAGTCAGGACTATTGGCTTTGTCAATGGTTGGTAGTTGCATAAGATAAATCAGCAGCAACTATGGCTTGTATAGAATATTGAAAAAACTTCCACTTAAAGCCCTGGTGACACCACAACAATATTGCTGCTCCTGAGTTTCAAAAAGAGAAGGGAAATCCAGAGAGAAAATGACTCTTTAAAGGATTTCCCTTCCCCTACAACGCTCACCTGGCATGACGTCATGCCGTAACTTCTCCACTAGTGAGAAGTGAGCAGTGTGAGCACGCGCACATCGATGGGCCTGCTGTCACTGCAGTCCGGAAAACAACGGACCGTCTGTGCCAGGGCACACAACGGAGCCCGATAGAGACCCGTTTCGAGGCCCCCTTTAAAAAACTGCCGGTGCTCAGCACCGGTGAGACCCGGCCCGCTTAAAGCCCTTTAATGGTGTGGCCGTTGCTGCTATGCTCCTCGCGTACTTGCTTAGACCATTCACAGTGCTTAACGGGGGCGTCCTTTGTCCTGGGCCCACACTCCTGCTGGGACGACGCCTTTCAGAAGCACTTCCAGAAGCAACAGTTATATCTGCAGATGGTAGAAAAAGGCAGGTCATGACGACGTGCTTATCGATACTGTGCCAGAATCAATCACGCACTTCATCAAGGGCAGTAAGCGCTATATAAAGTTTATTGTAACAATTACAGCGAACTGTACCCTGTAGGGAGTCATCAGCTCTTATCACCCTCCCCAGCCTTTCCCAAATACTTTGAAGTCAATTGTCTCCCCACACTTACGAAGGAACTAGAAACGTTCTCCACGCCCCATGTTTACTCACGAATGGGCTCCAGAAAGCATTTTCTTTTTTTTAAATAGCCATGAATGTTTGATTTCATGTTTCTTTATTTTCTTTATTCTGCTTCTCTGTTCAGTGCGCACGTGATACCGATCTCTGATGCAATTAGGATAAAAGAACATACAGTTTATTTTTTGGAAATATGTATTTTCATTGTTATATTGTCATCACAATGGCCTGTGACGTTGTCGGGCCCGTGTATAACATAACTCATTGTCTGTCTGAGCAACAAAAAAGACCTGAAGAAAGAAAGTGTGAGTAGATAAATACACCAGCTGCAATGATTAGTGCCCCCATCTCTACTGACAAGGTCGATAAAGTGATTTAATACTTTCGAGTGCATATGATAATGAAAATAAAAACTCCATGTACACATCGAAGTGTGCAGTGAACACATTAATTCCTGAGAGTCTCAATCGCTGCACGTTTGTTACGTTAGACCTATTTCTATGGCTTACATTCTACCATAGTATTTCAGTTTATTTGTTGCAACATATGAGGCTACTGATTCCATACACAGATTCCATGGTTGTGTACGATGACCCTTATGTGGAGTGGGGGCGGGCAAAGCAAGTGCTCATTGAATGAGTTCGGGCTTCTCAGAAAGAACACAGGGTGCATTATGGTTTGTAGCAGACTCTACCCCAGCCATGTTATAATAGTATGGACCACCAGGGTTGTCTTACTTCCATCCATCCATCCATCCATCACTGGTGTTTCTGTCTTATTCCATCTTTCATTATTGAAGGCAGGCTTTGCTTGAGTTCCTTTCTTTAGTGGGAAGGTGGCCTGCATTCCTCCCCAACCGTCAGTGGGTGGGTTTTCAGTTTTTTATTTTTATATATGGATCAGGGACCCGCTTTCATGTTCTTGTATCAGTGGTCAAAGGGGTTACCTTACTCATCTTTTATTAGCAATGAAAACTTCTTTATATAGCGGTTCAGATCTGTTGTTTGTAGACGCTGTAAATAGCAGGTGTTACTACTGCCCAATATAATGGTGCTCAGTGTACCCATATCCGAAGCATAGACATCTGAGTTGGCCTTGCAGGGTTCAATGTTATGACCACAGATGATGATCATTTCATCACTGACCTGTATTGCAGGTTAGCATTAGTGGGGTCTGTCCCCAATTCCTTCCTTATAAGTAGCAGGGTCTTCATCACCCTCCTTCATTTTCGTCTGCCCTCCCCCTCCTTCATAAGTGACAGCCAGACCTGTCTCTCGCTTCTATCCCGAGGGGTAGTGGTAGCAGGGTCTGCTTCCCTCTCTCTCTCTCTTTATTCTTGGAAGCACGGCCATTTTACCTCGTCTTTCATTTCAGACAGGAGGGTATGTCCCCTTTCTTTTTCATTACTGACAGCCAGCTATTCCTCCTTCTTCTATCCTTAGTGTGACGGGGTCTTCTGTTCTCTTCTTTCCTTGGTGATGGCAGGGTATGTCTTCCTCCTCCTTTAGTGGTAGAAGTGTCTGTCTCCCTGCTACCTACCACTAATGGTGGTAGGTAGCAGCGTCTCTCTTCATTAGTGGTAGCAGGGTCTGTATCCCTCTCCCTTCATTAGTGGTAGCAGGGTCTGTATCCCTCTTCCTTCATTAGTGGTAGCAGGGTCTGTATCCCTCTCCCTTCATTAGTGGTAGCAGGGTCTGTATCCCTCTTCCTTCATTAGTGGTAGCAGGGTCTGTATCCCTCTCCCTTCATTAGTGGTAGCAGGGTCTGTATTCCTCTTCCTTCATTAAAAGTAGCAGGGTCTGTCTTCCTCTGTTAGTGGTAGCAGGAACGGTCTTCGTCTTCCTTGATTAATTGTAGCTGCTTCTTTGGTTCCGTTGGCAATTTCTCATTGTAAGTCCTCTAGAGAGTGCTGCTAGATGCTTCTCTGGTCTCATTGGCAATTCCTTGTTCAAAGTCCTCTAGGCCGGGCTGCAGCTGCATCTTTGCATCTTTGCATCTTTGGTTATGTCAGGAATTCCTCATTCTAAGTCCTCTACACAGTGCTGCAGCTGCTTCTCTGGTCCATGTGGTAATTCCTCATTCCAAGTCCTCTAGGCAGCGCTGCGTCTCTGTTCATACATCCACTACACTCCAAAGCAAAACACAGATAAAAGGCATTGCCATTTACAACGCTAATAGCTCTAACTCTGACAAACTCAAGACCTAATACATTGCTAATGCTTGTTTTTAGGTCTCGCCTACGCAGCGCGCATGCGCTGCATAGGAGGGCCTTTAGCCGTCGCTCTGCTCATTTTCAAGCACACACTTGTGCTTGTGGCGGCATCCACCTTGCGGGAGCGAGCAGCGGCGCGCATGCTAATTGGCTGTTGCTCGCTCGCGCAAGGCGGATTGTACCACAAGCACGAGTGTGTCCCTCATTCACTCTGGCGTCATGGCCACTCACTCGCTCCGCCCTCTCCGTCCTTTTTTTTTTTTGCTCGCGCTTCTTGTTTTGTTTGCAATACACAAAGCCATGCAGAAAGAAAATTATTTTATATTATGAAAACGCTGCGTCGCCTGAAAAGAGCTCATGACTTCACTATTTTTAACCGTTTGCAGCTCGATGTGTGTAACCGAACGAAAATATTCCTTCCCTTGAAGCGCTGCGTGGCCGTCCTTAAACAAGGCTAACTACATTTAAAAGTGCTTTTACCAACAATATAGTAATAAAACACATTCCACTTGTTACCACGTCACACTGCGTAGGTGTTTAAATGGCCCCGCGGAAGTGTTGCAGCCGCTCCATCGTTGGCAGACATTAGGTGCTTTCTCAGCTTATCACATTATTCCGTTTTGACGATTTAATCCAATTCTCCTGGTTACGTTCGCCGCCATAACGCTAGTTCACGCGATGTACCGTTTCTGCTCTTATACACCTTCTACCTGCTCGTGCCAATTAATCAATAAATGCATATGAAGGATGTCCATGTGTTAGGAGGTCTATGGTATTTCTCACGAACAGATTGCGTTTTTGATGGAAAAGGTTGCCGTATTTTCCACCAGCGACTCATACGTTTTTTTTAATTTTTGTTTTTATTCCCACCGCCATCAGCAGGTGTGATCCCTGTACCCTCATGAGAGTACAGAGTCCATTCCTCCCTTCCACATTCAGCCCCAAGGCTTGAGTTAGCAGCAGGGCTTGTGGCAAGCAAGCCACTTTCTATTACATTTTCAATCCTAGAAAGAACTTTGTAGATGAATCTCCACAATTTTAGGCCAAACGCATATCCTGTGTCCGTCCTGTTGTCAATTATTTCGGTATTCGCTGCTTTGTAACGCCGCTCCAAGTTCTGCAGGCACTGAATTCCACAAACAGTCCATACTGCGTAACTCTAATTTGATTGAGTACGTACTGGACCGACTGCAGCTCTAGTCTATAGGTTTCTGCTAACTATAACACAAACAAGCATTGGCATAGCCAATAGGTCTCGCCTTTGGGACCTTATAAGTGTTTAGCCATGCAACAGTTGATGTTGTTGCACCAAGGATATTGTGCTGGATAACTAAACACTTATAAGGTCCCAAAGGCGAGACCTATTGGCTATGCCAATGCTTGTTTAATCATACCACTACCTTTGACCTTCTTAATAAAGTGTGTCCTTTCTAAAGTTAGGAGGTATTTTTAAAACTTTTTTCCTCACATGGTGGATCCCATATGCCCTCGAATTCAAGAGACAATACCTCCTGGTGAAGGAAAGACCCAATGATGTAAGGATCAGTGGCTAAGGACGCCTACAGGAGACATGCCTTTAGCGGAACAACACTGTTGAGGGTCTCGCAACAATTTTGGTGTTGCCCCCCCCATACCCCATCTCAACACAACTCTTCAACTCCTTTTTATTATTTTATATGTTCATTTAAGGGACGTTGAGTGGAACTTTAACTTCTCCCTCCCGCTTTTGATTCTTGAGATCATAGCACACAGTCACACATATGTGGATGTATGATATGCATTCCTTATTATTCCCATATGGGTGTTTGCACACTCAGCAGTTCTATTTTCCATCAGTGCAACCTGGTTAGCTTGCACTCAGTGTTTTCTTAGAATCATTTGTCACATCTGCGCCTAATTTTAGGTGAACATGTTGGGTCATTTGACTTTCACAATCTCCCACAGCATGTAATTCTGATCCAATCTGTACAGTTTAGGGAAAGTGCGCTGCACATCAAGCAGAAGAAGCCCATTTGAAGAGAAATAACTTTTCTATCTTCTGGTTGAGTCAGTCTCACTGTCTGGTTATGGTGTCCTTGGCCAGTTGTTACACTGTGTGGTAAAATAAGACCCATCCCTGGGTATAGTGGTCTAAGCTTTGTGAAGCAGACCAGGCCCCCACTTTTTTGGTAGGTCTCCAGTGGCTCCGATTCAGTGTATGGGGTGGGTGGAGGGTGAGCTATTCTTCTGCAGGTTCTAATACAGGCAAATGAGTGTTTTCAGCAGACTCTGTTTGGACCTCCTGTACAGTACTGCAAGAGTTGAGAATCTTGGTATCTGAACATCATCTTCAGGAGAAAGCAGAGGAGGGCAAGATCCCCACATGCTCAGGTAGCACCTCCTATTTCACTAGCACTGATGAAGCAAAATACCAGGAGTACAGTCCTTCACTCTCACCCGCGGTCACATTCACAGATTATCTATGGGGTTAGCCTACTGTCCACTGCAGATCCAGCAGTCGGGTAACAGGGCATTCCTATCAAGCCAGTAGTCCAGCTCACCCGTCATCTTTACCAGACACTCCAGGGGCCCTCAACTCCAAAGATTAATGGGCCAACTGGGCTGGTGGAGAGATTTGCTCATCCTTCTTTGTTCCAGAAATTATTTTTGATATCAGATGGTGCCAAATTAAAAATACATGGCCTTGGCACCGCATGACAATGCACGTTCCACACTGTCCGATCCCTCTTTTTCTGGAGAAGGCCTTTGTGAATCTAACCCTAAGGCAGCTACCTCCCAAGGCACTGGTACAAGGATCCTAATATAGAGTCCAGGACCACAGTACCAATTCAAATGAAGAGTGCAGGGGATTATGCGGATATACATCTTACAAGAAAAACCTGACCAGTTCTTGCAGAGGTACAGCCAGCTCTATCGCATCTGCCTAACAAGCATTGGCAAAGACAATAGGTTTTGTCAATGATTTTTATATGTTGTACAGCAATACAAGCATTGTGATGGGGAAAGAAGTGACAATAAAAATAGCTGACACCTAAGAAGAACATACTGACTGAGCCACACACCCCCACAAGCTATCTTAAAAGAGAGCCACTTTTAATCATTAAACATTAACAAAGTTACTGATTTCTGTGCATGAGAGATCCCGGGATAATTTCAGGATGCCTCGTTACGGGTAGTAAGTACTATGAATATAAATTTAACGGCACATGGTGCATTTTTTGAATTAATGCTATGCCATGAATTTATATGCATGAAGCGGGGAAGGATGTAATTAAAAGAAAAAGTACCACCATGGTTGCATAGAAACAGTAAACTGGAAAGTCTGCTGGGGCTGTATGAAGTGCGCTCTGTCTTGGTGATTACTGGGGGTGATAGCCGTGTGAAAGGCAGCTGCCAGTCACTACAAACTGGCAGTGATTTTACTGAAGAACAGAATGCTGTTCCTAATCAACCTCCAACTCCCTCCCCAACAATGGCCAAGCCTAATGAAACCGAGCGCGGTGTGTCCCTGAAGCGGCTGCCGCGCTCGATATATGAAATAAAAAAAAATAAACCGAGCGCGGTGTCCCTGAAGCGGGCGTCGCGCTCAACATGCAAATACAACAAAATAAAGCAGCCGCCATTGTCCCCATCAGTGTCAATAACAAAAATAGTGCTCACTCATTAGATAAAGCAATCCATGTAACGTGCCAAGTAAAAGGTCCAGTCCTTATGGGCGGTAACAAATGGCGACAAGGCGGTAACAAGGAGGGACTAACAAGCCTCATAATGAATCGGAAGCCAGCATTTACCAAGGACAATGACACCAGCCAATGAAAAATATGGGAGGAGAGTGGGCGGGGCTTCCACAGCATACTCTATTACAGCATGCCTCGTAGAGCAAGCAGCGCATGCGTGCTGCCTCTAGGCGCGACCTAAAAAGTACCAGCAGTGTTGCATAGTAATAGCAAGTTTGAAAAGTCTGCAGGGGCCATGTGAAGTGCGCTCTGTCTCGGTGATTAATGGGGGTGAGAGCCGTATGATGGCAGGGAAGTTGTAAAACTTGCTACGGCATGAATTCCTATGCTGTAGGTTTAAAACAAGCATTTGCAATGCAATAGGTCTCGCAGTTGTTAGAGTTTGAGCTATTGGCATTGTAAATGGCAATGCCTTTTATTTATGTGTTGGTTTTTAAAACATAAATAAAAGGCATTGTCATTTACAATGCCAATAGGTTAAACTCTCGCAAATGCGAGACCTATTGCATTGCAAATGCTTGTTATAGGATGCCATCCAGAGCTCGGCTTGTAGCACCCTTACAGCACCTGTCAAAAGAAATACATTTTTGTCACTGTGACGTTTCAAATGACTCCGTTCAATTAAAGCGTATTGTGGCTCCCAAGTAGCTTTTAGATTTGCTGATTAAACAACTGCACACATTTACATTTCTTTCAGATGGCAGGCACCGAGGATAGAAGACGTGGTGCCCTGTCCTTCTCTTTAATAGAGGCGGGCGAGCTAACAAATTAACATGGACAGCCAAGCCAAGGGTCTGGTTCGGCTCTTGGATCCTGTGCAGGAGCCTTGAAAATGTTTGCTTTGCAATTTATACAACAAACAGCACAAGAAATATGATACAGTCTCTTCAAAATTCAAAAAGTGCATTTCTTTAACATGTGGAAGCTTGGACATTAAAATGTCGCATTATGGCACTGCACTGAGAAGTACTTATTAAAAGTGCGTGTTTAAACATGACCCATCAGTGAACTAAGGCAAGACAGTTGTCATGTAAACCCTGTAGTGGCCTAGATTATTATAGGGTAACATTATAGTCTATTACGTCAAATACAATAGGTTTTTGTACAACTGGTATTCTGAACTCACATGTTTGAATGTGCTTTCATATGCGATAAAGAAGAAAAAGGAGTTTTGGTGAAATAAAATATTTACCTAAAATCACACAATGTAAGCAGGGAAGGCGTGATTTATCCAGGTTTTCTGCTCTCACGTTGTACAAATCAGCCAGTAAATAGGTATCGATTTGTGTTTCCTGGTGTTAAGGCTTTGTTTTTGCCTCTTCGTGCATTTTTCAGCAGTTTTTATATAGCGTGAACTTAAAGGTACTGGAGCGCTTTCCATAAACACCATTCACATTCATTACACAGGGTCACATTCATTGTTATTAGGCAGATTATGTGATTTGCCTAGATTCACAGGATGTTGAACCAATGCCAACTCGAACCTGGATCCTCAGTTGCAAAGTCGGCAGCACTGGCCGTAACGCCACATCCTGAGTAGAGGAAGGCGGCAGGCAGAAGCCGCATGAAAGCTCGGCTCGTTATGGGCTCGAGGTTCCAACAGTACCTTGGCTGAGCCAGAGCCAGGCTTTGGGTTTGAGCCTGGCTCGAGCTTTCAGTTGCTCACCCACTTCTACTCTTTAAGCCTGAAGCAACTTAACGTCGATTATAACTGTTCAGGAATGTTTATTTATTTTAAACAAGACGGTGTTTTTCTATGAAAATTATTGGATCTGCTTATGTAAATTTTTAAAAGCTTGGGAACATCGTCTCACTAGATCACGCCCACTTGCAGCTTCAGGCAGTTGAGGTATTGCCATGCCAGTTGTTCCTTCTTTGTTACATTTAAAAGAAGAACAAATATATCCACAAATTGTCCTTTATAATGTATTTCTTTGAAACATTGGTGTGGGGTGGCACGTCGTTGTGCATAAAGGAAATGTGCAGTGCACAGATAATTAGATGGGATGTTTTGGGGTGGTTTATTAATAATTAACCATTCATTATTTGTTAGCAGTCTTCATATTTACAGTGATTTTGGAAAGATCAAGTGTGAGTAGATCTTAGTGTAGGAGGGTGTATCCTCAGTGGCCCAGCAGGTTTCCGGGATGGTGCTTGGTAATGTGTTTGTCATGTGGGACATGACCTAGGGAACATGGGTGTGGAGGATGATCTGTGTCAGCGTAGTCGCACTTTGTAGTTTTGGAGACTGGATTTTATTTAAACCTTGGTGCTAGAGTTGGGGGCCTCTGCCCGATCTGGGGAAGGTGTTCAATTTAAGTGTGTGAAGTAAATGTGGTGACCTACTGGAAGTTCCTGGGATACTGGATAGAAGGCAAAGCTTATGGGTTGAGCAAGAGAGTATCAGGAGAGAGTACTATCAAAGTGGGGTGAGGGCAGACGAACAAGGCCTCTGGAACTATGCGATTCTTCAACATTTTCCAAATAATTATAGATTTGCTGCATGTGCCACATAATCCATCATCTGGTGCATAATTTGTAGATTTTAACAAAAAAATGTTTGGCTCAAAAGTTACTAAAAATGCTGCAACACTTGTTGCTGTGCAGCCGAAGGCCCTTCACAAAAAACTAATCATATTTCTGTTGCATATTTCACTATATGGGAGTTATACTGGAACTAATGAAGTGAAGCCTTTGCTCACAAAGTGATAACATGTAAAAATGACCATAATGCAATGTTACTATGACAAAATGTGCTGCGTTACGCGGCATGATTCGCTTTTGAAAACCGGCATGAGGATTTTAGCTCAAATTGATGATCAGCAGATAGCCCATCTGCTATTTGCTGCTGATCAGAGTTTGATTGTTGTTGCAAGAGTACTTATGTGGCAGAGGTGATTATCTTGTTGGGAAGGGTACTTTGGGAGTACACACAAACAAGTTGTTGTAAGAAACTAACTTACTCATGTCAAGTGCGTTAACTAATTTGGCAGTGTGAAATGGACGGATTATGGTAAGTCTTCCTAATGTTAAGGTAGTGGCAATCTAGCAGTCGTTGAAATTAAGGATTGTAGATGCATCCTGAAGTGAAATAGCTGATGTACAAAGGATAAGGATGTTGGAGGGAAAGAGTCGCGAGTAGCGGCATTGGGTGGTAGAATGTCCTCTGCAGAGTGGAATATAATGATTAAGTCGGGCACCAGGAGATTGAGTACTGAGGGAGATATGAGGACCACTTAGTAGCCATGCCAACAATGCCAATAAAAGTGAGATTGGTTGTCTGTATTCCACACAGCAAACCGGTGAAGGATGATATCTGTATGCCTGAGAGGGGATTGTGATGCACAGAAACGCTATTACTAGAGACCTCAGCAAGGGTTGTGTCAGTAGAAAGGAGGGCTTGGAAAATAAAATTGGAATGGATCATGAAAATATTAAGAGGGGTAGTGGGTAAGCTAGTAGAAGACTAATTGTTCTTTTTTCAAAAGCGCAGATGAAAGACATGGCAATTGTTTAGGGAAAAGGTGGGCTGGCAGTGTTTTTCTCTTTTTAATAAGTGGCAAATCGACAGCGCCATGAAACACTATGAATATTTGTCTGTGAGGTGGGAGAAATTCAGCAATTTAGTGAGAGCTGAGAGCACTCAATGCCCTAGTTCTTGACTTTATAGTTTGATTAGGGAAAGGGATCACAGATGGATATGAATAATCTCAGCTGTAGGTGTTGCAGTAAAAGACGGTGGCGTGGCTTGCGGGATAGACTAGGAGGTGAAGGAGTGGGACAAAGGGTCTGTTAGAGCTGTTGAAGCGGATCAAATTCTATTGATCTGGGTGACTGAGTGTGTAGCAGAGTTTTTGACTGAGAAGTTGTGCATGCTTTTGGTAATCCGTGGAGACTATGGAGGGAGCTCATTGTGCAGGACAAACGATCTGGATAACACTCAAGCAATATAAGATGCCTTGCTAGTATCTGGCGTTAGCTTTGATTAGAGCAGCAGCGAGGATTTTTAAGAAAAGTCTTTCTCTTCTAGATGGAAAGGAGTATGACCTCTTCTCTGTGTAAGCATGTATGGTTGCAACTTTTTGTTAGGGAACCAATATTAAGAAAACCTTGTGATCTGAGGACGGGGAGGTACAGGGACAAGATTCCAACATGTTTGATACCAAACACAATGGGGTTCGTTACAGCCAGTTTAGAGATGGCCATCGCGTAATGACGCATGGCCACTCTATATATTGTAATGGCTGATGCACTTACAACCCAGGAGAATGGACTCCGAAGGTTGTAGGGGTGTTGTGCTCATGCAAGGGCACCCTCACACTTAGAACCGAGCACCCTGCCTTCAGGACTGAAAGGCCTGCCTTAGGGGTGACTTATAGGTTTGAAGTGCAGTGACCTCAGATTTAGGAAAACCTTTATCTGTCGTAAGTGGTGCAAGCACCAGCTTACACAGGCTGCATTGTCAGGCCTGTAGTCACAATTTGAGTGGTCTCCCATGGGTGGCATAATACATGCTTCAGCCCATGGGGGACCCCCGGTGTACCTATGCCCTGGGTACCTTAGTACCATATACTAGGGACTTACAAGGGTACATCAGTAGCCAATCTGGGGGGTACCGAAGTTCTCACCATGTCCAATTTAGGGAAGAAGCGCAGAGACGGTTTCCTGATTAGCAGGATCCCAGTCAGACTAGTCAGAAAAACATAATGACACCAGCAAAACGTGGAGGTGACCATGAAAGCAGATCCTACTTTCCTACAATGTTGATTCTTTATAATACCAGAGCAACACATTCAAGCAAAAGCCAGAAGAGTACTTCATCTAGAGACAGTCTAGTTGGAAGGCTTGATGTGTCATGAATAGACGTGCTGACAGGGATGCAGGAATTTTGTCAATGGAGACTGGTAAGCTTGACACCAGTGCTACAATGCGCCCCACTTTGGTCTGCAGTGTGGCCCGTGCCCTTCGAGAGCACAGAAAATCTGAAAGGTAGGATTACATCACTTGTAAATAACTCTGCAAGAAAGAAAGAATTCTAGTCTGTGTGAAGAGTAACATGGTGCAAGTATGTGCCACAAAATGGCGTAGGTTTGGTCAAATTCAGACTTCAACAGCTACCAGAGAAAGCGTAATTGGATTACATTCAGAATATTAATTTCTGCTGTAGCCATAGCACTTCATTTGATTCAAAATGCAGTCCTCACTAATTTGCCCCTTTATAAGTAAAGCTCTTTAGGCAAACTTTTAACCATGCCCTAAAGTAAACTGAAAGTTAATTAATGTGACCAACCACCAATCGGACTCTCCGATTTCTGTGCTTCTGTTCTCTGGCTGTCCTGGCCCAGTGATTCCTTGCCAAGGGCTGTCACAATGCGTTTAAGAGGTGACTTGAAGCACGGCGAATAAGGATTGAAGTCCCATTATTTCTTAAATAAGTCGCATTCAGCTGATTAACAAATGTGATGGACCACTCAAAGAATTCCCGTGGAATGATCAGCCCCATGCTCCTCCATGAAGGGGCCTCTATCTCTACTGAGTGCTCTACGACAACATTAAATAAAAGAACTGCCTTTTTTAGAAAGACTTTTGATTAAATCTATTTGTTTCCAAAATAGTTAATATTCTGTTAGTATAGATCCAGTGTATGCAACTATTTGATTTTAGATGTAGCACAGTCATGGATGATTGACCTTCTAGACAAGAGGATACGAAGTTTGGTCATATATGTTGTCTTAAACGTTTAGGGCAAAAACAGGAGGGAGTTGGTCCAAATTTAAATACATGTTTGATAGGAATTTAAAATTGGTGGGATGTTAATATGCAGCTTTATTCCAGTGCACCTAAAACGGATGTTTTTGGCAGTCTCCTTGCCTTGCCAACGTTGGGCCATCAAGAGTTTCTATCAGCAAACACTCTTAAGATGAATGTATAGAGTTGTGCAGAAATATATGGCATGTGTTGGGGATAAGAACAAGAGTTTACCAACCCCAATTAACTGAATCTTATTTATGCAAGAGCGAAAAGGAATATGTTCTTTGTAGGTTCCGGTTGTTGAGAGTCTGAACAGCATCCTTTGACTTTTGCAGGGGATGATCTTCCCCAGGGCTGGTGTTTTAGGTTCCCTTTCCAAGCGAACTCCCAGGGTTGGAGGTATTTGAACGTTTGTGGTATTGGACTACCTGGCTATTCAATCCGAAGCAGATATGTAGTAGTTTTCAAATTATTCTCCTGTCACGCCATAGAATTTGTCTAAGATTCCATGCAACTATTGCCTCTGCGACTAATTTGCCACCTTTCCTTTTCTTGGGTGCCTGCATTTTGTCACAGTGGGCACTACTCGTGGACAATTTTTGGAACTTTAGGAGCATCGGACAGGAGTATGCATTCAATCACTATTTTACAGCTTACTTCAAGAGGCTCCCGTTGGACTGTGGGGTATTCAATTTTTTTTAATGCAATACCTCAATTTCTCAATGATTTCTTCTAAATTTCGTCATGCAGCAGGTCCATAATTATTTTGGTAGTTATTTTTTCTGCAATGATTCACAATTGCAAGGTGTGTCACTTAATGTGCACTTTGGTCCAGGTTTTCTAGAAGTGCTACTTTTTCCTTTCTTTCTTCCACCCCGCTCTTCCTCCCAGTTTCACTCTCCTACCCACCCTTCTTCATCACAATCCGGTACTACTGGTAACTCATTTAATCGAGAACAAGGTGCAGCTCCACGCCAAGCCACTCCTTTTGGCAGACTGAGTCAATGTTGTTCTTGTGTCTCTCTTTCTGGCTTTATTTAATTACTTCATTACTGTTCTCAACTTCTGTCATCTTGCGAATATGAAGTGACTTCACTTTCCAGGTATTCATATTTTGTTTACAGAAAATAGCTTCTTATTCAGTAGTGAGCGCATACTACAACATTTCCCCAGAATCTTTTTTTTAAATTTAAATTGTGACTCAGTTTCAAAAATATTTTGTACAGTGAGACATTTTTTGGTGCTGAGTATTTTGGTTATGTTGCCATACTTTGCGATGGTTGCTAGGCAGGTGTCCTGTCAATGTAAAGCTTGTTGAGTACATTCCAAAATTTGGTTGATCGTGCCTTCAGGCATGTTTTGCAGTGATCTAGGAATCGTAAGAGTGGTGTTTAAGGCTATTAATTTATCCCTTTGCAACAGACAAGTTAAAATAAAGGTAAGCAATTTAATTTATATTATATTAATTTTTATTATATATAATTATATTTAGCAGGTTGTCCACATAGTACTAAACTGTCCATGGACCCTCTAACAAACCTCTCCTGAAGTGAAGTCAGTTTTGCATAGTAGTTTGTCCTTAGTCGGTAGAGTTAATAGACTGAAAATTATATTCTTGCTCAAACTATTTGTTTTTTAATGATAAACCACATCTTATGTAGGCCGTTTGTGGTGGTGGAAATTGGAGCTCTCTAGTATCATCAGAACATGCTGCAGACCAACTTCCAAGAGCAGGGTAATTCTGAGTAATGATCTTACTGCATTAAAAAGACTTCTTGGCAAGCCGATTTGCAATCCGCATTGAGGGGGCATTGACTCCCCAGGTGTGCTTGTTGTAGGCCGAGATACTGCACTTTTAACATCATTCCTTCTTGCTTTGTTAGAATTCGCAGTTTACAATGGTATTACTTCTGTGGTATAATTGTTTTCATTTAAGCATGCATTTAAACTGATTACCGCCCAATAAACATACGTCAACTGTATGTTCTGTGGGTATCGTGAGCGCATTAGTTAACTCTATGGGGAAAAACAGCCATAAGATTTTATGCCTAATAATGTGGGCAGCTTTAGAAATTTTGAAAGGTTAAATGATTTATATGGCACCAAATATGAAAGTAAATTTTAGTTGATGTGTTTGGTGGAAACCTCCTTACCTTGCTTTTTCCGATTCTAAAAAAACAGAACTGCCCAGTTGGGTAGAAAGTATCCAGATATGCTTATCATCTGAGTGGCCGGCCCAATGATCTTACCTATAAATATATACCAATAATTATAATTATTCCATTTTCAGGTGTTTTACTTTTTTGTGGTACTTCTCATCAACCCATTTTTCACTTTTGACTGTCCTAAGTTAGAGAATAGGGCACTTGAAGGTATGTTTTTCCGCAAAATGTACTATTTTTGGAAGCTAGGTGCAAGTTCAACCCAGAACTAGATCCTTATACACTTGCTAGCTCCCACTCCCCAGTCCCTTTCTCCCGCTTGAAGGGTTCAGACATGACTCTGCAGCTTTACAGTTCTTTTCTTTTCCTGTGCTTTCTTGAAGAAAGTACCTGTGTCCTCCCCTCCTGAACTGTCAGTGGCTTGGAAGTAGAAGATACCACAGTCGTCTTATTTGTGAGAGAGTTATTTTTTGGGGAAGGGTCCAATTGGTACCAGTGACATTGAAGGCAAGGGGGACCACTCTGTAAGTAGTGCCCACATCCTAAAGTCATTGGTTCCCTCACTAGAGGGCTTCTATGGGCTGAGCTTGTTGCCATTGTTATTAATGGCTTTTTCTTTCTGTCACTGCTTGAATGGGTTATTCCGTGGGTTCTTCTGATTGGTACACCTTAGAACCATGCTTTGATGCTCCAGTGACTTAATTAGGTCAATAACCAGAAGCCTGAGGCTGCCTCTACTGAGAGTCCTATCAGAAGGAAGCCCCACCAAAAATATTAGTTTGGGCGCCTTTACTGAATCGGCATATGCCCTGTCACTCAAGAGGTGGCAAGTCTTTTTCTTCAGCCGGACTCTGTCGAACCTTTTAAAGTCCAGTACACGCTAAACATTGATCGACGCAGGCATGCACTTAAATTGATAGACTCAAACACTTGGGCTGGTTAATTGCCTCCTGCCTCCCAAATATCCCTTCTCAGAATTCATTCTCTCAGTGACTAATGTGCAGTTGGGCTGAGACCAGATGTTGACTCTCCAGCGTGCTTTATGAAACACGTCCCTTCCGAGCCCCAACTGCTTATGCTAAGTAAGGGCCTATTGGCTTGTGATCCTGTACTGATCCCAACCTTCTATCGGTGTATTTCACCCAGGATGCTTTGATGGGTATATTCAGGAAGAACATTCAGTGTTGTTTATACCCTCGGCCTTGAGCCTTGGTATGCTGATCCAGATTCAGACTCTAGGTTTCCCCAAGAATGGTGTCTGCTGTTGAGCCTGTGCCAGGACCCCATCATGACTTTCCATCCCATAGATTTGCCGCCTATGTTCGTCGGCTGCAGTTACCAGTTAACCCTGCAGTTCAGGTTACAAGCAGTCCGTGCTCCACCACACCAATGAATCCTGCAGTCACTTATGTTCCTGTGACCCCAACTTTCTTTTCACGATTCCGCATCAGCCAGCTCTGGGTTTATATAAATTGTGGGCACAGTTTTCATGGTCATTACCTCTGACCTTCAGAAGGACTTTTTAGGATCTTTGCCTGACAGGTGCTAATGATGTCCAGTGGCGGCAGATGACCTTAGAAAATGGTGTGGCACATAAAAGTGAAATATATTTCAAATTAACAGTAAATGCTTTATAAACCGAATGAGCCTGAACACCTCTGCAATACGAATTCCATTCTGAAGCATAGCATAGCTCCAAAGGGGAATTCCTAACGCAGAGGTGATCGGGCTTATACTATTTATAAAGCATTTACCGTCCGAAAGCATGAAGTAATGTAATAATAAACACCATTTTACCTTGGCTTGACGCCTTCATTCAGCACGCGTTCAGCTTGCAGTACACGTCACCCGAGATTACATTCTCCCGTGTCGCGCTGCCTGGCTGTAAAATAGGTGAATGCTGATTCAAGAGAAAATAAGCCCAAAACTTCCCAGCCATCTAAGCACTGCTCTCTTGCTGTCTAGGATACCAAACACCATAAGAGCAGTGCGAGGATTGGCTTGGACCGGCAAGCACAATGCTTCGTCTGAGAACAAGGGGGCTGTGTCTCTGCGAATCTAGCTCCCTCATAGCTTAGGTTCTGGAAGCCTGAACTGCGCACGTTAGGCTGGCCATGGGGTAAACACTAGCCAATGTGACATGCGCAGTCCAGTTTCCATAACCTCAGCTGGCCGTGCTCGCCCAAGAGCAAGAGTGCTGTAGTCCCGCCCACTAGTGGAGAAACGACGAGTGATGGTACAGGTATATTTTAAGAAGGAAAAGTAATTAAATAGTAAGTCTCTCGGCCTGTGGGGGCTCCCAGTAGGGGGTCAACGTCCCCACGCACCTATGGAGGAACTGCCCCTGATGATGTCCCAGTCCAGACTCTGAATCTGCTGGCACCTGTTCCATTTCTGTACGTCCTGTTCATCTTCCTCCAGCCCCACAGTAGAGGCAGAGGTCTCTAGGCTTTCAGCCTTCATAACTCGCACAAATGTTCCACCCCCTCCATCTCTGCCCCATCAGGGTCACTGGAATGGTTATATAGTATAGGAAACTTTGAAGACCTGATATTCCGTGGACGTTTGAATATTTGATTGTCTGGCTGAGTTTGGATACGAGAACCCTGCCTACAGCACAGGATGCTTGTTCCAGTGCTTCTCTCAGATTCTCAAAGAAAATGTGGGTTTTTGAGCCAGCGAGGTGCCTTTCCATGCATAGTGTCGGTGGCACAGGGTAGCTTCTCATTTTTCAAAACATTTCCTTCCTAGGTATTGCTCTTTACTCAGATTCATGTATTTATTATCTCCTATTCCAAATCTTTACAAGATTGTTTGCTCTGGCAGACCTTTAAAGTACTTAAAGAACTTGAGAACAATACATTGCAAGGTGTGTTCAGTAAATGAAACCCTTATTGCATTTTAGGTATCAAGGTACCCTTTGTCAGGAGAAAAGTGTCAAAAACACCCCCAAAGGTCGTAGTTTCAAACACTATAAAATAAAGTAAATACTTTCATTAGTATACAGTAATTTGTACGCTGGCGGATGACGTTTTGGGTAGCAGGGCTTGGGCTAATCGTTGTCAGAAATTCTCAGATCTTTAAAAAAGTGTGTTAAGCCCCTTGGTGAGATCAGAATCCTACATGGTTATTTCAGTAAGTGTTAGACCTGGCACCATTGGCGTGGGTCTCCCCTCCATTTCTCGCTTTTTGTCTCCTCCATGTTTACTGGTGTTAGATGCTCTGGGCGCTGTGCCATGGCCATTCCGTGCCACAGCGCGAATGCTCCCTATGGTAAATTGACTGTATGAATTGATGTTCCCATAATTGGCTCATTTGGTTTACCTGTTAGTCTCTAGTATAGTGCACCGTGCGTGCCCAGGGCTGGTGGACCGAATGCTGCTGGTGGGCCTGCAGCACTGATTGCGCCACCCACAGAAGCAGCTTGTAAAGTGGAAAGTCGAATTTGGTATGCCTGAGCTCAGAATATTAAAGTCCATCTTTTAGTGAGGGTTATTTCTATATTCCGTGTCTGAAAATACCACTTTGGGAAGGCGGGTATTTTCGTGCCTAAGTCTTCCCGTGTGCTCTGCTGTTGTGTATTGGCTGTCTGGTTTTGGAGGGACAGGGTAGGCTGAACCCGACCTGGGTCGAGTAGAGGAATCTGCAGCTGGAGTATGGGGAGGGGTGACCCTTTGGTCTGAGCAGGGCTGGGCCTGGCAAGGTGAATGATGGCTCCAGCCCCCACTGTGCGTCTGATAGCAGACCCCCTCTTCCTCAAAGGCAGGATGCCGCCTCGTAAACAACGTGCCCCCAGGACCCCCCCGAACTGGTTCTGACTGGGTTCAGTGACTTGTGACTTTTGAGAGAACAAAGACTTATGGGGTATAAAGATCTGCGCGAAATCCCTACACGGTGTTACTTCTGGATGCCAAGACGAACCTCTGTCCGTGTAACTAGAGGGAAAGGACTTTTGAAACTTTCATCCATCTTGCTGAAGCAACTACCCAAGGGCCTGATTTGAGCTTGCCTCCTGCTGAAGTCTCAGGGACATTAGACTTCACCCATCAGACGTCTGGATTCCTATTTGAGGGGGATCCTACCCGCAGGTGAGGCCTCTGTTGAGAATTCCAGAGCCTCTGGTTCTACTGCGGGGAACGCGGGCTGAAAGTCGCTATCGCTATTGTAGGCCGCTGCAGCTGAGGAGCTGTGCTGCTGCGTGCCCGCATTTGCCATCCTATGAAAGTCGCTATCGCTATTGTGGGCCGCTGCAGCTGAGGAGCTGTGCCGCTGAGTGCCCGCATTTGCCATCCTATGAAAGTCGCTATCGCTGTTGTGGGCGGCTGCAACTGAGGAGCTGTGCCGCTGAGTGCCCGCATTTGCCATCCTACGGAAGTCATCGCTATCGCTATTGTGGGCCGCTGCAGCTGAGGAGCTGTGCCGCTGAGTGCCCGCCTTTGCCATCCTACGGAAATCATCGCTATCGTGGGCCGCTGCAGCTGAGGAGCTGTGCCGCTGCGTGCCCGCATTTGCCATCCTACGAAAATCATCGCTATTGTGGGCCGCTGCAGCTGAGGAGCTGTGCCGCTGAGTGCCCGCACTAGTCACCACTCTCAGGATCTTGTCACCCCCGTCGGGTACCGCTGGGTGCCCGCCTTTAAGCCCCGTCCCAGGATTATCGTGAGTGCACGCCGCGGACCGCTACAGCCGGGAGCTGTGGCCGCTGCAAGTCCGCCTGTCATCACCGCGGCTTCCTTGTGAGGCTGCGTTCCATGCCCCTTGACATCTCAGGTACATTGTGCATCACCGGGTCGCGTGGACCCCGGTCCCGAACTAAGTCCGTTCCACCCCCGTTTCGAGTGCCTTTATGGCTTTTGAATTGAATCTGTAATTGTGTGCATTGTGGCTCCTTGAGTGCTCTTAGCCTCGTGTTCAGTCTATATAAAGATAACTATTTTTCTATAACTACTTGTGGTGTCCGTTTGTAGCGTCTCTCCTGTGTTATTGTGTATGGTCATAAATGCTTCACACACTGCCTCCGAGATAGGCCTGTCTGCTCGTGCTACGTTACCACAGGGTTGAGCAGGGGTTATCAAAGGGTGTAGCCCCCTCACTCTGACTTAGGAAGAAGGGTCCCTACTTGGACATTGGCGCCAGCCACGGCCAACTAGGGATCCCCATTTCTAACAGTAAGCTTAATATTAGCCTGTTGGTGGTCAGGATCACACACACAGCTGGTTTTAAGGTGGGAGTAACAATTGCATGTTTAAAGGTTGGAAGGAAGTCACCTTTTTATGGGCATTTTAATATATTTTGGCTTATATTTTCGGAGATCGTTAACAGATTTTGGAAAACTATTGAAAATCCTGTGTTCTCGATTTTGGCACATTTTATGCAGAGAGATGTGGAAACTAGTCGTGATATCCAGAACCAGTGTGTTTTACTTGGGAAGTTCCAATGCCTCAATGTACTTGGTGGTAGTGGTTCAGCTTAGGAGTTCGGCTACTACTTACACTAGTTATCTGGTGGGCTGTTTTTCATCCATGTGCAAGTAGAGTTGGGACCATACTGTTTAGAAAGGTTGCCTTGTGTATGGTTACAGTTTTATGAATTTGTCGTTTGGGCCTCTGGTTTTGGCAGCACCTGTAAGCGTCGACTCCATATTTGTCATTCTGTGAAGCAATGGCATGTTGTGTAGTGGCTATGTTGCTGGCCTTGGAACTTGGAGGTTTAGGTTACAATCCACTGTATAGCTCTTGATCAAACATTGTGTGATTCTGGTCAAATCACTTAATCTTCCTTTGCCTGAAGCTTAGTGTAAAACAAAATGATTGTTGTGTGTAGTTTAGTTTATTATTGTGCTACCATTTTCCTGTTCATTACTAATCACCTCCAGCACTGTCCTTTGCAGCATTTTGCTGCTTGTGGCTAATACTGCACCAGCGTTTCTGTGAGAAATATGTCTCTACAAATGCATAATTGAATTTAAACTTGAATTGATCATGTGCATTATTGTAAAAATTGAAAGCCTAACTGTTAATCTGGTCTAGAAGTACATTTCCTGGGGCAGGTGCCTGCATACTAAGCCATGTACTTTTGCATGGAGGGGTATGAAACCCCGTACAAATGCAAGTACACAACAATGCAAGAGAGCCAAAGTCGCAGTGAATGCATTCAGGAGCCAGTGGTCCTGTCAGGGTTGATGTGTATTGGCAGGACAGCTTGCACCTTGTTTTTGAGACCCTAGTGCTCTGATCACATAGGTTTAGATGGTCTGTTCCTATAAACATGGCTTCAGTAAGCACCAGCATTTATATTTTAAGCAAACACATACCACCTGTTTACTCAAAGTTAGCACATTTCCAATCATTGGACATAGTATTCCACGTTATCTTTGCACAAAATGTAAATGTGGAAATGAAAATGAAAACGTTGTTAACTTAAGCATAAATCTCTTCTCATGTCAGGAGGTCTTAGGGTGTTTGAAGAGAAAAGGTGTGCCAAAAAACAGGTTACTGTGCTTTCAGTCTGGCCTACAAACCGCTTCAGCTGTTATCTACTGTGATTTTGAAAATGGATACATCATAATCTCAGTAAAGTTACATACAGAAAGGGACTTTGGGTAGACCTCTTTCAGCCATTGTTCAACTGAAGTGCCATTCACTCTTTTAGTTCAGCCTCCAGGACAGCATATTTAGGTTGGGTGACTGCATCAGTCCACTACAGCTATTGGCTTTTAAGCAGTGCAAGTCACATTGTCAGCCCACAGGACAGCCATTTGGTGTTTGGCTTGTGAGGCAGTGCGAGTGAAGACATTTTGCCGGCATTAGGAAGGGGCAGCCACTCACAGACAAAGGAGTTTGTGCCACTGTGTGAACTCCTGCTCCACACTCGCTGCTTCACTGTGGTTGAAATGGTCTTGCCTCCTCTTCCCCCCCTCTCCTTGTTACCCAGTGCTTATGGCAGTCCCAGCTTCTGCTTTTTCCCAGCCCCTCGTCAGCTCTTCCTGCGATCACGGCCCTTCATCACATGGGTGCAGGACGCTCGTTTGTTTTCGCTGGTGAGAGCCTGCCAGCTCCAGTGATGACCTTGCCCAGTCACTTGTTGTTTTTTTCAAAGCTGAGCACTTGTTAGCTCCTCTGATTTGTTTGCCGGGCCTCTCATTAGGTATGTATAGTGCCCAAAATCCACCCTGCATGGCAATGTTTCACAAATGGTTATATGTGGGATAAAGTACGCCCTGCCCTACATTAAACGGATTTTGCATGTTACCGAGGAGTTCCGTGACCACATATAAAGGAACTCTGCCTCCGGCCTCGTTCTTTTAAGGTCACAGACTTCTGAGTTGACTTACAAAATCCTTATAATGTACGACAGTTGTGCATGTTTGTCATTTTCTCTCAAAAGGTGTCAAACTTGGTTTCATGGGTCAACTAGGGATTCAGCAGTTTATCTGCTTCATCATCGTCAGCATCGCTACCAGTTCAGTCACCACTAGCACCAAACCCATTCCCGTCACTATCAGCACCACCACTACCACTATTGTTACAGGGTTAATGGGTTTGTGTATATAGGAACATTGAGTGCTTAACAGTGTTTTGTGTGAGTGGTACTGAAGGGATGATGTGGGTGGGTGGGTGTGTGTGATTTAGAATAGCAAAACTAAGACAAATTGGCTTTGCCATGCTTCTTTTTGTTTGAAAGAGTATTCTTCAAGTGAATATGCGTTTCGAGTTTATTGGGCGGTGTTTGAAATGTGGAAAATAATTGCTGAATATGCTTGTTTTTAACAGAATTGTGGCATGAGGCACTTGCATTCTGCAGTTTTGGGAAGATTTCTAAGTCTTTGTCTATCATGCCTCCTGTTGTGCTTCTTAAGATGTCAGCAGTTTTAAGGGGCCATGGCATTTTGGGGGCAAAATGAGCAGGCTTCTACACAATTGAGGTTTCGCAAAGGGTATTGTATTACAGTGCCTTTTGCACGGTTTTCAGAAATTCCTTTCTCGTTATTGTCTACAAATTACAGTTCAAAGTACATTGCATAAAATGAGAAGCATGACAAAGCACTTAAGTATGTAACAGTCCCAGATATTATTATCCGAGGCCCAGGTTACGTGCTGTCGCGCCACGAGGCAGACCAGTTTCTGTATTAAAACACTCGGGCATTAGTGTACTGTGGAGATGAATTACACAAAGTAATACTACGCCACTGCTATATTTGGTCACATACGGTACAATTTATCACATTGTGCAGGAGTGTTCCTTCCCCCTGTTGGCTGCTGATACAGTTCCCTCCAATGGAGAGCGATGCACATGGTCTAAACGCTTGGACCACTGAGGCCGACTACACCCCAGGGACACCCTACTAGTGAGTGGGTCATGGAACGAGTAGCCACTCCACCCTGTTGGTGGCCGTATTGTGGACTTTGCTGTATTGATCCACCAGTTCTGTGATGCGGCAGTGGATCACAACGCTGGTGAGCAGAGATGATGGGGCACATTTGCATGGGGCTATGCAACATGAAAATAAGCCCGCTGGCATTATGGCTGCATTTCCAGTACTTTAGATCTGATGTGATGTTAACTGAGGAGGCGGCTCCGATGTGCAGTGGCAGGTCGCTCTGGCTTTAGGAGTGAGGTTAAATAAGACCCGACCGCCGGATCCGATTCTGCATATGCAGGGGGCACCAAGGCACTGATTTGGGGCATAGCGCAGCTTGCTCATTGCCACACTGAGACCATTTGCCTAAAAGGCATTGTTGGGCTACCAATGGTGGCACATGGTTTCTGCCTTCTCTCTGGTCCTTGCACCAACCATAACTGCGAGACGACATTGAATTGCCTAAATTAAGTTAAGACTTGGGAGCTCAATCAGAGGTGTTGTTCTGTGACCAGGTACGCTCCTGTTACTCAAAAGTGAAGTTAAAGAACATAGAAATTTCCTTTTAGTTTCTTGGCGTGAGCTGCATATACGAGTTTAAGCATGGCTCATTAGCTTACTACTTGTCCTTATGTATGCACCACCAGTCGCGGCCTGTCCCCTGTCAAAGTGGTGGGGTGGGCTGGAGAAGGGAGCTGGGGGGGGGGGATACTCTGGGGACAAAATAAAAAAGAAATGTACTTGACCGCCTCCGCTGTCCGCTCCATCCCGCTCTTCCTGATTCTGGGACAGGCTTCCGGACTGCACTGCGGCCAATCATGACGCTGCAGGAAAGCAGCGTCAGGATTGGCCTGAGCCCTACAACATTGTGCTCCCAGGCAGACTGGGAGCCGGTGCCTCCTTTCTTCAACCCCAGCACCGCAGCTTCCCTGCGCATGAGGTGTTTGGCCAGCCTGAAACGGCCGGCCAAACACCTCATGTGCAGTGAAAGGGCAAGGGAGTGCACTAGCACTCCCCCCACCACAGTGTCATCCCCTTAGATCCGGCCCCAAGATTCGTCAGAGTCCTGGGGGCGGGTCCAGGGGATTAAAACAAAGCTATAATAAAACTGGTTAGAAACCTGATTTATTTGCGTCTGGTGGCAGGGGCGGCGGCGCTCCTCCGCCCTAATGGAGCGGCCGCCGTTGTGCACCACCCTATGGTTGGTGTTATTCTGTCTAGTCTCTTGCACTTGAGAAATTTTTCAGAGTTTTTCCACTGGTTTTCAGGTTTTTTCAGATGTCCGATTATTTAAAATCTCTTCTCTCGAGTCATCAGTCCCTCCCACCTTTGAACATTCTACCGCATTTAGATTAAGCCTGGGCGTAGTTCGCGAAGTAGCGCTACGCGAAGCTACGCAAAGTGCAGTTCGCACTACGCGAGCTACGCGTAGCACAACGCGAGCTACGCGTAGCACTACGCGAACTGCGTAGTGCACTGTTTGCAATGATTGCACAGTGCCGGATGCTTGTCCGCACTGTGCAATCATTGAAAACGGCATCTTGCACAGTGCGAGCTGTCTTTTACTGCCGCTAGAGTAGATTTTTACTCGAGCGGCAGCTTTCTCAACGCGGACTGGTAGTTTGTCATTGCGAGCGGTCGCGAGCATACGCGACCACTCGCAATGAGAAACCTGACCTCCCCGCGTTGAGAATCTCGCCGGGAGGTTTATTTTCCACGCTCGCGATCGGCAACTTGATGTTGCTGATCGCGAACGAGGAAAAAGTCTCGCCGGATGTCATTTTGCTTGCTCGCGGTCGCCAACTTGACGTTGAGGACCGCGAGCAAGCAAAAAATGACCGCTGCACTACGCTACGCGTGTTTGCACTGTGCTACGTGCAATTCGCGTTGTGCGAAGTAGCGCAAACTTCGCAAACTACGCGAGCGTAGCGTAGTGCTTTGCCCAGGGTTAATTTAGATCTAGAATTGCGTAGTAAGTTACTGTAAAGCGAAGCTTGTGAGTCTCTTGGGAATCGTGAAGCAGCATATAAAGTAAATGTTTTACTGTGGGAAATAGCTGTGTAATTGTGGTTGCAGTTTCTTCTCATCTAGGAATACATAGCAATAAGCGAGTTTTTTCTCTTTGGGGCTTTATGCAATGTCATAATTTAGTTGTGTGTAAATATAGCTTCTAGGCACTGGCACTGCCTGGCTACAGGAAGCTCACTGAAGTCTATAACATGCAGATCTTTCCCTCTTGCTTGCCAGGGCCTTTTTGGATGACTTGAGTAGCCTATGAGGCACCGCAGAAAACATCGTTTGTCAATTTCAGTTTGTGAGTGCAAATGTTGCTTCCTTTTATTATTTAAAGGTCGTTTTTTTCCTAAACGAAACGACTAATGGTTTTCGAAGGCAGCACCTTAGAAAAAGTACAGCATGTGAACAGTGAGTATCTTTGAGATTAAAACATGACTCGAGGAAAACGAAAGGAGGATTCAGCAGCATGCACATCCGTTTTTAGGTCTGACCTTGGGTAAGACCTTTTGATTTTACTAAAATTATATGCATTATATACTTAGTCATAAAAGTTTTCTGCCAGCCCATTTCATCCATTGGCCTGTTATTATCATAAACATGTTTCTTCGGTCTCCCACCGCGTGGGACAGTCCACTTCAGCCACTGGCTAATTTCACTGAGTGACAGTATTCTACCCTTTTTTCAAGGAGCACATTTACACACAAAGTAGTTCACTTCAGTTCTAGGGACTACTATTGGAATGTGTTCTCTTTAAAACCAAAAAATACTTTTCTGTTATCCAATGTTTTTATATATATATATATATATATATATATATATATATATATATATTTTTTTTTAAGATTGACGAGGGCCTGGTAGCTTCCCACAACATTAACATTTTACAAAGTCATGACAAAATAAGCATAGGCAAAAGTCTGGCATCAAACGCCAGACCGATGTGGTTTTGCCAATGGTTGTTGTACTTGGCCACCGGTCAGAAGTTAGCCCAGACAGTATCTTGTAATACTGTCTAGGCTAACTGTTGCTCGCCATTGTTGGCACTGAAGTAGGATGAGTATCCTGCTAAATGCTCATCCTCTGTGACCGTCAACAGCCGCGTTAATTGAGGAAACTACATCAATGGAGCCCAAGCGAAGTGTGCTTGAACTTTCTTTATTAAGGCTCTTGTTTGGAAATGGAGCGTTTATTCTAATTTTTTTATGTTTTTTACATACTTCTAATATATTGAAGGAGAATGTTGACAATTTTCGCGTTAGAGAATTTAAGTTTCTCATTTGTCCTATCTTATGGGAGTGCACACCTGTGCGTACGATTCTTACACGTTCGTTTCCCCTTTTTGCCTTTCCTTTCCATGGTAAGGCTTTTTTGTGTTATTGCAATTTTTTTACATTTGTGCCGTTTGTTTGAACTGTGCATGTGTGCAAAAGGTATTGAATCCTATCTGGATAATTCCTCAAAAACGTTAGCATTATACCTTTGACCTTCATACATATCTCAAATGAGTGACGCAGAGGGTAGAATGCTCAAAAAAGCTATTCCATGATGAGGAAAGATGCTGGTAAATACACACACAAACCGATACACAAGCGCACATTTTCAAGATGTAGTCTTTCTACCCATTGCACGCCTTGTATCTAAAGTATCTTTCTACCATCCCAGAGCACATGCTAATGCTTCGTTCGATAGCGCAGTTATCTTTGTGCACTATAATTTCCCCTTCAAGAACATTTGCCTTTCGCCAGGCAAACTCGTCGTATGATCCCAAAGGGGCTTGGTATTTCTGATATCCAAGGTTTCGGTCACAACCCAAACATTTTACATCTACAAAGTTAGTTTATATCCTTTTAAGTTGAAAACCTCTAGCAGGCACTATTTCTTGCTGAAGGAATTGCACTGTACTTTGGAGTTCACACACAGTTTAGATATACCTTATCAATGCAGCATTTATGTGGTGTTTACTGCCCTTATGTGGGCATTGAAGCGGTTGCCTACATCCTGCCGCATGAGTCTTTTTAGAATTGTAATGGTACTAATATCCTCTTATAATGCCCGGGACATTGTTGGATAGAATGATTTCATAACTTTGAGACCAAAATTGTTAACTATCTCTTGGACTTAAAATTACTCATAAGCAATTAATAACCGCTAGAACTGCATTTTGAGGGGTTTGTTGATAAATAAGCTTGGTAGACTTGTAAGACATCTGTTAGAGTTTTGTCAAAATTACCAAAAACAAAATTATCCTGGTGTTCTATTTCTGTTGACTCTAAAATAAAGGCTTGTAAAAGATGTTTCAATTCTGAGATGTTTTTGAACTCTTTTAGTTTCTTTTGTAAAACATCCTACTTCAAGTTGATAAATGAGATGGCAAACCCTTCAGTGCCTATAGTGATCGTGAAAGCTGTTGAAATGCTTTAACAAATTGATTATCCTGTTTGACTTTAATAAAGTCCTCCCTGACGCTGACCTTGTGTGACTTCATAGCACCATAAACAATGGGTATTAATGTTACTCGGCTGAATTGTTCTTGCTTTATCAAATTTCAAGGGATGCAAGGTTAAGTCGACCTTTTTGTGGTTCAATCTTCTCTCCTGCGGGTTGCATATAGATTTCTGGAGCAGACACATTAGCCCCCTTAGAGGCTATATTGTAAAATTATGTAGCTTATTTATTTCTACAGAACATTAATGTTCACCAGCTGTACCAATAGTATAGGGAATTGAGACAGATGCTGCTTTCACGTGTGAATGTAACTTTTTCCTGCTGAAAGGTTCCATCCACACATTCGCTTCTGTACAGCGGAATCATCTGTTCCGAGCGCTCTACCAAAGCAGTTTCTTTCTGCAGGTCCTCAATCCCAGGGGCATCCCCTCTTTGAACCATACTGGCATAATTGTTTATGCAGTAGATGTGTATGTGCAGGAGGTATCATTACTTATTTAGCCGATGCCAGCAGGATGGATCAATGAGTTAAAATATCGCATGCCGATACATGCGGCGGTTTGCAGGCCACATGTTTGAATCCCCACAAGCAGACTCAGCCTTCCATCCTTCGATTGGTGAATTTACCATTACATTCGCGATCAACAAATGTTATATACAACATGGCAAAAACGTAGTATGAAGTGCGTTTTAAATTTTTTTTTAAAGTTATTAATGTGAGTGTTTTGATGGGGAAGTGGGTGGGCGTGCAACATCTTGGCCTCCGCGAAATGCGTATCCATGACTGATGTAACCACAACTCAATAAAGCAGAACATACTAGGAGTCAAGTGCAAATCTGGTTTTATTGAAGAAGTAAAGTAATCTAGCTTGACAAAAAGCATGCACGCCTTCCTGCAAACTGGTGGTATGCAATACTTGCCTTAAGTACGCCTTTACTCCTGACTGGTTTTTTTCAACTTTTTTTTTTTTTTAAGTCCTTATTTTTAAACAATTTATGTAAAAAGTAATACAGTTGGCAATGAGTATGGTCGGACAGTACTAACACTTCATTATGCTAGTCGGCCACAATGAAATAGCAGTCTAGGTGTAAATTTAGTTCTCATTTAATATACTGTTCTTCACTTCTGTAGTGCCCCGCAACCCCATATTACATGCTTCCGACTCACTACTGTTGTGCAGAGATCCTACATGGTTTGTGTTGCCGTTCACTTTGAATCACAGCAATAGTATTTTTACTATGCTGTCCTGTCGTTGTTCCTTATTGCTTATGTTAATGACAGGAAATGACATAATCTTTCTGCTATGAGAGACTTTTAGCCGTCCCCGATCTTCAGAACCTGTACTGCTAGTGATTGTGACTAGGTTGGTGAGTAATAAATGTGATTAATGCACACAGTGTAATTTTGATCCCATTCAAAAATACCGTAGGAGTGCATCATAATCATGCATAGTCAGCAATCGAATATATTCTGTGTGATTAATGTTTCTAAGGAGAATGGAGTATTGCATATTTAATGTACTCCACGTGATGAATTGTTTATGGAACGTGACTAATAAAGTTCTATGTGACATTCACATATTAATGTGACAGGAGAAGTTATGAGGTTAATAAAATAGAATGTGTATGTGTAGACTAATGTTGAACATTTATACGTGTAACAAGAACTATTTCCATGCATTTGGAATTAAATCTTCATAATGCTTTACAATTTTTTTACGTATTTTGAAGCTGCATCTATTGTATGTGTAGAAATGTGCACGCATTCTGTAACCCTGTGACTGCTAAGTTGACAAGAGTGGGCCTTGAGAAACCGTTCAGTTCAAGCTCATGTGTAAAGTTTAACATGTAATTCGTATTTAATCTTCAACGTAGAATGTGTTTGCTTGTATTTTGTTTCCACTGCAGGTGTGGACAAAGCCAAATTAGTTAGCATAGAAGGGCTTTGTTTTCATTAGATAGCAAGGTATGGGAAGACGAAGTTTGGCAAGGAGAAGCGTGGTAATGAGCAAAAAGGCGAGTTCTCATGTAGGAGGAAAAGTTGCAACTTATCGATGCGGGAAAGGTGGTGCAAGTATCCTGTTGTGTCAGAATCATGGAAAAGAACAGTTGCAACTTATCGATGTGGGATAGGTGGTGCGAGTATCCAGTTGTGCTGGAATCATGGAAAATAACTAGTGAAAGTCATGTAAAATTGCCTTACTTGTATTCAATTGATATTTTATGCTGTAACTTGGAGAGGGACAAGGGAGACATCTTAGGATTTGACGGGGAGCAGATCTATGTGTCCGCATGTGCGGCTTTATGCTACGTGACCCATGGTCGGAGTGCCTTCTTCTGAAGACTCCGACAGCTGACACCTTTCTGATTTCACCTTTACTAAATGCTTCTTAGTCTAGGGTTGCCCCTTTAGGACAGTGTAGGGAGAGATAGCTTGCTCATGCTTACTTTGGACAACCATTTGATGCGGTTTAATACTCAGTTCTTTTTCCTGATCATTTGCATTGCCATCATAGTTAGTTGTCTGCTTTGTATTATATAGGGTAAATCTCTTCAGGAAATTTGTACTCCTTTGGTTTGTTCTGTACTTCTGTATGATAATGTTGAGGCTGGTCTATATCTATTTGTTTCTAAATTTATAATTAAATCCTACTAAACTCAGATTTAGTTGTCGATTGGATTATTGTGTGACCAAATTGGTTACACTGTATTGAAAAATTCAAAGTGATTGTTTTCTCCTTCTTTTTCCCTCTCAAGATTCTATCAGGACCATCGGATTGGAGATAAAATGTTTGTGGGCCCAAGCTCTTGCATACTTGTGATCTGGAAAGTGTACTATTGCCAAGTGCAAATGGGGGTCCCATCTAATAGTCAACTCGCGTTTTCTTTCCAAACCAAACCTTTTGGACATTTCTTTGACCAGCTTGATTTACCACAGTGTCTGCTTTTATTTAAAAAGCTGTATTGAGTTTGTGGCACTAAAGTAACAAGGGTACCAGAGGCTGTAATTCAGGTAAGGAAATGATCTTGTGCCCAGTGACGAGTTGCGGGGTATCCACAGATTTCTCGATATTACAGAGCGCGGGTGCCATAAAGCACATAGAAATAATATTGCAATTGTATACGGCTGTCTGGAAGGCTCAGTGAACTGAATGCTCAGCGCCGAGACTTGTGCAGATCTGCTAGTCATGAGTGCAGTCCTGGTAAGGCCTACTCAGCCAGCCAACCTTCCGAGGGAGATTAAATTCTGTACCATTACACTTTGGGTAATGGCAACTCTGTTTACAGTGCTTAACAACTGCAGAGGCGCAGTGTGAAGAACTACAAACACTTTATTTAATAGGTAAGTGTTGAGCAGGTCCAAGACTTACTTCGACTGCTGTCTTGTTTTAAAGGTCCAAAGATAATTACTTTGTCAAGGTCTACAAGTCTGGTTTACGCGTTCTTACATATGGTATTTCGGATTACCAGTCCTCACAGCGGCATACATTTAGGGCAGTAATTATTCAGAAAACGGGGTTGTTTTTGTTTGTTATTCTCTCAGCCTCGCCCATATTCTGGTATGTGTCTGCACAGGTTTCATATACTATGAGAGACAAAAAATACAATCTTGAGGCGGAGCCGAGTGTACGCCTTGGTTGGCATTTTGAAAGGTCTATTGAAGAAGTATGCGTGCTGTACGTCACTGGCTTTGTTTCGTCTTTAACGGATCAGGCCTCGACTAAAGAATGCTGCTTAGCGAGAGAATTGCAGCACTTAGGAGGTAAGCCGTCCCTCCACTGGTCTCGGCGGAAAAAAATGTACGGTATGTGAACGGCCTCTAATTAACGTCACGTGTGCCCAATGGGCTTCTAGGCTCGCTCTCCCGCGTGCCGCACAAATGCCTTCATCTCGAGCTGTTTTGAAGGAACGGTCCGAAGGGGAAAAACTCATTGTTTTAAATACTATTTTTAAGTTTGAAGATGCCTCTTTGGCAATTTGATCTATTTAGCCAATAAAACTTGCTTGTCCGAAATGTTTTTATTTCTACAATTTACTAACCTGGAATCTGTTTCAAAATCCTGTCGAAATCCTTGACCTGAAAAGGACTTCCCTCCGTATTTATTCGTCTCTTTTGACTCCTGGCAGAATGACCAGGCTGGACGGGCGCCCTTTTGGTCATCTGTTACACATTTGGGCATTGCATAAGATTCCACCCTGGACTATATATCTGATGCTGACCTTATGTAGTTTAAGAGCTCTTCTTTGAAGTCAATCTTTACAATTACATGGATGTAAAGAGAGGTCGGATTCAGGCCTGCCTTCCTAACGTGATTCTTGAAGAAAATCTCAAGCAGCCTTTTTTAGTTTGGAGTCCTGCTCATAGAAAAGTGTGCAAATGCCGTTGTAGAAAGGAGGTGCAGTGCTATGGAAACACTTTACTTCACAACCAACGTTGCAAAACTGAAGAATTGACAGATTTCCACTTTTGCACATCTCAATGAAAGCTCTGTATTGAATTATTTTGTTGAAAGGGACCCACATTCCCCTGTCCTGGGGTTCCCTTCCTTCTAAAGCACTTTATACCAGTGAAAGGGATGACTGCAGCCAGGGTACATGCTAAGAATCCTTTAGGTACTTGATGCATTTGTCCCATTTTGCCCAATTTTATCCCTAATGCAGAGCAGCCTTCGAGATACAGCCACCGCTAAAGCAGTTTACGGAATGAATTTGTTGATCCGACAACGTACTTTGCCATAAAGATAAACAAAGGCTTTCACCCTCTTTCCCACCACACCTGTAACACAAAACACATATGTACAAGTGTAGATTTAAGTCTTAACTTGTCATGTTTTCTATGTGAGACAGATGTTGCAGTGTTCAGTTTCATATCTTTCTAGTCTGCATTAGAAATATCACCTCCCGAAATACCTACTTGATTTGTGATGGAGTTTTATTAAATGTCTTTTTTTTTCTTTCTAGTAAACTTGGAACAGGTTCAACTAAACTGAAGAACAGTTCTAATGTCCAAGGCTTTACAAAGAGTTGCGTAACTTGAGGGAGAGCTCTGCAGTCTGTTTTCATTGAGAGCTGTGTCTGTCGCTGCCATTTAAATAAAAAAATATTTCTTATTGATTTTTATCAACAAACATACACATACGTGTTACATGCCAGTAACACAAAGTAGTACATTGAACGAATAAGTAGGCTCCAGGATCAGCCATCCAGCAAAGGGGAAGTGCCTAGTGAATAGAGCAAATAAAGTGAGAAAGGGAGTCGCACTATGGCATTGTCCTGTCTGCCCCTGCCATAAGTTACTTGCTCCCCTGTACTGTTTTCCATAGGATAGTTGATTCAGAGGTGCTCGACAGAGTAAGTGGGGTAAGGCCTTGGTCATTGGCATTGATTCTGCAGCCAGTGCATTTTCCGCATAATTATGGATTTACCAAACTTGCCTGACAAGCCACCATATGTTGCATCATTTGCAGAGGTGAAGAAAAAGGTTGCTTCTGGCTTAATAAAACAGATCAGAAGTTACTTGGAAAACACCACAGAGTGTTGTTCAGTGGCAGACTCTTTGCAAAGGTTAACTGGTAAACTTGATTGGTCCATTTCGAAGGTAAAGCGTTTTCAGTATTGCCAGCTAACGCTTTGAATCAGCTGCCCACCTACATGCAATTTATTGCGGCATAGGACTGGTTTAGGTTTCCTTTCTCTGTGCTCCATCTTCTGTGGCACCTTCCACATTGATACCAAGATTCAGATTTCAAGAGGACGCTGCACTCTTTCTTTAATTAGTTAATTTTAGATTTTGATTGCTGTAGTTGGTGCAGGCAGTATTAATGTGTATTTACCTGACAAAATAGTGCCACTGAATGTGTTGCATTACACCGTATAATTTGCCTTTTGATACAGTATGGTTTAATCAACCCTTTTGCACAATATTCGTTCTACATTGCCTCATAATTCCTTGGCCCTGGGTATGGCTGACACATGGCTGACTTTCCTAGAATCACCAGACCTTACTGGACTATTGCCTTAAGTGAAAACTATTGATTGCCTAGAAGTTAGGCCATTTCATGGTGGTGGCACTGGGGCAGAATTACTCATGTGAAATGTTTGCTGTACCTTTAAGAGACCCCGCCATAATCTGATTTCGGAGGCAGCTTTCTCTGCGGGAAACCTTGTTATGGGCTAATCTTTGCGAGGCAGGAAAGAACAGTTTCCTTTGTGTGGCTCGCTCAGCCTTGGTTGGCATTGCTGCAGAGATCTGTATGGAGCGTGCACCTCACAGCCTGGAATACTGTAGAGTTACTTCAGCTGTTCATCTTTCAGAGGTTGAAAAAATGTGCACCGCTAAGATTTATCAGCTGTTTAGACACTTGGTAGGCGATCTCTGTATAACAGATCATTTCATCAACCATGGCACTTTCAAACTTTGAAATTAAAATGGAACACCAGAGATATAATTGCCAGTTATGTGTGTGGGATTGTTGGTCAGGCAACATCTGTGTGACCAGAGGAGTTAACGTTGGTGAACTGTTTCTAAGAATGCAGGTTGTTACTTTTAATCTGAAAGGGGCATCCAGTGTAGGGTAAAACAGTTCTCATTACTCGGATTTGCATCTCCAAGTCAATAACAATAGGCCTTCTAGAAAGCTGCTTTTGTTTAATGTGCCTGTTGCTGTTTTGAGCTGTAGTTTGAATGTATTCATCGGATGCCCTCTTAATACGAATGTAGTAAAATGAGAGTGCCAAACCTTTTTTCCCCAAGTATCATTTTATTAGCTGGAGTTCTCCCAGGATCAGTAGTTGTCCTGGAATCTTGTAAACAGTGGATCCAAGACACCTTTGGGTTTAATCTCTGGCTTCTCCACTTAGTTGTGCGATCTTGGCCAAAACACATCTCCCTTGGTTCCAGTCCCCACATCTGTCGAATAGAGAGCACTAAATTCTTATTTTAAATGCTGTCCTAAGTGTATGACTACTCAAAAAATATTTTGAAAATAAAAGAAGGATTTTGTGATAAATTTGCTGACCCCCTACCTTCCTCAGCAGGTGTCGTTGATGTTTCCCTGTTCAGCTCTAACTCTGAATCCTTTGCTTTCACCACGAAGAACAAAGTATTTTAATGGGTTTCGTAACCATTGCAAATAGAAAGTTGCCACTCCTGTTGCTCACACTTTACCAAGGGAGCCCTTCCCTATGTATTTGTTTTAAGTCTAGCGTTCCTAGTTATCAGGCATTTTTACTTAGCTACACACCACGTTAACTCCGCAAAACCACAAAAGATGTATTGCCCTTTCCAGGTCACCAAATGTTGCTCCGCATCAAGGTTGTCCATCACAGATTGGACCATGAAGTATTGATAAAGCTGGTTGTTAGGATTCAAAATGCAAGGCAGCCCGTAACATTTATAAATGCTTGCAATGATGGAAAAACTAAACAAAAACAGATTGTTTTGAGTATACAGTGCACCTATGAGTTAAATATTTTTGTGTGTTGATGCAGTGTAATTTTGAGATGTAAAATAATCCCTGATGCATAACAAAGCAAGCTCGCCCTTACAGGTGAAAGGATACACTGAATATCTAATAGCATGTTGTGAGAGAGTAATACTCCTTTGGGTGGAGCCATAGCCCATTTTGTGTAACAGTAGGTCCTACAGACAACTGCACTGTCAAACAAGACTTAAAAACGGCCATCATGCAGAAAAACCACACTACTGTAGACTTTCCAGAAATAGATCCTTGATTGTCATGCTGAGACCTCGTTTTAGCTATTTTGTGCTCTGTTCTGCTGAAGAAATTGTTCTGTATTATAAATGTTTGGCGAAATCCTTTATATCTGAACCATCAGCGTCCAATGGCGGGCCAGATCTAATGAATCTCAATAGCATGCATTTACATAGTGGATCTGGTCCACCTGGAAAATTTTCAACACCCATTACCTAAATTTATAGTTTTGTGATTTTTAAGAATAAACATTTTTGTTCATAGTTTTTAATGTTCAGGCCAATTTAACACCAAGCAAAAATAAAAAAAATCTAGCAAACTAAAAAATAACTGGGGAAAAGTTGTGGACTCAAATATTTTTCCATCTTTTACTGCTGGAAAAAAAGGGGAACACCCGTTTTCTGAGATTTGCACAAATATTGCATATCAGTTTAGTCCATATTTGCTTGTGTATACCGAAGTTATTGTAGGAAGCTAGCTCTTCATATAGTTGACCAAAATGAGGTACACTGTGTAAAGAGTCCAGGTAAACCACAGTTGGCTGATAGAGGCACAATTGATAACCCAAATGCTCTCTCTTGTGGTAGTGTGGGCGAGCAGTCAGGCTTATCAGAGGGTAGTGCTAAGCATTTATTGCACATACAAAGTCAGTAAGTGAGGCACACTCCAAGAAATCCAACACCAATTTATAAAAATAACACCTTTTTATATGCATTTAGATACTAAGATCATCGGAATCGGGTAAGTTCTTTTCGAGTTATGAATTTTCATAAGTTTCAAAAGTTAACACCGTGCAATTTCTAGAGCGGTAATGTTCTCCTACTGGGGAAACATGTATTGCATTTGGGCACTTAACAGCAACTAATGGGAGGGACCCTTCTCCTGGACTTAGGGGGAGTATGGGGTATGGTCCAAGGCCACACCAACAGTTCACCTCGGGAGGCTCTGGGGCGTCCGGGTGCAGAGGTGTTACAGCATCAGGTGCCCAATTCACTTAAATGGAGATTGGTCCAGTTAGAAAGAGGCTGCAAGCAGGGACTAGGGGACCACTCCAAAGGAACCCACAGGTGGGCTCGACCCTTGAGATGCTCGGGCATGTAAGGATACCATTGGTCCACTTCTTCTCGAGCTGTGGGGCTCGGGTGCAGTGGCGTCTTTCGGCGTCAGGTTTGTGTGTTGGAGTCACTTGTGGTTGGAGGGGGCCTGCAGAAAGAGGCTGCAGGCGGGGACTGAAAGTCCAGTCTGGCTAGACCCAAGGATGGGCTCGGTTCTTGTGGGCCTCAGGACCCCATAGGCACCATCACTCCCTCGAACTCTGGCTGTGAGGCGCGGGTGCAGAGGCACTTAGGGTGGCGGAGGTCAGAGGCTCTCTTTGTCTTAGTTTCTGCTGCCGAGGGGCAAACATGATAGCTGGGCCACTCCCAATGTGGGTCTCACTGTCCCTGAAATCCCTCGACATGCAGGTTGGTTTTCGTTGGCGTTGGTGTCCGGATTGGACACAGCAAACCTTGACTGTGCAGCTCCTGTCGGTCCTGGTGTGCCCACACTTGGAGGTAATATGGATCTGACCTGTAGGAGCACGGTGACCTTCCTGAGCTGCTGCAGCGTTGGTAGTCCCAGTAAGCAAGCAGCAGGTCGGTGAAGCGGTCCTTGCTTCTTTTGGTGCCTGCGCCTGCAAGGGAGTAGCTCCTCTATTCCAAGGAAGTTCTTTGGGATTTTGTTCAAGCAGTGGCAGCCCTCCAGGTTTCTTGGAGTCTGCACAGTGGCAGGACGAGTCAGTTTCTCCACGAGGGTCGGGTGCAGCAGGCAGGCAGGCTGGCAGGGTTGGCGCCACGGCAGTTGTGCTCCTCTGTTCTCGGGTCAGCAAACTTCTCAGTCCATCAAATCTGAAGTCCTGGCATCATGGGTGCCACTTACATACTGTATTTAGGGGCATTACAGGGTAAGTCGGGTAGTAGGCAATTGGCTACCAACCTTTAGGGTGACAACACCCTCTTTATCACCACTTCCTATGGGAAGTAGGCATAACCCTGACCCAGAGGACCTAATTCAACACAAAAAACAAGAAGGAGGAATTTTCCCAGTCGTTTTCACTTCGGGTAGCCCACCTTAGCGGTGGTACTAGCCTGAGGATGTAAAGTTTTCCTGTCTAGCTAATTTTCCCACCTGTCCTGGTGCCAAATGGGCTCTGGGAAGGGGGTGGCATTTCCCCTGTCTGGGGGAAGCCAGGGTTGCATATCACAGGCAGTGGATGCCTTTGAAGCCTCCTGCTTTGATACGCAGATTACTAGTCATCCTGCTTGTATGAGTTGACAACATCTGCCAGAACAGAGATTGCTTCTGACCTCAGTGCATGGGCTCTCACCTCCAAGGGGGTCAGAAACACATCTGTGATGGCAGGCTGGACAGGACCAATCAGCCAAAACACTAGTGGTCGGTAGGTACTCTCTGGGTGCATGTATTAATAAATCCATCACTGGAATCATTGTGGCTTTATAAATACGGGGTGTTTGATACCAAACACCATAGGTTTAAGTGAAGCCATTATGCAGCTGAGAAACTCGTTTTGACCAGTGCCCAGTACATACCGTAAGATGGCTTCCTTGTTCACTTGTCCTGTCAGTAATTAAACTGGCCAACACAGGGGCATATCTGCTTATGTAGATATGTCCTCACATGTAATATAATGCGCCCTGCCTTAGAGCTGAAAAGTCCTGCTGTAGGGGTGACTTAGAAATATTACATGATGTGTTAGGGGACATTGCACACAGGGTGTGTGCCATGTCGCGTTTTCACTTTTTAGAGCACCTTGTCATGCAGCCTGCAGTGGCAGTCTGCATGTGTTTGGTGCTGGTCCCTTAGAGTGGCACAATATATACTGCAGCTCTTAGGGACCCTCTTTGTTACCTATGCCCTAGGTACCAGGGGTGCCACTTACTTGGGACTTACAGACGTGCTAAAGGCCTAGTCAGTTGGGGGATCAATTGACCAGTGAACTTGTTTTGGGGAAGGAACACTGGCACTGTGGACCTGGTTAGCAGGAACCCAGTGCACTTCAGTCAAAGATGCATCAAATACCAGGCAAAAAGTGGTGGGACTACTGCAAAAAAAAAAAACATTTTCCTACAGGTACTGTTTGTGTTATTTTCCTCTCTGGGTGTGTGTTTATGGCAGCTAAACTTACCACTAGTTTGGCAACATAAATAGAGTTTCAGAGCTGATGGACGCATTGCCCGTAAATGGAAATCTACAGATTTTATGACGGTCATTTCTTTCCTTCCTCGGTTGCTCATTAACTACCAGAGTGTAATTTAGAAATCACCTGGCGTGAACTGTGCTCCAACTTGGATGAGAAAAAGTCGCAGTAATACGAAAGCAGTGAGTTCTAAACTTGTAACCTCTTCATTGGCTCTCTGAAATTATCACACTGGCAGGGTTAAGACCATGCTACCAACTTTTGTTTTTTGCGTTGAGTGTCCTAAAATTCCTTCCTTAAATATTTATACATTTTCTTCATTTTTTTTTTTTTTTTTTTAAAAGTCCAGATACAGTTTTAGTTAAAACTTGGTAACTGTAAGACTTGCATGCCAAAAGAATTAATGTTAATAGCTTTGTGAGGGTGAAGTCTGAACCCTCCTTTTCTGTTTTTGAAGTCTTGACAGCTAAAAAGTTTGATGGAGCGCCAAGATAATTTGTTTAGTTGCCAGCCTGATCTCTTTAGGATAGAATCGGAGAAACATTCAATAGAAAAACCTTGGCATCCGAAAGAGTATTTCGTAGGCTCTTCAGCTTGAAGAAGTGTTATAAACACACTGTATTGTAAATATATATATGTACATTTTATGACAGTGCTCACTGATGGCGGTTATTCAGCTGTAGAAGTCACCCTTAGACGAAGGGCAGGAGCCCGAAACGCGTCGGCGTAGACTTTCTAAAAGACTTTGTGCTGTTGGCTGTGCATCTGCTGTGTTTGCAGTCTTCAATAAATTGGCAGATTTATTCACCCGTCTGGGCTCCATCTTTTGAGGCAACTCTTTTGTGGATTTTTAGCGGCAAGTCTAACCGCGATGGAAGCCCTGCCGCTGTAACGGACCCTGACGATGCCGACGTGGTTTTCGCCGTATTGGGACGAGGTGCTGCATTGGAGGCTGGTAATATCAACGGAGCAGTTGGCATCGTGCAACAGCCACCCACTGGGGTTTTCTACTCACCTTACAGACAGCGCGTATGCCAACTCACTGGAGTAACACGATGTTAGCACTACGAGTACCATAAGGCTGCAGGGGCAGCCACGCCCACTGGGGCAGGTACTATTTTTATGACAGTGCTCACTGATGGCGGTTCGTTCAGCTGTAGAAGTCAGCCTTAGACGAAGGGCAGGAGCCCGAAACGCGTCGGCGTAGACTTTCTAAAAGACTTTGTGCTGTTGGCTGTGCATCTGCTGTGTTTGCAGTCTTCAATAAATTGGCAGATTTATTCACCCGTCTGGGCTCCATCTTTTGAGGCAACTCTTTTGTGGATGTATATATATATATATATATTTTGAGTGACTAGAGTTGAGTGACTGGTGCAGTTTTGTCAGAGGTGTCAGTGTACCTGTGGGGGCGGTTTGTGTGTGCATGTATATATTCACTGAGAAAACAAATATTAAAGTGGCGTTATTGTAAGGTGAAAATGTCAGTTAAAATTTCACATTTTAAACTAAAAACACACTGAAATTCACCAGTTATAGTTTACTGAGCTATATGTATATATATGTGTGTGTGTATATATATATATATATATATATATCACACATGCCACCATGCACTGCTTATGACCTCACATATTACATCCCTAATAACATGTTAAATGATATTTGTTAGATTTGGGGGTCTCTAGTTGGCATAGGTAGGTACTTGTGACAAATAGGGACCCTTGCGTCTAGTCAGGGTGAGGGGCTACACTCCTAAAATAACCCCTGCTCACCCCCTTGGTAGCTTGGCACGAGCAGGCAGGCTTATCTCAGAGGCAGTGTGTAAAGCATTTGTGAACACATACAATAATACAGTGACAACACTACAGATGGACACCACACAGGTATTTATAAAAATAAGTATTTTTATATAGACTTAACACCAGACCAAACGACAAAAATCCACAATACTGTACTCAAAAATAGACTTTAGAATGTTATAAAATAGTTCAGTTCTCTCAAGTTGTAGATGCGACACTTTACTCTCAATGTACCTTGAATGCGTAACGCAAAGAAAACAAAAGGGTCGCAGGGAAGGTGATGCGTCGGTTCCTTACACTCAGGGAGTGGATGCGTCGGTTCCTTACTGCTGCGCAGGGGAGTTGATGCTCGCTTCCTTACTGTGTGGGGAGTTGATGCGTCGGTTTCTTACTGCTCTCCGGTGCGATGCGACAAGATGGCACCTCGATGCGATACTCTTCTCCGGTGCGATGCGACAAAATGGCGTCTTGGTTGCGATGCGACAACGTTGGTGCGATGCGTGCATGCCCGACGGCCGTGCGGCGACTCGATGATCTTTGGAGCCGCGACAGGCCCTGCGACGCGCTTCTCCGGTGATGCGACGATGTCCTCTGTGGCAGCGTCCCGCTTCTCCGGCAATGCGCTGCACTTCGGCGATGCGATGATGACAGCGGCAGCAGCGTCTTGCTTCCTCGGCGATGCGATGACAGCGGCGGCGACACGCTTCTCGTCGTTGCGTCGCGCTTCCAGCTCCTAGCGACACGCAGTCTCTCAGAAGGCCCAGCACAACAGCAGGCACTTCAATTCCCAGCAAGGGAATTCAGGGGGGAGCTGGTTGGTGAAGTCTTGTATCCCTGAGACTTCAGGCAGGAGGCAAGCTCTAGTTCAAGCCCTTGGAGATTCTTCTTCAAGTTGATAGAAAGCACACTCAGTCCTTTTCTCCTTTCTTTGGCAATGAAGCAACCACTGCAGGCCAACCGCCAAACACACAGCACAGGGGTAATCTCCTCCTTCAGCTTCCTGGTTCTTCTCCTCAGCAAAGGTTCGTCTTGATTCCCAGAAGTGATCTAAAGTTCTTGGGTCTGGGTCCCAATATTTATACTACTTTTCTCTTTGTTCTCTGAAGGCAGAGAGGCCTTTGCCTAGTCCAAAACCAGTTCTGGTCAGTCCTGGAGCACTTTGTTGACAAGACTCCTTCTTTCCTTTCACAGTGTAGGCCAGGGACATCAGACACACCACAGGAGGTGGAGCCAGCATTGTGGTGGAAAGGCACAGCCCTATTCAGGTCCCAGGTGCAACTCCTCCCACCCATCTCCATGTAGATCTCTCTATTCAGCCCTGTGCTGACTCACCCTGTCTCCTGGAAGCCCCCAGCCCCTGACACTCAAACTCCAGACAAGGAATACACAACCTAGCAGAGGCAGGCTTGGATAGTTAGGCAAGAAAATACCTACTTTCTAAAAGTGGTATTTTCAAACACAGAATGTTAAAACCAACTTCACTAAAAGATGTATTTTATCATTCTGAGTTCAGGCATACTAAACTCGAATTTCTACCTAGTTCGCTGAGTCAGTTAGGATTATAAGATGTTATATTCTAACTGCCCATTCTGGCCTATGGGGAACAGGTAGCCTTGCAATAGTGAAAAACGAAAATGGCTGTAATTCACTATTAGGACATGTCTCACACACCAGGGCATGTCCTACCTTTTACCTACAATGCACCCTGCCCTTGGGCCTACCTTAGGGGTGACTAATATGTATAAAAGGGAAGGTTTAGGGACTGGCAAGTGGGTACACTTGCCCAGTCAACATGGCAGTACCAGACTGCCCACAGGCTCTGCAATGGCAGGCCTGAGACACACTTTACAAGCTGCTCCGGTGGGTGGCACAACCAGTGCTGCAAGCCCACCAGCAGCATTTGATTTACAAGCCCTGGGCACACGCAGTGCACTGTACTAGGGTCTGACAGTAAGCCAAACAAGCCAATCATGGAGTCACTAATCCATACATCAATTTACCATAGGGAGCACTTGCACTGTGGCACTGAACAGCAGTGGCACAGTGCCCAAAAGCATCTAAAACCAGCAAAAACATAAGAGGCAACAGCAAAAAATGGAAGGGAGACCCACGCCAATGGTGCCAGGTCTAACAATATTGATGACTTCATTGATTACATCTCAAATGACATAATTGATGACAACACTGATGATATGATCTAGTGAGTGCGACAGTTTGCTATACGTTTCTAACACTGAAAGGGTATTTACAGGTATGTACATCTAAAGCAAATTATAGCTTTTGAGCTGCTAGTGAGTGTAAGCATTTGCAACATGGTTGGCCCCCTAATGGAACTTGTGTGTTTGGAGGTTGTGTGCTGTTCATGTATACTTTTCCACAGGCCAAGGGCTTTGCGTAGTAGAAGCATCAACATCTAACAGTGTTTGAGTATGTAAGTAGGGGCTCTCCGCCGTACATTGTGTACAGGGCATTGTCTGTGTGTAGTAGTGTCTGGGCAACGTAATAGGGATTGTGTGTCGGAAGGGAGTACCCACTCCATGAAGAGTTGTGCACATGCTGGAGGCTTTCCATTGTGGAGGCTTGCCCACCTAGTGTGGTTTGTATGTCTGGAGGGAGTAAGCTCTCTTATGTGGTTGGAGTGGACTGTTCATGAAGAGGTTTGTACAGGGTGAAGGTTGCATGTAGTAGTTTTGTCACCTAATGGGGCTTGGGTGTCTTGAGATAGTGGACTGTTCATGAAAAGTTGTGCACCTGGGGAAATATGAACTACTAGAGGTTTAGCCAACTGATGGGGCTTCTGTGTCTAAAGGGAGTGTGCCACAGTATAATAATTTTATGTAAGCGCATATGTTGAGGTGAATTTTGCATGGTTCTGGGCCATTTAGTTTCTTATTTTTTCCAAAGGAACCACCAACTCGTGGGACCTCTACTGGAGTGGCCAATATAGCCTTAGGGATGGGTAGTCCCCAGGGACAGGAGATGGATCATGGCTTAGTATCCCTTAGCTGAGGGGTTAACTCAGAGGGTAGACTGGAGATCCCTGAGGGTGTAAGTCGTTACTTCCACCAGGTCAAGGTGAATGGAGGTCCCTGTCACTACTCTGAAGGACACCGGGACCAGCTAGACCGTGATAGTAGAAAGGCTGGTTTCTCCCAGAGCAGTTCACTGGTCAGGTTTGTAGGTTAACTGGGGCCCATGGGCAGGTCTTTATCTGTTCCATGGCCCTGGTATCCCTGGAGTGGGATGGGGAGGTGACCCAGAGGAGGGTCATAGTTAGTCCCCAGGTGCCCATTGACTGTATTCTGGGTAATGAGTTGCCACTGATGAGAGAAGAGCTCGGAGGGGAGGTTGCCCAGGATGTCCTGAAAGGGCAGGCATCTGGGCATACCATTCCCAAATGGAGGGTAAAAAGGCACAGATGGAAGGGGAGGAAGTACTCACCCATGCTCCTGTTCAGACTCGGGGTACAGATCCTGGGCTGGTTAACCAGTCTCAGGCTAACACCCCTGGACTAGTGGGAAGCAGAGTGGAAAAAGGGTACCCAATACCTGGGGCTTATCCCCCACTCAGAGAAACCTAACAGGTCAAATATCCTGGGGAGGACTGGGACCTAGCTCTTGACACAGACAGCTGCCTCTGTTGGTTGCTGTCATTATGGGCAGAGTTTTCCTTGGGTTGGGGACCGAAGTCTGATCCAAGATGTGGAATGGGCCACATCACTTTGATGGCCATGATTGTACTGACTGCCTACTGGGATGCATCTGTGAGCAAATTAAGGTTAGGTGCTGCACAGATGGGGTCCACGGGTGAGGTAAGGGTTCCCCATGGGTCAGTTCAGTGGCTCAGGAGAGTGTAGACAGGGGGATCCAACTGAATTCAGTGGGGCATAGAACTGGCACAAGTTTCTGCAGTAGAGGTCCATTGTCCATGTTCCATCGCTTACACAGGTATGTTCATCAAGATATTGATTAGTCTCCCCTGTCTTTTGGCTGAAGGGTGAGGTCGTATTGCACCTGTTCCTCTCCGCAGGGTCACCGCCAAACCTTTTGCCTTTTTCTTTCCATATTTTTGCTGAATTTGTTTTTGTTGGCCTTAAGACTTTGTGCACTTTGCCACTGTCAACCAGTGCTAAAGTGCTTGTGCTCACTCCCCTGAGCATGGTTTGATTGGCAAATGCCCAATTAGCGAATGTAATTTACTTGTATGTTCCTTGTATTGCGGTATACCATATACCCAGGGCCTGTAAATTAAATGTGCCAGTGGGCCTGCAGCACTTATTGTGCCACCCACGTAAGTAGCACTCTAAAACGTGTCCCAGGCCTACCATTGCAGCCTGAATGCAGTATTGCACTGCCATGTCGACTTGGCATTTAAACCTGCCTTGCCAAAACTTAAACTCCCCTTTTAATACATACAAATCACCCTAAGGTAGGCCCTCGGTAGCCCATAGGGCAGGTTGCTGTGTAATGAAAAGGTAGGACATGTACTTTTAAGTTTCACATGTCTTGGTAGTAAAAAGCGCCCAAATACATTTTTCACTACTGTGAGGCCTACCCTTGGCATTTTCCTGCCCTTAGCCGTTTGTGCTTGCAGCCTATCTTGGGTCACATGACTGGGTGTAGGTGCCAGACTTTGTGAATTCCTTCCAGACAGTCAGACAATAGAGGGATTAGGTGTGCCTCACTGGCCATCACTGGCAGAATATGGGGATGGGCTGAGCTGAGCGCAGCCCCTCTTGCACCTAAATAGGTTTTGTCCTATCTCCTCACAGCAGACCTAACGATCCTGTATTGTCACTGCAGTCAACTTGGAGCTAGGGCAGGAGAGTCTGGGTATTCCAAGAACTTCAAATAACCTTTCCAGAATCTTCTCCCACCTTGCAGAAGAAGGGCACCAAGGTATAAATATAGGACCTTCAGATCTGTGGAAGGACTGCCTGCTGCTGTGACCTGCTGTGCACTCTGCCAGACTGCTGCTGTACCTGGAAGGACTGCTTTGCTGCCTGGAGCCTGCATCGAACCCTCAGAGGCCAGCCCTGCATCTTCACCTGCACCCAGGATTGCCAGAAGTGACTCCAAGGGATAGTTTGCTGGCCTCCTGTTCAGTGTCACAGGGACATAACAGGCTCCCACTATCTAGAACTCGCACTTGGACCCAGTCTGAGTGTGTCCTGAACCCCAAAGAGGTCTCCATCCACTCCAAGACCCTTGGTTGTGGTGCTAAAGTTGCCCAGATGGGAAATTTCCAAAACTGAGAAATTTGGCCAGAAAGTGCTCTGAGAACCAGGAGAAGACCGTGACCAACCTGCTCGCCTATCCACCTGAGGCGCATCGTCAGTCGGATTGACTCTGCGGCTTCTCCCACTATGTTCTTCTCTGCAGCAGCAAATACCAGTCTATGGCAGTGTCCTTTCATTGGCCACAGGCTTCTTCCAGGTACTGTAAAAGAAAAAAAGGTTTGGACATGCCCTCTTTGAGAGAGCATGTCTCTGCAGTTGTGTCCCGCTCTCTTGTCTTGCTTTCACCGCCCCACCCGCTCTCACTGACCATTGTTGGTGCTCCCTACCACCCTCCCTCCCACTGTTCCTTCCCACACGTCCCTTCTGTTTGTTTCCCATCCCCTCCCGTTGTCCATTCTCACTACTCTCTCCTTTTTCCTCCGCACCTCCATGTGTCTGTTTGTATTTATGCCCCACCTCCTGTTATTGCTTTCCACAGTTCCCTCGTGTTTGTTTGCCACCACACTCCCGCTGACCGTTCTTGCTGCTCCCTCCTCCCCCGTACCTCTGTCTTTTTGTATTTATGCTTCATTGCAAATTGGCAAAGTCGGTAGATTTCGCCTATGCAAAATCTATTGGCTTTCTTAAAAATGTTTTACATGTTTGACAGCAGTTGACCTGTGCAAAATGGCTTAAAGTAAAAAAAAAAAAAAAGGTTCTATGACGCGGCCAGCATTGACCGCGTCATATCATATTTTTTTACTTTATGCCATGTTGCACATCAGCTCAGCTACTGTGCAACATGCAAAAAAAAAAGTTTACAAAGCCACACTTTTCATTTTCATTCTACCCACGGCTCCCACAATTATTTAAAGCAGGGGGAGCCCCGTGGCCCTGCCGGCTACCCCCTACCATCACCCATTGTCTGCTACTGGCGGAAGCTGCCTGGACTGATTTGCTCCCGTCTGGCTGGGAGCAACCTTTGATACTTCTACTGCCGTGCAGGAGCAGTCTTCTGTTCCATGCCCAAGGAGTGCAGATAGGGAGAGGTTTTTCTGCTCCCTACCCACTGGGAGCCTTTCTGCTCCCGTTGGGTGGGAGCAGTTAAGTCCTCCTGGGCAGTGACCAGCAACGTCAAAGAGATAGGGTCCCTGGGTCATTGGTGTGCGTCAGGCCCTGGGGATGGGGTCAAAGGGCCATACCTTGGCTCCGGGAGGGGGTGCCCCATATGCCCTTTTAGAATATAATATGGGGGCCCCAGGGGATGGAGCCACCAAGGGTTGTACCATGACTTTGGTAGAACGATCCCACTCCCCTCCAAAAAATAATACAGTGGGCCCTGTGGAGAACCATGCCATGGCTCGGGCAGGGGGTCTCTATGCCCCCCTTCCCAAAAAATAATATGGCAGACTCTGGGGGATGGAGATGCCGGGGCCATTGGATATCTTGGGGAGGAGGGCACATGAACAACACACTCCCCTTTAATTTTTTAACGTTGCGCCAACACCATAGGCCTGATTTGAAAAGGGCTGCATTGTATTTTTTGTTTAATTTTTTTTTCTTTACTGTGGCGCCATTAAAAAAAAAGCTCTGATTTTGGCCCCGGGGGACTGAGGGGGGCGGGGGGCGGGATCAGGGTATCACGTCCTAAAATAGCTGCCATGCATCTTTGTTGATGTGAGGTAGCCTATCTAATCTTATCTTTTGATCTTAGGGTCCTGAAGTACTACTAAGTCTCTATATATACATATATTTTGTACCTTAATTTCTTAACTTCAGAACAGTTTTCCAGCAAATCACAGATTGCCAAATTTAGTGTAATTCCGTTTGTACATTTTTTCTGTATTGCAGTTCAGTTTTCCCATGGTAAACTGTATGGTGAAAACGTGTTTTGGGACCCCCTTTTTTCTTGACACCTGCTTAACGGATCAACCGAATTTTCCCGGGTAGGAGCTGAATTGGCTTAGCCTTTTTTTAAATAAAGTTTTGTGAGGATTCGTCAAACAGCACAAATGTTGGTTGCACATCAAGAAAACCATTTTCTATGTAAAACCTTGTCCTAACTATACATGGTGGCAACCACCACTGTGGTCTCTCTATCTCTCTCTATCATACCCAGGTTAATGTGACATTGTTTGCTTTGGTTGTAATACCTTGACACATGTTTTAATAAAACAGAAATTCACTTAAAAATAAGGTTACAGTGCTGGTATTTCTAAATTAAATTTAACATTGGAAAAGCACTGATATTTTCTAGTTAAGGATAACCCTGCAACCCATAACTGGCCCAACAGGCATGCAAGCCACAACTCTGACAACAAATTAAATGCTCATGACCGCACCCTTAATAAAATAAGTGCAATTACAAATGTTGTAAGACATTTTACAGATGAGATTATAAATCACATTACGCTTAGCACTACGAAAGAGACAACAATATAATTTTATGGAGTAATATGTTTAAGTGTGTCTCATTTCCTTTTGTTTTCCTTTTTGGTGTTCTTACATAGTGGTATAAATATGGTGAGGTTAATAACCATTTCATTTGGTGTGTGACTTATGATTGCATGACTGTTGTGCAAGTTCTGGATATGGTGGTCTGGGAAATCATCATGAAAATAATTGAGACCTGCCAACTAAATAAAAAAAAATCACACCGTGTGAGAAGGGGGCGGGGCCTCTTGCTGAGAAGCACCTAGGGGGGACTTGTGCTATTACCCTGCCCCCAAGCCCTCTCCTTTGCTTGCTGAGGCTGGTGCCAATGTCCTGAGGTGTTTTCACACCCCTTAATGGATGTCAGCAATTCAAAGCCTCTGAAAATGAGCTGAAAATTCACGGTTTGATGGTTTTTAGCTGGTTTTCCCTTCAAGCGTGTGATATCTGCTCCTCACTGTGTGATATCTGCTCCTCACTGTGTGACCATGTGAAGGGAGTAGATCTGTTTCACATGGTGGCATCGTGTGGGTTGGTAGGCTTGATAATTGTAACATTCATAAACAGTGTAATTATTATTGGACGAACTAGTGGCTGAGTGGGTCTGTCAGGATTTGAACGTCAACATGGCTTGCCAGTTCGGCTGGACTGTTCCCATGAGGCACAGGGCCAAGACTGATTTGCATATAGCTGTGTCTGAACTGGGGTGGCGAAGTGAGCTAAAGAACGATAATGGATTCAACCCAGACGTGTGACTGAGGGTGAGTGTCTGATAAGTTTCAGCGCTCTGTCCATCATCTCTTTGTGTTTGCAGGATTTGAACATGTGACAACTTGGTTGCACATAGACCTCTGGTGCAGATGCCTTTAGTCCCCTCTGTTGTTTGCTAAGGTTGATCTTGTGTCTTTCAAAATAGACCGAAACACTTTGCCATGTGATGTGACATTGCCCTACATGCATATTACATTTTTAATTCAGTATTAAAAAATGCACTAGGTGTCCCCATAAGTGACTTCGATCCTCCATAATTGGACATCTCCCACAGCTGACTGGCCCGCTTACCCCCACATATGGGCCCTCATACTGACCACCTCATACAAACCTCTTTAACTTAGTCGACCTAAGTTTATCTCCTGGCCTACAACTGCCCCTTTGTAACAAAGATATCTACTCTAATACCAGTACTAACACTGACTGTTTATTCTTTTGTGCCTGCAGATGATATGATGTTGGCTACTGTAATGACAGCCAGCGATGTTACTTATGGTTTACTCAATTAAACTGATTACCATAATGTCAAAAACCGAGTATTCTATGCTAAATATATATATCATATATATGTCATGTGCACCCTAGCCCCCTCCCTTGCCTTCTGTACCCACTATGGTGCTCTAATGAATGACAAACGTCAAGCACTATCTTTACCTTAGTTGTTTTAACAAACTCTCTCTCTGTATTATTTTTTATAATTTGATAAAAATAATTTGAGATAAAAAAATGCATTAAAATGAATTTTTCACCAAAAAAAAGGTTTGGGACATTGGTGGATTGCTAAGAGGCATATGACTGGCAAGGCGTTCCAGTTGTCACAATTTGTTTTTCTCCCAAGGTTATAGTCACTAAGTATGTGAGCTTATTTGTGAATATATGTTGATGGCTTTTTTTTAAACATGATTTTGTTTGCATTTAATCAATACAAAATAATTGTACAAACAGAGAGCAATAATTCCCGTCCCTTGGTACATAGGTGTTCACGTCTTAATAAATAAGTCTCATTACTAGTATCGTTCTATTCTCATGCAAGACAAGTAGCCGGTGTCCAATGTTCGGCAACCTTCTGATAATACACTAGTACTTTCTACTAGCTAGATTGCATGATGTAGCACGCATACCTATCCGTATGCTTTGCTGGTCAGTATGTGTGCAGCCTGGATACTCTGGAATCGTGCTTTTATTACTCAATTGGTGATTACAGCAATCATAATGGCAAAAACGTGAGCAGTTATAACAAAAAGTAATGCCCAAAGAATTCGAAGTCACCCGATGGTCCCAGTGGGGTTAATTATCAAGAGAGAATAATAGAAGGCCAAACAGAGGAGTAAAGTGACTTGTCTGGGGCAGGAGTCCCACGGGGGTGTGGCTACACGCCATCAGTGCAATTGAACTATCTCACTTCTTGGAGTGATCCCTCAGCTAGGGGGTTCCAGAGTGTCCTCCGCGAACTGCAAGTTCAACATAGCGGCGTCTGGTGTAGTATTATGTTGGGTGTCCCAGGCATGGAGTACCTCTGTCCACAATGGTGCCAACGGTCGGCGCCAAACTCCCTGGGCATTGTCCCTGAGCAGGGCTCTCTCCTCCGCTCTGGCCCATATATCAACATTATCTCTCCAGGTTGCAACAGTGGGGCCTGTCCTTGACATCCACCTCAGTGCTATGCGCCATTTCACTAGTATCAAGGCAAGATCTATAAATCTGGTGCACACCTTACGTTTCTTGGGCCTAGGGAATAAGCCCAAAAGGCAAACCTCTGCAGTACAAGGAAGGGAGTGCTCCAGTACACAATTAAGCGCAACAATCACAGCTTCCCAGAAATCCTGTCACTCCAGGCAGTCCCATGTCATGTGTTCAAACCCTGCATCAAGTTTTCCACATCTTGGGCAGACCCGTGGTTCACCTCCATACAAGACCTCCAACCTATGGGGGGGGAGAGGGGGGGGGCAAGTATACCATATGCAAGTAATTAAATTGGATGTGTTTAAAGCTGGTGTTTCTAGAGACTCGCAGCCTGACTCCACTCTAGGTGAGTCAGGTCTCTGCCCACCAATAAAGCCCACCTCTCCTGGGCCGCAGTGAGTGGTCTCATGGCCATGTCTAACTGTGCCCTATAGAATATATGTTGATGGATGTGCTAAAATTCATATAGACTCGGTAGATTGTTCATGCTCCTGTTTCCCGTCACCCAGACAAGGACATTTTTACCTTGTTCTGCCTTAGCCTTGTAAAACTAAGTCAGATAAGTTACTTATTTGACCAACCTGGAACGTAGTATGTTAAAGTACTTTACTGTACTAACAATCTTAAAGACCACAATACGTATAAATGGTGCTAACTTAATGTACATCATGACTACATTTCAGAAGTGAGTTTGTTGAATATGTATCACACGGATCTATAAAGATGGGTATCCTACCCTTTTCCTCCTCACATGCGTTTAATTATTGCTTTATAATCCCCTGCTTGTTAACCAGAATTATGTAGCCCACAATATCAAGTATGTTTGACTATGTAAGCTGGCAGGATGGCTCTGTGAGTTGAAACCTCGCCATTGGAACATGTTGCTATCAGCAGTTCACAAATTTGAATACCAGAAAGGCCGGCTCTGACTTCAATCCATTTGGGGTTGATAAATTAAGTATCACTAAATTGAATAATTGACACCTTTTGTTTCTAAGTTTAGTAAATACCAAAAGTACTATATAAAGTGCTAAGTGAAAACAAATTAAGTGTCTATTTTTCTTGAAGGACAAGTGTTCAGTAATACTCAAGAGTCGCATAGTTGTGATGAGCTATAATTGACCACTGTGTCTGTATTTTACCTTATTTCTAGCATAAACCCTATCAGTTTATTGCTTTGTCTTGGGGAGATAGATGAAACTGCTCCTTTTTGACCCAAAATGTCTCAGTTTCAGCTTTGGTGTGCATAAACAGTGTGGTGTTCTACAGAGCAGGGATGAGGAGATTGAGGGGTTGATGAGATTGTCACTGTTTGTGGTTCACATGTGAATTATTCACACATTTGGGTAGCAATGATTTTTTATTTTCATGTTTGACCGCTCTGCACCACAAGGTACGGGCTTGAAATAAAATTGTGAATTTTGATAATTTAAACGGATTGGGTTCGAAATTGGCCAATCTCTAAAGCGTTGCCTATGATGTCTGAGCGTTGAATACCATCTTATGAATTTAGTGAAACGCCTTTGCCCTCCATTGTTATGTGGTATAAAAAAACCTTTGTGAAAAAACAGAATGTTTGATGTCAAACCAAGTATTTCGTGTCAAAAGTTGTGAAATGTTGAATCCCTTTATGATCTAAAAAGTCCCATTTAATTGTTTTATTCTTATTTGCAGGAAGTTACTGGAAAAGAATTTGGGGAGAAGGATTTTCGATCAGCACTTGAAAATGGACTTCTGTTGATTGAGTAAGTAGTGCAGTCAGGGCTTTAAGTGGGGTGGGTTCCTCCAGGTCTGAGACCCATCAGTCATTTACAACAGACAGTGAAACAGATCTTTTTTTACCCTTATAATTATACACTTATTCTCACAGGAAAAATACACGGATTGATTTCTGAACAATGACTATAAAAACTGTTTAAGATCACCCATGTCAGGAAAGTAGTTCCTGTTTACATTTCACATGATTTACATAATCTTGCATCCCAGAAGTATGTTTGTGTTTCCACGATGTTGTGTTTCTGTATTTTTTTTTGTGCAGCAATAAAAGAAAATGCTGTGCTTACAAGTATGTGTGCGTGTTGTGTGTCTGGAGGGGGTAGTGCAAGTTACTGCAGGAGACAGTGAAAAGGAGGGCGCTGAAGAGGAAAGAAATGAAGTGTGTGATAAGTAAGGGGGAGGTTCGAAATGTGGGGAGAAAAAGGGTGCCAGTGTCTATCGAAGACTACAGAGGAAAGTGGTGTGAAGGGAAGAACGAGAGTGCTCGAGACACCCGGAAGGCTACCACCCCTTTCACAGACCTTTATGTTTAATTCACACTCCTGTTTTCAAAATGTAAATATTTTTCAAGTTTAATTATTTACAACCACAACAAAATCGCTGTAATTACTTAAATACTGCTTTTCAAGCATTGGTAAAGCCAATAGGCTTGGCTTGTTTTAGGTGCATATTGGTCACTAACAATTGTGACTTCGCGCTACAGAGCCTGTGGGGAGAGATGTGCATTGGGGGGGGGGAGGGGGGGTGGTGGTGGAGGTGTAGCACGAGTGAGTGACAGAGATGGCTTTCATTTTGTTCAAGGTGGCGTTTTGCACAGAAATAAAACTCATCTAAAAATACTTGTATACATCCAAGGAAATTTGTTTAAAAAACAATTACACTAGATCAGTCTTTAAATGCAAAATCGTGTGTGTAAATGCATATTATACTTTGTTAATGATTCCCAAAAAATACAAAATTACACAAGATTCTCCTCCAAATGCACTTAGACAATGTAGATGAATCATTAAATACAGATATGCATGGATAGCAGACTCCTCGAGGACAACAGGTATTGTGACTGTGTCAGAGTTGTTTACTTGGGACACAGGCGTGTAGGAAAATAAATGCAGAGTGACAGTACAAAAGGACTATCTTCACAACGTTTATTTGTGTTGCCGAAAGTAAGAACTCTAGTCCTTGTATAAAGAACTGTTCTCTTTAAAGTTCCTTGACTGTGGGTTACTCTCATAAACGTTACATTTGCTTTAAAAGCCAAGAGCGAGAAAAAGAAGGTTTTCTTAGTCATTCCTTAATATTTGTCAGATGTGTGCCAATATATTTGGACCATCCCAGCCAGTTCTCCTCCTAGACAAAGTATCTTCCCCCAAAACAAACAAATTTCACAAGTTACCGTATCCGGCAAGGGTTATAGTGTAGGTTACCCCCTGTGACAAACCTTACAGGTAGAATATTTGAATTTTGGAAATCCTTATGTTATGTCGTTTTAGGAAGGGTTCTCTATTGTTTTACCAACTGTCATTTTGTACATAGTTCTAATATTGACTACCGAGAAAGGAGTTTTGACTCTACCCAAATTTTGATTTTCCTCTGTACAGATTTGGTTTAGAAAATAGTTGTGATTCTCCATTGAAAAAGAGTGCTTGCATAGCACTTTCTTCCTTGTGGGGAAACTTATACTTAGCATAGCAGGGCTGAGTTGCTTATGGTGACAAGCCACTGATCACAGCCATAGGCCTGATGTATTTATTATGAAAAGTTATGACAATGGCATCAGGCTTTACTTATTGTGAAATAATAAGTAAACAGCACTAGGCCTTTAAGGGTGGATTGTCATTACACTGTATTAAAGCTTGTAGACAACTATTTTGTTACAGGGACTCTTTCGCGTTACCGTAGTAGGTAAGGATTTTGTTGTTGGATATTCCCTGTGACAAACCCTACAGGTACAAGATTTGCACTTTGAGAATCCTTGTCATACCTTTGAAGGAAGGGTTGTATATTGTTCTGCCTACTGTAATTTTGTGCATATTTGTAATTTTATTGCTGTCTACCAATAGTTGGCTTGTTGATCAGCTTACGCAGCATCCAGTTGGCCTGAGATGATTATGGTAGCAAGCCAATGATAAAGGGTATTGCCTTGATTTGTTAAAAAAAAAAAAAAAATGATATGACCTAGGTCTAATTTCTTCCTTAGTAAAATCTTACAACAAAAACAAAAAGACTTATTTATTGTGAAAATAATATGCCGAGGCCCATAGGACTTTTAGGGTTTTGGTTGCTGCCTCTGGCAAGCACTTGGAGGTGAAGATTTGCAAGGTGATGATCCTTTTTAGGCCATTTTCACAGGGGTTGTCTATTGTTTTTCCAACTGTCATTTGGTATATATTTGAAATTTTGTGACTATTTTTGATGGTCACCAGCTTATGTGCAGCACAGAAGGTCTTGGTCTGTTCTGGCGACAAACCAATGATGAAGGCCATGGGCTTAATTGGTCAATTGAGAAAAGTTATGTTATATGCAGTAGGTCTGATCTGGTTATTATGCAGAATTACAACAAAGGTAGTAGGCTGGGCTTACTTATTGTGAAAGGCATTTAGTAAAGCCAATAGGCATTTAAGGGTGGATTGCGATTGCACTGTATTGAAGGCTGTGAACTGGTATTTTGTTTCATGGAATCTCACACATTAACATTGTAAGCAAGGGCTTTGTTGTTGGTTGTTAGTACTGTGGTAATACGTATTAGAGTTTCTTAAGTGGGACAGAGACTACCATATAAATATATCCTTCACATACATGCAAATACTTAATTAGAGGATCTTTGGGCCAGTTCTCTTCTGTCTGTTGAAGTGTCCTTTGTATTCTAATTCTCCCCATGACAGCATACAGTGTGGGGCAATTGGTTAGCCCACTTTTGCCATTGGCTCTGTTGCCCTTTGAGTTGTAGAATGTAGCCTAATCAAATGTCCACCTGAAAATGAGTGTGCTTTATGGTCTGGGCTGGTGGCCAGTCGTTTAGCAGTCCTTGTTTTCCTTTTATAGGTCCCCTTTCAGTTTTGTGTTTTTGAGGATCCTGTTGCTTCCCAAACAGCACTAATGGGCTGCTCACTCGCCCCTCATTTATTCTGTAGTGTACTGTATCATGTGTAGCCACTATTTCTAAACTAGACAGCCATCTTGGAATGGTATTATGACCTTCATTTTTAGAAGCATTAGGTTGTGGCTTAGTACAACAGTGATGCACTATACACCTTAGCTTTCGAAGATGGCCTCTCAGTACCTTGGCACCGTATTGTGTGTAGTGTATCTTGATTTACTGCTCCAAGGTAGCCAATATGTTGCATCCATATGTAGCAGTTACGTTGGAACTTAAAAATAATGATGCACTGTCTACCATACAATTATAAGATGGCCACAAGCTTCTAATTTTAGTTTTGTAGTGCAAGCATATGCCTGTGAAGTTAAGGTGTGGCATGTTTTCTTTATTTCAATGTTATTCTTTTATTTTAACTTGTATATGCTTTTGGGAGTATGTATGTGTGTTTTATAGTGGATGACTAAATACAAGAATGAGTCTGCGGGTCGATTAATGGATATATAAGTGTAAGAATGAGTGACAGAGTGCATGCATGTTGAGTTATTGCCCATACTCATCAGTGACTCAAATTTAATTGCATTGCAACACAATGGTAGAACTGTACATGCATGTTCGCTTGTAGTGATGCCTAGAGAGAACAAAAATCTGCTAGGAAGGTGTTGCTTTTTTGTGATGGCACCTGCTGGTCAGCTTAGCTTTGTGGTGACAGTTTTTGGCGTAAAGGCTAGTTCTATGCACATATAGTAAATCAAAACTAAATTTCTGAACCAAACATATCAGAAGTTTGCTTCAAGATCTCTGGAGGTTCGCACAGACAAAGCATCTCAGACAATATATTCAGTCAGTATATTGAACCATGCACAGGATGCCATAAATGTTTTACTGCAGCTCCTAGACAGTCTTTATCTCTTCTTTGTAATTGAGACTTTTAAAGACCTTTTCAATAGAAAAAGTGGGCGTAGGCATATTTGGCACTTGTGTATATAGGTTCTTTTTGCTATCGGTTTCTGAAAAATATGTTTAGCCATCTTTGAAAAATGCACCTTTTCCCTTCCTTTTTCGGAGGTTATTTAACTTGTTGAAAGTTATTTCTTTTATCGCTGCATTACTGTGTGTGTACGTGTGCACTCTTGTTTTCTGGAAAATTCAATAAAATAAGTTGAATTAAAAAGAAAGTTGATGCAACCGTTTTAAAAAAAATTGTGAACACATTCTAGTACAGAGCTTCTTTTTTTAATTAAAATTGATATTTCTGACCCCTTAATTTAAAGCTCATACAAAATATTCACCTAAAATGGCATGCATAGTAATATCTGAGTAAATATTTGAGAGCTTTCATGGTGAAAATAGGTAAGTATGTTAACACTCATTAGCACATCAAAAAGTCTATTTAAAGTATAATGTTTTGAGCTTAGGAAAGTAGTCTGAAAAGTTAGGACATTTGTAGAATTGGCAGAAAGCTTTCATCACTCCCAACAGTCCTGCCACACAAATGTCAGATAACAATCTTTGAAGTTCTCTTTCCATACCAATAAGGAAATGAAGGAGATTTTGCAAGATAGTTATTGAGAAGAAAGCTGAAGTATTCTTCCAGGCTCTTAGATATAGCACTTTTTGCAATTTAAGTAACTGGATTTGCTCCAGATTTAACCACTTAATGTATTCATATTAGCCAATAGCGGGATTATGTTCTTGTAATCTTTCCATCCCTTTCTAATCCGACCAGACAAAAACTTTCTCAGCATTGATTCAATGAGGCATGTTACATTTTATTATCTTAGTTTATGAAAACCACTGTGATCAAGCATTTTTGTAGTTGTTCTCATGAAATAAAATGTGCAAATTGTGTGGTAATTGAACTGTAATTGAGTTTTCATTGCTCCCCTACTTCTGTTTAGCTTGATTAACAAGATAAAACCAGGAATCATTAAGAAGATCAATCGCTTATCCACACCGATTGCTGGGCTCGTAAGTATTTTATTTCATCTTGACTTGTACATAGTACTGTTTTGCATGGGTGAGCCAGTGTAATAGTGCGTGTACTATTTTAACTTCTACACTTAATGTGTTTGAGTTTCACAAGTAGTTTTTTGTTAATTTCCCTTGAGCGCATTGCGTATACTGATTTCTGCTCCCCATTTGAGGTGTTTTTTTTGCCTCATGTCTTTTGTTTGCTGTTTGTGATGGGCAACTTTTATAACTTGTGCCACACATGGATAGCAGGTTAATTTCTGTGCCTACACTTGCAGACCTTTCATTGACCTACTTTAGGGTGATTTCTCTGCAATCAAATATCACATAAAAGAATTTTAACTTGATAATGTCCACATGGATAAGCACTCAAACTTGTAAGGACAGTGTACTTAAAGTGGTCCTCCAGTGTAGAGAAAAAAATAATTATTTTTACCCATTCTCGTATCATTAGAAATAACCACCAAATGCATTCCAGAATTTTATTTTGTTTGATAATGTGCGTCTGTCTAATCGTCTATAAAGCAGAGGTTAAAAGGAGGAAGAATTTCCTTAAGGACAAAGTCCTGGAGCGTTTACTTCAAACTAGTTGTTTGAAGAATAGCTGTGCATACTGGGAGATTTTTAACTGCCCCTTCTTTGCTCTTAATGATAATTACCTGCTTTGTCCTCGTATTACCCCTGACAGTTGGGTTTCGCATTTTGCTGAGATCTACAACGCCCAGGCATAGATGTCACCCCTGATGGGGTCTTCAACCTAGTCCTTACTCTTGAGAAAGTCAAGGAGGGGATCTTGGGACTCTCCAGGAGCAAGGCACCGGGCCTGGACTGGGTCCTTCCAAAGTTATATATCACCGAGCCAAAGATTTGGGCTCCCCTGCATACTCCGACCATAAATGCTGCAGTTAGATCAGGGCCTTTGCACTCCTGGTCAACCTTGAATATAGTCCCAGTGTTCAAAAAAGGAGATTAGAATAATCCCCAATGCTATAGATCAATATACCTTATCAACTCTATTGTTAAGGTGATTGGGTGTGGTGTTCTTGACAGACTCACAACCTAGGATGAAGAGAATCGCATTTTATCTGTCCTTCAACATGGTTTCAGGCCCGGTAGGGTGACTAGTGCCTGAATTTTTACTTGATTGTCAACAAATACACAGTGGCAAGGTCGTGTTACATCCATATGGCTTTTATGGACCTCACCTTGGCCTTTTACAGAGTTAATCGTCCCAATTTATGGAACTTTCTCTCACTGGGTGGGGATCAAGGTATTGTTTATTTTTTGTTTTTTGTTTTAGGGATCCTTGTGTGGATACATCTGCTATAATTTGTTATTCTAGGGACTCCACCTGTTCGCATTGTTTCAGTACAAATAGAGAGGTTCAACAAAGATGTAGCCTTGCTCCATTTTTATTTATCCTATATTTAAACACCATAAAGAGCATGATATTAGCGTCCGAAGTAGATTGTCCTCTTGTTGGGAACAAATCAAAACCAGCCCTACTCTGTGCCGATTTAGTTTTTTTAATCTAGAACTGCAATGGGCCTGCAAACTCCACTTGACTTGTTTGTTGCTTTTATGGAAGATCTGGCCACTAATTTTAATAAGTCTTTTGTTATGGTAGTTGGTCCTAGGTCCACTAATACTAAGACTTATGGGTGAAGAATTATACACTATTGAAGATTCAGACTTTTCTTACTTGGGCATGTTGTTCGATTCTAAGCTTAGTTTGAAGCAAAAAATAATGATTTTTTATGGGCAATTTCCTCAGTTTCGCGATTTGCATACAGGATGGGTAGGAAACCATTGAAAGCCATTTTAATGCATACCTATGGTGGCCTTTGGCAGAGACATCTTGGGGGATTTCAAAATCACTCTATTCCAGGTCTCTGAAAACAAGTTCTTCAGGTGCCCATTGAGTGTACTGGAAGGTGTGCCATCTTGTATAGTACATGAGGCGCTAGGTGCGAACTATCTATCGGACATCTTAGCACTCATCCCCTCCTCCAATGGGTAACAGTTTGGACTAGGGTGGAAACCAAATTGAACAGGGATATCTTGATGATTGTGTTTCCCCTTATAATGCTAATTGCATACCATGGATAAGCTGTGTGGAGAATTATTATTCTCCCATGGGGAGACGTGAATTGTTTGACAGCCCGGAGTCAATGGTGAGCGTGACTTGGCATGGGTCAAGAGAAATTTTCTGCTGAGATGAAAAGCTTGTAGGGAAATCCAGGAGTTGTTAAAAGTTTTAGTCCTGGGTATGTGCCCCTGAAAACAGTCCCTTTTGTGGAGCCTTACCTTACCCTTATAACTAATAATCATCGTTTTATGCTTACAAGATTTAGGTTGAATTTTCTGCATTTGCTGTTAGCTGTACTAAAAACCTGAGATGAGGTCAAAAACCTAAGGCCCTGTAGCTCCGACCTTGTGTTGCCACAAGATGCCATGCACTTCGTGCATTTTATGAGAAACCCAGGGGAGATTATATCATTCTTATTTTAATGGGTCTCAACTTTTATCAAGTCTGTCCAGTCCTAAAGTTTTCACAGTTGGAATTATGATTTTATTTGTTATTCTGTTGCTTACTTTTTAAGCAGTTCATAAAAAATATGGGAAGCTGTGGACTGTTGATTTTAGGTGTTTTTTGTTTTGCAAATGTAATATTAAATTTCCTAGTGGTTTTTATTTCTGTTTTATTTATGATAACTAAAGTTGATCCACATCTGTCTTATTTATTTGTGCCTAGTTAAAAAGGACGGGTTCATTGAACATCTGGTTGGGGACCTGCATAATGTGACTCTTTGTATTTGATTTTATGGTTTTAATGTGTCTTTTGTGTTGTACTTTATGGATGTTTCTTTTATGGTTAGTTTGTATTTAACAGAATAAAGAAAAATGAAGATGTTGGTGATACTGTGTGTTTTAGCTTTGAGATCGACTGTGACATTGAAAAATGCTGCTATTATTCAAATTGACAAAGTTGGGCATACATATTCCTCTTAAGCTGCCCTCTTGACTGTCTCAACCTTTCTGTTTTGCTGCATATCAGTCTGCTTTCATTTTGCCACTGATTGGGTAAAAATCAACTCTTTTGCTTTGTTTCTGCTTTTAGGCTAGTTTGCCAAACCTCATTTTTCTCAGTTGCACCGGTCTTTAAGAAAATAACTGGTTACATGTTAATTTGCATGCTCTCTTAGGAGAGACACGTTTGACATTTTGCGGATCCTCACTAGAATCAATCAAATTTACTAGAAATCCTTAGAAAAGTATTTTCAGTGTTTATTAAAATTCATCTACACTTGGCCAGTCCTTTGATTGTCACATGATATCAATTTAAAATGCTTAAAAAGTGCGTGTACTGAGAGTTGGGTCACTTAAAGCATACCAGACAGGCTGAAACTTGACAAAACTCCACAATTGATGACCTTAGATTGGATGATCACCTTGAAAGATACTTTTAAACATAACCTGAAATTCCAGTTGAAATACCAAGAACATTCTCGTTTTCTTGAGGACTTTGGTGAGGGATCTAAAGATTTTGTCCAGGCGGTCCAGCTGACCAAGAAAACGCCCCACCCCACCCTACACTACAAACAGATTGCCACATGAGGAAGAGCATGCCACATAATTCCTTAAAATTAGCATAGCGGTCACCTCTGCATCTATATAAAATTAACAAAATGTATGGAAAATATGGTGCCCCAGCCTAATTTGAGGTGGCGTGGCGGGCAAAAGAAATATGGGTTGGAATGCTACCCTGAGTGATTGCCAATGGTTAGATTTATTACAAGCATCCACATTTTGTGTTTATATGTACCACCTTAAGTGGCAAAAAGTATGCCCAGATGTGGGTCCCTTGCTACTGTGCTCCTGGAACCAAGCTATACCGACTGAAGAGCCTCAAACAGAGCGAAATCTGTCTTGGGTTGCTTTTGTTCCTGTTCGGAGAGGAACTGGCTGAACTGTTCGTATTTGAGCAGGTTCCTGACTGATTTTCATATAGCAAGGTCAAATCTGAGGTGGCACGGTGGGCAAAAAAACGCTGAGTTGGAATACTATCCTGAGTGGCAGTGGTTAGATTTATTGCAAGCATTCTCCCATCACCTTTTGTGTGTTTTATGCCCCAGCAAAATTCACTGATAAAAGTTTAGCAATTTTAAATACCTATGGACATGAAGGAAATTGACTGTGAGGTATTGAAAAGGATATCCTATAATAGGGAAATTAACAACCGCTAAACATTAACTTTCATGCTAGAAAATTCACGACAAATAAGCTTGACTTCACATTGGAAAACTATCAATACAATTGTATTATGAACCCTAATAATTTTAAAGTGATAAATTATTTAACATCTTTATTTGTGGTTTTTCAAAGATCCAATCACAAAACAGTGTACACTTTGTTTTTTGATACTGAAAGAGGCCAGGAACACACAGACCATGCATAATTTCCACCCAGTATGTTAACATGGATAACCGAGTCACCCTCTTCCCACATTGTTTCCGATGGTGTCATTTTCCATCAGATAGCAGCCCTCCCCTCAAAGACAGTAAATTATTTAACAAAATTCTGCAGTGCAGAACTGCATAACCCTTAATGGGATCTAACATTTTCTGCATATAACAAAGTAATTCTATTCGTACGACTTGAAACCCACAGCCTAGATTACTCGAGACAGCAGTTAACCATACCATTCTGCAAATAGCAGTTTCTCTCCAATACATGTAAATCCCAGAGAAGTGAGTAACAGCTGGTGTGGATAAAGATACTTATATGAAGGAAGAAGTGGGAGCATGGGCCAAATATGGCATTAATTGCATGTTGGCTATGCTTCCTGGGACCATTCTTTCATATCAGTTACCTTTTTTTTGTTCATGGGTGACCATGGTTTAACGTGGTTTTTGAATATGCATTTGATTGGAATATTGACGGGTTCCTAGGCGCTAGTGATGAGACTGTCCTACTGAAGTTTATGAAAGCATTTATAGGAACAGTGTTTAAGACAAAACATCCCCTAATCTTGTGGATCCTTCAGTTGTTTTAGTCACTCCTCTTGTTCCATCTTTCTGCCTCTTGATACAAAACTCAGCATAGTTGCTTCATTAATTTGTTCCCATGGTTATAGTTCTAAAGTGTTGGTAAGGTTTTTGTCTATGCACAGAAGAATAGGCAGAATTTTTATATGCAAATTGTGTCTAATATACTGTTGGAATGTGTCCATAACAATTTAATTGTCAACACGAAATTCTATTAATTTCATGTCGGTGCATTGCGAGTGGTACTCAATTTATCAACTTTACTAGTACTTCAAGATACAGTCTGCAGTGTATGAACCGCGCCCTTTGAAGGTAGTGCACGATATGCAAAATAATAATTGAGATGAACTTTACTATTTAACTGCAGTCAACCTGTTCATTATTGTAACATGCAGAAGTGCTACAATAGCTTATTTTAACTTGGATGTTGTATGAAATTGTATTTAGTTTAAAAAGCTTTATTAGAACAAGTAAAGACCATGGTACAGAATTATAACAACAGTCATAAATGGAGTACAAAGATATCATGAAATGTCTATGAACAAAGAGGGAGGTGAAGAAGTGATATAGCAAACTTTTCCAAGAACTGAAACCAACGCTGAGAACAATCTTAAAGGATTATGTACCATAATAAAATAGCATTTTTTTATTTATTTTTATTTTGTAAGATAAGGAAGAAGGGAAAATAAAAAGAGAGAAAAAAGGGAGGAAAAAAAAATTAAGAACATCCTTATCAAATATTTAGCAAAATCAGCAATAATAAACAGTCTCATGAAACAAAATGTTATCAATAGCATATGAACAATGCGAGAAAGATTTAACACAATACTCACGGTGGTTGGAATACAAAATTACTGTCTTTGTTACGCAATGCAGTAGAGGATAAATAGTGAGTGGAGACCAGAGGGCGTCTTTTCGAAGGAGTTGCTGAGAGGTAGTAGCAGAGACTCTATCTAGCCTATGATGGTTGCAGAGAAGATTCCACCAGGCAGAAAAGGTAACGTTGGAAGCATCTTTCCAATTGGAAGTAATGACCTGGAAAGCAATAGCAAGTAGCAGATCCACAAAAGAACCCAGGGTACGAGCACCCAGCCAATTTATGGAATTACTACCCATAAATATGGAGTAAATATCAAAAGGAAAGTTGGTGGAACAAATGGAGGAAATAGACTTAAATACCTTAGTCCAAAAAAGGGAAATGTTAGGGCAAAGGAAAAAGGAGTGTAAGTATGTGCCAGGGGTATTTTTACAGGACCAACAGTTGGGGGACAGGTGGAACTAAATTTAGATACAGAATAATGGGGTTAAAAACAACCTCTGGTAAAAATAATAGAGTTTGAGTGGTACTGGCATTGCAAGAAGTATGGTGTAATCGTGCCCAAATAGAATTCCATGTGTGAATAGAGAGAGTACGCTACAAATCGGATTCCCATAAGATTTCAGTTTTGCTCTTGGGGCGGGTGGGAAGAGAAAAGTGGAGATACTTATATACGTGGGAGGCCCGAACGGAAAGGGAGGTAGATATCGGTTCTAATAGGGGGTCAGATGGAGAGGAGGATGTTCCAGAGATAAGAGAAAGCTGTTGAGTTAAAAGTAATCTTAAGGAGTCATACTTCAGGAGGGAGGTGACAGGTAAGCAGAACTTAGATTGTATTTCCTGAGAGGACAAAAATTGCATATCCCGTATTAGGTGTTTCACCTGAATAATCCCTTTGACGACCCAATCTTTCCAAAAAATAGTACGGTTAGAGAGTTTGATGGACTTATTATGCCAGCTAGAGGAATCCAGGAATATTTGTAGAGGCGAAAGAGATTTTTTAAGGACCGGGTTAAAAGTCAATATAAATTGTGAAGTGGTTGGGGACTTAAAGGAGCGAGGGGAGTGAGTAAAGTAAGCTAATGAGGAGAAGGGGAACGGATGAAGCGCAGATTCCTCTAATCTGTACCACACCGATACAGGGGGTTCTTCCGAAGAACACAAATAAGGTAAAACCTGACGGATTAAAAAGGAAGAGTGGTATTGACGGAAATTGGGAAAATTGACACCACCCCTATGTTTAGGAGCAGACAAAGAAGATAAAGATAAACGAGCTTTCCGGTTGTTCCATAGAAATTTACTCAATGCCATTAAGAGTTTTACATTTTTTTAAAGGAAGTCTCACTGGTAGCATGGACAAGTAAAAATTGATAACCGGAAGCATCGTCATTTTGGAGGTGTCCGACCTGCCCCACCATGATAAAAATAAAGGAGACCATTTCTCTACCATGCCAGATACCTTTAATAGAACATCTTCCAAATTAAGCTGAACCGTTCTAGCAATTGAAGAGGAGTATTTTATTCCCAAACATGTGATGTAATTAGTGTTCCATTTGAAATCCGACCCTTCGAACATACTTCTTAAGCAATACTTGTTTAATGGAAGGACTTCAGATTTAGAAAAATTTAATTTATATCCGGACAGGGCGGCATAAGAGGATAAAAGATCCGTAAAGGCGAGTAAAGAAGTAGAAGGATCAGAGAGATATAACAGAATATGATCTGCGTAAGCAGTGAACTTGACCTCCATTGACTTATGAGTAAAGCCCTGAAAAGCAGAGGAGTGCCGCAAAGAGTGAAAAAAAGGTTCCAGAGATAAGATAAAGAGCAGAGGTGAAAGAGGACAACCTTGACGGGTGCCTCGTTGAAGAGTGAAGTAAGAGGATTGAGATCCATTAACAAAGACTGAAGTAGTTGGGGAGGAATATAATAGACTTATAAGGGATAAAATAACAGGACCAAAACCATGCCACTTGAGTGCACGCATCATGAAGAGCCAGTGGATGCGGTCAAAAGCTTTCTCCGCGTCCAAGGTGATGGCTGCAACAGGGGAGGAACTCTTAGAAGCAAGATGGATGATATTCAAAAAAGTTCTAGAATTATCTGCTAATGTTCTGCCTGTGACAAACCCTGTCTGCTCGTAGCCAATCAAATCCGGGATAACCTTATTAATACGAAGAGCCAGAACCTTAGCAAAAATTTTGCAATCTAGATTAATTAAAGAAATAGGGCGATAGTTGGCACACGACGAGGGGTCTTTATCCTTCTTTGGAATTAAACAGATCATGGCTTCAAGAAAGGAACCACGGGCCTCTTTATGAGAAATAAAGTGTTGAAAGAGAGATAGGAGATGAGGAAGAAGGATCTGTGAGAAGCAGGAGTAAAACTCGGCGGTAAAGCCATCTGGGCCTGGAGTCTTCTCTTTGGGTAACTGAGCGAGGGCTGACTTAAGTTCAGAAAGGGATAAAACATTCTCTAATAAGGAGCAATCAGGAGAAGAGGAGGGGCGAGGAGGCAGTGATTAGAAAAAAGTATCCAAGGCAGTATCAGAAGGAGAAGATTCGGGAGTATATAATGTCTTGTAGAACTCCGTAAAACAATGTAGTATCTCCTCGTCTTTGAAATGATTAACACCTTTATCATCAACGATATTAACTATCTTGGATCTTTGAGATTTAACTTTCAAATAATTCGCAAGCAGTTTACCGGCTCTATTACGGCCACTATAAAATTTAGAGTTAACTTTAAGTAAGACCCCAGCGGCTTCCTCCGTCGATTTCTTATTAAAATTCAATTTTGCTTGGATTAATTTCTTAAGAGTGTCGTCATTTTTAGAAGAAAAGTAGGTATGTTCAAGATGCTTAATGGAGGTTAATAAGGTAGCTGATTCCTTGAGAAGTTGTTTCTTTTTAATCGCAACATAGTAGATGATAAATCCTCTAGCTGTCGCCTTGAAAGCATCCCAGACAGTGTGAAAGGGGATGTCGGGACTAGCATTAAAAAGAAAAAACTCTGACAAAAACTCTTTGAAACGCTCTAGAAAAATATGATCTTTAAGTAAGTAGTTATTAAAACGCCATCTACGGGGCTTGGAGGGGTTAGAAGGAAGATCTAGACTGATCAAAACGGGTGCATGATCGGAAATAAGAATGGACCCAATTTCGGCATGGATCAGATTAGGGAGGAGATGGGGACTCAAAAAGATATAATCAATTCTAGATGTAGAATTGTGGGTGGGAGAATAAAAAGTGAATTCCAAGTTATCCGGATTATATATCCTCCAAGCGTCCCCCAAACCTCTCGAACGAATCGTATTCACAAAAGTTTTCTGCATTTTATTGGGGATATATCTAGCAGTGGATTTCCTATCTAGGAAGCGATCCATGACCTGATTACAGTCCCCACCCACCAAGAGGTTAGTCAGGACATGAGTGAAGGGTATGTGACATGGATTGCCAGAACTGTGAATCAACACCAGTGGGACCGTAAATGTTAAGAAGAGAGATAGGGGAACCTTCTATAGTAAGGTGCAAAAGGAGCCATCTACCATCAGCATCTCTCTCTTCTTTCTCTATAACAAGGGAAAGGGACTTATGAAATAATGTCACCACCCCATTTTTCCTGTCTTTAGCCGGGGAACAATAAACATGACCTACCCATTGCTTTTTGAGAGAACTAATATCATTATCATTAAGATGAGTCTCCTGAAGCATCGCGATTTTACAGTGTAATCTAGATAAATGGGTAAGCACCCTCTGTTTCTTGACGGGATTACGCAATCCCTTCACATTCCAGGATATTATGCGAACGTTATCAGTCATATTGAAGGATAAAAACAATAAGCAACAGCATGAGCATTCTAAAATTGATAAAACTGAGATTTAAACATGTGGACATTTGTAAACCACCAGGCAAAGAAGTTTGCAATAAAAACCAAAAAAGGATGTTAAAGGAGTAAAAGAATAAGAGAAGAGAAAGAAATGAAAGTGATCCGGAATGATGCATTAAGGGGAGGAGAAAGAAGATATGAGTTATCAGACAGAGATAGAAGGTAAAAAAAAAGGAGGGAAGGGAGAAGAAAAAGAAATTGGGGCTTAAAAAAGTTAGAATATAGGAAATGAAAAGCAAAAGACGAAAACGGGGAGGAAGGAAGAGAGAGAGAGAGAGAAGTAAGAGTGATGGAGGAAAATAAGTTGACAAGAAGCCAAAAGAACTTAGTCAAAGAAGACAAAATACCATAACAATAGAAAAGTGATAGCATGGAGAGGTAGGGACGCGCAGAAAGAGGACAGACAGCAGAAACAGTGAAGACAAGGAAACACGACAGAGACCATTATAAGGAAAAGAGAAGAGTATAATTAGAGTAGAATATGGAGCGACAATTAAGAGAGAATAAAATAAAGAGCGGAATGAAATTGAGTAAATAAATATCACTAAAAACAAACCAAGAGAGAGGCAAATGTAATAAAGGGAATGAAACTTAACATACGTGTAGGAATTATGAACATTAGGACAAGGAAGGGGAGCACAGGGAGGCGGGAAACATCAAGGAAGGGTATCCGTGCTAGACAAGAGAGACACCTATAAAAAGGAGAATACAAAAATTGGTTATGAGAAAGCATACCAAGGAAACAGACCAACAACAGTTACATATAAAACAAATAAATGACAAAAATCAGTCTATCCTGTGGAATAGAAAAACAAGGGTTATGTGAAAAAGTGACAAAAACACATTGAACGAGTCCATAATCAGGATTGTCCGAACTCTGTCTTCGCCCTTGTGACGCAAAATAAACTGTCTTAAGTCCTCAGGGCGGTCAAAAGAGTAGGACCTTTCCTTGTGGGTAACCTTGAAGAAGCAGGGATGCACTAGACCAGTGTTTCCCAAACTGTGGTCCGCGGACCCCCAGGGGTCCGTGACACATTCCCAGGGGGTCCGCAGGCAGCAGTTTTAAAAGCACCGCAAAGTTCCTTCTATAATTAGTAGTTTTCGAGCAACAATAAAACTGTCCAGATAATACCAGTGATTAATGTACCTGCTGGAGTGAGATGAGTGTTTTGTCCAGTGGCAGCTTTGAGTTGTATAATGTAGCACAGAGGGTTAATATGCCTACTGCAAAGAACGTGTACCCTGCATTTTAAAAAACAGTATTTTATGTGCATATTTGAGTGGGTTACTGTTCTTGTCACAGAGATTCTTTTGTTACTGTGCAGTTCATAAGTGACAACTGTAATCTAGCACAGTGACCTATAAACTTTCATCAAAGAGTTGCTTGCAAACTGCATGGTACAAGTTAGTATCTTATGTTTTTTCCCAGTCTTTCATTATCCTGATGCTGCTAAAAAGGTTTATTTGGGTGGAAATACATTTTTATTGCTAAAGTCAATGCTAACCACTGTTATGTTCTGAATCACACGTTTGTGCTTCTCCAGACCAAGCACTCTTTAAAAATGCCGCCTACCAGTATGAATGACATGTGAATCCTACACCTTGTAGTACCCTTTGCCTTATGTAACATTTTCTATACACTGATTTACACGTATGATTCATTGTCTCTATATGTGTGTGATGTAAAGGGCTCTGACACTGTCAATATACCCTCCCCCATCAGTTGCTGCTCATCCCTCACAGTAAAAAACGAGAGCACAAGGAGAGCAAGAAGAAGACCCCGGCCAAGCAGAGCCACTCCCGAACTACACTGCAACATACCATCTTCAGTGCGTGTCCATACCAAGTGAGGCGGGTTCTAACGGAAGTCCTCTATATTCAGCCCACCGCCTCCAGATCTTTGTGTGCCTACGCGGACAACCCCTGGCTTTGAAAATCGGAAGCTCCAGGCCCATATTGAAGTCTAAGCCATTCTTCCATGCTGCTAAGGGGGGCGAGGCAGTTGCCTTCCAGTGACGTGCAATGTCGCATTTGGCTAGCGTAAAACCCCAAAACTTTAGGTGGCGTTTGTATATGTTGCCTCCAATCCCTTCCATAACATGCAGGAGTACAAGCCTAGGTGAGTAGGGAAGGTCCCATCCCAGGACCTCCGACAGGCATGCCAACACTCTTTGCCAGAAGCGCACAATCACCCCACATTGCCTACCGTATGAAAAAAGGTACCATCATCACGCCCACAGCGTGGGCAAAGCGGAGAGGCTATCAGGCCGGCCCTGTTTAGACGAACACGGTTATAGTACACCCGGTGTAGCTAGTTAAATTGAATTAGGCAAAGCCGCATAGCGATTGCAGCCTCTCTAGGGGAATAAAGAGCCTCTGTCCAGTCTTCACTTTCCAATGGGCCTAGATCCTCCTCCCAGGATTCCCGGAGTCTACCCAAAGTGGTGGAACTATTAGTCACCAGGGACTGGTATATTTTGGAGATTTTGTGATCCTGGAGATCCCCCATGAACAATTTGGCTTCAATAGGACTGAAGTCTGGAAGTGACTCCAGTTTAGAGACACTAGGGAGAAGAGCATGGCGGAGCTGCAAATATTTGTAAAATTGAGTCTTGGACATCATAAAGTCCTGTTGGAGTTGCGCAAAAGATTTAAGGGTCGTACCCTGCATCACATCTCCAAGGGTGGAGATCCCTATGGCATCCCAGTCTCGGAAGCCTGCCAGTTGGGGCAGCAATCCATTTGACCACAATGGGGTCTACTTAGTAAGTCTACCCCACCATCCAATTTTACGCAAGGCTTGCCTCCAAACCCGAAACACCACAGTAGTATTAGAGGGAAGGGCCCGACGCATCGGTGCCGAGTAGAGTATGGTATGTAAGGAGTGGGTTCCCATAAGTGTCCGCTCCTATAAGTAGGCCGGGTCAGTGCGATCCCCATACCACCACTCATTCAGGACAAGCAGGTGGGAGGCCATATAGTAGGACAGGTTATCGGATGTGGCCAAGCCACCGCAATAGGTGGATTGGAAACACGTGCGTAAAGCCACCCTAGAGGACTTCCCGGCCCACAGGAATAGCCCCAGCACTGAGTTAACTTGACGAAACCACGACGGAGGGATACAAAAAGGATAATTTTGTAGTTGATATAATAAGCGCGGCAGGGAGACCATCTTGAAAATAGCCGAGCGGCCCGGTAAAGAAAGGGGCATATGGGGGACCATGTTTTCAATTCATCCCGCACCCGCGACCATATTGCTTGGATGTTGCGTTCCCATGAAGTTTCAGCAGAAGATGACAAAAAGACCCCCAGATATTTCATGCCGAGAGTGGTCGTCTGTATCATAGAGGCCCAATGACCAAGAGCCGGCTGAGGGCCAAGAACCCAAAGGGTGGACTTATTAGGGTTCATATATAGCCCAGAGGTCTCTCCAAAGATCTCCATGATCCGGAGCAATCTAGGGCCGGTCCTATTAACATCGGTCAGGAAGAGAAGGACATCGTCCGCGTATAAGGCAATACGATCTGACACCCCATGTGCCCACGCAAAGCCTGCCACCTGCGCATCGATGCGCATCGATGTGTACCCATGTGTACCCATGCTGCCAGGGGCTTCATGGCTAGGGCAAAGAGGAACGGCGACAGCGGGCATCCCTGTCTGGTCCCCCTGCCCATCGAGAACGTTGACGAGACGGAGCCTGCAATACGGACTGAAGCTGTAATATTCGTATACAAGAGTCTTAAATAGGATAGAAACCATGGGCCTAAGTTCAGCCGGTCAAGAAGGGCAAACGGATACGTCCAGCTGAGTGAATCGAATGCCCGATCCATGTCCGCAAGGAAGAGGGCCCCTGAGAGATTGAGTTGTTGGAGAGTATCGACTGCGACATGGGCGCGACATATATTATGCTGTGTCGCCCGATGGGGCATAAACCCGGCTTGATCTGGATGAACCACTGAGGTAATATAAGGTACGAGCCTTATCTTGGCTTCGATGTTAAGTAACGAGATAGGCCGATATGAGGCATGACAATCAGGGGGTCGACCTGGTTTATGGAAGGCCACTATTTCGGCGTGTCGCCAATCTAGGGGCAGACAACCAATCTCCCTCGCCTCCTCTATAGTGTTTAAAAGATGGGGTCCTAATTTAATAGAGTATCGTTTATAGAATTCACAGGGATACCCATTAGGGCCCGGTGCCTTACCCGAGTTTAGGCCGGCCAACGCTACCCCCAATTCGTTCACCGTAAGCGGACAATCCAGGCCATCACGAGCCACAACAGAAAAGCGCTGGGGCGGGATGGCATCCAAGAACCGATGGATCTGCATCTCGGATACCTTCTCCCGAGGGGTATATAGCGTTGCATAATATTGTGCAAAGTTTTCGGCAATTGCATGGGGATTGTCCAGGGGTCCACCACCCGGCCCCACTATAGCGGGGAGGGGCAGGGGACAAACAGCTCCCTGGCATAGACAGTGTAATAATTTATTCGATTTGTCTCCCCATTGATAAATTCTGCTACGGGTAGCCAGCCACACCAACCTGGCCTCCTCCATTAGTAAATCCGCATGGGTTTGGCGCGCAAGGCCAAGCTGACGGCGCGCCAGCGCACCGCTTTCTTCTGTGCTCGAGCGCTCCAAAGCAAGCAAGCGAGCCTCAGATTTCAGCAACTCCTCCTTTCTTGACTGGCGGGCCGCGGCACAATAAGAGATATCTACCCCACGTATCGTGGACTTCATGGCCTCCCAAAGGGGTTCTGCCGCCTCCACAGACCCGATATTTATCTCGAAGTATTGATCTATGGCCTTATCCATATGTGCACGATATTGCTCGTCCTGTAGGTTCCATGTGGAGAGACGCCATCAGAAAGATGGTCGCTCCGTGCCGAGTTGCAACGCTAGGGCTACCGGGGAGTGATCAGAAAGGCCCCGCGGGAGAATGTCTACCCCCTGTACCCTATGGATAGCACCACTCGGGACAAATAAATAATCTAGGCGGGAGAAGGACTCATGAACAGAGGAAAAATAAGTGTAGCCCCGGTCCATGCCGTGTAATGCACGCCAGCTATCTGTCCACCCCATACCAGTCGCAAGGGAGCTCAATTTAGTTGGGAGGCAGGCCATGGGCAAGCCGCCCCGTCTCCAACGGTCCCGGGACACATCCATCACATCATTCCAGTCGCCACCAATAACAGCCATACATGGGGGGGATTTCCTCCCAGAGTGTCCAAAGGCGCTCCACTAGGGTCCAAGACAGGGGGGGAGGGGCGTAGACAGAAGCTAGTGTTACTTGTTCCCCGTAGATGGAGCCCTGTAGTATAACGTACCTGCCCTGTGGATCCACCCATGCTCTGGAATGGAGATATGGAACCCGTCGGTGGATAAGAATGGCCACCCCCTGGAAAAGCCAGAATGGAAAACCTGTGCAAAACCATAGTGGAGAAGACAGGGGGCCCTGGTACCCAGCAGATGTGTTTCCTGAAGCATCAGGACATCGGCATTATCACGTTTGGCCTGTCGGAGGATAGCGCCCCTTTTGATTTTATCAAGAGCCCCCCGCACATTCCAGCTAATTATGCGAAGACCTACAGTATTAGACTGCCGAACCACCATAGGAGAAGACATTTACAATTATCATTGCAAAGGTAATTGAAACATGGGGCAGACCACCAGGATCCGCCTCTTGGAGATGGCACATGAAGAATACAATAACATATACAGTGTATAATAGATGAATGAAATCACTATGTGGATGAGCAGGATCAATCAAGATACATATATCAATGACAGAAGAGCAGAGACAGTGCATAAAGAACTCCCACCCCAATACCTCATAACCATTGGAGCATCTGTTGCGGTCAAGACGGCCTGGGGGCCCCAACGGGAGCACTCCAGGCATCCTGCCAATGGATCCCAAAGAGCCCAATTGATATTTGAGCCCTGTCCCCTGGACCTCGAACGGTCAAACAGGGTAGAGGCCCCTATGGGGCCCCATCGGTCGGGTGATGCAATTGAAGAGCAACGGCCCCATAACAATTATACAAATGCCATGTTGGCGATGCAAGCCAGAAATCACTTGTAACCCTAATACAGCAACCCAGGTCTAACCCCTGACCTGGGGCAGGCCCATGGACCCACCAACAGCCACCAGAAGGCGGCCACCCTAGTTAGACTTCAAACAGCAGGCACAGTGTCATTCCTCCATTAGGAGCATTCCAAAGTACTCACGAGGCCTAGTGTCCCGGCCCAGATGACGAAACTGATCTGCTGACCACACCGCGGGACCGTGAGCGGCGACGAGAGCGGGATCTCCTAGGGGGCTTGTCCTTAAGCTTGGGATGTTGACGAGCAGGACCTCCAGTCGACGAGTCTGAATCCAGAGGAGGCGGCGTATGGGGGTGCAACTTTACTGTCATCAGTCCAGGTGAACACTTCTTCGGGTGACTCGAAAAACCATGTGTGGGACTGGTAGACGACCCGTAGGCGAGCCGGGAAGAGCAGAGCATATGGTATCTGTAGACTGCGGAGGCGGGCCTTGGCCGCCAGGAAGGATTGGCGCTGCTGCTGGACTAGTCTGGTGTAATCCGGGAAAATCAATATCCGATAATTATTATAATGGAGAGGCTCCTTGAGGCGGGCTTGCTTCAGGATAGTGTCTCTGTCATTGTAATTTAGGAGCTTGGCAATGATTGGGCGCGGTCTAGCCCCAGGGGGTGGCTTCTGCAGGAGAGCTCTGTGGGCGCGTTCAATGATAAAACAGCGAGACATAGCATCCGGTGGGAGCCAGCTGTTCAGCCATGTAGTCAGGAACTGTTCCGTTGCACCGGATTCACAGCCCTCCGGGAAGCCCACGAAACGAAGATTGCACCTCCGAGCCCTTCCTTCTGCATCCTCGGCTCGGGAGGCCAATGATTTAGAGATCGTTTCCAGGGACGCGACTTTTTTCTGCAATGCTGCTACGGTGTCTTCGACTTCGGAGACTCTGGTCTCAGCCACCGTGATCCGTTCGGACGCATTTCGTAAGTCCTGGCGGAGAAGCATAACCTCAGAGTCCACCTCTCCTATTTTGGTCTCAAGAGTCGTCCTGCTCTGTGTGATAGCGGCCATAAGGGCTGCGTTATCTGGAACCCCACCCTGGGCGCCCCCGGGGTCAGGCGCAGAGGCTCCCGGGGCTGTGTAGCGATCAATCGTGTTGTGCTTTGCCACCCCTCCGTGGAGTTCATCTCTGGTCATGGTATCGGTAGGGGCCACCAATCAGATAGATGGAGAGGATCTGGGCAAGGTTGAATACGTGGCCAGCAGAGTCAATGGACGACCACCCGGACACCCAAAGCAGGTAAGAGCTGGTGCGGTAATATCTCCGTGTCACTGGACCCGGGTGGAAGCCGTCAAATCCTCAGCCCCACTGGGCACACACCAGTCTGCCGCCGCAGGCAGGCCGCACCGCCGACCCCTAGGAAGCGCCCAGGCACACACCGGCAGGACCAGACCGGCGCAGCCAGAAGGAAGAAAGAGTCGGGCGTACGTCCCAGAAGGACCGCTGTCGTCCCACGCCACCTCTCCAAGGCAGGGGCACCCCGCTGGACTCAGCAGGCCGCAGATCGCCAAATCGTGCGGCCCAGGCACAGTCAGAACTGAGGGCCAATGAAAGCGATCCACCGCACGCGGCGGCTGCCAATATAGCAGACCCAGGCGCCCCCACTGCCAATGATGCAGGGGCCCGGAGGAGGCAAATTGTGACACTGAAGGTCGCCGATCCGTGTAGACCCAGGCGCCCCAAACGCCAATGATGCAGGGGCCAGGAGGAGGCAAATTATGTTGCTGAAGGTCGCCGATCCGTGTGTGCTCCGACCCTGAGGAGCGCAGTCACTCCGCTCTGCAGAAAGAGAATGGCGAAGGCAATGTGCGTGTTACTGGCTCCCAGTCGCCGGCGCCAATGTGCTAAGGGCCGCGAACAACAGGCCCATTCTGGCAAGAGAAGTCGGGGCCTGGCGTAGAGACTGGCCGGACGCGAGCCCAGCGGACGTCACGGGAGCCCCGCCCCCTCAGGCACAGCCAGGCCCGTCGGCTGCGCGTCCGCCCGGCGTGAGTGCCGCGTAGGAGGTGGCCAGTCGCCGGCGATGTCGTCGCGTCCCCCAGATGTTCGGGGGGCTCCGCAGGCGTCACGTAGGAGAGTGCAGACCGATGAGGCAGGATAAATGTAGGATAATGCAGACGGGCTCAGCGGAGCTCGCCTAAGTTGCGGCCGCCACGTTGGCACGCTAGGCCACGCCCCCTCCCTTTTAATTTCCTCCTTTCCTTCTTTTTTTCTTTTTTATAAAAAAAAGAGATTATGGGAGGCCATTTGAATAGTCAGTAGCATTGCCAGAAAAAAGGAAAATAGGCATTAAAGCACGCACGCCATTTGAGAGAGATCCCAACATTAGAGCAACTCAAAATGGCAGATTTAGAAAACACACGTTGTCATGTAGAGGGCACACCCAATAAAGCCACAGGCTGCAAAAAGTGTTGAAATATGCAAAACAGGAGTTAATTCAGTAAAAATGCACTCTCCCTTTTAATTTCCTCCTTTCCTTCTTTTTTCTTTGTTCTTTTTATTAAAAAAAAAGGAGATTTTGAGAGTCCATTTGAATAGTCAGTAGCATTGCCCGAAAAAAGGAAAATAGGCATTAAAGCGCGCACGCCATTTGAGAGAGATCCCAACATTAGAGGAACTCAAAATGGCGGCGGCACCTCTGTGGTGAGCGCGACGTGGGGGAAACAGGTCAAAAACTGCTGATTTAGTTAACCAAAAACACACTACCTGAACCCCCGCGTCAGCGCGACTAAACTATCCGCTTCATGAATGAATGAATGAAGGAACACTTATAAAGCGCGTGGTTACCCAGAGGCATCCCAGCGCTAAGACGTCCAGTAAGCTACGAGAAAAGTAGGCTATGAGAAGATTAATGAAAAAGCAAAGTTTTCAGAAGTTTTCTGAACTTAAGATGTTCAGGTTCGGAACGTATATGTAGGGGCAGGCTATTCCAGAGTCTAGATGCATTATATGTGAATAGTCGACCTCCACTACGTACACGTTTAATCTTTGGTACACAAATTAATCCTTTTTCCCCGATCTAAGGGCTCTGTTGGGTACATAAGGTTTACTCCAGGGACGAATCAAGGGGGGCCTTTTCCAAAAAATGATTTATGGGTGATACACAGGGCCTTAAATTGCACTCTTTCCTGGACGGGCAACCAATGCAAGGTAGCAAGAGCAGGCCTTGCAGAGGAGCGTTTGGGTATATTCAGGAGTATCCGGGCCGCACAGTTCTGTACTGTTTGCAATCTTTTAATAGTGGCCTGAGGAGCTCCCAAGTATAGGGCGTTGGCATAATCAAGCTGTGAAAGAACGAGAGCCTGCACCACCAGTCGTCTCACCGAAGGCGGAAGCAAGGGGAGTAACTTTCTAAACCTTCTTAATAGACCAAAGCAGCTCGCCGCCACTATGCGTGATTGCTCTCTAAAATCAAGATTGCAGTCAATCCATACTCCTAGACTCTTTACTTGCTTTTTAGGAGCAGGAGGGGAACCAAGGCATTTAGGCCATAGGTGATCCACATTTAGGGGAGCAGACTTCCCCAGAAGAGATTAGGCTCCAATTACCGCTCCTGGAGAACGAAGGTCTCGGTCGCGGCACGGAGCCTCACTGAAACGCGGCTATCTTTGCTGCGCGTCAAGCCACGCCCCTCTTATGAAATTGTATTGTTGGTTGACTGGGGTGTGATCCCTGGTCAAGCAGCAACCACAATCCTTGTCAGGGAGAGGCAAAAGCCACCCCTAAATTAACCTGTGCTCAACCCTCTGGTAGCTTGGCACAGCAGTCAGGCTTAACTTGGAGGCAATGTGTAAAGTATGTGTGCAATGCAACACTTCAAACAGAAATAAAGTAACAAATGTCTCACTAAGTTAGATAGTTATTTTTAATAAATAAAACAAGACCATAACGACAAAATTCCAGTCAGTAGAACTGGAGATATGCAAGTTTAAAGATTTCAGTGAAAATAGCTCCAACAAGCACAAAGCACCAACTGTGGATATCTGGTTGTCCTGGACCGAGACAGTCACAAGTTCAGACCGACTGCGATGGAGCACGGGCCAGCTACTTGGACCTAGTTAGGACCGCAAAACAAAGTATCGTAAATCCTGGTTTGTGGTCTGCGTGGCATTGCGAGGCTTCATGTTGTCTGTTTCGATGAAGCTGTGCGGTGAGGCTTTGCATGGCATTGCGCCAGTTCTGGTGAGATGGGGCTTTGCATCGCTTGGCCTCAGTTCCAATGGTGCTGGCAGCTGTGCAAAGAGGCTTTGTGGGGCTTCGTGTCGCTTGCAATGGGGACTACAGCTAGACTTGGCAGAGTAGCTGCAGGCCTACTTCCAAGGGCACAGAACAAGGGTGGCACCACCTAGGAGGGCGGTACTCTCAGATGGCAGGGTCCAGGTGCTGGGTTCAAGTTATTTGAAGCCTGCTGTGTCCCTGAGGCTTCTGATCAGGAGGCCAGCCAACTAGCCCATGTAGTCACTCCTGGGTCCTGGGTTCAGAGTTGCAGGTCCAGGCCTTCCCACCCAGACCAGAGGGCAGCATGCAGCAGGTCAGCACAGCAGAACAGCAGAACAGCAATCCAGCAGAGTGGCAGTCGTTCTTCCTGGTAGAGTATCCACAGTTACAGAATTGTACTGAAGAGTTGGTGTCTGAGGTCCAGTATTAATACCCAGTTGTGCCTTTGAAGTGGGGAGAAGCTTCTAGAGGCTTACCTTTGAAGTGCATAGGTGCCCTGCCTTCCTGGCCTGTCTACAGACTAACTACAGGGGGTATGCAGCGCTTTGTGTGGAGGCAGGACACAGACTACTCAAGGGTAAGTGGGGTTGTGCCCAGCTCCCTCCCATTCTTCCAGGGATGGCCCAGCCAGTCATACCTAAGCTCCCATTGTATGTGGCTGTGTATGAGGAATACACAAAGCCCAGCTGCCAACTGCACCCAGCCAAAGACAGGCTGCAGGCACCAAATGGCTATGGCAAGAAATTGTCAACTTTCTAAAAGATTTAAATATCGACTTCACAAAAAGTTAGGATTTTTAATTACAATTTAAAATACACCAAACATGATCTGGTTACCTGCTCCCATTTGGAAATTAAAGCTTATTAAATGTAATGAGAAACTCCAATGTTATCCTGTGGCAGAGGTAGGCCTTGTAGTAGTGAAAAACGAATTGAAGAGTTTTTCAATATCAGGACATGTAGAACGTAAACGTGCATGCCCTACTTTTTTAAATACATTGCCCCTGCCCTCTGGGCTGTACAGGGCCTACCTACCATAGGGGTGAATTATATTTATTAAAAAGGAATGTTTGGGCCTGGCAAAAGGTTGTTTGCCAGGTTGAAGTGGCAGGTTAAAACTGCACACACATGCTGCAGTGGCAGACCTGAGACCTGTTTAAAGGGCTACTTATGTCCGTGGCACTATTTGTGCTGTTAGCCCACCACTAACATTTCATTTATAGGCTCTGGGCACAGTTAATGCCACTTTACTGGGGACTTGAAAGTAAATTAAATATGCTAATTGGGTATAAGTCATTTCTTCAATGTTTTTAGGAGAGAGCACAAGAACTTTAGCACTGGTTATCAGCCCTAAAGTGTGCAGAGTCCTAAAGCCAGCAAAAACGAAGTCCGGAAAACCGGAAGGTTGAAGGCAAAATGTTAGGGGGAAAACTACACCAAGAATGTCAGATCTAACAGAAATATAGAATCACATTTCAGTTTTCTTGCCCAGAACTTGTTTATAATATAGTGGTTCACCACATTTCTCACTTTGCAGCGTGTGTGGACATTTGTATCTCAAAAATGTAAAAGCATGCATTAAACATTTTTGTCTGATCTCCCGTACTGGATTTCTGTTGTGTTTTAAGGGATGTTTATAGTTGTTTTGGCTGCTCTCTCGTTCTGTGTAACCTATTGAGTATTCGAATTAATTATAACATTTAATGTGAATCGACATGCAGGCGCTCTGCAAATCAAGCCAGATTACAAAATTGGAATGTTATATTATGCGAAAGGTTGACCTTTAGACCAGTATGTATTTCTGTTTATGTACTTGGATATAGATTTAAAAGTTGGTGTATAAAATATTAAAGCGAATACTGCTAATCAAACGCAATTGATACTTTAAAAGACTGAAACCGGCTATGTTGATGGAAACAGATGGCACGGCCGATTAAATGACGCCGCCGTTTCGACTTTTGTTGGTTTTTCTCGCACTTGGTCTTTTAAGTGCTGGCTCTGTGGATTACAGCGGAGTCTAGTGAGATTGTGCTCTGGTAAAAATAACCCGCTGCATATAATGCTGTCATCACCTCCGGAGAGCTTTCCCCTCGTCTGTCATTTGTGTGGTGAATTTTGCCAGGCACAGTTGAAAGACTTTAATGACCTTTTAATTTTTTTGTGATTTTTAACACTCCATTCTTAAGTCAGTTTTGCACAATAATAGGCGATTTCTTACCGTTTTGTACCTTGAATGTTCGGACCGCGCCTGACTCCACAGTGTATTTTTGGACTGTATGATGTTTTAATTGAAGGGGGTACAAGACACCAGATTAATAGGGAGAGCTATAGCTGAATCATGGGACTGGCGTCGCTTTAAGAGCCATAACCGGAGCCAAGGCATCAACTGGGACACATCTACCATTGGTACACCAGGTGCAGTGGCACCGGGGTCCAGGGCCATGAGTAGCCTATTGAACAGGGATAATTGCTGTGTTTTGCACCACTGCCCATCAATATTTTTGGCATGTAAATCACGCAACAAATATAATTAAAAAATATGATATAGACTCTTCAAAATTCGAAAACTTATATTTCCTTACCATGTGCAAGCGTTTCGCCTACACTGTATCACGGCTTTGAGTGGCATTTAAGAAATGATCGTTTTTGAACGTGAAGTAAAACTTACATTCTGCTATCTCCACCACCCTGTTGACCATGCCATTAATGAACCAAGAGGCAAGTTAGGGAAACAGCTTATACAACGCGGCATGAACCACACACGCAATTACAACGAAAGCGTTACCACGCATATATGTGCCTTTTCCACGCAAAATGTAAGTATTTCGCAGGTAACTCCAAAAACATACATATGTATGTATGTATGTGTGTGTCGGCAGGGGAGTTTTTAGTGTTTACGGTGGGTGTGGGTTTTTGGGTGGCAAGTTTACTTTTAGGGTTTAGGTTGGTTCTGGGTGGGAAGGGTATTTTTTAGGGTTTAGGGTGGGTATAGGTTTTTGGGTGGTAAGTGAATTTTTAGGGTGGGTATAGGTTTCTGGGTGGTAAGGGAATTTTGAAGGTTTGAGTTTTTGCAGTAGTAAGGGACATTTTAGGGTGGCTTTGAGTTTATGGGTGGTAAGGAAATTTTAGTGTTTAGGGTGGGTTTGGGTTTTTGGGTGGTAAGGGCATTTTTAGGGCTTAGGGTGGGTATGGGTTTTTGGGTGCCATGGGATTTTTTAGGGTGGATATGGGTTTTTGGAAGGTAAGGGCATTTTTAGTGTTTAGGTGCGTATAGGTTTTTGGGTGATGAGGGCATTTTTAGGGTTTAGGGTAGGTATGGGTTTTTGGGTGGTAAGGGAATTTTTAGGCTTTAGGGTGGTTTTGGGTGGGAAGGGTATTTTTAGGGTTTAGGGTGGGTATAGGTTTTTAGGTGGTAAGGGAATGTTTTAGGCTTTAGGGTGGTTTTGGGTGAGAAGGGTATTTTTAGGGTGGGTATGGATTTTTGGGTGGGTTGGAGTTTGTGTGGCAAGGGAATTTTTAAGGTTTGGGTTTTGCAGTGGTAAGGGAAATTTTAGGGTTTAGGGTAGGTTTGCGTTTATGGGTGGCAAGGTAATTTTAGGGTTTAGGGCGGGTTTGGGTTTTTGGGTGGTTAGGTTCATTTTCAGGGTTTAGGGTGGGTTTGGGTTTTTGGGTGGGAAGGGGATTTTTAGGGCTTAGGGGTGGGTATGGGTTTTTGGGTGGCATGGGATTGTTTACGGTGGATATGGGTTTTTGGAAGGTAAGGGATTTTGTAGGGTTTAGGGTTGGCAAAGGTTTTAGGGTAGTAAGGTTTTTAGGGTTTAGGGTGGGTATGGGATTGAGGGTTGTTAAAGGCAATAAAGGAATATATATAAATATGTGTATATATGTTTAATGTAATTACATCTATATATATAACGAGTATGTGTATTACATGTATGCAGATACATATGTATATGTAAAAATCTATACACATACTTGTATGGATGTGTATAGAAATGCATAAACATATATATATATATATATATATATATATATATATATATATATATATATATATATTTTAAACGCATATGCTTTTACCACGTATGCCTTTTCAAAGAATATGTAAGTATTTAGCAGGTAACTATAAAGCCTTCATAAAAAAAAAAAAATATATATATATAATGGTGTTTGTATATATGTATGGTGTGTGTGTATATATGTGTACATGTGTACGTGTATGTGTATACTCGGCCCCCCTCCCGTAATTAACTAAAAAAGGAGGCCAAGCCCCTGGGGATGGGGTCCCCGGGGCTAATAGAGGCCCAGGGAAGGGGGGCCACGCAGCCCCCCTTCTGCATTAATAAAAAAATTAATTAAAAAACAACGCCATGCCCCGGGGGATGGGGTCCCCGGGGCCGAAATCGGCCTCGGGAGGGAGGGCCGCACGGCTCCCTTCCCAGTTTTTAATTTTTTTTTAAAAATAAGGGTCAGGCCCTGGGAGATGGGGTCCCCAGGGCCCTCAGAATATTAAGAGAAGGGGGTTCACACAGCCCCCCCTTCTAACAAAAAAGAAAAGCCGAATCTCCCCGGAGGCCCCGCCCCCCTCCCTGTACCTCTCGGCAAACGCGCCTCCTGGCGCGTTCTAAGTTGGGGGATTATGTCTCCTTGAATACTGAGGGTCCCTGGGGGCCAACTAGCCCACCAGGTACCTCCAGTAAGCACCACACAGGTGGATTGCAGAGAGGTGGTCCGAGGCCACGCCCCTTCTTACACCACTCTGCAAACGCACCTCTTGGCGCACTGCTGGTGGGGCGATGAGGTCCTCGTGTCCTGAGGACCTCAGGACACAAGTTGACTTCATCCCCCCGAGCAGCAATGCGCCAGGAGCCGCGTTTGCATAGTGGTGTAAAAAGGGGGCGTGGCCTCCAACCACTCTCAGCAATCCAGGTGTGTGGTGCTTACTGGAGGTACCTGGTGGGCTAGTTGGCCCCCAGGGACCCTCAGGAATCCCCCAACTTAGAACGCGCCAGGAGGCGCGTTTGCAGAGAGGTGGGGAAAGGGGGCGTGGCCTTTGTCCAGTCTCAGCAATCCCACTGTGTGGGGCTTACTGGAGGTAAGAGGTAGGCTATTTGGCCCCTAAAGGACTCCCAGCAGCGAAGGGGACTTCAATCCCCATCCAAGAGCGCTCCAGGGAGCGCGTTTGCAGAGTGGTGGGCAAAGGGGGCGTGGCCTGCTATGAGAACTTAGCAATCCTGCTGTGTGGGACTTACTTGAGGTAATAGGAGGGGTAGTTGGCCCCCAAGGTTGTCCTTGGGGGCCACCCCTCCTGTTACCTCCAGTAAGTCCAACAAAGTGGTATTGCTAAGACGTCTTCGGAGGCCACGCCCCCCTTTCTCCACCACTCTGCAAATGTGTCTCCTGGCAGACTACGGGATGGGGGATGAAGTCCACTTTACTCCTGAGGGACTTTGGGGGCCAAGAAGCCCTCCTGGTACCTCCTGTAAGTCATACGCAGCGGAATTCTTGAGCGCTGGTCGGAGGCCCAGCACCCTTTCTCTACCACTCTGCAAACGCGACTACTACTTAAAGTAGCATGTTTCTGCACCTCTGACTTCAAGGTAGTTTTAATCCCCCTGCCCTATTATATACTAGGGCCTTACAGGGAAGGTCATGCCAATCACAGGGGTACCCCAACCCATAGTGTACCCAAGTGTATGTAGGTGTTTTCACTGTATTCTAAGTGTCTTTTAGCATAGCACTGGCTCTAGGCCTGGTTAGTCAGACTCAGTTACCACCAGTACCCGTCAGCAAAAAGTTGGGGGCACAGGATGACTTTGCAACAAGGCCTCTTTCTGCACCTCTGTTGGTTCTTTCTGCATATCTCTTGCTTCTTTCTGCACTTTACTTCGTCTTTCTGGACTTCTGTTGCCTCTTTCTGCATTTCTCTTGCTTCTTTCTGCGCCTTTCTTCCTCTTTCTGCACATGTCCTACCTCTGTAGGTATAGTTAGAAATTGGCATTTAAGAAACCTTTGAAATTCACTGAAAAAAACCATAGGTTTCATGGACGTTATAGTTAGAAATTTTCATTTAAAAAACCTTTGAAATTCACTGAAAAAACCATATGTTTCAGGGACGTTATAGTTGGAAATTAGCATTTAAAAAACCTTAGAAATTCACTGAAAAAACCACAGGTTTCAGGGACGTTATAGTTAGTTGGACATTTCACTCGTACAAAACCAGAGAAATTCGGCCGGTATAGTTAGTTGAGCTAACTATAACTGCTGATGACGTCACATATTACATCATTCATGACATGGTCAGTGACATCACTAATGACATCACTGATGACATCATCCACGTGATAATCTGCTGCACCTCCTCACACCCTAATATAACCTTCGATACACCCACTCTAAAATACAGACTACCATTTTCGAAACCATAGACACACCAATACCAGTTACTACATACCCACTCACTGATTCCTAGGTCTACACACACATCCACTCATTCACCCACGCAGTCACTCATACATGCAGTCACTTATCAATACAGCACTATCATTTGCACTCATACACCGATACAAACACTCACACACCGCCACTCATCCATAGTTACTCACACACCTAGTCAGTCGTGCAAAGAATCAATCACACACCCATTTACTCACCTATACAGTTATACACACACCACCTCACTTATTCATACAGATACTAACACATACTTACTCTCTTATACAATCACTGATACAAGCACACACTCATCCATACAACCACTCTCACAATCACTCACTCTCACAATCACTCACTCTCACATATAGTGATTTATATACTCCAACACTCACATATACTGCCTTTCACATATGTAGTTACTCACATATGTACCACTGAGACATTCACTCACCAACACACCCATACACACACCCACCCATACAGCCCTTCACAGATGCACTCTTGAACCCATACACCCAGTGAGTCACCCACTCACCCATCTATGCACAGTCAAACACCCCCCCCCACCCACACAGACACTCAGGCACCCATACAGATACTCAGACAACCAATCGATAACCCATATAGACACTCCTGTAGCTACTCACCAACCCATTCAGCTGCTTACACACCAACTGACAGACTGATACAGACATTCACACAGTTTAGTCACTAACCAATGCATTCAGTAAGGCACGTTTAATCACTCACTTATACAGTCAGTCACGCACCTACTAAATCCTCCATCCAGACACTTATACACCCACTCATTCTTCAATACACCTTGGCATATATATATAAAACATTTAAACTTTACAGAAACGCAGTCACTGGATGATGTCATCAGTGATGTCATTTGAGATGTCATCAATGAGGTCACTGACCATGTCATGAATGATGTAATATGTGACTTCATCAGCCGTGCATTGTGGGGGCTCGAGTTATAGTTAGCTCAACTAACTATAACTGCCGAATTTCTCTGGTTTTGTACGAGTGAAATGTCCAACTAACTATAACGTCCCTGAAACCTGTGGTTTTTTCAGTGTGTGTGTGTGTGTGTATATATATATATATATATATATATATATATATATATATATATATATATATATATATACTTACCTGCTAAATAACTACTTTTCGTTGTAAAGACGTGTGGTAAAGGCATGTGTTGTAAAGACATGTGTGGTAAAGACGTGTTGTAACAACGTTCTCATTGTAATGACCGCGTTGCTAAGGCATGCGTTGTAATGGCATCCGTGGTTCCGTCATACTACTGGCAAGTTAGCTGTCGTGTTCCCTGTATGTGGCCTATGTTGCTTTTATAAATGAGCTAATGCTTTTCTTACATTTTTTGAGGTGCCACATTAGTACATGATGTTGAATAAATACACTTATTACAAAATAAAGTTGAAACGCAAAGTCTTTATAGAAAAAAATGACTAAGGCAGAGGACTGACTTAACAAAGCGAGAGATTTCAGGAGAGTCAACACCTTCAGTGAAGGCAGTTGCACACATAATAAAAACACAAGTCTGGGAGAGTTCACATGACTCATTTTAGGTGCAGAGCTCAATTGCTGGCAGAATTTTACACAAAGCCCACACACTGGGGGCTTTTTGCAATATTTATTGCTGCTGGGGGTTTTTGGGTGGGTTGTCCATCAAGACCCTGCAGAGTGCCATCAAAGTGTTTTGGAAAATATTTATCATGATATACCTCAATGAGCACTCTGTAGGAAATTCATATCAGCAAAGCTTGGCGCTGGACACCACTAGCTCTGCTGCTGGAGTGGCGGGAGGAAGGGACAAGGGGTGTGGTGATTGATGTAAGAATGGGTGGAGGCTTTGCTGAGCCAGAGCCAGGCATTTAGTTCTCGCGTAGCTCAAGCTTTCAGTGGCTCACCCACCTCTAGTATTCATTTTTCAATTCATAGCAGACAATTTAAACTCGATGAAGGCGCCAGCATCGAGCTCCTTAAATTGTGAGTACTGCTAAATTTGATTTCTTGACAAATTTTCAGAAGCACGTTAAAATGTGTTGGGGTTTCTACGTTCGCACCACATCATGTAATAAAAAGTGCCACAGAGTTCAGACTGTTCCATTAGTGGAAAGCATGTTTGAGGAATAAAAGAGATACGTGGTGCAAAAATGGCTAGCTTTGCTGGAAATTGAGAACAGTGTAAAGTTAACTACCAGAACTTCCCTAACAAAGCGCACTTTAATTGTACAAATTTCTGCTTCTTGATGTAACATAGAAGAAGGCAGCTCCACACCTCAGCCTAAGCGGGGTTCATAAACTTGCATTCAAAGCTGTCTGGTGTTGAAACACCCACTCACATTGTGAACACCGTATCCATTACTGAGAGGGGTATTTTGAAATTAATAAATGTTTCCTTACTCCAAATATTTAATCAGGCTTTGGTGTAGTTCACTCCATCATTCCATCTTTGTTTTATATAAGATAGCCCACTCACTTGTGAGCTAAAGAGATTTTCCAGCACTAAGAGAGACATTGTGTTCTTCATACTAGAGCATAAACCACAACAGCTGCATATCCAGTAAATCAAAATGCACATGACGTAGCGGACTTCCATTACTTCTGCTGTGCATGATAAAAAGGGTTCCACTACTTTTTTTTATTGCACATCACAGCATAAGTTCCATGGGACTACATCTCTCTCTGGAGGATATCACGCGTTCCCAACATTGCAGCTGATAGGTGTAACAGATCTTTTCACGCTCAAGGATTGTTACAAAAGATCATTGCCGCACACACCTGGATTATTGCCCTAAATTTACCCCTTGATGCAATTTGGGGGACACACTTTTATTGACCCTTGAAATAGTCTCAAGCATGGGTGGTTGGAGCCTCAATTTTCTGAAACTTCACATAAACAAGTTTACGATGGGACTGAAGGTTCACAGAGCAGTACTTTATTGTCCTCCTATAATGGAGAGTCAAGAATACATTTAATGAAATTAACAAATCTGCATACTTTGCGAATCTAATAATTCTGGGCATTTTACTTGCTGGGTGTGCAGCTGGTGCTCTGTTTCCCTTATCTAATCCTGACGAGGAGTCCATAGTCTTGGCCTAAATTGCAGCTGGGGGTGCGCACATAGATATTGCATTGGCCACATGATGCACACAAGCACTGAGCATTTGTTTATTCCTTGTAGTGAATGTGTATTCCACTTGTAAAACTTTCGGGTAAATGACCACTTCCCATTTGGTTTGGGGTTACTCTTGTATTCTTTGTCTGATCATGGCATACATAGATTTTAAATCACAAATACTCACCTGCTGTTGCCTCATTCTATATGGCTGGCCCTTTGATGGCTGTGGCATGCCGTCTGATCTGTTGCCACATCCAAGACCTCGTGAAGAGCAGATTTAAAAGACATTGGAATATGCAGTTTGCTGGGGTTAGTTTGATTTTAATACCCATGCTAGCCAGAGGTATAACCTGCTAAGGAACATTACATTTTAACATGCTACGAATGAATGTACTCGTCGTCATTATTGGCACCACTTAGACCTCGTTCCTGTTTTGCATGTATGATTTTAGTTTGAGCTCCGCCTGCATTAAGACTTGCAGTGATCTGCTATTATCTACTTCTCAATTTAGATGGAAGAGTATTAAAGGAAATCTGACTGTCAATGAACCATTGATGTAGGAAGGTACATCTATGTTTGTCAGTAGATATCCGTGGACCCTGGCGCAGCTCAGAGGGGGCACAGTTAAAGGACAATAGGTTCTGCAGGGAGATGCCGGTCCCTTCTCCATGCACTTTGTGGTTGCTCAGCCCTCCTAGACCTCCCTTTAGAAGTGAGCTGTAGAAGAGAACAGTAACATATCCATCCTGCCATTTGGTGGAGTGCCCCACAGGTCTTTCACTTTAAGGGCTGTGCGGTAAATACGTGATGACCTCGGGTACAGGGGTGAAACAATGTTTTCAATATTTCGACAAATGCTTGGCTGCAAGGGGCTCTCAGTGGCTCTCTGCACCCAAGTTTCCGTTTGGCACAGATTTGGGCCTAAACTGTGGTAAAGGTCACACATCCGTATCCCATCAGCATGTTTATCTCATGGCTGCCTGGAAGTCACCCGCCCTCCCGCGATGATAGTGTTGAAGCTGAACTTGTAGCATGAAGTAGATTGGGGATGATCCACTAACCGACTGGTACTCCTTCTTAACTTTGGTAACTATCAGTACTCATCCTCAAGTAAGTTAGATGAAAATATAGGTCTTAGAATGGTAACTAGGAGAACAGTTAGTAGGAACAGTATAATGGTTTCAATTCTCAGAGAAAATATGACTATGTTGAGGTCGCTAACCAGATGGAATGCTTTCTTAGGGTGGATGTCAAGCCCTGCTCAAAGATATTGTATTGTGATTGTATTTATATAGCGCTTACTACCCCTGACGAGGCGCTGAAGCGCTCTTCGGCGAGTAGCACACTACTCCGGAAGGATTAGTGGTAGCATCAATCTGTTGTACCCTTTCTTCAGCGAAGTTGGGCTGCTAGGTAAGTAAATGGTACTCTCTGACACTCAACGTGACACACTACCTGAGAAAGGAAACTCTGGCCTCTCTCTGTGTCTTCTCTTTCTAGCGCAGTTAACAATCCTGGTACCCTTTGGTCTAATAGTGAATTACTGACAATAAGAAGGAAATGCCAAGCCCTGGAAAGGAAGTGCTTGAAAGGCTTTATCTGGAAATAAATGTTTTTTAAAGTTCTATCTTGCCGTCCAGATTCGGGGAGTAAAACTAGCAACACCCTATGAATCACACAACCCAATTTAATCAAAGGAGGAGAAAAAAACAGCCAGCAGTCTGTCAAACGCAAGTCTTGTAGACAAATGGGCACACAAAAGTCACCCCAGTCTCTCATAAGTCTCAATGCATTTTGAAAAACTCTACTTAAGATTTAGTTGTTACAACAGATCCGTGGCATCATTTCCAGTAGTCACAGAACTTTGCAGTTCAGCAGCCAGTGTACACTTTTAAATCATTAAATGTAAGTCCGTTTTTATATAGCGAAGCTACTCACCCTTACGGGTCTCAAGGCGCTGGGGGCCGTAGTGGAAATTAAGTGAGCTATTGCCCAGAGTCACATGTTGCTGAGCTGAGCTGCCGCCGGAGCCGGGGATCGAACCATGAACCCTGTGCTCCGAAGTCAGCTGCCCTGGCCGCTGCACCACAATATTGAAGGCCAAGGGCTCTGATCAAATCATTGATCAGAGCCCTTAGCCTTCAATTCAAGAAAAAAAAATATGGCTTTAATGCAGATACATAGGTGTTACTCTTGAAGCCCAGATGGATTTGAAAAGCCTGCTCAGTCTTGGTAATCAGTCTGATAATTACTTCCCTTAAGGAACATCTGAGTTTAGCCGTCCTCATCAAAGGTGGCATCGATGTAGGGTTAGAAAATATGCATTTGAATGTAATGAAGAGGGGTAAACATTTAAAAACGACTACATGGCAGTAGAGGGCCTTAAGAGTCTTGAAACCTGCTGCAGTAGTATCTGCCTAGTTTCAGATCCAATGCCCGGCCAGCAAAATATTTAGAAGTAAAGTTACAATTGGGTTTAGTGTAATGAATGTTACATTTTTCTGAGTCCATTAATATTGAATTAAATACAGTTTTAACTAGTTTATAAGATAAAGAGCAAGACAACGCCATAAATGTTTTGTAATGGGGTTGGTCGTTGACTACAATAGTTCATTTGCAGGTGAAAGCAGAGCATCTCCTTTAGCACTCTTATAAATGAGGATCCCAGTGCCTTTCTGTTGAGAGGCTCAACTGGGGCGTTCCTCTGCTATAAGAAGGAAAGGTTCAAGCCTCAGATGGCTGGGAGGTTGACTGTGCTATGAAGACAGTGCAAGGGCTCAAGCAGGGTATACAATGAAAAACATTTTTGTGTGTATATAAGTTGATTTTATCAAACATTTACAAAAGAAACCTTGTGTATATCACCACATTTAAGTTTGTAGGTGGAAGGTGGTAACATTAAAATGTGGTGCAGAGAATTATTAATTTTGGGGAGCAAAATAACTGACAGTGCGAAACAAAAATGAACTCTGCTTATATGCACATATTAATATGGTGCTTGGAGACCTCCATGACTGGAATCTAATAGATGCAGGAGTTATCCGTGGCCGGATAGAGTGTGCAGCCCTTGAATCTGAGGGATAGGTTTTGTTGGCCAATATCAAAGGAAAGAAATGGACATTTATCTTAAAGTTCGTAGGGTAGGACAGGACATTGCAGTGGTAAACCCTGAAGCTGTCCTAAGAGCATGAACAGAAATGTGTTGATGGTTTCTTGGGTCTGATGGTTTACGTCCAGTTTAGTGGATAGTAAAATGACTTATTGGAAGGTTTTATAGAAGCATTGGGATTTGAGGCGGCGTAGGAGATATGCACTGCCTTGAGGATCAGGGTGAGGAGTTGGAATAGCACCCTGTGTTCGTTTCAGAGCCAGCAGCACTGGTGGTGATACTGAGGGGTGTGTATCTGGAGAGAATGTGTGGTTGTTTTTGATTGTTTGAAGCAGGAAAAGAAGAAATACTGTACAAGGCGGGTTAGTATGCTGTTGTGATAGTCACTTTGTCTCAAGGCAAGAGTGGTAATTAGGGATTTGGCATTGTCAAAATGCAGGTGTGGGCATATTTTCTTGACATTCAGAAGCTGAAACGTGGCTACAATTTTGGTGAGGGTGTTGAATGATGGTGTCACATTCCATTCTTATGTTCCTAGCAGACCGAAACTTCACTAGTAGGATTTGTCAAGTCTTATGGTAGTAGAGAATAAGAAATTCTGGTGATTTGCAAGTGAATAGTAAAGATTTGGGAGGCTGAGCGTGTACCAGCCTGGATGTGATGGAAGAAAAGGAAACAGCCCTGAGCCAACTGGGCTTACTTGAAGATTTTTACTTACTGTGCTCCAGTGCTTGCTCCACATTGAGCCCTTTACCTGCTGTCTGTGGAGCATGCATTGCACCTTGGAAGGGCCAATGGGGCGAACTGCTGGAGGTTTAGTGTTAATCGCTCATCATACTTGGGGGGGGGGGGGGGGGATTTGACTGGAAACTGCATCACTATCAGTCCGCATGTCACACGGAGAATGAAACAAAATGGTGTATACAGTCTGTTAGCTAATGTGGAGGAGAAGTATCGAGGATAAAGTAGCTTCCCTTGAGTGGGCCATGGATGCACATAATAACTTCGACCCCCCATTCATCCCCCCAAATCAACATAACTTTGGCATTTATACAATAAATGGGAATGTCCAAGAGGAGAGCTTTTGTCAAGTGAACGTACAGCGTGTCAAATGGAGGCGTAGGCTCAATGTAGCCACTCTGAGTAGATTTGTTTCCTTGCTATCCAGTGTGACATTGGTCTGATTGCTGTGTATCATGCAAGAGAGAGAGAAGAGAGTCGCAGTGGCACAGCCCTTTTGGGTTGGAAGGGGGCAAGTCCCATCACGTAGTCTCTCGGCTCACTGCTGGAAAAATGTTAAACATTATTTATAATTATCAGATTGAGGGAGGGCTATGTCTGCAAAGATTTTAAGCTGGATCCTGGAGAGACTCAAATGAGCAGGCCTATAATATTGTTTATAATATTATGATTATCATGTAAAACAGCCTGTCTGTAATATTTACATTGCCAGCATTAAAAGGGATTACAAAAACTTACCGGGGCTCACACGGCAGCTTGAGCGCTTAGGCAGTGAGAGGAGGGTAACCCACATAACAATGAGCTTCCCTTTTACTGTAGGCCTGCATTTCACTGATTGATGACTCAACACTGAGATTTTGAGAGTATAATTAGGTTAAAAGTAAAACTATTTGAAATAGCCCAGAGTGGCATGGATCATGTGTATTTTCAGCGGTGTGTGTGAATGTTCAGTTTCCTGTACCTTTTACTTTAATTGGAATATTTTGACAAAATAAGCCCTAGGAAGGTTTGTCACTGAGGAAGACAGCGCAGAGGAAGAAAAGCAATGGACACAAAACCGAACCATGAGAGACCCCTGACGTAGTGATGCGCAAGGGGTTCATGAGGAGCAGTAGGAGATAAAGGCTGACCTATTAGAGAGCTGGAAAGAGAGTTCAGCTCTGTAATTGCACTGTATAGGGAGATGAAAGAAGTTAGCGCGTGTGGTGGTTGACTGTCAAATGCTGATGAGTGGTAAAGGAGGCAGGAAAGCAGGAGAGGAGCAGAGACGACGTGGGACCCGGCCGGCGGGAAGGTAAGTTTAATTTTTTTATTATTATTAAATTGACCCCAATCCCCCGTCATGTCGGCCGCGACTGAGTAAGGTATTTAAGGGTACAGAATGAAATGCAATTGCAATAAGGTTATGATAAAATACAGACGTAAAAAAACCTTGCTGCAGGATTATGAACCGGTTGTTTATATTATTTAAATAGTATATAGGTTACTGTTTATTAAACGTATGTTAATATAAATCATGGTCACACCATGTTAAGTTGGCAGTGCTTGAAAATTGTGTGTGGCTCCTCACACCGAGGTGGCAAATACGAGTAGCGGAGAGGTATTTTTTTTTTTTAATCCCTCCCACCTATTCCCCTGCCCAAATATTGATATTCCACACGGTCCGAAAGCTAGCCTGTGCGCTGACGGAGACTCCTAGGCAGGAGGCAGTGTGGGTGGTCGTGGCCTGCCTCCTGCTCTGTCAGTCTGTGCTTGAAATGTGCGCTTCGCCTCCTGTTAAATTGCAGGGTTTACATGTGTGTCTGCTGTTTTGTAGACGGTGGGCTGTGCACACTAGCAATCTTTCGGCAGTGTGGGGAGGCAGCCTGCCCTGGTCCCGCCTCGCAGTGCCTGCCGGCACACAGTTCTGACCCCAGTTTAGGAACCATTATACTACGGCCTAGTTGTAACGTCTTTCCTCACGTGACTTCACGCGGGTAGCTTGCTAGAACATTGCTTTGGCTGCTGTCTGTTCTTTGTTCCTGAGTGATTTTTGATGGCTATGTATTTCCATAGTTGCTGCTCAAAAAAACGATTATTGCCGCAAAGAATATTTTGGGTGCTACTGCATTTGGTTTAGATTCTGCCTTGCATTTCATAGCCTTTGTTCGTAAGTGCAGTGTAAGTAGCATTCACAGGTACATATTATTTTTACGTTCGCCCATAAATACAAAATTTGCCATTCATACCGTCCTTTCCCGCACGTGTCCTACAAAGTACATGTTTATAGAAAATTCTGAAAGCTTGAGTATGAAAAATCATGGTAAATTATTTTGAGCTCTTCCATCCATTGGCCATTTAAATGTTGTAGCGCAAACCACACACTTATGGACTTTTGATGTTCAAATCTCCACAGCTCCTACAGTCAGCAACAGGAGGTGTTTAATTATCCTTCCGTAGCTTAGACGTTTTTGATTTTTGTTTTTAAGAAAATGGGTGGCATCTCTCTATAACTGCACACAGGTTATAGGACTAAATCGCTCCTTGCTTTAAGCAGGCATATGTCACGTGCATGCACGTACGGCTTTAATTTCTAAATTAGCTCCACACAGTCCACTTACATAGATGAATTTGTGTTCCTATTTTATATCTCAGTATTTAAATTGCCCTGCTCACAAAGGGAGCAGGATCCGACACCATACATTTGTCTTTCGTTGTCAACAATATAACACAAATTTTCTCTGTTGGACCTGACCCTTTTTACAGGGTTGTTCCCAAACTTTTTGCCGCCTTCCTCCTATTTTTTTCTGACCTGTTTTTAGGACTCTGAGCACTTTACTACTACTGACCAGTGCTAAAGTGCATATGCTCCCTGTCTAAATTGTATTGGTGATTGGTTTATCCATGATTGGCATATTTGATTTACTGGTAAGTCCCTAGTAAAGTGCACTTGGTGTGCCCATGGCCTGTAAATCAAATGCTACTAGTGGGTCAGCAGCACTGATTGTGCTATCCACATGAGTAGCCCTGCAAACATGTCTCAGGCCTGCCACTGCACTTTCTGTGTGCAGTTTTAAACTGCCATTTTGACATGGCATGTGCACCCACTTGCCAGGCCCAAACCTTCCCTTTTATTACATGTAAGGCACCCCTAAGGTTGGGCCCAAGGCAGCCCCATGGGCAGGGTGCAGTGTATTTAAAAGGTAGAACATGTGCTGTTGTGTGTTACATGTCCTATAGTGAAATCCTGCTAATATTGTTTTTCACTATTACAAGGCCTATCTCTCCCATAGGGTAACATGGGGATTGCCTTGAAATATCTTTTAAGTGTAATTGCCCACTGGGAGCAGATGGAGATTTGGAGTTTGAGGGTCTCTGAACTCACAATTTAAAAATACATCTTTTGGTGAAGTTGGTTTTGAATCGTAAGTTTGAAAATGCTACTTTTAGAAAGTGGGCATTTTCTTGCTTAACCATTCTGTGCCTCTGCCCGTCTGTAGAATACATGTCTGAGTTGGTTGTCAGTTGGGCTCTTATGCATTCACTCTAGACGGTCACACAAAGGGAGCTGAGGTGTGCCTTGCATATCCTGATGGGCCATCAACAGGCTGATGGGCCTCCCTGAGCTAGAGTGGTGGGAGGAGTTGTCACTGACACCTGAATAGGTCTGTGCCTGTCCTCTCACAAAGCTGTGCCTCCCTTAGTGTGTCTGGAGCCAGGTCAGGGAAAGGCAGGGTCTTCTGTATTACAAAGACTTTCCTTTGACGTTTGCCTACTACAAAGGCAGAAAGGGGTATAAGTATTGGACCTCTGACACCCCAAACTCAGAACACTTCTGGACTGAGGACATTCTGCCAGGAAGAAGAGCTGGGTGCTGTAGGAGGGACTGCCATTCTGCCTGTTGCTTTGTTTTCCTGGGAGTGAAAGAACTGGACTTTACTTTCGACATCCTGCTTCCAAGGTTCCCCAAAGGCTTGTGCATGCTTGCCTCCTGTTAAGAAGTCTCAGAGCCATCAAAGACTTCCCCCTACCAGTGCCTGGGCTCTTTTGCTGAGAGTACTGACTTGCCAAGTGGTGCCAAATCCAGTTCCTGGGCCCTTGGAAGTAGAATCTGGTGATCTAAAGGAGAAAATCCACGCATTGACTCCCAGTGCATGTTTTATTGATGCATCACTGCAAGAGATAGATGCATCGCCTGCTCTGTGCCTGGAAAATCAACACAGCGCCTGTTTCACCGCTGTCGCATCGACGCAGAGCGTCTGGATTTTTGATGCATCGTCCCTGGGCACCTATTCTTCATCGACACCGCACCACAGTAAGGAACCAAGGCTGTGTCCCCAGAAACCGACACATCACTTCCCCTTCTAGTAAGGAAACATTGCATCCCCTTCCCTGCCTAGCAGTAAGGAACCAACGCATCACTTTCCCCGTCAGCCTCCCCTGTGTAGTAAGGAGCTGAATCATCACTTTGCCTTTCCGATGCCTCGCCTTCCTTGCACCTGCACAGTTTTTGATTTTTGATGCATCTTAGGTTGTGCTTAAAGAAATGCATCCATTGATTTCTATCGACTAAACTTGGTTAATCTTTGAAAAGTTATATTTTGACTTGTGTATGTTGGATTTTTGTCCTTTTAGTCTTGTTTTATTCAGATAAATAAAGGCTATTTTTCTAAACAGGTGTGGACTCCTTTGTAGTAGTGGTAGGTAGGTAGAGGTGTGTGTGTCTGTCTGTCTGTCTGTGATAAGCCTGACTGCTCATGCCAAGCTACGAAGGGGGTGAGCAGGGGTTATCTTAGCTGCGTGACTCCCTTACCCAGACTAGAGTGAAGGTCCCTACTTGGACAGGGTGCAAACCACTTCCAAATAGATAACCCATTTCTAACATTCTCATACAATTCAACGTCACTGGTGTGGCCACTACAGGCCTTCCCTTTCTACTGATAGTCTTATGCCAAACCGTATCTGTGAAAAAGGCCAGCTTGATTCTCTGGCAATTAACTCAGATCCTAAATTTACAACCTCGGTCCTCTAATGTCATACCATGTAGTTTTTTCATCTATGGGGGCGTGGCTTCGGAGCTGATGGAGTGAGACGTGCATTTGGAGTGCTCCATAGGCCCGTGCCTCCATACTCCATCCAATTGAAATCCTACACGAGGGGCCCGTGCTAGTGCCCGGACATCGAATACGCTGGCGGCGGCCCAGAGAAGATATCGGAGCAGCTATGCTGGCGGCGGCTTAGTCAGCAGCCTGCACGGCCTATCAAGACTGCAGCACGGGCCGATGAGGCCTAAGGGCCCTGATCATGGCAGAGACACTTCCAACAGGGGCTAAAGAGGAGCGGTACAGCAGTAGAGTGGCGCCCCACACCCTGAGGCCCTGCTGGTGCCTTGCCGACCGCCCCTGAGGACAGCGGCAGTGTGGAGCTAACTGGGAGCTGTGAGAGGGAGGATTGGGATGGCCTGCAGCAGCCCTGCTCCCACTAAACACCTGCTGACTGCGCCCCCCCCACGAGGGTTCGAGCGGACCTCTTTCGTGGCCCCAGGCCCAGCGGTGAGTGTGCAGGCTTGCAGCAATGCCGCACGGGTCTGGCTATTTCCAGTGGGGCCCTCCCTCGTACCATCGGGTGGCCTCAAGAGCTTCTGGGCATTCTGGTTTGACCTCCAGATTAGGAGCTTCTCTGGGCTGCAGCACTGGCTAGGGGATGCTGAGAGTGCCCACCTGAGTTCTCCCCATAAACTGTGCTTGGCATAACCCGCCCCTGAAACATAGAGCCGAGGATGCTGAAGGGAGGGCGCGGCGCAACAACATATGCCTTGTGGGGCTCCTGCAGGGCAAGGAGCGGCTGGACATGGTCTCCTTGGAACGTTGGCTCCGCTCTGAAGTGGCACCCGATGGTCTTTCCCCCTTCTACACGCTCGACACCTTGCATAGAGTGCCGTCTAAACTCCGCCACCGAGCGCCTCCAGTGGTGGCCTACTTGCTGCACTTTCAAGACCAAGATCACATCCTCAAAATGGCAAGAGACAAGGGGGACATATTAGTGGACACTAGTAGAGTCATGATTTTCCAGGACTTCACGTTTGTGGTCCAGAGGCAACGCTCCTCGTTTGTGGCTCCTAAGGAAAGGCTTTGATAGCTGGGGGTGGCATATGCAATGCTGTTCCTTGGCAAATTAAAGATTATAGGGGATAATGGCACACAATTCTTTTGATATCCGAAAGATGTCTGGGACTGGATTGAGGCTCAACCAAGGAACATGGAGGTACCCGTAGCATCTGGGCGCCCCCGGCGCTCACAGTGACTGAATGCCTGCCCCGGCCCTCTGTTCCCTGACGGCCCCTGCCGAAAACAGGTTTTGGAGGATTGCTGTCATGCAGTGGCAAATCTTGGGGGGTGGGGGGGATGGGGACTGGCTCTGAACTCAGCTCCGCGGATGATGGAACAGGTTCCTGTGCATCCCATTATGATACGCCTTTCAGACTTCACGCAACATCTGTCCTCTGAACCGGAGTTGCCGAATATTACTCCCAGCGAGGCTGATGACCTGGGCTGATTTGCTGTTTTTTGCTGGGCCGTTTTTCCCATAGTTGGCATTTATTTGTGGGCCCTGGTTCCTCACTGCTGCACTGGATGGGCGCGCTGTATCCTCATAAGGCCGGGGTGGCATGCTCAGGCACGGGGCTACCGTTCTTCTGTGTCCGCCACAACCTTGCAACTGTTCACTGTGTGATTTAGCACAAGCTTTAATTTATTTTCTGGGTCTTTCATTCTGATTTGTTAGAGTTCGGATGTGTTGACTGTTTCCTGGCTCTCCTGGTGATTGGGGGGTGGGGGGTATGGTTGCTTGTATCTGTGGGTGCTGTGGGAGGACCTGTCTTGGTGTGAGCTGCCTGAGCAGGTAGGCCAGGATGGCTGGAGTGCTCTTTGACTGTTCGGTGCTCTTCTAGAATGTTTGAGGGCTAAATAGTATGACCAAAAGGTGCAAAACCCAGGCCTTTCTTAAGCGCCGGGGTGCAACCATTGCTTTCGTGCAGGAGATGCACCTCGCTGCCACAGAGGGAGGGGCAACCCAAAAAATGCTGGAGAGGACATCTAACCTACACTACCTATTCAGCTTTTGCATGGGGTGTGTCGATCTAGATTCATTCAGGCATACAGTTGCAGAGGAGAAGTTGAATAGGTAAGGGGTGCTATGTGGTGCTGAGTGACCAGCTGGGGGGGGGAACTCCTCACACTGGTTAATGTCTATGCCCCCAACACTGAACAGCCGAAATTCTTGGACGAGTTGTCAAGAGTTCTGGCTCCAGTCCTCACTGGCTCCATCTAGATTGGGGGGGGGGGGGGACTTTAACTGTGTAGCCGACCCCTCCTTGTACAGGTCCCATCTACCTTTGAGAGACTTCCTGATCATAAGGACTGCAAAAAAGTAGTGGATTGGACGCAGAGATGAAGCTTGGTTGGCACCTGGCGCTTGTGCAACCCTGCAGAAAGAGACTGCGCTTTCTACTCACCCTTACACGATCTACATGTGCGGTGGGATATGTTTCTCTGCTCCACAAGTGTTCATACCCAAGTGCGTCATTCGGAGTACTTGCCCAAACACTGTCCGATCATAACCCACTCATGGTCATACTGGCCTGGGTTCCGGCATGCACTCGCATACCCAGCTTGCGCCTCCGTTGTGAGAATCCAGAAGACCAGTTGTTCTGAGATAGCCTGTGGGTGGACGTTAGGAGCTACTTTGCGAATGAGAGTTCCACAGCATCAACATTAACTGAATGGGAAGCTTTTATGGTTGTTATCCGGGGACGTTGTATTGCTTGGAAAGGAGGGGTACGCAGAACATTGTGCGAGGAGGTGAAGGCGCAGGTGGGGTGGCTGCACGCGCTAGAATGGCGCCCATTATACCGACCCATCAGTGCAGGGCTCACTCCTGCAGGAGAAAGAGAACGTGGCAGCCTTGGTTGAACCGCTGCCATGCTATGATTATAAGGAGTACATGACTAGAGCACGCTCTGAGCGAGGCAAATCCAGTGCATTGCTTGCATGGCTAGCAAATCCCACCAAGCACGGCTCTCCTACTGCGGAGATCTCAGGGGTGGGAAGGTACCCAGGTTTATGACCCGGTCCAAATTAACTACTACTTCTGTGAGTACTAAACGGCATTATATGCGGGCCGCCCTCGGCCAGCACCACCTGCTTTGGACTGATTCCTGGACCCGCTGCTATTGCCGGTCTTGGAGCCGGCAGCCACGGATGGGTTGGGAGTGCATGTATCGGCTGAAGAAGTTACTTCTGTGGTTCGTGGTATGGCACTGGGGAAAGTGAGTTCAGACGGTTACAGGTCGAGTTTTACGCTGCTTACATTACTCAACTTGCCCCTTGGCTGGCTGAGGTATACAAGTTGGCATGGGGTTGCCCCTCACGACCAAGGAGGTGCTGATTGTTCCCCTGCTTAAATAGGCCTGCCCGGCCGAGTGTTTCGTACAGGCCCCTGTCCATGATCAATGTATGTCAATTACAAGGTATTGAGTAGGGTGGGGGTGACTGGTTTTAACCCATATACCGTCCACAACGACCAGACAGGATTCATTCTTGGAGGTATACACCGTTCAATATCCGATGGTGGTGACACAGTTACTCTGTCCATCAGTTGTTCTTTTTGCATTTGTCACCCTGAGTGGGACGGGTATGTGCAGACGTGGGTCCTGTACTCTCCATGCTACTGAAGTCAAGCTAGCCTGGCTGATGAGGGGTGAAACCCTGAAACCGGTCTCAGGATGCTTGTTTCCAGTCCAGGGAGGACCTGACCTGGCAGTTCGGGCTGGACTGTTCCCATGGGGAATAGGGTCAAGACTGATTTGTATATGGCTGGGTTTAAACTGGAACGGCATGGGGGAGCAAAAAAACAATGATATAGGCCCAGATCTCTGTACTGGGATGAATGTTTGACATTGTTCAACATTCTGTCCATCAGTTGTTCTTTTTACAGTTACTCACGGCTGCAGCACTTGATGAGCGTGCGGTGGTTCTGACCAAAGATATTGAGAAGGCATTCTATAGCATGAACTGGAACTACCTATATGCTGTGCTGCGTCGATTGGGCCTAGGGGGAGGGGTTCCTGAAATGGGTGCGCATGTTGTATGCAGCACCCACAGCGAGGGTTCGAATGGGCGGAGTGATCTCAGACTCCTGTGCAGTGGAACGAGGTGTTTTTCACCCTGGTGGTGGAGCCATTGGCATGAAAGGAGCGAGAAGGGGTATGTTATTGTGGTATTTTGCATCAGGGGCTCATGCACCAAATTGCATTATATGCTGATGATATGCTGTTCTTCCTTAAGGATTATAGGGAGGATGTTCCTGGAGTGAGTGGACTCCTGGTGGAATTTGGCGCTCTATTGGTCCTGAGAGTGAACTGGGAGAAACCAGTCTGTACCCCACCTCCCCCCTCGATCGGGGAATTGCAGTGGGAGACCGCCAGCTTCCGTTATCTGGGGGTGCAGCTCTATCGTACTGAGGCTGCGTTGCTGGACGGTAACATTGGAAGACCTCTGTCGGCACTCTGGGGATCGATACCCTTTTGGAAAACACTCCCGATTTCAGTTGCAGGGCGCATAGCAATCGCCAAAATGATTGCATTGCCCCTGTTCTTATATTATTTTGCTAAGCTCCCGGTCGTGATCCCCCGTACCAAATTCAGGGAGATGCATTCCTTACTGGTGGATCTTATTTGGGGTTCCAGCTGTCGCTGAGTCACAATGGTGAAACTACAGTGTTCGGCTCAGGATGGGGGATTGGCTGCCCCTGTCTTGGAGGCATACTACCTGGCGGCCCAGCTGCAGTGGATGTTCAGGTTAGTAGATACTGCGTTATGGGGCATATCGTTTGTGGAAGGGTGAGTGCCGACGATGGCCTGGGTTGAACAGCTCCTGCTGGAGCCCAAAAAGATCAGAGTGGTGTCCTGCACACTGCATCCGGTGGCCAAGCATTGCTGCGTGCGATACTTGCAGCAGGCGGTAGTGGCGGCTCCCTATATCCCGGCGTTACCCCTTCGCTGGTTGATACTCTTCTTGCCTGCAGAGGTGGCTTAGCGTTTGGGGGAATTGGCAACTTTGGGGTTGCTAACACTTGGGGATCTCCGAGTCCGGGGTCTTGTGACCCTTTGAGGGCCTGCAGGTGACGTATAACTTGCCCGTGGGTCATTTCCTCTTCTATCACGTGGTCTCAGCGCTGCTACGGCGATGGTGGCAGAACAGTGAACCGTCATCGCTACAGGGTTGTCATGTATTTTGCACGCCTTCCGGCAGACACAGGGCTATAACGGGCATATACGCTGCCTTCTTGGTGCACACGAGTGCTCCCCTTACTGCTGTCAGGGACACTTCGGCGCATGACACCGGCACTCATATTACGGCCATACCGTATACCCCGGGTCTTACGCAATGCCCGCTTCAGGTTAACTTTTATCTTCATAGAGCATACCTTACACCTGCAAGGATCAACCTATTTTTCCCAGGGGGGCGGGTTTACAGTGCCAGTGGTGTTCCCTGGCAGCCGCTCACATGTATCATATGGTATGGACTTGTCACCAGGTGATGGGGTTTTGGGTGGAGGTGTTGAGCCTGATCATGGCAGTCACGGAATGCGCTCTGCTGGCAGAGCCCACAGTTTGTCTTCTGGGTATGTTTCCACGGTCAGCTAAACACAGTCACCACGCGGTTTATTGACCCTGCGCTGAATTTAGCGAGCCGACAGATCACGCTCAATTGGAAGAGTGTGTGGAGTCCGCAGGTTTCCCGGTGGACTGGTGAGTTGAAAAAATGGGCGGCAAATGAAGGGGCTACCTTGCAACGGGACGTCAAGAGGGGGCGGTGCTCAATGGAGGTGGCTTGGGACTGGGATGCTTTAATAGAGGAATTGCATCCAGGGGCGGAGGGTTCGGAGACTCCCTGTACTATTTGTGATCCCATTCCCTAATAGTCCTATCTCCAAGTATGCTGGACTCGCAGGCCTGTGTACATATCGGTTGAGGTAGGTGCCCTAAGACCAAGCATTGGTGTGGGAGAGTTTGGGGGTGTTCTTTGTTGAGTCGGTTGCTCTGCAGTGTGTTTTTTCTTTTCTTTGCAGTGTGTACTGTGGCACCGATTAGTTGAGCGCGAGACTTGAGCTCATATGGGGGATTCTACTGTTTTATCTACTGAGTTATTGCCAATTTTGTACTGTGCTGAAAATGGCAATAAAATATTGTGCCAAAAACATGCAGTTTCTTAATCTATTCGTTCATACAGCCAGGCATCGGGGAGGGGCTACAGAGGCTGTGGAAATTGTGTGGAGTTGTCCAGTACAGGACTGGTAGCTAAATTGCACACCATGGGCAGGAAACAATAGGTAACTTGTAAGTGATCCATACTTAGATAGTCCAGTCTCGAATTCGCCCTTTACCTGAGCGATATAAGGCACGTTTACTGATGTTGATTTACATATTTTTAACCCTATTATTTGCATACGAATGAAAATGTCAGATTTTCAGATGGACCTTACTACAGTAGGAAGTTATGCAGTTTTTTGTAGCGTCGAGTCCATATCTAGGCAGTGTAGTGTAGCTTGGGGCTTATTGACAGATGGCATATTTACAAGGCTCTAGTCACAAAATGTGTAATGTCATGGTTGTTTGAGGTAACTACCAATACACGCAAAATCGATTAATAAAAAATTACGCAGCATCTACATCATTGTGTAAAGTAAGTGCTAGGGGGTGTCGGAGCCATTTTCTGTTGGGCACACTGTAGGCCGAATAAGGTTTTTTTTTTTATGTTTTAAAATCAGTTGTCACTTCAGTTCATGGGTCGAATGCACTTCTCTTAATCAGGTAGGTAATTCAAGTAACTAGACCTGCAGGAACTGCTACATTCTTTAGATTGTTCAAGGCCCACAGCTGTGCTTCGTTATTACCAAGGCAGTTAATCCATGTTATGTAAGGGGTTCTTCTGTTACTTCGAGTTTATCATACAGACCCGGTCTCAGGGGCACTAAAACGTGTTTGGTTTTCTTGTTAGAGTACGTGTAAGCATGTTCTATTTTGGATTTGTACCTGCACTTAGGTCGCATAGAGTTAAGCTAAGACTGGTCGTCTGGTGTCCAATGGGGTCATTTTTTCAATGTTCGATAGGTAAAGTCTAGAGACTGATTACACAAATACAAGTGCACTTTCAATGGAAACCCATTATGAGATGGGCCAGCTGTATCATGATGGAGGGAGTCACAGGATTGGGGAACGTCTGCAAAGATTTTGTTGTGGACTCGTGTCACCTTGTGTTATTATGCTTTGTAATTGGTTCTAATTCTAAGGTTGTTGTGCAGGGATTCTGGGGGGGCAGTTGAAGGAGATGGAGTACTTGACGGACCATGCTTGCTCTGCTCTGTACCTCGGCAATAAAGTAGTTCCCCAAATCGTGTGTTGAGTACTTGCTACAAATTGGTGACGAGTGGCCAAAGGTACACTTTCGTACCCGTCGGCATGCAGAAGTTTTGGCAGTCGGAGTCTCTTAATTGGACAACTTTTGCCAGATTCGTTGTCCTGGGAGTTGCGCCAACCTCCATCGCAGCTTGACGAGTGTTGTCAGCCTTTGCGGCATGAGGAGTGCTATCGGTCTTTGCCTAGACAATTGAGGCACTCTGGTGAGAACGGTGTGCAGTGCGCGTACTGTTGGTTATCATTGCCCTGCCACGCGGTGACTGGCGCTTGCTCGTGCACTACTGTTGGGCCACGAGAGCTGTGTGCGAGGCAGTTTGTGGCACGCTTTGTTATCCTGGCAACCAGCGCAACACGGATCTGTAATACACCCTTACGCTCGCTTGGTAACACAAGATCACTAATAGTGAAGATCGGCCAGAGTTCTCATCACTGAACTAGTCCATTGGTAACATGAGCAATCAAAACTTTATCGTCACTTCTTCTCAACCTTTCTGGTCTTCGGGCCCCGAACCTCCTTTGAAATGGACGGAATGGAGGGAATACTTCACAAATTACATTGAGGCGATTGATGATACAGAGCAATTGTCTGCTGCACAAAATAAAGGATCCTTTTACATTCTTTGGGCCCAGATTGGTTCTCTATCTCAGGAAATCTGCAACTCCATGCCGAGTGTGGTTTTGGTATGCAGGCCTTAGCCTTGTTCTTTTTCACTGCTCTGTAGCTACTGTTGGTGGAGGTGACATGAGGAAGCAGCAAACGTCCATGCAGGGAGTTCAGTCCCTCAATGGATGCTCGCTCACCTTCTTGAAAAGGACTTTACCTGACCCATGTGGCTGCAGGACTCCCATTTAATCCTCATCCCACACTTCCTGTTCACAAATAATTTTTGCCTTGTAGCTTCCTGGGCACATTTACCTTGCATTTCACAGGGACTCATGGCCTAGTGGCAAATAGAGGGTAGAAATGTGCAGAAAAGTGTGCGTGGTGCCCGCGGATATTGGATTTCTCACACCTATAAACTCGGCTTTCGCTGACAATGTACTTTAAACTTTGTCTTATGAGACACGTTTTCCTATGCTGCATGCCTACAGTATTCTATTCAGAGAGCCACTGTGGTGAAGTCACCACTGTGCACCCCAAAATAGGGTTGTAAGAATCTGGCACTCGGTGCAGTGTGTGTGACATATTTGAGAAGCATAATTCATTGAGCTGATGTATATGTAGAGAATGTATTGCGCTGTTTTTAAACATATTGCACAGCAGCGCAAGCTGCTGTGCAACATGCCTTCTGTGGGAGAGGAGGGGAGAACCATGACCTGATAAATCCTGGTCTCGCCACGTCATAGTGCTTTTAAAAAAAATTACTTTAAGCCATGCTTAACATGTAAGAAACATTGGCAAAGCCAATACATTTTGCGTAGGTGAAACCTATCGACTTTGCCAATACTTGTTGATTTTCAGCAGCAGTCCCCTTTTTTCTCAAAGTATAAGATGGCCTTTAAGATGCAATCTGAAGTCTCTAACACTAAGGACGAACATCAGAATCCTAGTTGCAGAGCTCTGGAAGACGCTAACACCAGACCTGAGAAACCAACAGATTTGCCATCAATTAAGAGAAATTAAAAATTAGCCTCTTCACTTCTAGATGCCAAAAGTAGCACCCCTTCTTCTGAATACAGGACTCCTCTGCACCCTGGTGTTTGAACATGCATGATAGGAATTCCCTAGTCTTGTCTATGATAGGAACTCCCTATTCTTATCTATGGTAGGAGCTCCCTGGTCCCTATTCTTACCTATGATAGGAGCTCCCTGGTCCCTATTCTTATCTATGATAGGAGCTCCCTGGTCCCTATTCTTATCTATGATAGGAGCTCCCTGGTCCCTATTCTTATCTATGATAGGAGCTCCCTGGTCCCTATTCTTATCTATGGTAGGAGCTCCCTGGTCCCTATTCTTATCTATGGTAGGAGCTCCCTGGTCTTGTCTATGATCCACAACTGCTGACACGGTAGAAGTCCTAAAAATTGAAACTTTAAAAGGCTTAGCGCTATGAAATGGCTTCTTGTTGAACGTCAGCACCATATAAGTCAATAAAATGGCAGAATTTTACACAATCATCTACATTGACTGTCACTGCTGAACAGAGCCGGCGGCTCTAGGGCAGTGCGACTGGTGCAGCCACAACTTGCTATAACCTGGGTGGGACGCTGTATTTGGAAACAATATAAATAACTTACATGTTTAAACGCACCTGCTGAAGAGTTCCTTGTGTGTCCAACAGTTTTCAGGCAGCAATAAAAATGTCAAGATAACTGTGCTGATTATTATTTCTGCTGGAGAGAGTAATTTTAGTCTAGTAGCAGTTTTGACTCCTCATGAAATAGCGCTGAGGGTTAATGTGTATGCTACAAAGAACGTTTACCATGCAGATAACAGAACTGAATTTTATGTGGATAGCTCACTGGGGTACTGCTTTTGTCACAGAGAACCTTTTGTTACTTGCAGTTCATAAGTTACATTCTCAATATAGCACAGTGACCTATGAACTGTAATCAAAGAGCTGCATGCAAACTGCAAGGTATAGGCGTTAGAACATTGCTTTTTCCCTACTCTTTCATTGTCCTAATGTTGCTAAAAAAGTTTGCTTGGGTAGAAGTGCTTTATTAGTAAAGTCAACCCAACCACTGTAGTACGTTTTTAAATCGTAAATACGTTTTTAAATCCTAAGTTTGTGCCTCTCAGGACCAAGCACTCTGAAAGTATACTGACTATGGATGATATGTGATTGTAATCCTCATTGTGTTATGCAACATTTCCGGGGGGGGGGGGGCAGAGTAGAGTAGAGTTGGGGGCCTTAGGCCCTGCGGCTGAAGTAAACATTTACAGCTGCTTCAGGTTCCATGTTTGAGTACAGTGTCCTCTGTAAAAGTAGATATATGTTCAGTGATATAAAAGCTAGTCCGGGTACACGCACTTGCCTTGCAATAAAACCATGGCCAAATCCTGAACTTTGACGGCTCTGATGTGGTGTTGACAGGACTAGGACAGGCGAGGTGTGGTGCAGCGGCCAGGGCAGCTGACTTCGGAGCCCAGGGTTCACAGTTGGATCCCCGGCGGCAGCTCAGCTCAGCACCATGTGACTCTGGGCAATAGCTCACTTAATTTCCACTCCGGCCCCCAGCGCCTTGAGACCCGTAAGGGTGAGTAGCTGCGCTATATAAAAACGGACTTACATTTTTACATTTACTACCGGTTTCACAATCCGGTGCTCTGACATCTGCTCCAGTTACGCACCTGATCGATATATTTTACGGTGAAATAAAGTGAAAGCTGCCCCCTCGCCAGACACTCCTCGCGCATTCCACAGCAGGGCCCGGGCAAGCACTTGAGGTGTTTAACCCCTTCGTCGTCGCGGCCCTTTGCGCGACAGTATTTAGCCAGTAACAGGTAGCACCTCCGAACAGCAACGCACGCGGTATAAAGGCCTGTGCCCATTGACTCGCGTCTATGCATGTACTGAAAGGAAACAGAAACACACACATTTAATTAGCCAAGAGATTTCGATTTCAAAAAGATAACGGTCATTTTTTTCTGTTTTCAGTGAGTTCTGGGGGTATGCTGACTTTACTGGAAGGTATGGGTGTAGGCAGGGCTTTAAGTGGGAAAAATAAACTGGGGGTGCTCTAAAGGGGGCGGGGCAAACCTCAAAGGGGTGTGGCCTATCTCAGTAGGGGCGTGGTCTAAATAAAGATAACTAGTGTAGCAGTACCCCCTGCTCTGACAAGCCGTCAGCTCTAGGATTCCTCAGAACCCGCCCCCCTCCCCCCCTCCGTCGTGTGTGTCAGCCCGGGCTGAGACAGCTTCCCAGGCAAAATACACAGCCGCACCCGAGTACTTCACAGGTCTTTAAAAGACCACAAGAGCGCAGTCACCATCACCTCATCAGATCCGCCAAAAGGGCCTCACTCAAAGACCGCCTAGACAACAACGCACACAACAGCAAAGAGCTCTTCAACATTGTTAGACTTGGCATCTTTTGGCGTGTTTCCCCTGACTTTTTGCTTTCTGACCTCCCGGTTTTGACCTGTTTTTGCTGGTGTGATGATTCTGCGCACTTTCCTCACTGCGGTCCAGTGGGAAAGTGCAAGTGCTCCTGTATAAAATGTGTTATGGATTGGTGTTTCCATGATTGGCCTATTTGGTTTATGTGTCAGTCCCTTGTAAAGTGCACTGCGAGTGCCAGGGCCTATAGACCAAATGCTGTTGGTGGGCTGCAGCACTGGATTGTGCCACCCACGCAAACAGCCCGTAAAGTGTAACTCGGGCCTGCCATCGCAGAGCCTGTGCGCAGCCTGAGGCTGCCATGTCGACTTGGCAAGTGCACACACTTGCAAGTCCCTAAACCTTCCCTTTGCTACATGTTAGTCACCCCTAAGGTAGGCCCAAGGTACCCCTGTGGGCAGGGTGCGTTGTACGCGAAAGGTAGGACATGCCCGGGTGTGTGCGGCATGTCCTGATAGTGAATTACCGCCTAGTTCGTTTTTCACTATTGCAAGGCTACCTGTTCCCCCTAGGCCAGAACGGGCGGTTTTGATTATTACAGCTTATAATCCTAACTGACCCCGGGAACATGGTAGAAATTCGAGTTTAGTATGCCTGGACTCAGAATGATAAAATGCAGCTTTTAGTAAGGTTGGTTTTACCATTCTGGGTTTGAAAATACCACTTTTAGAAAGTGGGTATTTTCTTGCCTAACCATCCAAGCCTGCCTCTGCGAGATTGTGTATTCCGTGTCTGGAATGTGAGTGACAGGGGCTGGGGGATGCCAGGAGACAGGGTGAGTCAGCGCAGGGCTGAATAGCCAGATCGACCTGTAGATGGGTCGCACCTGGGCCCTGAATAGGACAGTGCCTTCCCTCCACAATGCTGGCTCCACCTCCTGTGGTGCGTCTGATGTCCCTGGCCTACTCACTGAAAGAAGGGACGGAGACTTGTCAACAAAGTGCTCCAGAACTGGTTTGGACTAGGCAAAGGCCTCTCTGCCTTCAGAGAACAAAGGAATTTGGGATATAAATATTGGGGCCCTGACCCCATGAATTTAGATCTCGCTGGAATCAAGGAACCTGCCAAGACGAAGAGCGGGAAGAGCTGCCAGGAGGAGTACTGCCCCTTTGCTGTGTTGTTGCTTTGTTGGGTTGGCCTGCAGCTGCTGCTTCTGCCTTGGGCAGTGAAAGGACTGGACTGAACTTTCTCCAAACTTGTGCTGAGTATCTCCAAGGGCCAGAAACCGAGCTGGCCTCCTGTTAAGAAGTCTCAGGGACTGCAAAGACTTCACAAGCCTCTGGGTACCGCTTCTGGAACGCTGTTTCAGTTGCCACAGAGGAAGGGAACTGCAACCGACTCCGTCAACCGAATCCATCCCTGGCCGGTGACCTGTTTGCACCGCAGACCGCATCGCCCCGCTTCGCATCGCAACCCTGGTCTCACCGTAGGCGACATCCGACGCCGCCAACATCGAGCCGCTGCTTGCACCGTGACCTGTGGGCACCGCAGTTCGCATCGCATCGCTTCACTGGGCCAGCCGGACCAGACCGACACTGTCGCTGCAACTGGCTCAAGAGTCGAGACCGCACCGCATTTGGGGCACCGCTCTCACGTCTGCGACGCACCGCTCCGACTCGCACCGCTGTCCGACGCCAGCTCCCGCACTCCGGCTAGGTCGCCTGCATCGCAACCTGTCAGCACCGCATCGAGCATCGTCTCGCCCTGCATCGCACGCCTTGGACTCACCGACTCCGTCTGCCCGACGCTCATCGAGCCGCTGCCTGCACCGCATCGAGGGACACCGCACCTTGCATCGCTCCGTCTTGCACCGCAACCGCGACGAACGCCGACCGGCTCGTACACCCCGTACCAGCCACAACGAGAAAAGGTACTGTGACCGAGTCTGTTCATGACTCTGCTGGCCCGTATCGACGCGGTCGGCTGGAACTGTTAGACTCTGTGGTTTTCAGCATCACGGTAGGCTCGGACGGAGCTACCGACTCGTACGAACTTTGCTTTTGTGCTATTCTTGCAAAGAAGAAGTTATCGTATCAAGCATTCATTTTCAAAGTACAGTATTGTGGATTTTTGTCGTAATTGGTCTTGTCTTGAGTATATAAAATATTGGTTATTTTTCTAAACTGGTGTGGTGTCCGTTTGTAGTGCTTACACTGTATTACTGTTGGTTATGTGCAAATGCTTTACACACTGCCTCTGAATTAAGCCTGACTGCTCGTGCCAAGCTACCACGAGGGTGAGCAGGGGTTACTTCACGAGTGTAACAACCCTTACCCTGACTAGGAAGAAGGGTCCCTACTTGGACAAAGGTGCAAGCCCTTGCCAACTAGAGATCCCATTTCTAACATTGGTTGTCAGCGGTGAGGATAGGACTTGCGTTTGCACTTGACTTACAGTGATTGGTGTGCACTACTACCATATCGCAGACCATTACGTACCACATACTGGTTCTTTTTCTTTTGGCCTATTTTTGATCTTGCCAGTTTTCAACTCACGACTTTTGTCATGCCTGAATCAATTGCATCATCCGTTGCATCTCTGGAAGTTATCTTTGAGGAGGACAGGTTGGAACCCTACGCCGTAAAGGAGTTACGAGCGATTTGTAAAAACCTGAAAGTCCAAATTAAAGGCCTCACAAGGAAGGAGGAGCTACAGAAGGCGCTGAGGGCCTGGGTAGCAGCCAGACATGCCAATGGGCAGCCTGGTGATCTCAGTGAGGAGGCGGAGGAGCCTATTTCCAGGGTGGATGTGCTTTTGGGTAGGGGGAACCCGCCAGGTCGGGCAGCAGCAGTCTGTCCCCAGAGGAGCTGGAGGACAGGCGGGAGGCAAGGCAGTTCGAGCTGCAGAAGCTCAGGCTGGAGAGTGAGCGGGAGGAGAAGAGATTGGCCATAGAGGAGAGGAAGATGCTCTTAGAGCATGAGAGAGAACTGAAGGAGCTAGAACTTAGGAGTAAGTCAGGCTCAGATGGTGGCAGCAATTCGTCCAGAAAAGCAGACAGGATTGTGCACATTCCCAAGAACGTAGGCAAGGAGTTCAAGAAGGGGAATGACATACAAAGGTGGTTCCAGGGTTATGAGGCAGCCATACACATGAATGGGGTCCCTGAGGAGAATTGGGGAGCAGGATTGTGGCCACTTTTCCCGGAAGAAGCAAGCGATGCTCTGATAGCTTTGGGTAAGGGGTATCACCTCACCTATGCTGACATGAAGGATGCCCTTCTCACGAAGTATGGTCTTACTCCTGAAAAGTACAGGGATCAGTTCAGGTCCAGTAAGAAGTCTGATGTCAACACTTGGTTGGAATGTGTGGATGTGTTCTGCAGGTCTCTGGATGGTTGGGTGAAGGGCAGTAGTGTAACAGATTTTCAGGGGCTCTACAACTTGATTGCATGGGAGCACTTGTCTAGTCTATGTTTTGCAGATCTGCGCCAGCACCTAGTGGATAGTAAGCTAACTGACCCCAGGAAGCTTGCTATGGAAGCGGACCGCTGGGTGAGTACCAGGGTCCACAAGAAAGCGTTTGGGGAGACTCAGCCAAAGGTGGGCAGGGTCCCCAGCAGAAAGGTGGGGGGACAAGGGTAAAGCACAGGAGTTCTCTAAAGGGCCCCAAACTAGTACCCAGGGTAAAGGTTCCCAGCCCCCGGTGATAAGAAGAAAGGGGTCTCTACAGGGAAGCCTGTTGAGACCGGCCCCCGCAAGTGTTATGCATGTGACCAGGTAGGTCACTTTAAGGGGGACCCCAAGTGCCCGAAGGGGACACAGCCACCCACCGGGGGACAGTCCAAAGTGTTGGCTAGTGTAGCGCTTGGGGAGGAGGGGTGCCCACAGGAGGGTGGGGATCCCGCAGAAATGACCCTTGTCTCACTCGGGGACAGTGAGATGGTCCCAGGAAACCAGGTGCCCCCTAACACAAAGAAATATAGCACCTGGGTGACCATCAATGGGAACAGGGTAGAGGCTCTCAGAGATACTGGAGCCAGTGTGACCTCAGTCCGGTGTCACCTGGTGTCTGAGAAGCAAGTAGTCCCAGGAGCATTCCACCAAGTAGTTGCTGTCGACAACTCTGAGCGCCAGTGTATGGTGGCGCAGGTTCCCTTTGAATGGGGGGGTCTCAGGTCCCTTGAGGGTGGTTGTGAGCCCTACCATGCCTGTAGATTGTCTGCTAGGAAACGACCTGGAGCAGTCCTCATGGAAGGAGGTTGAGCTCAGGTCTCACTTGGAGATGCTTGGGTTGCCAGAGTGGGCATGCGTGTCTACTCGGTCAATGGCAGCCAGAAAGGGTGATCAAGAGGACTTGGAGCCTGAAACAGTGGCCCAAGTCCCTGCCAAGAGAAAGGGCAGGGGGCGCGGGAAACCGGCCCCCGAAGTTCCCACGGACCGGGAGGAGGCGGACCTCGAGGGGGACGCCCCGGTGCCTACAGGGGAGCAAGTAGCCGAACTGGGAGACATCTCTGAGCTGACCCATTGGCAGCAAGAAGGGGTCCCACCAGGGAGGAGTTCTGCAGGGAGCAGAACGAGTGCCCTACTCTGGAGGGTCTGCGGCGGCAGGCTGCAGACCAGGCAGCTGGTAATCAGTCCGGGTCACATCTGATCTACTGGGAGAGTGGTCTCCTATACAGTGAGCCTAAGGTTGCTGAGCCTGGGTCAGCCCGTGTGCTGGTGGTACCCCAGCGCTTCAGGACCTTCCTACTGGGTCTGGCTCATGACGTGCCTTTGGCAGGACATTTGGGGCAGGACAAGACCTTTGACAGGCTTGTCACCCACTTCTTTTGGCCCCAAATGCGGAGGCAGTCAGATGCACACTGCAGGTCTTGCCAAACTTGCCAGGCAAGTGGTAAGAGTGGGAGGAAGGTCAAAGCTCCTCTCCAACCTTTTCCGGTTGTTGGAACACCCTTTGAAAGGGTAGGGATGGATATTGTGGGGCCACTGGATCCCAAGACAGCCATGGGCAACAGGTACATCCTGGTCTTGGTGGACCATGCCACCCGGTACCCGGAGGCAATCCCTCTCAGGACAACGACGGCGCCAGTGGTGGGCCGGGCGTTAATGGGGATCTTTTCCCGTGTGGGATTCCCCAGAGAGGTGGTTTCCGATAGGGGGACCAATTTCATATCGAAGTATATGACATCCCTGTGGAAGGAGTGTGGGGTAACCTACAAGTTCACCACTCCTTACCACCCACAAGGAAACGGTCTGGTGGAGAGATTCAACCAGACCTTGAAAGGCATGATCAAGGGTCTAACAGAACCCATGAGGCGTAAGTGGGACGTCCTCTTGCCATGCCTACTCTTTGCGTACAGGGAGGTGCCTCAGAAGTCTCTTGGGTACAGCCCCTTTGAGCTCCTGTATGGCCACCCTGTCAGAGGACCTCTGAGTTTGGTGAAGGAAGGCTGGGAGGCGGCTCCCAGGAAAATTCCCCAGGATGTATTTAGCTACATGCTGGCCTTTAGAAACCAAACTGCCCGCTTCAGGAAACTCGCTCAGGCGAACCTAGAAGCAAGCCAGGAAGAAATGAAGAGATGGTATGACCAGAACGCCACTCTGGTCGAATTTCAACCTGGACAAAAGTGTGGGTCATGGCCCCAGTAGCACCTTGTGCCTTGCAGGACAAGTGGACTGGGCCATATGAGGTAAAGGAGCGCAAAAGTGACGTCACCTACCTGGTGGATTTGCAGGCTCCAAGGAACCCTTTGAGGGTCCTTCACGTGAACCGCCTCAAGCCCCACTTCGAGAGGTCCGAAGTGAGTATGCTCTTGGCGACAGATGATGGGGTGGAAGAGGAGAGCGAGCCTCTCCCTGACCTCCTGTCTACCAAGGAGCATGATGGGTCAGTAGAGGGTGTGATCCTCTCCCCTACTCTGACTCAGGAGCAGCAGGGGGACTGTCGCCAGTTGTTGGGACAGTTCGCCCCACTGTTCTCTCTGACTCCCGGTGTTACTCACTGGTGTACCCATGACGTGGACACCGGTGACAGCCATCCTGTGAAGCACAAGATTTACAGGTTGACTGACCGGGTCAGAGCCAGCATCAAGGAGGAGGTCTCTAAGATGTTGGCGTTAGGGGTGATTGAGCCCTCCCACAGTCCTTGGGCCAGCCCAGTGGTCTTGGTCCCAAAGGCTGCGGCGCCCGGTGCCACTCCAGAACTCCGGTTTTGTGTGGACTACCGTGGGCTCAATGCCGTCACCAGGACTGACGCGCACCCCATCCCCAGAGCTGATGAGCTCATTGATCGGTTGGGAGCTGCCCGGTTCCTCAGCACGTTTGATTTGACGTCTGGGTACTGGCAGATTGCCTTAACCGATGGGGCCAAGGAGAGATCCGCATTCTCAACCCCAGAAGGTCATTACCAATTCCGGGTGATGCCCTTTGGGTTGAAGAATGCCCCTGCCACCTTTCAGAGGTTGGTCAATCAGGTGTTGGCTGGGCTGGAGGATTTCAGTGCCGCCTACCTGGATGACATTGCTGTGTTCAGTTCCAGCTGGGAAGAACATTTACAGCACCTTGAGAAAGTGTTGAGGGCTCTGCAAGGTGCAGGCCTCACGATCAAGGCCAGTAAGTGCCAGATCGGGCAGGGTTCTGTGGTGTACTTGGGACACCAGGTAGGAAGCGGCCAGGTGGCGCCCCTACAACCCAAGATTGACACCATTCTGGCTTGGGAGCCCCCAAGACCCAGACAGAGGTGAGAGCCTTCTTAGGTCTCACCGGCTATTATAGGAGATTTGTTAAGGGCTATGGCACCATCGTTGCCCCCTTAACAGAGCTGACCTCTAAGAGGCAGCCCAGGAAAGTGATCTGGACTGAGTCCTGCCAGAAAGCTTTTGATGCCCTGAAGGCAGCCATGTGCACGGCGCCCGTGCTCAAGGCACCTGACTTCTCCAAGGAATTCGTCGTGCAGACTGACGCTTCAGAGCATGGTGTGGGAGCGGTGCTCTCACAACTGAACGAAGAGGGCCTGGATCAGCCTGTAGTCTTCCTTAGTAGGAGACTACTTCCCAGGGAACAGAGGTGGAGTGCCATAGAAAGGGAAGCTTTTGCTGTGGTCTGGGCACTGAAGAAGTTGAGACCATACCTGTTTGGGACTCACTTCCGGGTTCAGACAGACCACAGGCCCCTCAGATGGTTGATGCAAATGAGGGGCGAGAATCCAAAACTGCTGAGGTGGTCCATCTCCCTACAGGGAATGGACTTTACGGTGGAACACCGTCCTGGTACAGAACACGCCAACGCAGATGGTCTGTCCAGGTTCTTCCGCCTTAGTGAAGAGAACTCCCATGGGGTTGGGTAGTTCTCCCTACTTTCAGCTGGAGGGGACATGTGTTAGACTTGGCATCTTTTGGCGTGTTTCCCCTGACTTTTTGCTTTCTGACCTCCCGGTTTTGACCTGTTTTTGCTGGTGTGATGATTCTGCGCACTTTCCTCACTGCGGTCCAGTGGGAAAGTGCAAGTGCTCCTGTATAAAATGTGTTATGGATTGGTGTTTCCATGATTGGCCTATTTGGTTTATGTGTCAGTCCCTTGTAAAGTGCACTGCGAGTGCCAGGGCCTATAGACCAAATGCTGTTGGTGGGCTGCAGCACTGGATTGTGCCACCCACGCAAACAGCCCGTAAAGTGTAACTCGGGCCTGCCATCGCAGAGCCTGTGCGCAGCCTGAGGCTGCCATGTCGACTTGGCAAGTGCACACACTTGCAAGTCCCTAAACCTTCCCTTTGCTACATGTTAGTCACCCCTAAGGTAGGCCCAAGGTACCCCTGTGGGCAGGGTGCGTTGTACGCGAAAGGTAGGACATGCCCGGGTGTGTGCGGCATGTCCTGATAGTGAATTACCGCCTAGTTCGTTTTTCACTATTGCAAGGCTACCTGTTCCCCCTAGGCCAGAACGGGCGGTTTTGATTATTACAGCTTATAATCCTAACTGACCCCGGGAACATGGTAGAAATTCGAGTTTAGTATGCCTGGACTCAGAATGATAAAATGCAGCTTTTAGTAAGGTTGGTTTTACCATTCTGGGTTTGAAAATACCACTTTTAGAAAGTGGGTATTTTCTTGCCTAACCATCCAAGCCTGCCTCTGCGAGATTGTGTATTCCGTGTCTGGAATGTGAGTGACAGGGGCTGGGGGATGCCAGGAGACAGGGTGAGTCAGCGCAGGGCTGAATAGCCAGATCGACCTGTAGATGGGTGGGAGGGGTCGCACCTGGGCCCTGAATAGGACAGTGCCTTCCCTCCACAATGCTGGCTCCACCTCCTGTGGTGCGTCTGATGTCCCTGGCCTACTCACTGAAAGAAGGGACGGAGACTTGTCAACAAAGTGCTCCAGAACTGGTTTGGACTAGGCAAAGGCCTCTCTGCCTTCAGAGAACAAAGGAATTTGGGATATAAATATTGGGGCCCTGACCCCATGAATTTAGATCTCGCTGGAATCAAGGAACCTGCCAAGACGAAGAGCGGGAAGAGCTGCCAGGAGGAGTACTGCCCCTTTGCTGTGTTGTTGCTTTGTTGGGTTGGCCTGCAGCTGCTGCTTCTGCCTTGGGCAGTGAAAGGACTGGACTGAACTTTCTCCAAACTTGTGCTGAGTATCTCCAAGGGCCAGAAACCGAGCTGGCCTCCTGTTAGAAGTCTCAGGGACTGCAAAGACTTCACAAGCCTCTGGGTACCGCTTCTGGAACGCTGTTTCAGTTGCCACAGAGGAAGGGAACTGCAACCGACTCCGTCAACCGAATCCATCCCTGGCCGGTGACCTGTTTGCACCGCAGACCGCATCGCCCCGCTTCGCATCGCAACCCTGGTCTCACCGTAGGCGACGTCCGACGCCGCCAACATCGAGCCGCTGCTTGCACCGTGACCTGTGGGCACCGCAGTTCGCATCGCATCGCTTCACTGGGCCAGCCGGACCAGACCGACACTGTCGCTGCAACTGGCTCAAGAGTCGAGACCGCACCGCATTTGGGGCACCGCTCGCACGTCTGCGACGCACCGCTCCGACTCGCACCGCTGTCCGACGCCAGCTCCCGCACTCCGTCTAGGTAGCCTGCATCGCAACCTGTCAGCACCGCATCGAGCATCGTCTCACCCTGCATCGCACGCCTTGGACTCACCGACTCCGTCTGCCCGACGCTCATCGAGCCGCTGCCTGCACCGCATCGAGGGACACCGCACCTTGCATCGCTCCGTCTTGCACCGCAACCGCGACGAACGCCGACCGGCTCGTACACCCCGTACCAGCCACAACGAGAAAAGGTACTGTGACCGAGTCTGTTCATGACTCTGCTGGCCCGTATCGACGCGGTCGGCTGGAACTGTTAGACTCTGTGGTTTTCAGCATCACGGTAGGCTCGGACGGAGCTACCGACTCGTACGAACTTTGCTTTTGTGCTATTCTTGCAAAGAAGAAGTTATCGTATCAAGCATTCATTTTCAAAGTACAGTATTGTGGATTTTTGTCGTAATTGGTCTTGTCTTGAGTATATAAAATATTGGTTATTTTTCTAAACTGGTGTGGTGTCCGTTTGTAGTGCTTACACTGTATTACTGTTGGTTATGTGCAAATGCTTTACACACTGCCTCTGAATTAAGCCTGACTGCTCGTGCCAAGCTACCACGAGGGTGAGCAGGGGTTACTTCACGAGTGTAACAACCCTTACCCTGACTAGGAAGAAGGGTCCCTACTTGGACAAAGGTGCAAGCCCTTGCCAACTAGAGATCCCATTTCTAACAAACATCGTGAAGGAACTCTCCAACCCCAGCTCCAACACCAACAACATCCAGCCGTCGTGAGACCTGTGCGACTCACTGGCCACCTTCTTCCACCGCAAAATCGCCGACATCCACGACAGCTTCTACACCACGACCGCCCCGGCAACCACCGAGACCACTGCCCCCACAACCACCAACCGCCTGCTCTCCTGGACCAACATCAACGACGAGGACACCAGCGAGATCATGAACACCATCCACTCCGGTTCACCGCTAGACCCGTGCCCTCACCACATCTTCAACAAAGCCAGTACAGCCATCGCGCCCCATCTCCGGAAAATAATCAACATCTCCTTCGAGACAGCAACCTTCCCGGAAAGCTGGAAGCACGCCGAGATCACCGCCTTACTCAAGAAACCCAAGGCAGACCCCAAGAACCTCAAGAACTTCCGACCCATCTCTCTGCTCCCGTTCCCCGCGAAGGTCACCGAGAAAATCGTCAACAAACTGACCCGCTACCTCGAGGAGAACAACATCCTGGACCCTTCCCAGTCCGGCTTCCGCAGCAACCACAGCACCGAAACCGCCCTCATCGCCGCCACCGATGACATCAGGACCCTGCTAGACAACGGAGAAACAGCAGCCCTCATCCTCCTGGACCTATCAGCCGCCTTCGACACGGTCTGCCACCACACACTACGAACACGCCTTCACGGCGCCGGGATCCAAGAGAAGGCCCTGGACTGGACCACATCCTTCCTTTCCGGCAAAACACAAAGCGTCCGCCTCGCCCCCTTCCGATCCAAGGCCACCAAGATCATCTGCGGCATACCCCAAGGCTCCTCCCTCAACCCAACGCTGTTCAACATCTACATGGCACCCCTCGCCCACGTCGCCCGACAGCACAACCTCAACATCATCTCCTACGCCGACGACACCCAGCTGATCCTCTCCCTCACCAAAGACCCTCACACCGCCAAAGCCCACCTCCACGAAGGAATGAAGGCCGTCGCCGAATGGATGAGGACCAGCCGCCTGAAGCTGAACTCGGACAAGACGGAGGTCCTCATCCTTGGTTCCAACCCTTCAGCCTGGGACGACTCCTGGTGGCCAACATCACTGGGAACAGCCCCGCCACCCACCGACCACGTACGCAACCTAGGGGTCATCCTCGACCCCACCCTCTCCATGACTAAGCAGGTCAACGCCGTTTCCTCATCCTGCTTCAACATCCTCCGAATGCTCCGCAGGATCTTCAAGTGGATCCCCACCGAAACAAGAAAAACAGTCACCCAGGCCCTCGTCACCAGCAGGCTGGACTACGGAAACGCCCTCTACGCAGGAACGACGGCTAAGCTCCTGAGACGGCTGCAACGCATCCAGAACGCCTCTGCACGTCTTATCCTCGACATCCCCCGACGCAGCCACATCACACCCCACCTGAGAGACCTGCACTGGCTCCCTGTCAACAAGAGGATAACCTTCAAGCTCCTCACCCACGCAGACAAAGCACTCCACAACTCCGGACCAGCCTACCTCAACAGACGACTCAGCTTCTACACCCCCACCCGCCAGCTCCGCTCGACCAGCCTCGCCCTCGCCACAGTCCCCCGCATCCGGAAAACGACCGCCGGCGGCAGATCCTTCTCCCACCTCGCCGCCAAGACCTGGAACACCCTCCCCACCAACCTCCGACAGACCCAAGACCTACTGGCCTTCAGAAGACTCCTCAAGACCTGGCTCTTCGATCAGTAGCAGCAACACCCCCTCTTCCCCCAGCGCCTTGAGACCCTCGCGGGTATGTAGTGCGCTTTATAAGTGACATGATTGATTGATTGATTGATTTGCATGTTAATGATTCTTTGTCGTTTTTTCACCCCTTCTTAGAGCAATTGGACAGCTCAGCACCAGGATCTGCATTTAGAGGTCGGAATAAGAGCAGTGTAAAACCAAATGAGCTTCTGTGTCAGAAACCAGAGACTACAAATTCAATCCCTAAAAATAATTCTGCACCACTGAGCGCCAATACATATTTGTTGCAAAGTACCTACACACATGAAAGGGACTGCCAGTAAATGGGTGGAGCCTCACACAATCAAGGGGTCAGCCTGTGGTTCAAGAATCAATCCCAGGTCATCTCTCTCCCGCTTTGAAGCACCAGCAAAAGATGGTGGTTGCGGGAGGGACAGAGAGACTACGTCAGGTAGGAGGGCCGAGAGGGAATTCCAAGTTCTGTCATTTTCTGGGGCCATGAAACCTGCAAGTGAAAGAGTGAGAACGGAGAAAATGAAATAACCACTCTCCCGAGTCATAATTAGCCCCCAAAAATGTAATCGCTTAAAATAAAAATACACAAATGATCACTAACAGTTGTTGCAAAGTCCCTGATTAGATACACGTTGCTGCTGCTATAAGATTGCAGCCTCACCCACTAAGGTATTTAGGCTAGGGTTCAGGATTCATACACAGGTCATTTTTCTCCCACTCGGGAGCAATGGTAAAAGATGTTGCTGTGCCCAAGAAAAGAATGAGAGTCTTGCTAGCTTTAGGTGCAAAATAATGAAGTATAATTCCTCCTGATAGTCGTCAATCAATTTAAGGAGTAACTTAAAGCATATTTGTTCCTAAGTGGTTAACCTTGATGTGCCCAGGCCTGCCGATCCGCAAGCACCTTGATACCTTAAGTATGTGTGTAACAATAGTCCAAGAAAAAAAAAAGAAAACGGACTACCTCTGCGAGGCCCGAAAACAGAGCCCGATAGAGACCCGTTTCGAGGCCCCCTAAAAATAACTGCCGGTGCTCAGACCCGGACAGACCCGGCCCACTTAAAGCCCTGGGTGTAGGATTCTTTGTGGAAAGGTCTAGTTTCTCATTTTGGATTCCGAAAGGTTTGACCAGTCAGGAGACCCGAACCAAGAGTTGTAGTAATATGTGTAGGCTTTGAGGATGTTTTCCTGGGGCCACCTTCTCCAACGTTTTCTGCCGTTTCTAGGTCTCGCCTGAGCCAGCGCGCATGCGCTGCTCTGCGAGACTTTAAGTAAGGGCTTTTTAACTTTAACCGCTTAACCGCGGCGGCAATTCCGCCGCGGTGCGGCGGTTTCGCGGAGTGGGCGGGACCGCGTCGGCCAACGGACGTGCGCAGCACTACAGAGGTAGTGCTCGCGACGGCCGTTGGCCGACAGAAGCACGCAACGGGTTAAACACACGCTCGTGCGTGTGCTTTTTTTTAAAAATCACACCTATTGGCCTTTGCGTGCGTCTTTCTAAGAAAGACAGCACTCAATTGGCCAAAGGCGGGTGCATGGCCCGCCTTCTCTCTGCTTTGGCCTAGGGTCCGCGGGGGCGAGCAGCAGTGCCATCTGTAACCAATTATCTTAATTGGACACAGATGGCGGTCAGCGCTGGTCGCGTTGGTTTGCCCTTGTAGCGCGCGCGCACGTTATTAGCACGTTTGCGGTCGCCGCGCTGCCCCGCTTGTTTTAGAGGCCTGTGCCTCGTTTCACCTCTCTCCCTGCTCCACAGAAATGGCAGCTTCCTCCCCCTCCTCCCTCCCGGACACACCACCGTTTTTTCCCCTTCCCCACAAAGAGGAAAAGTCCCCAGAGTCTGTAATTGCCATGAGATGAAGCGATGATGTCGAGTGATCACAGTCAATAGCTTTGATTAACAATAAGGTCGAAAATTAGCAAAGCCGGCAGTCAAAAGCCCGACTTCCCCATATGCTCTTCACAGCTCGCGCTGGCCAGTGCCCCTTGTCCACACTTAGCACTTGACAGGCTGTGGGGTGGCAGTGAAAGGCCGGAAGAGCAAAGGGAATCAAAAAGCCGATATTCCACAGCAAGAGGTGTTTAGGCTATAATGCGCAATGTTGGCATCTAGTTTTCACCTGTCTTTAACAGGTCTGCTTAGCAGGCAAGGGACACTCAGATTTATGTTTTTTCTGGGACACTTTGATTTATGTTTTAAAATGTTATTGTAATCTGTGCAGATGAATTTTTAACCTGTTTTTTAACATATTGCTTATTTGCACTTCATTTACTTACTGGTCTTGGTTAATTGTAGCGTTTCCGTTCCGTCACGGCTTTTTCGTGCCGATTGTACGGAGAAACGCTCTTTCGACACAGCTCCCACCCACTAAGACCACCCCCACTTCCGGCTGCCTGTTGGGCTGGTGGCGGGCTCTTTGATAAACTATTTAAACAAGATGATGCACCGGACGCGCAGCGGACGCGTGCAGCGGGCGCGCCAAAGGCAAGCCCGTCTGCGCCCGTCCGCGTCCGGAAATCGCCCGGCGCCAGACATGCTGTCAGTGCCCACACAGGTACCTCTTTTTCAACTATTATGCTAAGAAAACTAAACAGCACTAATAACTGCGGACATCACATTGAAGTAGACACAATTAGGGGCCCAATCAGTTGTCTTGGGTGTAGATCGAAGTTACCTTTCATTGATGAGTATAAAGCAGGGGGTAAGAAAGAGTTACAGGGTACTGCCCTAATAAAAGGGGGATTAATCAATGCTCGTTCCTTCGTCAAACACGCCCTTGATATTAGAGAGCTAATAGAAAAGGAACTGGACTATCTATGCATAACGGAAACTTGGCTAAAAGAATGGTGCAGTCCTGATATTGTGACGGCACTGCCTCCCAACTATACAATCTGCAGGAAAGACAGAGAAGTAATTAGAGGGGGAGGGCTTGCCATTATCCATCGGGAGTCACTACAATGGAGAAATTTTGACCTCCATTCCCTTAAGGGAGCAGAAAGCCTTGGCTTCTGCTGCACCATAAACGGGTCCCTGTCATTTTCTGGAGCACTGGTTTACCGTCCCCCTGGCCCTAGCGGAACCTTCCTCGAGCCCCTAGGGGAAACTCTGAGCCACGCCCTACTTAGATACGCCAACTTCACCATGCTTGGGGATTTTAATTTGCATTTAGAATGCCGGACAGACCCAGGGGCGGCGACTTTTCTGGAAATAACCAACTCCCTTGGTCTAAGCCAATTGGTCGGGGTCCCGACTCATCGGGCAGGGCATACTCTTGACGGAGTCTCCTCTAACTTTACTCTGCTAGCTGCAGATTCTCCCATCCCCCAAGCATGGTCAGATCATGATTTTATTCCCCTGACTATCTCGGTGCCACATACTACACACATAGCTAAAAAATCTGCTATCATACAGCCAAGGCGTAAGTGGCATCAGCTAGCTTCTAACCCCAGACTGCCCACACTCGCCCAAGACAGTAGTCCAGCTTTATCTGGTGACACTATAGAGGATTCCCTTCGCTTTCACTCCTGGATGAATGCAATAAGTGATGAGTTAATCCAGCTTAAACTGTCCATCAGAACATCAAAAGTGAAATCACACAACGATCCTTGGTTTACGCCAGATTTAGCAAAACAGCATCTTCGTTGCAAGCAGCTCGAACGTAGGTGGAGAAGGGGCTATGAGCAAGCAGACTTGCACGCTTTTAAAGTATATAAGAAGCAATACCACTCCGCAATTAAATCAGCAAAAAAAGACTACCTTTTTAGTAAAATAACTGAGGCCAGGCATGATCAAAAAGCAATCTTTTCAATCGTAAAATCTTTTACTGAACCAAGAGCACTGTGCTCAGATATCCCCCCCTCTCAGTCCCTTTGCAATGAAATAGCACTCTTTCATGACAAAATCGAGAATATCCAGAAGGACTTTGGAACACCCAGCTCAAGAAAACCTGACAGTGATCAGGAATTGGATCTTACGCACAGTAGGCCCACTCTACAAGTCTTCCAGCCGGTCACGCTTACGGACACTCGGGCTGCAATTACAGCATGTAAATCAGGCTCACCACTGGATGTGTGTCCCCCTGCAATTTTGCACCAAATTATAGATCTAGTTAATCCTGTGATCAACCACATTGTAAACTCCTCACTATGCACCGGTATGTTCCCTGATGAATGGAAATTGGCCATTGTGAAACCACTAAAAAAAAAGCAAACGTAGAGCCATCCAACTTCTCTAACCTTCGCCCAATTTCTCTGCTACCAATTCTGGGGGAAATCACGGAAAAAATGGTTAACAAGGAGCTCTCTACATTTCTGGAAAACTCTCTGATTTTCCATCCAAGACAGTCAGGTTTCCGTCCCAAACATTCTACAGAATCTGCACTCCTTGAAATAGCCGACACCCTAAAATTTATTACAGATAAAGGTAGAAAAGCAGTATTGATCCTGCTTGATTTGTCGGCCGCTTTCGATACCATCTCCCATGATATACTATTGGCTAGACTAAAAACCAGCGGCATCTCCAGCATTGTCTTGGCCTGGATTAAATCCTTTCTGTCTAACCGTAGGCAAGCAGTCTCTCTGGGTACGTGTCTCTCCCCCGAACGATCCATCACAGCAGGAGTTCCACAGGGCTCTTCACTCAGCCCGCTCCTGTCTAATATATACATGACCCCCCTCATTTCCCTTATCTCATAATTTGGGATTGAGGTAACATCCTACGCTGATGACACACAGCTGATCTTGTCCCTTGACAAGTATTCTACAGCTGCAGAAGGGAACTTTAAACTCTGCCTCACTGAGGTCATTCATTGGATGAGAAATAACCACCTCAGGTGTAACTCTGACAAGACGGAGATTTTGTTAATAGGGAAAGACAATCCCTTTCAGCCCAGGGCTTGGTGGCCAGAAGACGCGACAGTACCCCCCTCAACTGTCGAAGTGGCTAAAAATCTGGGAGTTCAATTTGATACTTCCCTCTCATTCAAACCTCATGCACTCAAGGTAGCAGGGACTTGTTTCGGCCTAATTAAAACATTAAAGAAATTTTTCGATCTGATTCCTCTTTCCGCTAGGAAGACGGTGGCGTTGATACTCTCGCGGCTGGACTACTGTAACAGCCTTCTGGCGGGAATTAACAAATCTACTTTGAAAAGAGTACAAGTAGTTCAGCATGCGGCGGCCCGCCTGGTACTAAAACTCCCGCGTAGGGCCTCCGCCTCAGCGGCTTTGAAATCTCTTCACTGGCTCCCGCTTCACAAGAGAATCCTATTCAAACTTCTCTTAACCACTTTCAGAGCGGTTCGTCAACTAGGCCCAACATATCTTTCAGCACGATTTACACCTTATACCACAACGAGGACACTTAGATCCTCGTCGGCTAACCTCCTTAAACTCCTCGATTTCAAGCTTAAAACCCTCGGAGGGAAGTCGGCAACGGTGTTAGGTACCAAAGCCTGGAACCTTATGCCAAACAAATTGAGGACCCTAGAAACAGAAGCACAGTTTAGGAAGGCCCTAAAAACCTGGTTTTTCGGAGCATCAGGTGCATTCTTTCAAGCCCTTATTTAGATCCCTGTTCCGTTCTGTTAAGCCAGTCCTCAATTGTTCAGCGCCAGGATGCTCCTTTCGGAGTGACAGATTGCGCTTTATAAGTCCCATATTCAATTCAATTCCCAAAACTCCGCTTCCGCTCCTGCAACGTATGTCCTTCTTTTATGTTTAAACGTCCGGGACAGGTCTTTCCCTGCTACTGACACGCTTTTGATACCAGCGGGGAAGTTTTTCTTTAGCATTCGGGATTTGTAGTTCGCTTTCATACTATTGCCACTTTGTATTGTATACATAGTGGGTTGTAGAACTATAACCCCCACCATACCGCCGGGGAGGTGTCTGCTCAGCTGACTTTTCAATACTAGTTGAGTTATGCCATTCATCAGTTTCCAGTTGTAAAGAATTCTCGGCAGCAGCTGATCTCAGTAGTCCCCGGAATGGCAGATGATCGTAGCGTCTTGTCTCTTTGATGTGGACGGTACTCTCACAGCCGCCAGACAGGTACCGATTTTATTTTCCTTTACACAACTCACATTGTCTTTTCTTCTAATTACAGTAAAATTTTTCTGGTAAGTTCATATTGTAGCAAAACTTGACTCCTGGACTGTTTTTACTTTCTTCTGTCTATTCAGCTTAAAGTTTTAGACTAAAATATAATTTTATATTAACAGAAAATATTAGAATTTCTAGTATTAGAAATCCACTAGAGAATATTAATGTTAATTGATTTATGAAAGATGCACTAGAAATTGAGACGATGCTGATTTTGCCATATACTCGAAACACATCGTCTATTACTTTTTGCAGATAAAAACGTGCAACTTCTGAAAGGTACTGCTACCAAAGGATATGTATTTTTTAGTAGACTGAAAAATATGCTTACATAAATTGCAGTCTTATAGAGCCTGATAGGTGCATGCCCTTCGCTTACACCATTTGCTTGCCAGACGTGTTGCCAGCATCTGAAACGAGCATTGGCATAGCCAATAGGTCTCGCCTTTGGGACCTTTATAAGTATTTAATTAGGCAGCACAATATCCTTGGTGCAACATCAACTGTTGCATGGCTAAACACTTATAATGTCCCAAAGGCGAGACCTATTGGCTATGCCAATGCTTGTTCTCAAGGGACTAACGGCATAGTTTATCACTGAGCGTTTCTCACGTGCCTGCGTACATAGCACTCTGGAATGTTCTGTTGACTCGTTCCTGGAAATGGAAAAAAAGGTACTCGTGCTCTACCAGGAACCCACAGACTGTGGGAATGGGGAAGTGATGGAGTCACAAGGGGCTGGCTCACAGAGCTCGGAGTATGATGAGGAGCAGGGCCGTGAGTAGCAGAAGAGTGAAGGGAAGGCTGCACTTTATTTCCCAGTGTGTAGGGTTTCCTTTCTTGTTTGCTGCAAACTCCAGTACCAAAGAAAATGGCGACGAGGAGAAAGCTAATCGAGTATTTCTGGCGGACTTAATTGGGTACAATACACTTCTGTTTAAAATTGACCAGGGGTTTGTTTAGAGCATATACTGGCAAGATGTCTCGGGTGCATTTGCTAGGGAGATTTGCAAGTAATCTGCGGTCACGAGCTTGCTTATAAGGGGAAGTTGCTTGCTGAAGAGCATTGCACGTACATGACACGCAGGTCACATATTTGCTTCCCGTGGAACATACCATTTAGATTAGTTTGTTACAGATATCCTCTGCAAACCGTAGGTCCAAAGTTACAATCAAAGTAAAATGTGGTATTTTCTTACACCTCAGCTGCTAACCCAGAAGGCCTCATTTGAATCCTTGGATAGTTCAGCTCAATAGCTCGTTACTCCAAGGTTGTTAAAATGGGTTCCACTGAGGAACCATGGAGGCCCAAGTGCCGCAAAATAATTCAGTTTATATTATGTGGTGTGTAAAAGAGGACCAGAGTAATACACATTTAGATATTGTAGTAAATGAACCTCGAACAATCTGGCTTTCAAAGAGACAGACGTGGAAGCCTTACACACCCGAGCAATGATGCCCGCCCACAAAAATACCTCACCGCCGGTGTTCGCGTGAGAGCCAGATGTCGCCTTCATATTACCGAAGACTGGGAGTGGCATCTGTTATTGAGTTCCTCTTTTACGGAAATAACCCCGGTTAGGTGGGTCGGGTATCGATGGAATGCTTTTCTTTTCCAAAAACACGCATTGCTTTCTGTGACACATGCACCTGTCAGCAGGTGCGGTTGTAGTTGCAGGCCAATTAACACACGAAAACCCTCTGGTATCCGCTTCCCTTTTCCTGCAATTGTAATTTAAGGTGCATGTCCATGCCAAGTTTGGAGTCTACACTCGCCACGCTTTTGTGTTGGAAGCACAGAAGCTCCCCCTCCCGGGCAACCCCCATGCAAAATCACACACATAATAACCCGGTATTTGTGAAGCGCGAACTAATCACCCCTAAGGGTCTCAAAGTGCTGGGGGCCAATAAAAGGACATTGATTATGAAATGTTTTGCCTCTATATTTCCCGCCTGGCTAGTATAAAGCTTTTTAGAGGATCTAAATAAAAATGTTTGTATTGCACCTGTCTTTGGTGTGTGCATGTTTATCTGGCTCTAGGGTGGTGGCTGTGTTCTTGGTCTGCTGGAGCTGAAAGTTGGTTACAGCTATATTAAGCGCTGTATGGGTTTATTCATCAATGCTTCAAAGTGTTAACTTGGAGAAAGCAGAAGTGCAGTGTGCAGTACCATTTGAGAACAGGATATTAATATTCTTATTCTCTCCACAAGTTGTTTGTATGTTATAATTACTTGACACAGCGTACATGCAGATTTGAATATTTAGTTACTGAAGTGTAATCTGTGGACCAGCAGTGTGCGGATATGACAACTGGGGATAACCCAATGCGAAATTGTTATGTTCTTAAAGTATTTCCTTCTAGGTAAGTTCCACCCAAGTGAATTCAGTTGGAAGGAGAATGAGTAATGATGGCACAAGAATAGAAGTGCCGACATATTAAGGTGTGTGTTGGAATAGTTCTCATGTAGCCTGGCTCCAAATTAAAAGATTAGCAGCAGATGAAAAGCGAGCATTGGCAAAGCTGATGGGTCTCACCTTTGGGACTGGTTAGCTTTCCCAGTTGCTTTTGGTGGTGCTGTACAGCACCAACGTATTTCACTGATGTGTGCATGTGTAGGAACATATGCACATGCCAGTGAAATGATGCAGGTGCCATTTGCATTTCTTTTTTATCCACTGAGCGAAGATGGTGTACGCCAGTTAAATCAGTAAAGCGCGTGTTGTGGGTAAAGCATGGAGGGGCGAGTTACGGAGGAGTGAAGGGGAAAGAAGCACACAGATGGTGGGGAAGTACAACTCGGAGAGGATGCTGTGACTGAGGAAGAGCGCAACACGGAAGGGAGGGTCGGGGGCGAAAGAAACACTTGGATAAGAGAGAGAGAAGCACAGTGTGGGGGTCTGGGAGAGAAGCATTTGGATATGAGAGAGAGAGAGCAACAGGGGATTTGGTGAGAACCACACGATAGGCAGCTGGAAAACGCATGCACTTTTGTGGTGTGCTACAGAAACAAATAGTGCGGCGCGGGGTGACCGAGAGAAGCACAAGGGGAGACTACTGGAAAACACATGCACTCTTGTGGAGTGCTTAAAAAGAAAAAAGTAGTTCCCTAAAAGTGAGTAGTGGGAGGATGCAGTCGAAGAGGCTATGCTTCAGTGGAGGCATAGACACAATATGGACAAGGGAAGCCATCAAATAAGAAACGAGCAAACAAGAGTGACATTAATGTCAACTAATGATGAGCAATAAGCAGTCTTTAAGCCCAATGTGTGATCTGGAAAGCTGACAAGTCTTTTCCAACCAGACAGCTTGCGTTGTCTGATAGGCTCAAACTAAATCTATTTTAAAAAAGTAAAACTTTTTTTTAGGTTTTGCCTAGGGGCTGCTTTAGCTGTTCGGCTGGACTCGCGTAATAAAAATAAATAAATGAAAAGTACATACATATATACTTAAATAGAGGGACTTTGGATCAGCCCTGTTCATTCATTTGTCCATTGAACTATCATTCACATTTTTCACTCACCATCTATAGCCTATACTGCATACAGTATTGGGTCAGCCCACTTCAGCTGTTGGCTCTGTCAAAGTGTGAGTGACGGCATATATCAGGATCACATGTGCACATCCATTTTTTTTTTTTTACGGGGTTTTATATGGCGCGAACTTGACCCGAATCGGGTATCGGAGCGCTTTACATAGCATGCGTTACAGGAGGACACATTCGTTTTTGTTAGGCACGGGGAGATTAAGTGATTTGCCCAGAATCACAGGATGTTCAGCGTCATTGCTGAGACTCGAAACCAGTTCCCCAGATTCGAGGTCAACCGCCCGAGCCGTTAGGCCAGCTCCTCTCCCCAATGCTCTTCATCCATTGGTCTGTTATTGTCATTCAGATTTTTCTTCCGCCCACTTCAGCACACAGCATGGGTTAGGGTCAACCAGCTTCAGCCATTGGTTAACTTGACTTTGAGTGATGGCACTTTCCTCTTTCACAAGGAGCTTCTCCACACAAAATGTCTCTTAAGTGCCATGGACGACTATCATAATGTGTGCTTTCTAAGATCAAAAAGTATTTTGACTTTTAGCCAATGTTTATTTTTTGATTGACAAGGGGTTGGCAGCTTCCCTAACAATAATGGTTTAAAAAAACCCTGACAAAACAATTATTGACAAATCCAAATCCAAAAGGCTGGCTGCCAACTGCAGACCTATTCTTCGCCAGTGGTTGTTTATGTTCCCGTAATCTTTGAACATTCAAACTGTTTTCAGGTTACAGTAATTCGAAGCCAGTAGTAGGTTTTCTTAGCACCAATAGATATCCAAATTTCTCTGATGTGCATTAAAACTAAAAAACGGTTTCTATGTACCCTTGCCTGCTAGAAGGCATCTATGCTGTTTTATGAAAGTTATTTGGAATGGTTATTACTTATTTTAATTCAGTTTGTTTTTGCAAACGTATAGCCACTCAAGGCCACCAGCTTTAGGGAGCGTCTTTTTTTTGTGGCATATGCTTCCAATAAAGCAATAACTCTAATTCCACATTGCCAAAGATATGGGCTTAGCCAACGCTTGTTGTTTTTACTGTGGTCAAACAGACAAAATTGAAAGGCCCCGACTGACTAAATTTGCAGGTCGGTCTGGGAGCGATTAAAATACCGAATGCCCCACATAGATACTCATTTCAGGAAATAAGACCCCCTCCCCCCTTTTTGAATATGTGAAACTAGTGTATGTTTAGTGGGCTTTTATCATGTTGTCAGGATTAATTTCAGTGATGCAGATTGTCGATGAGAGAAGGCTCCTTAGTCAAGTGAAAAAAGCAACTGAATAGAGATTTAGTGGAGGCTTTTTTTATAAGGTACTAATCAAACCCTCACTAAGTAATGGGCAGTTCAATCTGTCAAACGTTGACTGGATATTCCTAGGTACCTGTGTGAGTTGGAGCAGAGTTATTCTAGACTCCCAAGAATAGCTGCTCTTTGAACAGCTTATTATCACTTTTTGTGCACTGAGGCAATTTGCGCCCATTTCTTGCAAATGGAGACATAATCTTTACCTTTATGACATGGAACAGTTGTATAGAGTGATTACAGGACCATGTACAGGACAGGAGTAGCGTGCTACTCGCCTAAAAACACTTCAGCACCTCATCAGGGGTAGCAAGCACTATGTAATTGCAAACTTTTTCTCTTCTATCCCTCCACTATCCTTTCTCAATCAAAATAAGACTAACATATCCACCGCTCAAATTAATTTCATATTTCACAATACTAATTCACCACTAATCCTTTATGGGTTCCGGAGTAGCGTGCTACTTGCTGAAAAAGTGCTTCGACGCCTCGTCAGGGGTAGTAAGCGTTATATAAATGCAATTACAATACAATGTTTTTCACACTGAAAATAGTAGCAGCCTGCACCTTTTATGTCAAATTTCCAAGGGCCTTCTTTGCAAAGATAAAAACTGTTCTGAACGAACGTTAATCTAGTAGTGAAATTAAAGGGAGCCACCGTGGAAGCTTTAAACTGCAAGTAAATCAACATAAGAGGAATAAGACATGGCGTCTTGTGTAAGGTGTAGGAGGTGTAATATCGAAGCAGAAGTTGTCATGTTCTTTGACACCAAGAGAATCATTGGACGCTCAGGGAATCACTGAAACCAGACCTGGCCCATGGCATTGTTCATGTTCAGAAAACATTTCATTCTTTCTGGCTGGGCACACCCAGCTTCTGAGCCAGTTTGACCACCTGCTCTCAGCAAAATACCTTTTCATGCTGCCAGTGTCTGCAGCTGACATTCCCTTGTATTGCTTGGGTGCTTTCTTGCAGCCGCACCGCTGCAGTGTGGAAAGACATGCACTGCAGAGTGCCGTGCTAATACCTCGCGCATCAAAAGGGGTTGGCAGTTTGTATGATTACTCCCTCCTGGGAGTTGTTCAAGGGCACTTCTCCTGGAGGCAGCAGCCTCTTGAAATTTGTACCTTCTTCCTGAAAATCATAGGCACAGAGTGATTTTTATGGGATGGCCCACACCAACAACCACTGCCATCTTGGGACTTGTACTTCCTGCCATCCTGGATGCTCTTTAAACAGCTGAACTGCATTTTACAAGAGCACTCTACATCTTTTTTGCTATGTTGTAGTTGTTAAAGAATCTGCAGTACACTGCAAGTGCATGACATAACTCGCCTATTGAATCCTGCTGGGGTACTACATATTTCTATCCTACAATTTTTAAAACAATGTTTGTCAGCAATCTGTCTACTCTGTTTGGTCACCCTGGATTTTTTGCCTCTTGCTGGGCTCTATATGTTTGTTGCTTTTAGAACTCTGCCACCTAAAATAGACCGCAACACCTTTTGTGCCAATCACTACAGTGGCATTGCAAACATGGCTTCACTGCTAACCTGTGTAGCCTGACTGTAGCATTGTAAAAACTGCATTACTGCCTGTCAAAATAAGCCCTTTTGACAAGTCAAAACCTCACTTTTAAATATTAACAAGTCACCCCTTTGTAGGCTTTTTAGCTGACAAGGCATGGTGTCTTGTATTTGAAAGTAGAAGATGTAGAACTGTAATGTTAACATGTCCAAACAGTGGCTAGCACCCAAAGCAGTTTTACACTGTGGCAGGCCTAGCTGTCCTTTGTAGAAAAAGAGTACTGATTACATTCCTAATACTGTATCTCAGGAATGGGACTAGCTAGATAAATAATAAGAAACTGTGTATAATAGTGACTGAAATCCAATTTAATGGTGAATTCAGATGTTTAATAAATATTAACCAAAAGTTACTTCTAGAAAGGTACCTTTACCGTGCTTGAAGCTCCTGGGAGCAAAAATGCCTTTGCTCTCCAACTTCTTCCAGCCAGACATTAGCATTTGAATACATGTGTGAAATGCTTCCCAAGAGCTACACAAAAGGTCTCTGTGATTGAAGGGTCAATCTGAATGGACAGAGATGACTCTTCTGAACCTCACAGAATATACAGGGTAGGGACTGTGGACATACGTTTTGACATTAGTTTACAATTGTGCAACAGTGTCAAATCTTGCTTGACCGGTCAGATGAGGTTTACATATAAAACGTGGGGCACACTTGAAGGGAAGAAAACAGGATGTCAAGACAGTTCTTGTGTATCCATTGAATGGTTGCTGTAAAAAACCTGTTTTTGACCTGTTGGAGTTCTGTCTCTGGGTTAATTGTGGTTACAGTGGCTGCCTAAACACTGGAGTTACCATAATACACTCCCCAAACATACTCCAAACCCTGAGAGCCCTAGGTGAATGTGGCTGAAGACTTTATGCCATCTTGAAAATGCCCAAAGTGGGTATGAATGTTCCTGGGAACTTTTACCCATTGGCTAGGGCCAAGGAGTCATTTCCACCCACTAGCTCATACCAGGCATAAATGTGGCATCTCCAGGCGTCCACTTCAGAGCACTTCTAGATCTTCAGAAGAGGACTGGACCTGCTGTCATTGACCGGAGTAGAGCTCTGAAGGATTCAACTTGCTCCCTCTTGTACCCAGGACCAAGAAGTGGATTCCAAGGATCGTAAGACTGACCTCCTGTTGAAGCTGCAGGGATATAATAAGCCACTAGAGGCATTTCCTGTAACTGCCCATTGGCAACTGGAACTGCACTGGACCCTGCTATATTGGCCTCTGCCTGCCTGACACCCTGTTGGCCTCTAAGCATCCCCCCTTAGTTCTTTTAAGTTCATATCCACCTCAGGAGTACACTTCTAAAGCCCCCCAGGACCTAAGTCATGAGGTAAAATCTTTGATCAAGATGAACCTAATTGTTGTATTCCATCCACGCTCCATCGTGTTTAGCCTGAAATTGCTCCCAGGTCCCGGTCTACCGTGGCCATTGACTATCATTGGCACTTTGTGCTTCTTGGTACTCTTCCTCTTTAAACTTTTAAAATATCTTATCTCCAGTTTCACTTATTGGATTTTTGTCATTTTGGTGTCATTTTTTTAAATTACATTTTACTCGATTTTTGTAATTGAGTTTGGGTCTGTCTGTATTGGTTTGCAATTTGACTTCATTACTGTTATGGTACTGCATAAATGTGATGGAATGTTATCTTAATTTGTATAGCGCACTAAACACCCAAGGGGGTATCCAGGCGCTTGGGCAGGTGTGTGGACCCCAAGGTGCTTATATGAAGAGCCAATTCTTCAGCTTCTTGCAAAACTCAAGAAGTGAGGAGGAGGCTCTGATGTGTTGAGGGAGGTCGTTCCATGTCTTGGGTGCGATGTAGAGGAGTGACCTCCAGTTTTGCTTTTGTGGATGCGTGGAGCGTGTGCAAGTGAGGTAGAGCGTAGGTGTCTGGTGGGTTGGTGAAAGTGTATGTAGCTGTTCAGGTATTAAGGGCCTGTGCTGTGTAGGGCTTTGTATGTGCTGCGAGAGAAGTTTGAATTGGCTGCGCTTGTGAATGGGGAGCCAGTGAAGCTTCATGAGGTGCGATGTGATGTGGGTGCGGCATGGGATGTCTAGTAAGAGTCTTGCAGGGGTGTCTAGGATGATCCCTAGAATTTCTGCTTGGTCTGTGCGTGTGGGTGTTGATCCTAGCTCCGACTGACACCAGGTGGAGTCCCATGGGGGGGTCTTGTTGCCGACGATCAGAGCTTCTGTTTTGTCAGAGATGAGCTTCAGGCAGTTGGTTCACATCCAGTCTGCTACCATGGTCATGCAGTTTGTGAAGTTGGTTCTGGTGGTGATTGTCTTTTTCATCAGGGAGAGGATGAGTTGGGTGTCATTGGCATAGCAGATGATGGTGAGGTGTTGTGATAGGCTGATCTTGGTGAGTGGTGTCATGTATATTTTGAAAGGGGTGGGGCTGAGGGACAATCCCTGTGGAACTCCACTTATTAGTTTCTTGATCTCTGATGCAAAGGGTATGGCAGCCAGGCCCTTTGCGTACTTCCCATGAGGAAGGAAGAGATCCAGTCGAGAGCAGATCCTTGTATGCCAATCTCGTGGAGTCTTAATGAGAGTGTTGTGGGAGACGGTGCTGAAGGCAGCGGAGAGACGAGCAAGATGAGGGCCACTCTTTCTCCTCAGTCCAGGATGATTCGAATGGTGTTGGTGGCTGCAATGAGTGCAGTTTTGGTGCAAATACTTTACACCGTGCCTGAAGTTAAGCTTGTCTGCTTTGTGCCATAGCTCCCAGGGGGTGGTGAGCTCAGGTTAATTTAGTGACTTTAGTGGTTCACCCTGAAAAGGGTTTCTTAAAGTGGGTAGTACATTTCTTGCAGTTTAGATATCCTTTCATTACAGATAACACTGAAATGCATCATTGAATAGCCATCCAGTTACCCTTTGATAGTCTGATTGGAAGGCAAATGTCCTGCTTCACAGAAAAATGCTACAAAAATGGAATGGTACACAACTCTGAGAAGTAAATTGGAACGTATCACAAGAGGGAAAAACACATACTGGGAAACTTTGTAAAAAACTTATTCAAATAAAATAGATGTAAATACTAAAAGAAAAAAAGATTATAACAAACCCCAAGTATTTTTGGACCTTGAATTACTTTAGCACCCTTTACTAAGCTGCATGAAATGTTCGAAGGATTTCATTCAGCCTCATCTACCTGATCCTGAATAGTTTCATGAATATCTATTGGGGGTGGGGGGGTATTTAGAGGGAACAATTCTTGTTTTAAATGATCTTTTATTGAAAGAGTCCGGCACTCTGCCACAGAAGGTTTGTATAATGTATGTTCTTAAATTCTACATCACGCAAGAGAACCAAATGCCTGGTTTGAAAACATTGAACTTTATGAACCTATCTCTTTCCCAGCAGGTGTGGGAAAATGTGTATGCAAAGCCATCTCAAGGGGCTTGGTGACCTCCTTGTCCACTCCCTCATTCCAGTCGCGGTGACTATCTTTGAGGTGAATTTGCCTTTGTAAACAGGGTTTTCATTGCCTACCGTATCAAAACTACAACTCCTATAGGTGGATAAAAGGACCACCTTTGAAGAGTGCTATTTCAGGACTCTGGCCATTAATTGTATTGCAAGAGCAAAGTTGGAGCTGGAAGATGGGAGGATGTTACTGCAGGCAGAAAACTGGACCGACTCGATTGGCTGGAGAGTCTTTAAATATTTATCTTTGTCTGTACTCATGTCTGGACCGGTTCTCGAAGTGCAATACAGAGGTAGTCTTCTGCAAAGATGCATCTCCTGAACACTGCCTGCAAACAGTCGCCAGATTGTAAACTTGGAAAAACATTTTTTTCCTTTTTGGCATGTTGACATAAAAGTTGACTTTCAGGCTCTCTGGTTCTGTTTCTCCATTCGCTACACTCTGTGCAAACAAGACGCCATTGTCCCTCGCTTCCTTTGTGCCATTGCCTCGCAACTTCCACCTGAATGGGGAAATACATTTACCTACATATTGAATCACAACCAAGTGAAAAGAACTGAACTGGCAGAGATTCAAAATGTGCTTCATTACCTTCCTCTTCACATCAGATACCTCCTTATCTAGCCGCCTGTGTGCTGGCTGTCACTATGGTTTACTTTAAAGTAGCTTGGGGTATTATTGGTGCATGCTGCCTTTTATGCAAGCAGCATGTTGCTATTTTTCCATCACATTTGATGTATCACTCGTATAGGCAGTGAGCTCATGGAGGGTTTTCAGAGATGCATAAAACCTGGAATATGTGTGGTCTTTCCATAACTTTTATTACATTGCATCAGCTGTTGTGATACTAGTTTCTGAGTTTTAAATATGCTTTTCAGTATCATTTAAAAAAAATTAATTATTTTTCGTAACAAAATAACGTTTCAACAGTACACATTGTGTAGACGACATCACAGTATACTTCCAAATGTGGGACAGATTAGTCTCCAGATACATGTTGTCCCTGGGCCACGTCCAACAGTGTTCAGGATGTCTTTCTCATTCCCCCGGTGGGAGGACTCCCCTTTCTTTCTCTATTTTTTAAGCATCCTTAGTAGAGGCTTTGAAGTTACATCGGAAGCCTGTGTCAGCTAGTGCCTTGGGCATGTTTCTTAATGGTATGTTTAATATGGTGGTGTTTACCAGTGGTATCCTGTTAGACCTGGCATCTTTTGGCGTGTTTCCCCTGTCTTTTTGCTTTCTGACCTCCTGGTTTTGAGACTGTTTTTGCTGGTTTAGTGTCTCTGCGCATTTTCTCACTGCTGTTCACTGCCAAAGTGCAAGTGCTCCTGTTGTAAATTGTTATTATGGATTGGTGTTTCAATGATTGGCATATTTGATTTACTGGTAAGCCCCTAGTAAAGTGCACTGAGTGTGCCAGGGCCTGTAAATCAAATGCTACTAGTGGGCCTGCAGCACTGATTGTGCCACCCACATGAGTAGCCCTGAAAAGGTATCTCAGACCTGCCACTGCAGGGTCTGCAACGCAGTTTGTAACTGCCATGTCGACCTGGCAAGTGCACCCACTTGTGTCCTGCCTTTCCTGAATGAGTCAGGGCTGGGCTGAATAGACCTGGTCTGCATTCAGAGTAGTGGGAGGCGTTTTCACTAGCACCTGAATAGGCCTGGTCTGCATTTAGAGTGGAGGGAAAAGATTTTCCTTGCACCTGAATAGGCCCCGTCTGCCTTGGACAATGCTGTCTCCACCACCTGCTGGGAAGCTGGGCCAGAGAGGACCAAACAGTTTTTGACTAAGCACAGACACTCTCTGCCTGAGAGAACAAAGGAATTTTGAGTATAAATATTGGGGCCCAGACCCCAGAACTTTAGAACTCGCTGGAATCAAGGAAACTGCCAAAAAGAAGTGCTGGAAGAACTGCCAGGAGGAGTACTGCCCCTTTGCTGTGTTGTTGCTTTGCTGAGTTGGCCTGCAGTTGCTGCTTCTGCCTTGCGCAGTGAAAGGACTGGACTGAACTTTAATTCCTTGTGCTGAGTATCTCCAAGGGCTTGAAGTAGAGCTTGCCTCCTGTTCTAAAGTCTCAGGGACTGCAAAGACTTCACCAACCTCTGGGTACCGCTTCTGGAACCGTTGTTTCAGTTGCCACAGAGAAGGGAAAAGCAACCGACTCCATCGCTGGCTCTGTGTCCTGACTGCACCGGAGGTCACCGTCCACTTCTCTCACCACAACCCTGGTCTCACCGACAACGACGACCGACGCCGCTGCTTGCACCGTTAACTGTGGGCACCTCACTCCACACCGCCTCATTTCACTTCGCCTCATTTCACTTCGCCATCCTGGTCTCACTGAAGCAGTCGCAGACTTTGACACCCGTGACCGCATTGTGGCTGGGGGCACCGCTCGTAAGTTTCACGACGCACCGCCTCATCCCACACAGCAGTCAGGGCCGATCAATGCCAGCTCCCGCTAACCGGCTCTGTCGCTTGCACCGCAACCTGCCAGCACCGCATCGAACACCGCCTTGCCCTGCACCGTAAGCCTTGGTCTCACTGATGCCGTCTGGACGATAGTCACCGAGTCACTGCCTGCACCGCATCGTGAGGGCACCGCACCCGGCACGCTTCCATTTTGCCACGCAACCACGACGGTTGCCGCGACCGGCTCGCACTAACATGCCAGCCGCAACGAGAAAGGTACTGTTCACGAGTCTGTCCACGCTTTAGCTGGTCCGTTCTAACGCGGTTGGCTGGAACTGTTACTCTGTTGTTTTCAGCATCACGGTAGCCCCGGACGGAGCTACCGACTCAGAAGAACTGTGTTTTTGAGATATTTCTGCAATTTTAAAGGATATCTTGCAAATTATATATTTTTAAGTACTGTATGTTGGATTCTTATCGTTTTGGTCTTGTTTTGGATATATACAAATATTGGATCTTTTTCTAAACTGGTGTGGTGTCTTTTTGTAGTGTTTTCACTGTATTACTGTTGGTTATGTGCAAATGCTTTACAAACTGCCTCTGAGATAAGCCTGACTGCTTGTGCCAAGCTACCAAGGGGGTGAGCAGTGGTTATTTTAGGAGTGTAACTCCCTTACCCTGACTAGGAAGAAGGGTCCCTACTTGGACAAAGGTGCAAACCATTGCCAACTAGAGACCCCCATTTCTAAAATATCCTTTCAGTGTTAAGAGGGATTGTCCTCTTTGTGCCTGCTACAACTACTTGCCCTTTAAAGCATGCTTGACTTCCTGTTGACCTAGCCAATGCAGGATCTTTGGGGTCTTAAGCCTCCATGGTTGATGTGGTGCCATGCTGGAGTTAGACGTGCACATGTTTTGCACTTAATCAAGGTTATTTCTGCTTCTTAAATACTAGCACAGCCTTGATTTGCCCTCTTTAGGGCATTTTTCAGTGGACAACATAAAGACTGTATGTGACTAGTAATTTATCAGTAACAAAAAGCTTGCCCTCCAAAGTGTTCTCGACTCTCTGAGCTGCAGTGATTTCGAGCAGTCGAGGCCTAGAATATTGGAGTGAGTGTGAAGGTTGAGAATAGACACTGTATATAATATAAACTTTAAAATAACAATGAAAATGGAATGTTCAGTCACAGGAAAAAGTAATAACGATACTCCAAGTTTTGTCAATCAGAAAACATTTAAAGTAAATAGTGACCACCCAATGATTCTAAAATTAACTATTTCCAAGATATGACGTCATATAGTTTTGTCTTGATTTAAAGTGTTTTGAGGTTCGGTTTGAGCACACGTCTCTGGTTTGGAGGTCTCCTGGGGAACATAGGACTTAAATCAGTCTATGAATCTTAAACATTATGGATAGCTTCAGTGACCTAAAGATGCGTCCTGAGAATACCATGAAGAAATTAGTTATTGGAGGGGTGGGGGAACAAATCCTCACACAAAATCTTACATGCATTTCTGATGTCTCAGGATCTAAGAATCATGATCCAAATATTAAAAAACTAGGAACCCTATGTTGTCATAGGTTTGTCCTTTAACTTTGTTTGGTAATGCAATTTTTTAAATACAACCTTGTACTGGTGGTCACAAGGGGGTTGAGGGCTGTCTTCATGTCGAAGGTTGGGGTGCGTGGGCCTTAGACATGTTACATTGTAATTTCACCAGATCCATGGCTCTGGCCACCAGGGAAGTGGCTATTTTTATTGTAAGAGGATAGGGTGCATTTTGAACCCGAGAACAGTCGAGGGATGGGCCCCACAGTGCACGAGACTAATCTGATCTATGAGCAATGGATTAAGCCAACACGGGAGTCTGCCTCATCCCGAACAACTGCAGAGCCTGGCAGGGGGAACCCGTTCCCAAGATTAGCTCAGAGAGGGTTATTCTGGCAATCAGGACAAACTGAATATGGCGCCATAGCTCACACCATCAGCCTGGCTGTGGGTTAATGTGTACTTGGAATGCTTAAAGCTGATTACCTGCCTTCTAATAAGCAAATGCTGTTGTGGGGGTGTACGCTTGCCAGGCAGTCACCACTTCTGGCTGTAGCTTGCCTGTAGTTAACATTTGGCTGTGGACAGGCTCTTCCCTCTCTGTGGTGTATGTGGAGGACTTCTGTGCCCTTTTGGTTCACTCCTCTGTGCTCTTTCTGTTGATGGGGCACTCTGCATAGGCAGTTTAACTGCAGGAATTCGGGCATAGGCTCAAGCTTGGGCTAGGCTTTTTCCCACCGTAGAGGAGAAAGATGCCTCATTGCTACAGACATCCAAAAAGAGACCAAGAAAATTCACACAGATCTTGTAAAGTTCTTAATTGAGCTGAAGAGAGAGGTCTGTTTTTTTTAAATTATATAACCTGTAGTAGTTGGACAGGAGAGCCCAATCCCTCTCTGGAAAAGTATCACATTGATGTTGACCAATCAAATGTTAGCTGACTTTACATTATTTTACCAAGGAAGGAGGCGTTGTTGCTGTCCTACTCCAATCACAAGTTAGTTGTTGCCATCATGATGTGGCATCAAACTGGTATCATGCCAGGGAACTGTTTGAGAAGCATTCTTTTTGCCAAACCTCGCCAGAACACTGTCCAAAGAAGGAATAAATAAATTAAGGATGTTTCCCTGTGGGCAACATTCATCTCCTTTTACCATCGTTTTCACAAGCAACTGTTTGCAATCAAATACTACACAAAGCAGAGTTCCCAATGGTGTTAAAAATTATTCTTTATCCGTGGCCCTTCTTGTGTTTATAATCACTATTGGAATCCGAATCATTCCAGAGTTTGTGATCAGTCGTGAGAGGGGACCCCTAAATGTTGAGGTAAGAATCTCTGCAGTTTTACTTGGAGGCAGCTGGTATTCTCCTGAAGCACAGCCACTCTGCACCCATCAGAATCTATGGTAGCAGCCACCCACCAAGTCTAAGGGAAGTCGACCTCAAGATCAAAGTGTGAGACTGTTCCTTGAGGAGTTGCTCAGGAAACTCCTTAAATTAGGAACCCCTCGAACATACACAAAAATGGAGAAACTATTTGGTAGACAACAGGAAATTGTCGGGACGTGAAAATTAAAAGGAGCACCAGCCTTTTACTTTTACACAAAAACACCATGATTTTGTTTAGTATTTTTCAGACTGCAAATTATTAGTTGATAAGGACCTAGAAGCCTATCTCACCGACAATTCAGGCTTCATTCATTAATGAAAATGAGTGTCGTTTCATTTGGGGCCTAGTGTAGACAGCTGAGAAGGGAAACAAACATGCATTGATTTCTTGATGTCATTCGTGAAAGTTCTAGCTAATTGATGGGCGAGTTTGTATAGAGTTCTGGAGATGGTTCAGATCGTGCGTGATGGCTATGCATTGGCGATAGGAAAAGCTCACTTCATTAAAGGGGGAGCTTTAAGCCGTATATCTCTACAAGCGTTGGCAATGCCAATAGGTTTGGCTTTAAGGGAAAGTTTCATGGTAATGTGAAGCATTACAAGAAAATAGCATAAGAATGGACATGTATTTCCGTGGAGGCAAAGAACTGTAGAATAATATTGGAGTAGGTTAAAAGGTCAGGTGACGTCTGTACTGTCAGGCCAGAACTAAAAATGTATGTAGGATAATGACAGACCTCCTCCCATCTGGGTTGCTGCCATAGGAAAGCAACATAAATTATCTAGTTATCTAAGACACTTTAATAGCATTACAGTGTCACATGTGCCCTGAAAGCTCAAGCTCGGGCAGATGGATAAATAAACAAATTGATCACCGCTGTGTGGAGGGCAAGCACCTTTTTGTGGAAGTGCACAACTTGTGTCCAATCAAAAAATGTACTCCTTGGTCCCAACATGTAGGTGGAGCAAAAGCCCCTCTCCTGGTGATTCTCACTTAATTGTCTGGCGACAGCTGCGCTATCAAGCCAGACCATAAAAATGACCTTCTAAATAAGACCAAATCTTGCTTCCAGTAGCACGTTCATTAGATGTCTAAGTGAATGATGATAGTAGGTTCTAAGTTTATTTTGCTTGGGTAGAATTCTATGGAGCAATACCCTAAAATACAATCAACAATAAACATTAAAAGGAAAATGCATAAAAATGCAACTAGTGTTAAAAAGTCAATAAACAGATACTCACAGAATAGGTGTAGAAGAATAATTTATAAATTCAATGCTGCGGTTAGATTAGCAATGTTAGGAGACAGAGACATAGATCACATTACCCTTCTCCTTTGAGGCCAATGTTTATATATCCTAAAAACATAAAATAAATAATAAAAATAGATGTTCAGAGACTAAAAGTGGAACTCCTTGCTGGACTAAACATACCAGTATTGTAACTGCAGTCTAAGGATCATTATTCTTTTGTATCAATAGGAATGGCCACTGCACTCGATGCCACTGCACTCGATGCCACTGCACTCTCTGCTGCGCTGCACTCTCTGCTGCGCTGCACTCTCTGCTGCGCTGCACTCTCTGCTGCGCTGCACTCTCTGCCGCGCTGCACTCTCTGCCGCGCTGCACTCTCTGCCGCGCTGCACTCTCTGCCGCGCTGCACTCTCTGCCGCGCTGCACTCTCTGCCGCGCTGCACTCTCTGCCGCGCTGCACTCTCTGCCGCGCTGCTCCACTGCACTCTATGCCTATCCACTCTACATCCCCCTCCACTCTACATCCCCCTCCACTCTACATCCCCCTCCACTCTACATCCCCCTTCCACTCTACATCCCCCTCCACTCTACATCCCCCTCCACTCTCACATCCCCCCTCCACTCTACATCCCCCTCCACTCTACATCCCCCATCCACTCTACATCCCCCATCCACTCTACATCCCCCTCCACTCTACAACCCCCATCCACTCTACAACCCCCATCCACTCTACAACCCCCCATCCACTCTACAACCCCCATCCACTCTACAACCCCCCATCCACTCTACAACCCCCCTCCACTCTAGCAACCCCCTCCACTCTACAACCCCCTCCACTCTACAACCCCCTCCACTCTACATCCCCCTCCACTCTACATCCCCCTCCACTCTACCTCTCCCCTCCACTCTACCTCTCCCTCTCACTCTACCTCTCCCCTCCACTCTACCCCATCCACTCTGCAACCCATCCACTCTACATCCCCATCCACTCTACATCCCCCTCCACTCTACATCCCCATCCACTCTACATCCCCCTCCACTCTGCATCCCCCTCCACTCTACATCCCCCTCCACTCTACATCCCCCATCCACTCTACATCCCCCCATCCACTCTACATCCCCCATCCACTCTACATCCCCCATCCACTCTGCACATCCCCCCATCCACTCTACATCCCCCCATCCACTCTACATCCCCCATCCACTCTACATCCCCCCATCCACTCTACATCCCCCCATCCACTCTACATCCCCCCATCCACTCTACATCCCCCATCCACTCTACATCCCCCATCCACTCTACATCCCCCATCCACTCTACATCCCCCATCCACTCTACATCCCCCATCCACTCTGCAACCCCCATCCACTCTACAACCCCCATCCACTCTGCAACCCCCATCCACTCTACAACCCCCATCCACTCTGCAACCCCCATCCACTCTACAACCCCCATCCACTCTACAACCCCCATCCACTCTGCAACCCCCATTCCACTCTACAACCCCCATTCCACTCTACAACCCCATTCCACTCTACAACCCCCATTCCACTCTGCAACCCCCATCCACTCTACAACCCCCATCCACTCTACAACCCCCATCCACTCTGCAACCCCCATCCACTCTACAACCCCCATCCACTCTGCAACCCCCATCCACTCTGCAACCCCCATCCACTCTACAACCCCCATCCACTCTACAACCCCCATCCACTCTACAACCCCCATCCACTCTACAACCCCCATCCACTCTACAACCCCCATCCACTCTACAACCCCCATCCACTCTACAACCCCCATCCACTCTGCAACCCCCATACACTCTACAACACCCCCATCCACTCTGCAACCCCCATCCACTCTGCAACCCCCATCCACTCTGCAACCCCCATCCACTCTGCAACCCCATCCACTCTGCAACCCCCATCCACTCTGCAACCCCCATCCACTCTGCAACCCCCATCCACTCTGCAACCCCCATCCACTCTGCAACCCCCATCCACTCTGCAACCCCCATCCACTCTGCAACCCCATCCACTCTGCAACCCCCATCCACTCTGCAACCCCCATCCACTCTGCAACCCCCATCCACTCTGCAACCCCCATCCACTCTGCAACCCCCATCCACTCTGCAACCCCCATCCACTCTGCAACCCCCATCCACTCTGCAACCCCCATCCACTCTGCAACCCCCATCCACTCTGCAACCCCCATCCACTCTGCAACCCCCATCCACTCTGCAACCCCCATCCACTCTGCAACCCCCATCCACTCTGCAACCCCCATCCACTCTGCAACCCCCATCCACACTGCAACCCCCATCCACTCTGCAACCCCCAATCCACTCTGCAACCCCCAATCCACTCTGCAACCCCCATCCACTCTGCAACCCCCAATCCACTCTGCAACCCCCATCCACTCTGCAACCCCCATCCACTCTACAACCTCCCATCCAAACCCCCATCCACTCTACAACCCCCCATCCACTCTACAACCCCCATCCACTCTACAACCCCCATCCACTCTACAACCCCCCATCCACTCTACAACCCCCCATCCACTCTACAACCCCCCATCCACTCTACAACCCCCCATCCACTCTACAACCCCCCATCCACTCTACAACCCCCCATCCACTCTACAACCCCCCATCCACTCTACAACCCCCATCCACTCTACACCCCCTACACTCTACACCCCCTACACTCTACACCCCCTACACTCTACAACACCCCCTACACTCTACAACACCCCTCCACTCTACAACACCCCATCCACTCTACAACACCCCCATCCACTCTGCAACCCCATCCACTCTGCACCCCCATCCACTCTGCCACCCCCATGCACTCTGCCACCCCCATGCACTCTGCCACCCCCATGCACTCTGCCACCCCCATGCACTCTGCCACCCCCATGCCACTCTGCCACCCCCATGCACTCTGCCACCCCCATGCACTCTGCCACCCCCATGCACTCTGCCACCCCCATGCACTCTGCCACCCCCATGCACTCTGCCACCCCCATGCACTCTGCCACCCCCATGCACTCTGCCACCCCCATCACACTCTGCCACCCCCATGCACTCTGCCACCCCCATGCACTCTGCCACCCCCATGCACTCTGCCACCCCATCCACTCTGCCACCCCCATGCCACTCTGCCACCCCCATCCACTCTGCCACCCCCATCCACTCTGCCACCCCCATCCACTCTGCCACCCCCATCCACTCTGCCACCCCCATCCACTCTGCCACCCCCATCCACTCTGCCACCCCCATCCACTCTGCCACCCCCATCCACTCTGCCACCCCCATCCACTCTGCCACCCCCATCCACTCTGCCACCCCCATCCACTCTGCCACCCCATCCACTCTGCCACCCCCATCCACTCTGCCACCCCATCCACTCTGCCACCCCTCCACTCTGCCACCCCCTCACTCTGCCACCCCATCCACTCTGCCACCCCCATCCACTCTGCCACCCCATCCACCCCATCCACTCTGCCACCCCTGCCACCCCCATCCACTCTGCCACCCCCCATCCACTCTGCCACCCCCATCCACTCTGCCACCCCCATCCACTCTGCCACCCCCATCCACTCTGCCACCCTCCACCCCCATCCACTCTGCCACCCCCATCCACTCTGCCACCCCCATCCACTCTGCCACCCCCATCCACTCTGCCACCCCATCCACTCTGCCACCCCATCCACTCTGCCACCCCATCCACTCTGCCACCCCATCCACCCTGCCACCCCATCCACTCTGCCACCCCATCCACTCTGCCACCCCCATCCACTCTGCCACCCCCATCCACTCTGCCACCCCCATCCACTCTGCCACCCCATCCACTCTGCCACCCCCATCCACTCTGCCACCCCCATCCACTCTGCCACCCCCATCCACTCTGCCACCCCATCCACTCTGCCACCCCATCCACTCTGCCACCCCCATCCACTCTGCCACCCCCATCCACTCTGCCACCCCCATCCACTCTGCCACCCCCATCCACTCTGCCACCCCCATCCACTCTGCCACCCCCATCCACTCTGCCACCCCCATCCACTCTGCCACCCCCATCCACTCTGCCACCCCCATCCACTCTGCCACCCCCATCCACTCTGCCACCCCCATCCACTCTGCCACCCCATCCACTCTGCCACCCCCATCCACTCTGCCACCCCATCCACTCTGCCACCCCCATCCACTCTGCCACCCCCATCCACTCTGCCACCCCCATCCACTCTGCCACCCCATCCACTCTGCCACCCCCATCCACTCTGCCACCCCATCCACTCTGCCACCCCCATCCACTCTGCCACCCCATCCACTCTGCCACCCCCATCCACTCTGCCACCCCATCCACTCTGCCACCCCCATCCACTCTGCCACCCCATCCACTCTGCAACCCCATCCACTCTGCACCCCATCCACTCTGCACCCCATCCACTCTGCCACCCCCATCCACTCTGCCACCCCCATCCACTCTGCCACCCCATCACTCTGCCACCCCATCCACTCTGCCACCCCATCCACTCTGCCACCCCATCACTCTGCCACCCCATCCACTCTGCCACCCCCCTCCACTCTACACCCCCTCCACTCTGCACCCCTCCACTCTACACCCCCTCCACTCTACTCCACTCTGTGCCACTCTACTCCACTCTGTGCCACTGTACTCCACTGTGCCACTCTGTGCCACTGTACTCCACTGTGCCACTCTGTGCCACTGTACTCCACTGTGCCACTCTGTGCCACTGTACTCCACTGTGCCACTCTGTGCCACTGTACTCCACTGTGCCACTCTACTCCACTCTGTGCCACTGTACTCTACGCCACTCGACTATACTCTACTCTGATGCTCACTTCCATTAAACTCTGCTCCACTGACACTCTACTGCACCCTATGCTACTCCACTCTACAGCACTCTACGCCACACCATTTTACACTACTCCACTCTACGCAACTCCCTCTGCCACTTAACTCCACTCTATTCTATGACACTACTCAACTTAACTCTATGCCACTCCGCTTTGTCACTCTGCCACTCCACGCCCCTCAACTCTACAACACTATGCCACTCCACTCTGACAATCTACTCCGCTCTGTGCCACTCTACAACACTCTACTCTATGCAACACCATCTATGCCACTCCACTCTGCACCACCCCACGGCACTCTGCCACTCCACTCTACGACACTTTACTCAACTCTACGCCCTTCCCTTCGGACACTCTACTCCCTCCCTCCACGACACTCAACACAGTACTCTACTCCATGAAACTGCACTTCACTCTTCTCCATGCCACTCAATTCTACTGTGCAACTCTCCACTCCACTTTGCGTCTCTCCACGCCACTCTCCTTTACCCCACTAACTTTTAGCCATGCTGAACATCAGCCGCTCTGGTGTACAACATAGCTGAAACATATTGGCAAAGCTAATAGCTCGTGCCTAGTCGAGACCTATTGGCTTTGCCAATGCTTGTTCAGCTGGGTGTATTCCTTTCACTTGCCCACCATAAAAAGGTACTTAGTCTCATCTTTTACATTAGTAGTATTAAGTGCATATTTGGGGCCTGAAACAATCTGTAATAATACAAGTTTGCTAGCTTGCACTGCATTTTGGGATGAATACCCTCTGCAAAATTCCCTTTGCTGTTCTGATTTAAATTTAGTTATCTGGTCAAGCCGCCATACTAGCAATTCCTCATCCTGCTAAATTCCACCTAGATCTTGGTTCTCTTGATAAATTTTTTCAGTACTGCAGTTCAATTAAGATACATAAAACAGCTTGCCAATTATCCAAATTTGCCTCAAATTGCAACTCGGTGTAATATATATGTGATAGCATGCAGAGATAGAATTTCTGTCTTCGCATGCCTAAGGCAACAAATATTTAAAAAACTTTATTTCATTTCAAAAAACATTTTTTTTAATTTCTTTCTGTTTGGAACATTGTGGACACCAGTAAATTTATGTAAAGCAAAACTAAATTCAACGAGCTTTGGTGCATACATTTTTTGATTGCTGAAAAATATCGTCTGGAAAAATAGTCGAGATAAAATTGAAGATGTTTTGAAGAACTTGACATACAATCTTTTGGGGATTTAGATCCATAAATTTCACTTTTGCTAAAGATACAAGTAAACTTTTTGATATGCAGTCTCTAGCAGGTGTAACTACAATAAAACTCTATGAGACTCGAATATACTTCCAGTGAAATTGCAATATATGTTTTATAATATACATTGTTTGGAAAGAAGCTCTGCATTCGCCAGATAAAATTCAGAGATATGAAACATGCTGGTAGCCTCATCATAAACATTTATCTGGCAGTAATCAGATAGACAAAGTACTTAAACCTCCTTAAAGACACTCGACTGTTTCTAGATGAAACCTACTCTATCCTCCCATTTCCATTTTAGTCCATGAGCATTTATTATTGTGGATTGTACCCCACACCTCTTTGTGTATTTCCTGTGTGCCCTTTTGTTTACTTCATTTGTGTTTCTTTTTTGATAATGATAACCTGCTTTTTGATACATAAAGTGATATTTTTAGTAGATCATTGTATTCTTATGTAATGTATTATTTAACTGCTTTGTTTGCGTTTTCTATTTTAAGAAAAGTTAAGCCAAAATTAGTTCACAAAGAGGTGTTATTGCTTAATGTGATAAGGTGTGTAAAGAGATGCATCTGTGCTAAAAGGGGCAAACCGATTTGTGTACTCTCCTTCCCCCGCCACAGTTGCATGCTGGGACCTGTAATTCCTGCTCAGGGGGACTCCACAGACAAGACCTTTCAGTGTAGAGAGCACTTCATGTTCGAGAGGCTGCACTACACTAAAACATGTTCTCTTAAAGAGCTGTTTAGCTTCTTCGACCTAGGCCAGGTTATATCAAGTATGTACACATTAAGTAAAAAAAAAAAGAAAAAATGCTCAATAACTTTGATTAAGCAATGTTGTAATAATGCTGACTATAACATAGGGAAATTGGACGTTGCACTATTATGCTGAATGACGGACATATTGGTTGATTTGGAGTTTGTGTATTTACCTAGCAACAGGTATATCGTTTTAAGGTATGTGTTTTTAATTTTCAAAGCATGTGGCGTGTAGCAACCTTTGGCACTTTGAGATTAAGGCAACCTAGCCTTATAAGGAAAACTATGACAGTCATGTAGCAAAGGTGGTACACACCCTGTAGAGCTATGCACAGCAAGGATGGGTTCCATTGTTGTGTTGTCTTTTTTTGTGGTTTTGCATACTCCCAGAGGCAAAGTCCTCTGCGAGTCTCTGGCGCATAAATACACCCTGTCTTATCTGGTCATAACTTCATAGAACAAATTAACCCATAAGGCAACCTTAGCACAAACCTGTTAACATACACTAGAATATGATGATGAAATGCACTCAAAGGAATGTAGATGACAACGTACATTAATATTCATTATGGCTATTTGATACATGGACCACACTGTGACATTAAAATATCCCAGTGTAGTTAATTAAGAGAATCCCATAGTTTTTGCCCAAAATAAAAATTAAGTAATAAAAATGTATTTTAATAAGAATAAATGTAAGAGCTCGTGTTCAGAGTTGTAAGTACGTGGCCAAGTGCACCTACGTGACCAAGTGCACCTACGTGTCCAAGTGCACCTACGTGGCCAAGTGCACCTACGTGGCCAAGTGCATTTGGCCATACAGTTAAAAGGAAATAAGCTTATACTTTACCTTATAGAAAGGCCACTTTACTTCTACTAGGGATCAGAGACACCACCACACCAACTCGCCCAAAAAACAGTGCTTTGAAAGTCCCTCCCCTCAATGCATGTATCAATCATAGTTTTTTTGTGCCTTTACTATATGCCATAGGTGTAAATCGACTAGTGTTTTGCAGATATTCTTCGCTTTGTCAAGACTACAACATTATTGTACAACCAAATTTCTTACTAGTATTCTTTGGTGGCTGACCAATCCCAGTCATGTTTGAATCCATGTCTAGGGTCCTTTAGAAGCATCCATTTCAATGCTGCTGCCTGAGGAGCCTCACTATAAACCCGGTTTCTGAGGCTGCGAGTGCCAAAGCGATAAAGGATTTCTCATAAAGGACAAGAACTGATCAGCCCATGAAGAATGCCAGTTAAATTAAAACTTTGATTGCACACTGTTGTAGTAAACTTAATAAGTGAAGATTTCTGAAACACATCTGCTGATACCCATAATGTATAAACAATGAAATTATTTGTATTGTTAAATGTATTGAGGAGGATTTCTTTGAAAGCATTGATCTTTCAGAGGAGAGGTGTGTTGGTGCCTCTAATCTCTTGCTTGAATTCTTTCCTATTGGGACTGTAGTGTGCATCGAGAACCCCCAAAAGTGCTGGGCAACTACCTCTGTTAGCCTCATATTTAGTGGATTCTGCTTGACGTCGGTTTATTTTGATGCACTTTCATCCTTTTGTCAATTTCTGTTAGGTGCTATGTTGGTACTGCTGCTCTCCTGTGGCCCACCAACGTTGTCATTGTATACAGACAGTCTCCGTCTTGGTCATTGGTATTTGCAGTTCTTCCAGATTCACTTTTGACTTTACAGTCACCATTTTGACTTTACAGTTGTGGAAAGAATCAATAGTGGCCCATGTTTCAGGTTGCAACTTTTTGTCTAAGACACAGTTTTCAGGAATCATTTCTGACTTAAATGTAGGGACCCTACACCTAAGCAGGACCTCTTCAAGTTATATAAGGTGAGAAAAATTATTCCACTGAGTACACATTAAATGATGAGCGAGAGCTCTGCATCTCCCTGTGAGATCTACTTAAAATAAGACTTCAAGCACTGGATGCAATGTTTTGAAAATGCGTTTTCTGGATGCGCTTTTTGGATTGATCCCAACCACTTTACTGAAGTAGCAGTTGAAGCAGGTGCTTCTGTTGAAGGATTTGATGCTTTTCTGAGAGTAACGATCTTACCTTTTAGAACGCTTCCAGATCTTGTGGTCAAGTTGGTTGTTGTTGCGACTGACATATTGCCCCATGACTTGATGTTTCGGGGGCTGGCCTGGAGGGAGAGACGTCAGGGGTCAAACAGAGGTGGTTTTACTCTCTTCTCACCTCTCCGATTTCATCTAGGGTCAATGACTTAGTTGCATACCTTTTTTTACCTTTCCTTGCTAATTGTATCATTTGAGTGTTCAGAGTCTAGCTTGTTTTCTGTTTTTTATTTTTTTATTTTTATGTCCCTGTATTTGTCGTTTGATTTTTCTCTCCATTGTCCTCAATTTTAACCCATGATGTCAATCATCCCCGTCTCCCCTTTGTTTTCTTATAGTTAACCGTCATGCTCACCAAACAATAGTAGAAAGCAGCCGCATACTATACAGTAATGTACAAAGATTAAGAAAAGGAGGGCCCCAAAATTAAGGAAGTGGGGAGTCAGAAAAAAGTGGTAGGGCATTCAATGACACTAACAATCTGAGAATCTGCCAGCATATAAAGTTACTTGTATGTGGCACTTCATAAATAAATGAGTTAAATTGTTAAATGCAGTACTCCTGGTTGAGTGAGGCACACACATCTATGCACCTCGTAAACCTGTTCAGAGTTTAAAGTTTGCTGTGTACTGGGGCCTTGCCTTTAAAGGCCCTAGTAGCCAGCTTGAATTTGACATGGGCGAGTTCGATAGTTGCACTCTACCCTTGCCTTCACCTTTATTGTATTTTCATTCATCCTGTTCGATTTCACATCTATCTGTGTCTTAATTTTCTCTGTGTCCTTTGCAACATTCAAAGTACAGAAAGTTTGGATGGCAATGATGTGCTGTGGGATCCATCCATTGAGAAGTCTTCTCTGCTCTGTCCTTCGTCTTTTTAAAAAAATCCAAACCCCTTCTTTCAGTTTTCTGGGGGAATTGGTGGCATTCGAAGCAGAGATTCACAACCACAAAAAGGGAGACCTAACATGTCTCAGCTGGTTTTGAAATAAGTCATCCACCAAAGATCTCTTTATTGCGGCACCACAGCTGAGGCGCAGTCTCAAATCATTATTCCAAAGTTCCAGAATCTGTAACATTAACCACCGAGTCTCTTCGCTCAACCTACAATCCATCTTTGGTCTAAGCAGCTTCTGCACCTGCTTGCCTCTCCTTCAAATTTCTGCCTCTTTTATCTCTTGTGCAAGAAAGTTGCCTTCTGAGTCCTGAGATGGCGTCTACAGGCAGCCCTAAGTGCCCTTCATTCATGACTCAGTGCTCTGTTGGCACTTCTATCCGACTAGACGGGGCCCTCCCCCCCTCTCTGAGGGGCCATCTCGGCTGCAAGGATACAGACCAGGCCACATGGTCAGGGGATTTCTTTCTGTCAAAGACGATATTGGGATGCCGAGGAACAGGCAAAATAAAGGCCAGATTGATCTCCTGGAATTAATGTCACTTCAGCAGAGCCAGCACCGCTTCCCCCACCCATATACAGTTGTGTTTCAGTTCAATTTTTACCCCTCTCTACAATGGTTCTGGGCCATTCCAAGCATATTTTTAAGATGCCTTCCCTCAGGTCCGAGAGAGAGCCTTGTGGAAGAGCTGCCTGCCCGGTCCTCTTTCAGGAAATACTCCATCTTTGACTAAGTCTAAACTTGGTCCACTTAATATGTGTAACCCTTCCCTATTATCTGTGATGTCTCGGACGTTCATAGAAATTAGTGATGAGGGCTTTAAGTTTACACAGCTTTACTTTGCATCTTGAGAGATCTTGTAATTTAGTCATGGTTCTGCTAAAATGAAGAGTTTTAGAAAGCACTAAACTCCTCAAAGTCCATATCCATTTTTGTGCTTCCAATTTTAACTGGTTTCAACAGTCTCAGATTGCCAGTCTAGAAATTCCTATTGTTGAACTGTTTAAAACGAAATATCAAGCTATCCATTTATGAGTCTTTACAAACTGAAGATACTTGTCCTCTAAGAAAGCTGCCAAAGTACCCTAAAAGATAATATCCACCATAGATTTCTACAAGAACACCGATCTCCAGCCTCTTTCATCTTCACTTATCTCACTGTGGCAAAAAACATAATTTTCCAGTCTGTACTGTAGCTCACTCGAGCTACTCATGTGATTTGAAAAGATTCACTGACTCAGAGGATCTCGGCTGCATCTTAGAATGCGCCCTGGCTCTCCTTGCTGCCTCTGGATTCCTCAGTGGTGTAAATCTGTGATGGCAAGAAGCTAGGAATTATTGCAGAGACAATTACCTGCCTCATGGAGTGAGGCTCTTTGCCTATACCAGCATTAACATGATGGTTTTTCCATGGGTTCGCTCGCATCATTAGTTTACGATGTGTTTACGCCTTTCTCTTATTCCATGCTCACTATACTGCTCTCCAGCTAGTTGTTACTTTAGCTATTGTAGCCTGCTCCAGGAGCTGTTGGACACGACATTCAGGGGACTCAAATTTCTGTTGGCGACATTGTAGAATCACACCAACCGCGTCAGGTTGTGGTGCCATATTCAGATTTTTCAGATAGCGAGGATAAAGGCAGGTTCCTTTGAACAGTCTTGGTGGGAGCGCCGACTCTTACACCGGAACCCTAAGGGATGGCCGCTATCCTGAGGGCAGGCTACTCCCATCACAGTTAATGTGAGAAATAATTGCAATGGTACACCCCACTGGTTGAGTTCATTAAAACTTCTGTCATCTCGAAGTAGTGCTGCAGTTGGTGCAATCATATGAAGGTGTGAGCTTATTTTATCTTTTTATTTTTATTTGCTATTTAAAATGGATCCAACAAATATCTATAGGTCTTGTGAAAGGGGAAGAGCCTGTCCAGGTTAGAATTACTTTTATTTAAGTTGTTTAATTCCTTTTCCTACCTTTTTCGTTTAGATCAGTTTCCAGTCATCTGTGTGAAATTTAATTTCATAGAGTTCATGAAATGCCTAATTGATTTTCTTCCAAGTGAACTCTGCTTACTTATCGGTACTTGTTTTTTTCACTCTAAATACTTTTCTTAAGGTGTTATTATAGATAACCGTTTTCAAATATAAAGGAGGGCAAAAGAAAGACTATTTTTTTTTTTAACTCTTTTTATTAGGTACATGACTTGTAATAGTATCACATACAGAACTAAATATATGCATACAAAGTTTATGCTTCGCACTACAACTGATTCCTCTAGTATCCATACATGTTTGTTACATAGTTACCTTTGGTAAGTTATTTAATATTTGGCACATCGTTCTGCTAGCTGTCTTCTAGTGAGGGTTCTTCTGGTGGCAACTTACAGATATTTCCTCTGAATTTGTTCCATTTTCCCCACACCCGCTCCCACTTCTTGGGACACCCTCTATGTACATATACTGCCTTTTCAGCCACCATAGCCCCATCCATATCATTGCACCATTCCCCGTAAGTCGGAGTATTCTGCGCCCCCCAATGTTTGGCAATGTTACGTTTGGCTATTGTCATGCCTAGTGTCGCCAAATCTTGGGCTGTGCGATTGAGGTCTGTCGCTTCCCATATGTTCACTAGACATCGCTTGGGTTCCGGGGACACGGGAGCCTCGCTAACTTGCGTTATTGTGCTCATGATTGTTTCCCAAAATGTCATGATCTCTGGGCATTCCCATATTGTGTGGTAGAACGTGCCTACTGCACCACATTGCCGCAAGCAGAGTTGGTTATCAGTCTTCCCTATCTTATCCAAGGTTACCCTAGTGAAATAGGTTCTGTGGAGCACTTTAAGTTGTATTAAGCGTAATTTTGAGGGTATTGCCACTTCTCGCTGAGATTCTAGCGCCTCCTGCCAGTCAGTCTCATCTAGTTCCCCTGACGTTGGCCTGCCATTTTTCACGGAGATTCTGTGTAGGGTCTGGCTGATTAAAAATGATTTTGCGGTAGGTTAGGGATATGGCTTTTTATCCATATATTCCGTTAGGAGTCAATCCTCCAGTGGGGAGGCCTCTGGGAGGATAGTGTCTGGTGGCCTTGAGTGCGTGTCTGATCTGCAAGTAGCGGAACATTTATTTATTTAAGAGTTTTATATAGCGCTGGCCAGACCCGAAGGTATCGGAGCGCTTTACAACATTTGTTATGTAGCAATCGAGTACAAAGTATAACAGTAGTAAACACATTGATTCATGACAAATCCTGTTCAGGGAGGGGGGACAGAGAAGCGAGTCAAGAGGTAGGTGATGTAAAAGCCTTCTTATCAAAGTGACTGTATGCTCCAATGGGCACGATTCAGCGTTAGGCGGCAGCTATCCTTTCGGAAGAGTTCGGTTGAGGAAGAGGTCTTTGAGCTGGCTTTTGAATTTTTTGAAGGATGGGTTAGTCCTGATATGGACTGGGATGGCGTTCCAAATTTTGGGCGCATTTCCAGAGAAGGAGCGTGATAAGGTTTTTTGTTTGCGAGTTTTTGGAGGGATGAGAAGTAGAGTGTTAGTACTCCTGAGATTCCTTGTCTGACCAGCCTTGTTGAGTTTGGAGACCAGGTAGGCAGGTTTGCCAGTGTGCAGAGCTGTGTGTGAGACAAGCAGTTCTGAAGTTGGCACCCATTTCGATTGGGAGCCATTTTAACTCTCTGCGAGCGGGAGAGATGTGTTCGTATTTCTTTACTCCAGTGACCATCCTGGCTGCTGCATTTAGAGTTGATCTGAGGGGAGCTAAGTGAGATTTTGCCGTGCCTGTGAGGGTAGCGTTCCCGTAATCCAATCTGGACAGAACCAAGGATTGTGTAGCCTGATTAAGGTCATTGGAAGGGATGAAGGGTTTTATTTTGTCGAGTAGTTTTAGGTTGAAGAAGGCACTCTTTGCGGTGCTCTTGATATGTTTGACCATGTCTAGGTTAGGGTCCAGAGTGATTCCCAGTGATTTTACTGAGTCGGCCGGGATGAGATTGCAGTTGAGAGCATCAATGGTTTTTAGCCATTCTGTGATTTGGGGGGTCTGCTCTTTGTTGGATATGAGAAGGATTTCCGTTTTATCTTGGTTGAGTTTCAGGTGGTTGTGGGATAGCCAGTGTTGGACTTCTCTTAGAGTGTCATTAAGTCTCTGAATGTCACCAATGGAGGAGGTTTCTAGGTAGATCTGGGTGTCGTCGGCATAGAGGTGGAAGGGGATGTTGGCTTTTTTGAGTATGGTGATGAGGGGCTCCATGTAGATGTTGAACAGTGATGGTGAGAGAACTGATCCTTGGTGGACGCCCCTGCTTATGGGGAGTAGGTCAGACGTGAAGTTTTTAATTTTTATTCTTTGGGAGCGGTTCTGCAGAAAGGAGGTAAACCACTGTAAGACCACCTCTTCTGCTCCAACCCTTTCTCGGAGTACATTGATGAGCAATGTGTGGTCAACCGTGTCGAAGGCTGCCAATAGGTCCAGGAGTAGGAGTAGACCGCATCGGTCCTTATCGGGTGATTTGTAGACATCATCTATGACATTCAGGATCGCTGTCTCTGTGCTGCAACCTTTTCTGAAACCCGATTGGTGAGGGTCTAGAAGGGTGTTGCTGTCCATGTGTTGGGTAAGTTGGAGGAGAACACATCTTTCTAGTATTTTGGCTAAGAATGGGAGATTGGAGACGGGCCTGAAGTTATTGAGATCGTTTGGGTCAGAGCCCGGTTTTTTCAGTAATGGTGTGACTTGGTCGATTTTGAGACAGTCTGGCATGATTCCGGTTCTCAGGGAGCTATTTATAATCTTTGTCCAGAGCGGGGCTAGGGTGAGTTTGAGCTTTTTGGCCAGTTGGGCAGGGATAGGGTCCTCAATGTGTGACGAGGGATTGGATCCGGTAATCATTTTAATGATTTCGGCTTCGGAGATGGGATTGAACGACTTCCAGTTGTTGGGAGGGTGCCTGGGTGGGTTGTTGTCTTCTTTGCAGGGGGGCGGGCTTTCGTTCGGTGGGCGGAGGTGGTCATCAAGGGAGAGCTCAATCTTGGTGAGTTTATCGTTAAAGAAATTGGCAAAGTTATCACATAGGTCTTTGGAAGCCTGCACTGCGGTTGAGGGGGGCTTGGATGTTTGTTGTCTAATGAGATTAAAGAGTTCTTTGGGACGATTTTCTGCATTGTTTAGTGCACCACAGAAGAAGGACGTTTTTTCATTTTTGATGTGCTTTTTATCTTTCCTGCGTTCAGTTTTGAGTTGATCAAGGTGGATTGTGGACGGGTTGTTTCGCCAGAGTCTTTCTGCAGCTCTTAGTTGTCTTCTTTCAGAGTTTAGGTCTGTGTTGAACCAAGATCTCGATTGAATGTTATTGACTCTTTTTTGTTTCAAGGGAGCTATTTGGTCAAGTATGGAAGTCATTGTTGTATTGTAGTGTTAAGTAAGTTCTGTTGTAGAAAGTTTGCACGTGGTGGTGGGAAGGAGTGCACTTACCCTTTCTTCTAGGTCGGCGAGGGGAATCTGTCTTAAGTTTCTCGCCCACTGGGGGGATTCTTGTATGCGAGGAAGGCAATGGGTCTTTTGATTGATGTGAAATAGAATGATGTGGTGGTCTGACCAGTCGACAGGGAGGATGTGGTCAATAGTGACTGTATCTTCGTGGGCTATGATGGCATCCAGGATTGAGCCTCTGTTATGGGTTTGCTCTGTGCAGTGTTGGATAAGATTATTATTGCGTAGAAGTTCCTTCATGGATTGGATCAGAGAGTTCTTTTCCTCATTCCAATGGAGGTTGAGGTTGCCTAGTATTATGTTCGAGTCTGAGAGTGAGCAGTGTGTTATCAGGTCGGAAAGGTGTTCTCCAAATGAAGGGGTGTTGCCTGGCGGATGGTAGAGGAGATGGCAGTATAGCGTTTTGTTGTCAGTCGTCTTAATGGTGGAGGTTAGGTATTCAAATGGGTTATATTTGAAGGAGTCCGTTTCCGTTACTTTTGTTGCTCTTGTGGATGATTGCAATACCCCCGCCTCGATGGTTCTTTCTGTCTTTATTGATGATTGAGAACCCCGGGGGCACAAGCATGTCAATGATAGGGGAAGAGGATTCATTCAACCAGGTTTCTGTGATGAACGTTATGTCTGTCATTTCTGTGGGTGCCATATCATACTGGTCTTGGAGCTGAGCAAATGTGATAACTTCTTCCTTGATCCAGAGGTCACCTACCGTTGAGATTCCTATTGAGTCCCATTGCTTGAAATCTTTGCTGCTGCTCAGTCTACCTAATCTTCCGGTCTCAGTGGGGTTGATTGTGTTATTGTGTTATCCCAGCCCAATTTTCTATGTACGGTGTACCATATTTGGACTGTATGTGCAGTGGGTCCCATGAGATCTGTCCTTCAAGTTTTGTTGTAGAGTGCCCTCATGATTCCTCCCTCTCCCAGGGCATGTCTATCCATTCGGAATGCAGGGTCAGTTTGAGGGGAGTGAAGCCACTGGTTAAGCACGATCAGTTGGGAGGCCCAGTAATATGTCTGTATGTTTGGGAGTGCAATGCCGCCATCGTACCAACCTTCAACCAGTTTATTCATGGCTATTCGGGCTGGCTTTCCATCCCAGAGGAGACTGTTTACTTCTGCCTCTATTGCTCGAAAATACGATGGAGGAACCAGAAATAGGGTATTCTGCAAGGCGTAAAGGAATCTGGGGAGTGCCATCATCTTGAAGAGTGCAGCTCTTCCCTATAGAGTCAGTGGCAAGGATTGCCAGTGCTTGGTATCTCGACGTAATCTTTTCAGGGGTTCTAGGAGGTTTTTATTCATAAAGTCATCCGGGTTTGGTGTAATATGAATCCCCAGGTAGTTAAAGCTGTCCTCTACCACTCTTACCTCACATCCCCTAGGTAATGCCGGCGGGGGGCCACTCAAGACGTACGGGATTGACTTATTCCAATTAATGGTGTACCCAGAGTACCTTCCGTATGTCTCGCAAATATTTAAAAATCTGTTTAACGAACGTCTTGGGGATGCCATGTATAACAGGACATCATCTGCATATAGGGATATGCGGTCTTCCCATCCCTCTGTCCACCGGAGCCCACGGATAACCGGGTCCCTTCTTATCCATTCTGCCAATGGTTCCAACAAAAGGGCGAAGAGGAGCGGTGATAGGGAACAGCCCTGCCTTGTTCCACGCCCCAAGGGGAATTCACCGGCTATTCGTCCGTTTGCTACTACTTGTGCAAGCGGTTTTGTGTATAGTAGCCGTATCCAAGACCAAAATTTGGGCCCGAACCCCATATGTTCAAGGACGGCGAAGAGGAATGGCCACTCGACCGTGTCAAAGGCCATGCATGCGTCAAGAGATAGGATGATGGCATCTTCCTGAATGGTGTGCTTACGACCTATCAAGCCATGTAGGCATCTCAAGTTGAGCGCCGTATTTCTACCCGGCATAAACCCAGATTGATGTGGATGCACTAGCTTCGCGAGGTGAGGCGTCAGTCTATTGGCCAACGTTTTGGCCAAGATTTTGGCCTCTGCGTTGAGCAATGATATGGGACGATAGGATGTGCATTCTTGGGTTGGTTTCCCGGATTTATGGATGGCCACTATTGTCGCCATGCCCTGGTCTTTGGGGAGTTCTCCGTCCTCCAAGCTGGTTTCGTACATATTCAATAAGTGTGGAATGAGTTTGGTTGCTGCTTTTTTATATAGCTTGATGGGGATGCCATTTGGCCCCAGGGCGTTTCCTGATTGTATGCTTCCTATGGCCGATGTTAGTTCTTCTGATGTGAGGTCTGCCTCTAGTGATTGGGTTTCCGCCATTGTGAGTGTGGAGACCTGAATTTCTTTAAGGAATGCTGTCGCTTCCTCTGGTGTTGCCGTGGCTGTCGGGTCATAAATCTTTTCGTAGTGAAGTGCAAGTGCATCCACTATCTTTTGCGGGTCCGCTATAGTTTCTCCGGTGTCAAGTCGGAGTTCCGTCGCCCACCGATCGGCCTGCTCTCGTCTATCGAGCCAGGCCAGGATCTTGCCGGCTTTATCCCCAACTTCGTATACCCTATGTCGGGTGGCTGCTAGCCTAGTTTTCGCATCTTCCCACATATGCTCTTTATATTCCTGTTTCTTTATATTTAGTCGATGTGTATTAAAGTCAGAGGGATTTTGTGAGTGTATTGTCTCTAGTTGGCTCACTTCTTGCTCTAGGGCTTCCACTACTTTGACTTTTTCTTTTTTGTGACCAGAGATTAGAGAGATGGCCTGCCCCCGGAGGACTGGCTTATATGCCTCCCATAGAATAAGGGGAGAAGATACCGAGGGTTCATTTTCTCTAAAATAGTGTTGCGTGGCCATAATCAGTCCCTTCCAAATCGTAGGATTCTTCAGGTAACCTGGGTATATCGGGAATATGCGGCGTTGAACTGGGGCATGCAAAGTGTACTTGACAAGAACGGGGGAGTGATCTGAAATGCCTCTGGGCAGATGGGTCGCCCCCTCAAACCTCCCCACGCAATCCACCAGCGAGAGCACGTAGCCTATTCTGGAAAGGCTGGTGTGTGCGCCTGAGTGGTATGTATATTGCCGCACCTGCGGGAATTGGGAGCGCCAAACGTCCACCAGACCTATTGCCTCCAGGAAGTCCGCAAAATGGGAGTGTGTATGGTGCTGTTGTCTAGGGGGTGTCCGGTCTAGTGTGTCATCTAGGGTAATATTGAAATCGCCCCCCACTATTCGTTCCCCTTCTGGGAGTCTGAGTAGGAATGCGCTAAGTGCCGGGAAAGCTAGTGAGTGGAGTGCTGGGGGGATGTATACTGTAGCTATGTTAATTGTGCGTCCTTCCCATTGGCACGAAATAGCTGCGAACCATCCCTGATCGTCCGTCTGAGTTTAATAATGAGTGGGAATTGTTTTCGGACCATGATACCCACTCCTTGTGAGCCTGATGTAAACCCGGAATGCACCGCTAACCTAAAGCCCCATCGATCAAGGGCCTTGCATGTCGACCCCACCAGGTGGGTCTCTTGGATCAGGGCCACTGCTGGTGCCTGGCGTTTGAGGTACTGTAGGGCAAGTCAATTTGTCTCTGAGGCCATTCACATTCCCTGAGATAAGTGGTAGATGTTGACCATCCGAGGGGTGCACTATGGGTGCGGAAGTGGTGTAGCTAGCCCGTGCAGATGTCTGTGTCATAGGAATTATCTGTGTGAGAAAATTGGATAGGATATTGAGGCGGAGCCTTATGTGGAAGCGTTCAAGTCGTGCCGTGAACCATATCAATCAATCAAAATAAGCTAAAGAATAACTATATATCCCTACCACCCATCCCTCCCTGCATCCCTGCATGACGGATTTAAAACTACCCGCCTCCCCAACAGTGCAGAGTGCCTGTTAACCATTCCCTGGTACCTTCGTGGTGGGGAGCATTTCCAGTATCCCTTCCAGACCATCCCCTTGTCTATAGTGTATTGAGTTGGCAATATTACAGTGAATTGCACAATTAACTAGGAGTGCAGAAACAGCAGATTAATTGATACTATACATCAGTCCGATGCTCGTCTCTTGCCGCTTTAGGAGCCATGTCAGGTGTCCATACTCGTCTGGTTGGTGATGGTTACTTCCGAAGCGGGGCTCCATTTCCACAGTTTCATGTTGACTTCTCTTGTGCGGGAGACCATTGTGCCGGTGGGTTAGCACTGTAGATCTCAATCTCTTGTGGGGGGGGCCCTCCGTTCTCAGCTTCCCATGCCCGGCTCCTCGTTTGTCGATACTGTCTCCTCTGTTTCTGACTGGTCCGCTTCTAGCAGTTGTCGGCCATGTTTTTTTCCGGCCTTCCCGGGTTTGGTGACTTGGCGCCATCCCTCGAGCCATTCTTGGGCCTCCTCCGGTGTTGTAAAGAACCATACCTTTCCTGCCGCCTCTACTCTCAATTTAGCAGGGAATAACATAGAGTATTTAAGTTCGCGGTTCCTCAGTTCTTTTTTTATGTCGAAGAAACTGTGTCTTTGTTTCGTTACTGCCGCGGTGTAGTCCAGAAAGAAGGTTATAGTGCTATGCTCGAAGCGTACTGGTGGAGCCCCACAGGCTGTCTGGAGAATGAGGTCAGGGTCTCGAAAGTTAAAGATGTGGCCACCTGGGATGCAGTGGGCCCTTTCCACTGAAAAATAATGGGATAGACCTCGTGGTTGTAGATGTTTCTTGATGAGGTCCTCCACAAATAGGTCCATTGCTGGCCCCCCCGCCCCCTCCGGCACACCAATGATTCTGACATTATTACGCCTCGAGCGGCCTTCGTAATCGTCCAGTTTTGCGGCCATCGCTTTGCTTTCAGCTTCTAGTTGTTTTACTTGGTGTTTAAGAGCGGCAGAATCTTCGCAAAGAGTCACTGTTGTGGCTTCTACCTCTGCTACTCTCGTGTTCATTTTATTGAAGTCAGCACAAATTAGTGAGATTTCTACAGAGACCGTACCTATACGTGATTCCAAGGATGTATGCACCTTATTTAGTGTGGCTATAATGTCCTGCAGCGTGACATCCTTTACCTCTGACGCTGTATGGTCTGCTGCTTGGGTAGTTGCTTGGTCCATCGTCTCCGGTTGAGCCTTGGTGCACGCAAACTTATCTAGTTTTGTTTGGTGCGTGTTGCGTGGGCCTCGTCCCCCCATCATTGCAGGCCTCGGACAGTGCCGCACAATTGGAAGTGTATGGGTGGTAGTAGTACTCACCGTTGCCTGCCTGTGTGGTACATAGCCACACGCGGCCTTTCGGGTTTCCTACTCCTGGTTGACGACACAATTGTCTGTGTGCGGTAGAGGAGAGCGGTCAGGGGTCCCACACCCTGTCCCACCGGACGGCCCGTCTTCAGTCCTGGACGGTCGTGTACTTTGCCCTCTTTGCACGAATGCACCGCGGTCGGGCCAGAGCCAAACCCCGCTGCCGCGTGTAGATGTTGCTGGGAGGTCTTTTACGGCTCCTAAATTCCCCCGTGAGTGTCACTGCGATATCAGCTCCTCTTCCCCCTGGTGTTATTTTCAGTTGGGACCGCGTTGTGTAGTGACCTGTGGTGCGGGCCAGACATGTCGAGCGGGGCCGCTTCCTGGTCCTTGTTTTTAGCCCACTGGTTACGTGGGTTTTCTGGGCCTGTGCCCCCTCTATCGAGCCCCCTACGACCGGTAATGTCCTCGAGCTCTCACTTGTGGATTGTGCCCCTCAGTATTCAGTGTCCAGTGCGAACGATCATGCAGCAGAGGAGAGGGGAGGGGGGGCTTTCCTTCTCGGTCGCAAGTCTCCCCAGGAATGTTATGCTGCAGAGTGCGGGGTCCACCCCCCATTGTTCTCTGTACCGTGCTGCTCGGTCTATGGGCGTCTTCCTGGGCCGCACCTGACCCCGACTCCAATGAGTCCAGGCCAGCGCGCAGTATTTCGGTCTCACCGCTGATCAGGGCCCCCGCTCCGCTATGCCGCCCGGGCTATGTCTGTGCGGGCAGGGGGTGGGGGGGCTCCACAAGGCGCAGGTTCTGCTGACCAGCCGTCACGGAGCTTAGTTGGTCGGCCGCCGCCCCAGGCCACACCCGATTTTGCCTCTAGGGGAGGGGCCAATCGCACTCCCAATGCGCGGTCTTTAGAGTACTCGAGGCCCCGGCCGCAACTCTCCACGTAGGCCGCAGTCGTTCTCGCCGATGTAGCTTCGCAGTCTGCCGTTCTTTTCGGGCTGCGGTTGGTTTATCCGAGTCCCGACTTCTTCCGATGCCTTTCCCACCTCTTTTTTGAAAGGTTTGCCTGCGAATTAGTTCACGGATTTTGGGTGATGTTTGTGGAGACACAGAGCTGCTCTAGGTGGCGGCCATTTCCCTCGACTGCCGGCCACGCCCCCTGAGAGAGAGACTGTATTACTGATATCTTTAGCCAGAGGATCCATGCTGGACATTCTGTGCAGTGATGTCGCAATCAAATGTAGCCAAGGCCCTGCACTTGCATGTGCTTTGAGTTTTTTCTTTACAGTTGTTAATGTATTTTCGCTCGCATCTTTTTCACTTGTCCTGCTTTCAGTTTAATGGTTGGAAAGCTCACTTGCTGTTTTTCCACACCTGCAGTCTTATCACTGTAATCTGTACATTGGACTAAACCACAGGATTTTTTCACAGGGTGGAGGACCATACAAGTAAACATTGTGGTTGCATCTGAAATCCACTACTGCTGCTGGTTTGCTTTGTCCAACATGTGTCAACTCAAAATAGCAGGTTTGGGCCGGGTTGTCCGTTTAGGTCCAGAAGTGCCAGGTCCGTGCCAGATTTTTAGAGTGAGCACATAAAATACATTTACGTACAGTGACTCTAAAACCAACTCATTGACATAGTTGGTAGTTATCCTGAAAATGCAGCTTAGATCAGTCTCTCCTTGGGCCACGCTGAACACTAGTTGTCCATCAATTTAAACAATGAACCATGTGTACATAAAGTTGTTAGCTTACTTGCTTTGGGTTACTCTTGGAAAATGGGGGAACTTTCTAGAATACCAAATTTGTCCGTACCAAATGTATTTTTTAGAAAAATGTGTTTATTGAATTTTGTTGAGTAACTTAGGCTATGCATTTTTTGACATATAAGAATGTGATACACAGGAGTAGGAGCCCCTCAAGGGGGTCAACTAGCCACAATCAGCCCACTAGCATAGGCTCAACGGAAGAAATAGAGAATAGAAAAAAACAATACAACTCCAGCGTCATCATGTGCCCCTAGTAGTTGCGGGTGAAAAGCACAGCAATAATAATAATAATTACATTTCCTGTATGTAGGGCTGGAGACGGGGGTTGGGGGGGTGGGGGAGAGAAGAGGAAGGCGCAACCACGGAAAGGAGGGGGGACGCTCATCAAACCAATCAAATCTTGAACGTACAATCTTTGCAGAGGTGTCCTAGGTCATGTGCCACTGACTTCAGCAACTCCTACTTGGGCCCTCCGGTCATGGACGACCATGGGGTGAGAGTGTGTGCCAATGGGTCCCATGAACTGGTCAGGGGCTGGTTGAACCGCAGTGAGCATCGGCAGTTCACCAGGTCCTCCCTCGGATAAACTGTCATCAGAGTCATCTTCCCCGTCAATTTCAGTCTTTCAGTTTCGTAAACATATTGCCCCAGGTCTCAAGGTCCCACTCCGCGTTTTCATATGTACCAAATGTTAAAACGTATCCTTTCTTGTTGTCATAGAAGCAGGCATCGTGGCCTATCCCGCTGTTAAGCTGGCTGTGAGTGGACTGATCCTTTGATGCTGTAGAGAGCTTTAGTTTGTCCTTTGTACACTGTCCTTGGTGATTCAACAGGCTTTGGGACTGAATTGCTTCGATGCCTTGAGACCTGATCATACAAATCCCCTAACTGCTTGAGGTTGTTGGATTGGAAGCGTGTATGTTCCACCACTGCCTTGCGTGGTTGTGTTTGAAGTGTAGAGCAGCCATACTTCAGAAATAATAATCATACTTGGTGTTTTGTTGCGTGGCATGCAGTGCTTTAAATGGGCAGGTGCTGTCCGGTACTGAGTACCTGTACTTCTTTAATTTGAAGGGGAGAGTACCTGCACTTCTCGGCACTGCTGCAATACATTTAATGGAAGAGTGCCAGCACTTAGCAGCAAACACGTACTCTTAATAAAGAGTACCTGCACTTCTATATTTTCATCTGAAGCACTGGTGGCATGTAATTCTTATTTTTCTAAACACTCGCTTTTGAAAATGGAAAAAGAGGTGCCTGCACACAAAGTGCCTTTTCCTTATTGATTCTTCTTTGTCGGCTGAGGTTATCTGTGTTAAAACTATGGCCTGGCCCTGTGGATGAAGGCAGTAGAGCGCGCTTTCTTCCATTGTGGACAATACCAGGTAGAGCGGGAAACGGGGGTTCCTGAGGTGACTTCTGATTGGTTACCTCTCATGCTCTCACCTCGCGAGGCAATTCATGACCTGTGTGGTACAGCAGCAGCACGTTTTCAAACGTGAGACACTCGCCCACTCTCACCACACACGCCGAGCTCCAGAGTTAATGCACTCTTGCATAAAGAGGGCAGATGCTTACCTCCCAGTGTAATTAGGACGCACCCAAGCACCGACGAGAGCAAACATTAACATGTTACTCCTCTCAATATGAAAACTGTAGGCTTGTGTAATAGCGCCTAAAACGTTCCTCTCTGTGATTGCAGGTTGTAATTTCATATTCCTGTGTGGGATATTTTTAACCTTGCAAATTATTTTCAGCTTTAGTCTGATACCCGTTGTAGGAGTGCAGGGCGAATGAGATGTCATTATAATAAATAACATCCTTTGAGGCAAATTAACTTCACTTAACTTGCAGGAGGCCCCCTCATTTAACAACGACTAGAGCCTTGGAATTATTGTGCTTTTATACTGCGCAGGCCCTACCCCTCTTTCTACCCTCTATTCACCAAATTGTATTCGACTGTGGTCATTACCCAGAAGCCACCCACGTGTGTTCCCTACATGGCTAGAGGGGACTCTTAAAGACATTATGCTTGCCCTGCCGCCATTTTCTATCCGCAGCCTGTGGCCTCTTCTCCGTATATCAACAGTACATCTTGTGCCATGTATTGCTGAGTCACTCAGATCAGAGTAGAAGCAGTTCAGCTACCTTTTCCAGGCAGGTGTAGCATTCAACTTCCCCGTCCTCACCTCCCCACAGTCATGTCAGTGTGCGTTTGAACATAACATGCACATTTTTAATGTTTGTTAAGGGTGGGAGTAACAATTTCAGGTATTAAATTATCTTTTAGGTTGATGAGTTATGCAGTAGGTGGGCCATTTCTGCATATATAAGATTCTGAATACATACATAAATACAATCAATGTAACTTGTTACAAACCGACATGTACACCATTTGCGTGGTCGTAACCTCTTACTTACGAGGTGACAACATCCAAGTTGAACTTCAGATTTGAAGTGGAACATCCAGAGCCCCAGTGTACCATTCCCCATCATTCTGCCTTATTCCTGGAGCTTTAAGTGGGCTAGATACTACTTGGGCTGAAAACTGGCAAAGCAAAAAATGTATATTAAAGGCCCTATGGGTTCACTACTTAATTCCTTCACTAGCTGAAATTAAAAACAGTAGCCCTCGGCCTGTCACATGCCAGAGCCCAGAGATGCAACACGTCACTGGAGGTCCTTTTAGCAACATGGGAAAGAATCCAGAGTGCTGGCTTTGTTTTGGGTTTTCAGCTTTTCCCGCTCATGTGTAGCGATTATATTCCCTTCCAGTGAAATGAGGGATCCAGAAGCACATCATTGGTGTTACCCGGGGGTGAGGGATGGCCAAGAGAACTTATGAGATATGCCTTTTGTCTACAGGGCTTCTTCCTTCATCCTAACCTCCGAGATGATCTTCTCTGACTGTCTACAGTGTTTTGCTTTCCCCCATACCCTTATCCATTTTCATAGCAGCCATCTTCCCACTCTCAGCAGCTTACAGTTACTTGAAGGCTTTGTTGGCTCCTTCCTCCGGCCCATAATTCTTCATCGCCTGAGTTATGGGGGCATGGACTAGAGTTTTGGGCAGCATAGCTGTGCTGTGTACAAGATGCATAGCACTAGGGTGTGTGTAGGCTAGTATTTGCGTGCACTGACTGGCTGGAGATTTCTTCAAGCTAGGTTTTGAGTCCCCTCAGTACCTGAATTATTAGATGTTGATAGAAGTCTTTAAGGTAAAGAGGGCCAAGCTTTTTTTAGCCAGTCTATTGCATTGAACACAAAGGATGTGTATTGTGGTGCTGTATTATTAATGAGTATGGGCCCTGCGAGTGGAGGATATGTGCTAGGGTCTTTGGAGAGCAGGGTTTAGGTTTAGACTTGGGAGAACAGAAAGTGTTCTTCGGCTCTGTGAGATCAGCATGTATTGTCAGCTTTATACTTTCACCCATATTTATAGCTATCATTATGTTTGATTGAAGAGAGAACTTGTCACAAACTGGTGCTTCTGATGGATATTTCTAACAGCAAATTCCTCACCTTGTAAATATTCCCCAGGCGTCAGACTGGGTCCAGAAATTTTCAAACAGTACCAGTAGGTGAAGTGCCAGTAGGTGGCATCATGCGGCTCTGCACCAACATCACTCTACTGCGGAAGTGGCATATAAGCAACACCCATCTACGCTGATGACAATTACTTTTTTTCCGCACCTCCAGTTGTGGATCAAAAGCCACCCCTTCTCTCTTTAAGAGAACTTTCTATTCAAAACTAGCACAAAAAAAAGTCTGTAAGGGAAATGTCACCCCCTAAAACTACAGCATTCAAACCTTTTACAGACTGTTGCAAGCAGATGTTTGTGACAGATCCCCTTCAGGTATGCCTGTGGTGCTTGGTGTTGGGATACGACTTCAAGGCCTGTAGTGAATGTGCACAGATGAATCCACAGGCCACCTGGGACCATGAGGTGAAGTTATACATCGCCAAGCATTGGAAGACTCCACACCATGATCAATCGAGGTAAAAAAAGCAGATCCTGTTGCCCAAGTCGTTCCCCTGGCAGATCTTCGTCGTGATCGAAATCCTCGGGTAAGTCAAAAAAATAATCATAAAAAGACCAGGAGGACTCTGCCCCTTCCCCTCCAATCGAATTCCATAAAAGGATGAAGTAGTCATTGTACCTCTCGGTTCCACTCTTGAACTCTATCTCCTTCAGACCCAATTCAAAATCGTGTTTAGACGCACCTGCATTTCTGGGTCAATCGGCAACACCGCATCGAATCCAAGAATTTTGAAAGCCCATGATGTCTTTTGGGCCTGCTACTGGCTCTCTTTTGTGGGCCTCCGAGTCCCAAGGAACCGCAAAGTCCTCTACCTGGAGCCCTGCCCGTGCATCCGGCCTAAGTGCCAGCTGGAAGCTCTGGACCTGATACAGGCTCTGCACCGGCTTCAGTGCCGACTTCTAACCCGGCGCCATGACCTGCTTCAGACCATTGAGCATTAAAGCTGATGCAGGCGACTGCGGACAATGAAGCACAACCAATACTGTTGTCTGACTCTGAGCCGACGAGGCTGTACCTCAATGGGCTGTAGCCTTCCTGCAGCCCATTGGAATCTGACGCATTGCCCTTTCCTCAAGAGAGGACTCAGGTGCTCCATCACCTATTGGGTACAGATTCAGACAGTGACCAGTGAGAGGATAAACTAGTGCCCCAATGCACAGATAGCAAATGGTATGTGGAACTACAGGGTGCCAGTAGCCTGGGTACTTCTCCAGACACTGGCCTAGTCTTCACTCCCCCTCGATCCTATCACTCAGGACAGCACCTCCTTGGAGGTGATAATGCGGAGGTGGTCCCCACCATGGAGGTAAAAACACAATGTCCTCACAGAGGTTCTGCAACCTGGACATTCAAATACAGAGTCTCTTTGACCTTTCAATGAGGCCTTGACAAATACCCGACTTTGGGCATGGGGTCCCCGATAAACAGGCAGTCAGCTAGGTGGCATTGCCCAGCTCCAGGCAATCCACTATTCCTGATACTGTCAACATCAGAGAGCTTGGTGTTTCAGGCATCCACCAGCAAAGTCAACCCTAATGCTTTTCCTATTATTACACTGGACCAGGAATCTAAGCTCATCAAAAAATTTGGCAAGCGAGTGGCTTCATCCTCCTCCTCCACCTGCCTTGCCTTGTGCCTGGGAAATTCAAGCTAATTGCTTGGCTGCTATTCCCATTCACTTTGGAACTCTGTTGCCCAGGTTTTATCTGCTGTACCTGAGGACTTAAGTCCTGTCCTCACACAGGCCCTTAAGGATGACTATGATGTAGCAAAATTCACCATCAGATGTGGGCTGAATTTTACAGACTGCACTCTCCTGGCGATTTTGCACTAGTGTGTTGCTCAGGGGTCATGATGTCCACAGGCTTCTCTGGAGACATCCAACCTTCACTGATGTACATGCCCTTTGATAGCTCTTGCCTTTTGGTGAAAAAGTAGACTCTGCACTCGAGAGCTTTAAAGAGAGCAGGGCCACGGCTCGTTCTTTGGGCTAGTCTGCCCCAGTGTAACAGTTCAGCCATCAAAGTTTTACAGTTCATGACTATGGCAGGAGTTTTAAATTCCTCCGGAACCAACCTATGCAGCCAGTCCATTAAACCCCATACTCGTTTTGTGGCCGAGGCCCTAGATCCCAATGATAGCTGGGGCAGCGTGCGGCCCAGTGTTCAGGTCCTGGCTGCCTTCGACTTCGGAGACTGGATGGTAGCATTGGAGTTGCAGGATGCTTACTTCCTGCAGGCCCATAGGCGCTATCTGCAGTTCATGGTGGGGCAAGAACACTTTCAGTTTGTAGTGCTTCCCTTTGGCCTCACCCGTGCCCCTTGGGTGTTAACAAAAGTGAAGGCAGCTGTTGCAGCACACCTTGAGCGATTGGGGGTGCCAGTCTTCCACTACCTCAACACCTGGCTGTTGAAGGTGGGCTCAACCCAAGCAGTCGTCACCCACCTCCAGACTATGGCGAACCCCCTACAATTGTTGGGGTTCATTATCGACATTCCAAAATTACAAAAGACTCCTTTTAGGATGCTTGCTTTCATTAGAGCTATTCTGGACACGGTGTAGTTTGTGCCTTTCCCCTGGAGTGGAGAGTCTAGGACATTTGGGCTATGATCCTGATGTTTCAGCCGCTGTCAGTGAGGATTGTCCAGGGGCTACTGAAATCTTTGGCATCCTGCTGGGCGAGCATGCCAGATGGCATATGTGCACTCTGCAGTGGGATCTGAAGACCCAGCATTAGGGGGATCTGTCCGATTATTTCCAGATTTTGAATGAGACTGCCAAAGGCCTGCAGTTGATGGATATTAGACCACAATTGGATCAAAGGCAAATCCTTGACCTTACCCCAGCCAGAGCCAAGATTGGTGACGGATGCATTGCTCCTGGGTAGGAGAGGTGGACATCAGAGGCATCTGGTCTCAGCAGAGCCCAGTTCCACATCAACCTGTTGTAGCTGCAGGCCATTCATATGGCATTGAAAACCTTCCTCCCATCCATCAAAAGGCGGTTGGCACAGGTGCTCATGGACAACACCACTGCCATATGGTATGACAACAAACAGTACAGGTGGGGTCATGGACCCTATGTCAGGAGGCACTATGCCTCTGAAAGTGGCTGGAGTGCCAGGGGATTTTACTAATGGCGCACCATCTGGCTGGATCTCTAAGTGCCAGGGCGGACAAACTCAGCCACCAAGACCTAACAGATCATGAAAGGCAACTACACCCGGACGTGGCATGGGGCGTCTTCAAAGAATTGGGAGAACCTTGACTTGATCTATTCCCCACTGCTGAGAAACCACAAAGCCAGCATTTTTTCGAATTGGAGTTCCCAGTATGTCTCTCTTTTGGAGATCATTCTGCCTAGAGTGGAACTTGGCACTCCTGTACGCCATACCGTCACTACCTCTCCTGCCCCAAGCTCTGAATAAGATCAGGACCATCCTCGCGCAAGTCATCCTAGTTGCACCGCATTGAGCAAGGAGAGTTTGATACCCAAAGCTCCTGGGCATAAGCATCTGTCCTCTGACCAGGCTTCCACTTTGGGAGAATCTTCTGTCACAACAGCAAGGCAGGATCCTGCACCAGGGCCTGCACAATCTTCATCTCAAATGCTTGGAGATTAAGTGGCAACAGTTGACTGCATTCGACCTCCTTCGAAAGTTGTTGTTGCCATTCTGTCATCCAGGTGTCCCTCCACGAAATTGGTATAGGCCTGCAGCTGGAACAAGTTTGTGGTTTGGTGCGGTACTCTACAGATGGACCCACTTCAAGCCAAACTATTCAAAGTATTGCTTTATATGTTGTCCCTAGCCCAGCCAGGGCTTTCTTTGGGCACAGTTAAAGGTTATTTGTCAGGTCTGCCGGCTTTTTTGTGGTTGCCGGACCAGCCTCAAAATTATCTATTGTGATCCATTTTTCTTTTAAAGGTTTGCAGCATATGTTTCCACCTACAGCTTTCTTCATGTCTCAGTGGGACTTAAACTTAGTCCTCACATTTCTAATGTGTACTCCCTTTGAGCTGCTGCACAGCTGTCATGTGCAGCTCCTCACTCTAGAGACGGTTTTCTTCATCTCCATCACATTGGCGCGGTGGGTGAGTGAGCTTCAAGTCCTCTCTGTCATCCCACCATACACAATTTTCTTTCCAGGCAAGCTGGTGTTGAGAACCCATGCCTTCTTTCTCCTGAAAGTGGTAATTCCTTTTCACATTAGGCAAAATATCATCATCCCGGCATTCTTCACTCCACCTCACCCAGACTCTAAGGAGAAAAACTCAATCGACTGGATCCTGAAAGAGCTCTCAGCTTCTTCATCGATCGTACCAGGGAACATCATGTGGATAATCAGATTTTTGTTGGATCTACTAGAAGAAGGGCAGAGCAGTACAGAAAAGGACCATTTTTCACAGGCTCATTCTCATCAAAATCTGGTATGTAGTGGCTAAGAAGCAGCCCCCTAAAAGGCCTGTGGGCTCGTTTTACTAGAGCCAAGGCTGCTACTACTGCATTGGCATGCGGAGTGCCTGTTATGGACATTCACCAGGCTGTTACATGGGCGTTACTTCATACATTTACAAAGCACTACTGTCTGGACAGCCAGGTCTGACGAGAGGGGTACTTGACCCACTCATTCCTGCAGGACTTTTTGGTCTGAGCTAGGTCTGGCGAGAGGGGCACCCTGCCCACTCGGTCCTGCAAGACTTTTTGGTTTGAGCCAGTTCACAGACCTGCTACCTGGGAGTTACTACTTTGGTATTTATTCAAAAGGTGAGGCATCTGTAGTTAAATGTATCCATCAGAAGAACAAGTTAATTACTTTCGGTAATGCTCTTTCTTGTGAATACTTTATTGAACTGCAGATTCCTCACCGACCCACCCACCCATCCTTCCTGTTCTGTGAACTAGACTCTTTTTTCATCTAATATGGTCCCAAGCCTCGAGAGCTGCACACTTTTCAAGCCAATCTTCTGATGGGCTCTGTGTCTGGGGGGTGTGGATAGCCTAGAAAGCAACTGTTGTCACCGTGCATGTAATGGCACTTGTATGCAACTCCGTGCGTTACTTCTGGATCGGAATGATGTTGGCAGAGAGCCACACGACACCACCTACCAGGGTGAAGGGGTACTGCCTTCGGAATACTCACAAGACAAGGAATCTGTGGTTAGAATATCTGTCACAAAGAGTGTTGTGTATGTTAAGTAACTAGGACATTATGGTGTTTGATTTATGAGCACTAGTGTACCAAGGGGTCATCTTGTCAACCATATCCATTTGACTTTTAAACTATGATAAAATGATAGTCATGTATGTCTGAAAACTGTGTCATGGCCCTGTCCTAAGAATCTGTCCCTGCTTCAAATTTCTCTCATAATAGCAGATACGGTGACGGAGGCAAAGCAAGAAAGTGATTTGCTTAAGATTAAACTGCTTGGCTAAGTAGGAGAAGCAAGATAGAAACACTAGCCTTCTTGCTGCATGGCCCCATAGAAATGCGACTGGGTTGGTGGGCCTGCCCACATTTTATTAGTAACATATTATATTAAATCCAGTATTAAATACTAGTGTAATGGCGACATCTCTTGGTGTGTATGGTGCTTTATGACCACCCCAGTGAATTACCACCTTATTAGACAAAGATTTAGTACACTTACTGCTTGAACAGAGCCTGTTTCTGAGCGCTGTCGGTTTTTGAAGAGAAGTGATGAAAGGCAGCAGGTAGTTGCGGGACAGTATCTTGATGGATCGAGATGTTTATGATTGGTACCCTAGGGCTTAAGGTGCGGTTTCATTCAGATTGAACAACCATGTTATCCCCTTTATACACCTTACTATTTAAAGGAAGGGATAGTGATGGCAAGCAGTCAATGTGCCTCTTAAATGTACTTTATTTCTGTGTCCCTTCATAACAGGGGCGTCTCCTAAGCTATGGTGGAGGAGCGTCACCACACTGCTGAAATGCAGCAGACAGAAGAAAAATAAAATGATGGCAAAACTATTTCATTGTCCTTTTATTTTTACTTCCAGTCCACCGTGTCTAGGGCGGGGCCATGCCGCAGCATCACACAGCAGGGGGGGAGGCATGGTTGGAACTGAAAGAGCGCATGTCAGTTTGGCCGGCCATCTTAGGACGGCCAAACCGACATGCGCACTTGGATATCTCCAGGCTGTTCCTTTGAGATATCCTAGTGCTCAGGGGCACAGGCTCCCAGTCCCTGCTGGAGTGCAAAACCGGCCCGCTCTGCACAATCCCAGCGTTTCTCTCATGCTGGGAGTAATAGCATGAGAGAAGCGCTGGGATGCGTGGGGTCTGGGATTCTGTGCTCATGGGAATTGTAGTGCCGGGACGGGAGCAGAGGAGCAGAAGATCACGGCAGCCGGCAGGAAAGGTATGTTTATTAATATATCCCCTCCCCACCTCGGATTGGCAGCAGCCGCCGCTGCATCATAATGGTGCTGTATAATGTGGAAAATTCATTTTATTTAGAACAATAATGCTTGACATAGGTTTGGTTCAGTTAACAGAACTAGGCCACATTATAAAAAGTGCATGTTTAAATGTTGTGCACAAACATTGTTTTCATTTACCTTACAGAAAAGCATTGAAATTCAACTACAGCTGTGGTCTGTGTCTGTACGTGTAATGTAACATTTTTCTCTAGCTCTCTTGGCTGAGGGATGTGTTTTTGAAACTTTACAAGGTTATGTCCTGAAATATCCTTTGCTATATTAGCAATGCAGACCAGTCCCTTGGATTAAGTTGTATCTCTCATGTTTCTGTCCTATGAAAATCGTTTGCAACTAAGTGTTTTGGAAATTAGCAGTCTGATTGGTTTGCTGTGCAAGAAACATTGTAGACCTGTCTTTTTATGTAATGTCTTGCTATGAAATTGTATGCTGTCTTTGTCTGAAACATAATGGAGATGTGCTACTTGGAGGGGGAGGGGAGTTAACTCGCATTGTCATTCTGTTGTATTAGAGAGGGCTAGAAGCTGTGTGGACCTTTTGTGTTTGGGCTTGTTATTAGTTTATTTGCTAATGCGCTGTGACAACTTAATTTCTTAAAGGCAAACTACGTTATTGCATTCATAAATGAGTTTGGCTTCTGATTCTAACTTTTTACTTTGTGTAATGATTAATTTGACACTTACATAAATCTATATACTGAGAACTGGAAGAAGCCTGGTGGTGAGTAATTTTCCTTAATGGTCTTGAGCAAAAGATTCTCCCTTTCCTGAGAATTGACCCTCGTTAATTCTAATTGAGATATAGCGGCAAAAATAAATTGTTGAAGAAATATCTTGTTGCCTGCTGATTTTGGTTATTTTTTTGTCCAGTAAGGCTCGGTTTATCATTTTTTCAAACATATGGTTCTGTTTCACATGTATTAGGCCACACCATTAGTTATATAGGCCACACCTCTTGTGAAGGGTTCTTAATTATGCTAGTTACATCACTCCCCTTGTAGAGCCTCCCCGCTTTTTTCATTCCATTTAAAACACAATATCTGCCTTGAAGATGAGCCAGGAACATTGATGCCCTCTTTTGTGGCGTTCCATCTGGAGAGATGTTTTTTCATAACTTTTTGTACATATGCATCTGTGACTGTATTCCAGCGGTATTAAGTGTTGCATGTATTTGCTCATAGGTTAGCCAATTTGCAGGCACATAATCATTAAACTGCCAGCAGCTGTGGAAGTGACATTGCACAATCTTTGATTCTGCCTACCACAGGGCTTTAAGTGGGATGAAAAAACTGGGGAGGGGTCTCTCAAAGGGGCGTGGCCAGTGTAATTGAGGGCGTGGCTTAAAACACACAAGATAAAAATCTGTGTTTAGCATAGTGTGCAGCCAACTGGTATTTTTTGCTGCTTCTGTCATTGCATCCACATATGTTTTTTTTTGTTTGTTTTATATAGCGCGAACTCGACCCGAAGGTATCAGAGCGCTTTACATGAGCACCAGTTGCAATACAGACGGACACATTCATTTTTTTTTAGGCACAGGGAAATGAAGTTATTTGCTCAGGATCACAGGATGCTTGAACCTGATTCCCCAGCTTCAGAGTCGGCCACCCTAGCTGTTAAACCACAACATACAAGTAACATTGCACCTACAACAAGCCAAGACTATTTGCTTTGTCAATGGTTGATAGTTGCATAAGCAACAACTATGGCTTCCTTTTATATATGAAAATCCTTCAGTTCTGAAATGAGACTATGAAATAATTTAAGGAGTCTCTTTGAAGTTACATCAAAGGCAGTGAAAAGTGGTACTGCTGCAGAGTTTAAAAAAAAAAAAAAAAAAAAAAAAAGGTGAGGGCAAAAATGGAGAGCCCAAAGGGACCCGTCTCAGCACCTGCTTTTTAGAACTGCCGGTGCTGAGCAACGGCAGGACCCGGCCCACTTAAAGCCCTGACCTGCCCCTCGATGACATCACAGATATTGACCACTTACTCCACCCGTAGCTTTAAAAATACTCCTACTTGCTAATGGAGGTGGGAAAATTGCAGACACTAAACGGGACTTGTAGAGGTTGTTTTTTTTCATCTGTTGTAGCTTTCTTGACCTGTGTGTCCAGGGGTTCCAAAGGGGGGTTCCACCGACTACCTGTGGTGTTCCCAAATTGACGCCCATGCACGTTTAGCCTCTACTCCAAATGCGAGGCATTCAATGAATATCCATTGCCAACTGGAGTTTTTAAACTGTAGGCATGTTTGAAAATAATCCTTTCTTCAACTCTTCGCTAGTTGCCGATGGGTCACAACGAGACGGCGCAATTGCGGCGCTTTGAGGAGGCGCTATAGCGCAGCAGCATGACAGGCGCAGGGCTTTCTGTTCACGGCTGCAGCTGTCTGCGCGACAGGTGTACCGAGCGCGAGCCGCCACACCTGCATTCTTTCGCTGCTGCCGCGCTTGGTTTCTGTCAGCCTGGGTGCTGCCGGCAGCCCAGGTGCAAATTGATATCCCGCAATCAGACTGTGATTTGCAGCCCTGCAAGCGCGGGCCCCTCCCCCCTCTCTCGTGTCCCTGCATTGCTAACAGTTTCTGGGTGGGTCGGTGTCAAGAGTCGGGAGTTATTTTTAAAGACTCAAGAGGTGAGGCTTGTCGCGCAGAGCCAGGAAGAGGGCGGTTTATGTTTGCAGAGCTGACATCAAAGTGCGCAGCTCTGCCTACACACAGGCAAAGGACTTGCCCCCTCCGGAGCAGCAGGTACTATTTCCCGCACAGTGCACCGGCTGACCAAAATCAGAGCCCACATACGAGAGGCTGCTGTTGTTTTCTTCGCTGGGAGTTTGCTTGAATCATTTTTACCTTTTCCCTGTGTGCTTCGGACTTTGGAACTTGGAACTGTGTTGAGCAAGTGGCTGGCTTTGATATGTGCGACTAAGCAGCAGCGCTGGCTTTCAGCTGCTAAAACTAAGCCATCGCATTTTGCTTCTCTCCCCAGGACAATGTCAACGTTTTTCTGAAAGCTTGTGGGAAACTTGGGCTGAAGGACGCGCAGCTTTTTCACCCGGGGGATCTACAGGACCTGTCGAACCGTGTCACTGTCAAGTAAGTTTCCAAGACTGCGTTAAAGTTTCTTGACTGGTTTTACTTTGTGGGGTTAAATCAGGAAAGAGGCGCTGCAGTATAGTTTAATGCACAGCAAAGTGTAGCGGGGAGAAGACGCATGCAAGTGCTTTGAGTAATCGGATAGGGTCTAAGAAGCCAACTTTCTGATTCTAAAAATTGCCCTGGGTGTTTGTGCTAGCGTGCACCACCGTGGCTGTGTTTCTTCCCTTTATAACCAGCTCCGGGTGTGTGGCGAGTTAATGAATAGAAACACTTATTTGTCAACATCTAAGTATAGCAAATGACTGGTCTCTTTGGAGCAGCATGCTGGCAGGGTCGACCCCTCTCTGGTGAGGGAATCTAAAGGCCCAGACCTCCAGTTGAAGCAGTTTCTTTAGGGACTGGTTACATACAAAATCTTAATGTTGGGGTCTTTAGCAGTGATCGTACAAGCTCAAGGAACATTGTGAATGAGGCAAGGATGTTGACAGTCTGTAACAAATTTCCCATATTTGGAGTGGATTTGATGGTGCTTAGATGTGGTGTTTGCCTTTACGTTCTCCAGGCTATATCGCAACGGTTACCTTCTCTCCGACGAGCACAGTGGTGATCATGCTTATCTGATGGCATTACTGGGGTGTGCGCTGGATTAGAAGATAATTCTCACAGTTACCGCTACCCATTTCTTTTCCCGTTCGGCATTTGGCTGTAAATGCTTTTTTTATGCTAAAGTAAATAAGGCCTACGACAAATATTCCCTCTGGGTTATTTTGGCTTTGCTCTTGTGAGTGGCGGTTTGCCATCCACACAAAGGACATGTTATGTTATTGGATCATCTTCTGTTTGAAAACATTGAAACAAGGGTTATTGTCTACTACAGTTTAATGTTGTGTGGTTGAAGGTTTGTTAGTGGTATTATGTAATGGTACGGATTACTTTGTGAACCTTAGAAACATGAAAGATACTACATGTGTGAAAGGGTGTATTATCATGGTGCAAATATTTCATCACATTGTAGGTCATTGGTGGCTAGCTGCTTCTTTTAAACTTGATAAATCATTCTTTGCTAGTATTTCTTCTGTTTCATACACGTGACATGGCCTTGCTAAAGGATAACAAGTAGATGCAATGAACATTACAATTTGCTGATGTGCTTGTAATTTTAAATATCTAACTCAAAAGGCATCAGGCCATCAATAAAAAAACCGAGCTGGTTTACTTACCATAGCTTTGACAGAAGGTGTCCATAAAAGAGTCAAATTTTAGTTGGGTGTTCCCTAAAAAGGACAAAAGGCCCCCACTCCAGTTTCATCATCTGGCCCCTCCTCACTGTGGTTCATTAAAGGTGAACATGGTGGGCTTTCCCTGGTGCTCTTTGAAGGAGATTCGTATACCTCCCTACTGGAGAAGTTCTTGGGACCTAATTTGTTATAAATGCGCGAGGAACAGTTGTTAATGGTGCAACCATTTTATTGACCCCTCACTACTGCATGAGTAAATACCGCGTGCTCATGAGTCTGTGCAATGTAAACTTTTAGTCAAGTGCTGATATATTTCAGCCCCTTAATCTAAGGCCATATCAAATCTTGAGGACTCATCAGAACTAGTTCCCCCCTACATCTATCCCAACACCATCTACTTAGGTGTTGGTTCTCTAATCGTGTGTCTATGAAAAATAGAAATAGAAGGTAAAATGCTACACCAGGTGTAAAATGGTTTCTAGTGGTAATACCATGTATCAGGTGTACTGTCTTGGTTCGACACTGGTCCGCCTCACACCTATGATTTTTAAAGCATGTGGAGCAGTGTCGCCGAGCATAATCTTGATATTTTAACTGCAAGAATTATTCAGATGTTCTTCCCTGCTATTTTAGAGGGAGCATAGTCTGCCTGCCTTCACGTTGCGCATGGCAAACCTATTGGGTGACACTGGCAGCGCCTCTTTATTAGTATAGTAAACCTGCTCTCTCATGTTTATAAGCAATTACTTTCACAGGCTGAAGTCACTTTATTTATTGACTTAGGTTTACGTTCCAGAGACAAAACCTATAGTTAGCATTACCCTGTGATCTCCTGTGCTCTAATAAATCAAATTGGGAAAGTCAAACCTTTGTAAACAGCCTCAACTTAGTTAACCATGATTGACTAGGGCCTTTTCCCTAAAATGGTTTGCTACCGCATGAATGCAAAGTGTAGTTATTTTACATATAACAGAAAACAACTCATTGTAAGGGCGCGATACGTACACTAAGTCATTAGGAAACGTAATTGGTGTTCGTGAGGCTAGGATGATTCAGTTATATTCTAGTTGGCCTTCTGGAAGTAATCGAAAAAAATATGGTACACGGTAACATGTTTTCACTCTAGCTCCTCGCCCCAGAGCCTCTGCAGCCAATGAAGAAATGTTTATAAGAACACACTCTTGCATACTTATTCATCCACATTGTAATACCTGGGCTTTCACACTCACAGTTGCGCTGAAGCGACTATAAGCTCCAGACAAAAGGAAAAATATAATGCACACTGTTGCATTAAAAAAAAAATACCAGATACTTCTCTTGATTAGTTTCACAAAGAGCATAACATGTGAATAAGAATACTGGTTAGTTTAAATATGCCAATGTATATGTTGCTGCAAATGCCAAGTTATTTTTGTTTAGTACACCTTTGACACTGGTGTGGTCTCTTAATGCTGTGTGTGGTCTCGTATATGTCCTTGCAGTTCATGGTTGTCGCAGAAGTTTTCTTGCCAGCAAAGAAGATTGACTGCATTGTGAATTGGATGCAAGATGCTATGTTAGTGGACAGTGATGCATGTGTAACTTATGTCTGTTCATCTCACCCTACTTTCTGGGCAGACTTATGAAATCAAGATATCCCAAAAAGATAAACATGGCAGCAAGAACTTTAGTAGACTTCTTTAACTGCAATCAGTATTTTGCACTCAAACAGGAAACTCTTTGGCCTTGGTTTCTTCTACTCTTGATGCTCTTCTCAGTGTCATTTTGTTAATGCGTTGTGAGGTGTGGCATGGTTCTGAGAATTGTCCTTCCTGAATATCGTTGTACTTGCTACCAGCTAAATTTAGTTTTCAGGTTTAAGGAAAGATAACCCTCAAACACTCATCCATACACACACGTATCTCACTCGTTCTCTTCTTCCCTTCCAAACTGGTGTCAAACACCCACCAGCTATACCCCCCGAGTAGCGTTTTCCCATCAGCATTTCTTGACTTGCAGTAGTAGACTGTAAACCTAGTGTTACTTTCTGGCCTAGAGAACACTTTGTTTTTCTGGCTCTTAGCCATTTGTGTCAGACTGTGAGTAAGCAATATAAAATGACCGTGGATCATTCTCCTTCCTCCTATAATTTCTAGACTTTTTTCCCCCTGAAAATCAGCAAAAATAAATGATACTCTCATTTAGATGGGATCGTTAAGATCGTCAGATAATTGAGGCGATTTGGTAGGCACATAATCTGAAAGGGATTGAAAATGAAAATGGCGGCATTTGGCTAGAGAGTGTGGTTGGGGAGATGTTTGGTAGGTCGGTCAAAGGATTACTGTGAGATATGTTAGATAATTGAGACCCAATGTTTGTTGACATGACCATAAATGTATTTCATTTTAAGGGACTAAACAAAAGAATAGAGTGAGGAAAAAAGTGCTCGTCCTTCTCTCCTTGATACTTATAGCAAACCACAAGCACGAGCTATATTTCATTTTAAGGGCACAACAGGTCAAGTTAACCACCTTGCGTGATGACTCACTTCTCTTCACACAGCTAAGTAGCAACATGATGAGAGATGCAGACTCCGTTCTTAACCCCGTTAACAGAAAACTGTTATATTTTAAGGAAGTTGCTCTTAGATATAAAAATTTAAAAAAATACCAAGCCAAAAAAGATTGAGATGAGATGAGAAAATATATGGGGAACACTTGTTCTAAAATAGTGCAGAGGAGTACGAATACAGGAGTGCAAATGAATGTGGTAGGATACATCAATTTTGCAAATGTTTACCAGGAAAACTGCTACAAATTGACCGCAATTTATGAGCAGGAAAAAAGAAAATTAAAAGCACAAGAGAGCATCAGCATCAACCTCCCAAAAAAATGGAAACATGACAAATTATACACAGTTTTGTTTTTCAGTCTGCTTTAAATCATCTGAGAAATGTTGCCTTTGACTTTAGTATTGGAGCACGTCCTATTCCTCCCTAGGTGTAGAACTTTGTAATTGAGAGGTGAAATTCTCAGTTTCTATTCATGTAGTAGAAGATAACGGAAGGTTTTCAGTCATTGGTTTAGATAAGCAGGCTCCAAAGTATGTACATTTCTCTGATACCCTATGGCAAAGAGCACAGTCTTATCTGCTGTGCACAGGAAATTCTTCTCTGCTTTTGGATGATAAGTCAGTCTGCTGAGCATCAGTTCCTTCTGCCACAAATTTACACAGTGGCGGCTCTTCCGCCAAGGCCGAGAAGTGTCACCCCACTGAGAAGGCCAAAAAGGTAAAAATAAAATGATAACTCCTTGTTATTATCATTTTAATTTAACGTCTTTGCTCAGCTGGGGCAGGCCTGCTCTGCTTACAGAGCGGGGCAGGGGAGGAGTGGTTTGCCCATTCCTAGTGTGCATGACTCTTTGGCCGGCCCTCTCGGGCCGGTCAAACCATCATGTGCATTTTGTATGTTCTCCATGCAGGCTAAGAACATGCCCAGCCTCCCATTCTCTGGCTGAGCGCCGATCCACAGCGCTCCGACCAATCACAACACTGCATTGCAGCGTTGTGATTTGCTATCGGGAGGCTGGGAGCTGGGTGCTTCCTGCCCTCCGGGTGAAGAGGACCGAGAGAAGGCGGAGGCGGCAGCAGCAGACAGGTAAGTGTATTTTTATTTTCAACTCACCCGCCCCCCTCCCACCGCCGGTAAACACCAGCCGCCACTGGATTTGCTTAGCCTTATTTTTTTCTCCTCAAGCCTGTCCTAGTGCACTTCAGTGCATCTCATTTTGTAAGTCCCAAATATGGTATTTTACAAATTACCTGCTTCTGGGCCTACCCTGCCTCCTGCCCTCCTCCTCTCTTGTTACCCTCCTAACGAGTAGATGGGCCATTTTCACTGGAGAGTACTGTGATCCTTAGATATACCTTCCTGTCTTTGCACCTACTACCAGGTCTTCCATTGAGGACTTTTTAGCATGTACAGCCCCAAAGTCTCTTAAGATCCGCGTACTTGAATGGTATTTTGTGAGTGAATGAGTAAAAGCTGTCGCCTGCAGCACAGATTTCTCTCGCAAGACACATTACAGCATGAGGTGTCTCCTGCCAGAAGCATGCAGGTAAACTTCCATGAATGCACTGGTGGGGCAATGTGGGAAAGATAAAGCACGCTCTGTTATTTCAGGCTGGTGACACAGGTTTGTTTCATGTGCACAAAATCTATAACAAGCACTGGTAAGCCAATAAACCCTCAATTGAGTGTTGACAAAAGAAATAAAAAAATGCTTGCTATAGTGCAAAATAATGTAACAAAGGATTGCTTTGTGTATACAATGCATGGACGAGGTAAAGAATGAAATCTGTGATGACAGAATATGCTTTTCAGATGTTAAATAGTTCCTCATGCATTCTGTAGAAAGGTAGGATCCTTTTAGCATTGTTACCCCCACTTTTTGCCTGGTGTCAGTGTATTTTTGACAAGTCTGACTGGGATCCTGCAAATCAGGACCCCCGTCACTGTGCTTTCTCCCATAATTTGACCATGGTAAGTACTGTTGTACCTCCACAATTGGCTACTGGTGTACCCTTGTAAGTCCCTAGTATATGGCACTAAGGTACCTAGGGCATAGATACACCAGGGGTCTTCCATAGGCTGCAGCATGTATTGTGCCACCCATGGGAGTCCACTCAAACTGTGACTACAGGCCTGCCATTGCAGCCTGTGTGAGTTGGTGCTCGCACCTCCCATGACTAATATAAGTTTACTTATATCTGAGGTCACTACACTTAAAAAATAGAAGTCCTGAAGGCAAGGTGCTTGGTTATGAGTGTGAGCGTGCCCCTGCATGAGCAGGACACCCCTACAAACCCTGTAGTTTATTCTCCAGGCTTTGTAAGTGCAGTCAGCCATTTTGACACATATAGTGGACATCAGTCATTACTAGGTGTCTAACTATATAGTGGCTGCACCGAACCTGGTCATGTTTGATGATCAAACATGTTGGAATCATACCTCAACACCGATTCCAGTGTTGAAAGTATGCCCCTATATAGGCGCAGGTGACACTGCGACCTTTCACCTATATCCTTCCCTACATTACATACATAACGGTTCTTAGGCACTGACCTTTTACCCAGATATGACACTGCATTCAGAACACGGGTTTTTCCCTGGTTCGATTCTCATACATTATGCATGAGGCTTCTTGGAAGCACAGCACGACTAACAGTAGGATTACCATCTCCTGTATAATATCTCTGTATAAAGTTGAGGCCCGACGTCCTCCTTTAGGCCGACACAGTAACACATGCAAGGTAGGACCCCTGGGGAGACCTATGGGTATATATACATCATGTCTTGCTTAGAAAGACAGAGGAGACCGTGACTTCCCGGCTGACACACTGACCAGAGACGCTGAGGTTCCTGCATGCAGACGCTCCACCTAGCAGTGGTCTAACATCCCTCGCGGGGTGTCCAACTCGAGACCAGGACGGGGTCCCATATTCTCTAATTCTCATGTAATGGGGTGGACTAGATCCTAGAGGGATTCTTGACATAACAACTACACAGATGCTAGGTACATTCAGGTACATCTAGTTAGGGAGGCATCTTAGGAGTACGCACTTTTTATCATGTGTTTTATGTACATGTATATATTCATGATTTCTGCAAGATGGTAGAACTATACCATCCCTTTACTTTTGTAGTATTGCTACTCCTATAGCTCTGCTACTGTCTAATGGTTGTTGAAGCTCATCTATTCTACACTAGAATAACAACTGTTCAATAAACTCTTATTGACAAACGCCCAGTATGTTTATTCTGTGTATCTCAGAGACGAACTAAGTAAGCACGAGTGACTGAGCGAAAAGTAGTATATTGTTTCCACGATCCTGGGGGAGCAGGGTTGTCATGTTCTGAGGTTGCCAAGTACTATTCTCTCCCCGATAAGAGGAGAGACTCTAGTGGCACTGTGAGCTAGCTGATACAGACAGTCTAACGTATCCGGTGGGGGTGCACAGAATCAGTCTGTCACCAAACCCACAGTTTGTTATCCAAAACGCACAGATCCTGTATAGGTAATATAGGAACTACACGACACCATGTACTGGGGGCTCCCTTAGGGTACACCCCTGTACTCCCGGTTACAGCCTTTCAGGGTCTGACAGCAAGCTAGTGCTTCTGTGACCACAGACACAATTCTGCCCTCCTGTTGCTGAGCCAAACTCGAGCAGGGAAAAGTAGAACAATAGGTTTCCTGTCGCAGGGAGGTGTGACCACCTCCCGGACAGGATGTAGTGTATTGGGCTGGGGTCGCTTGCCAGCGCCACCAGACTGCTTTGAAAGGCACATTTGATGCACTCCTTACATACTCTATTTTGAGCCAGATCAGGGAGCCCTTGGCTCCTGCTCTGGCGTGAAACTGGACAAAGGACATGGGAGTGTCCTCCCCTATGTCCAGTCCCTCCTGTGGGAGGGACCCCGGAGTCATCCTACCCTCCTTCTTAGGGTATTTAAGGGCTTACCTGTGGGTGGGTCCTCCGATTCATCGTGGGACAAGACGCAAGACTGGAACCACTTCACTCTTCGACCGTCTGGACACTTGGACTTTGCTGGACTTCGCCTGGAACAGAGACTGCATCAAGGAAGGCTACTGCTGCTTCTGGTCTCGCTCTTTTGCAAGTCCTCTTCAGCATCTTTCACTGTGCTTCTTCCAGGATCTTCTCCAGACCTGTGGGCATCAAGGACACCCGAAGTAATCACTGCAGGCACCGCAACAAAGCTGACCGGTCTGCTGCTCCTGACATCCCACGGACTTCGGAAGGCTCAGCAGCACAGGTGGTAATTTTGCAACTCCCTCTATGCCTGACCTGTCCTCTCTGCAATTTTGAGGCCAGTATCCCTTGTCTGAACCACTGGGACCAAACCCCTGTGCACCGCATCGACTTGCTGTTGCCAAGGCTTGTTGGCACTGCACTCCAGAGGTCTTTGGGCTACAAAAAGCTCCAGCCTCCAGCATCTCTTCCTGCCAAGTACAGCATCCTCACCGCATCCTCTGCACCATGGGCCTTCTTTCTTGGTGAGCTGCTCAAGGTCATCTTGCGACTCCTGTGCCTCTGGCCTTTGGTCCTCTTGAGGGTCTTCTACTTCCAGGGGCTTCCCTGCTTGCTCGGGGTCTGCTCTGGCTCTCCTGCTTGTGACGAGTCCCTTGGACCTTGCTGTTCCAACATTGCTCCTTCTTTGCTTTCCATGCTATTTGCAGCTGCCAATGGTTGTTGGTGCTCCCGTCCAACACCGACCCCCTGGTTCTCCACTTTGAACGTGGGACAGCTCCATGCACGGCTCCTGGTCTTCCTCAGCATTGCCTGGTCCTCACAGCTGCAGCGACAAGGTCACTGTCAACACTTAGGAACCGTCCGACATTGGTGGGCACTGCTCTTCTGTACCTCCTGGTCACCTCCGAGTGGCATAGACTCTGCCCCCTCTGCTTACAGGTTCTTCACTTCAAGAATCCACTCTTGGATTCCACCGGACTCTTGTAGAGTCTACTCCAGCAGCATCTTTCCTGAAGTCCTCCATTGTGGTCTACAGCGGTTTCCAATGTCACTTCGCACCTATGCACCCGGCTTCCCTGGTGTAGATATCCTGGTTCCTGGGGTATTCACTGGTGGGGTGACTCTCCAACCTTCTGTCTTCCACAGGGTTCCTTCAGGGTCCACTGGGAAGGGTCCTTCTTCAAAACTGCAACCTCGACTTCCCCATTGACGCGGCTGTGTTTCTACTCTGCACACAGCCTCCGTGGGGTTCCTGGGTACTTACCTTGGGTGGTTGATTGTGTCCCGAGCTCCTCTGAGTCTCCTGGTCCAATTCCCGACTTCAATCTCAGTTTGCATTCCACTTTTATTTGTATATGGTTTGGTCTCCCCCTGGAGACCACTGTATTTTGTGCTTGATTACCTATTTGCAAGTGAAGTATTATTGTGTATTTGTGTTTATATCGCCGGGTAGGAGATATACTAATGTGTTAGTGAGTGTTGTGTAATAAGTAGACTAATTTTTATATATACACTGTGTGGTTCTTTTTCATTTACACTACATGATTAACCTGGTAAAACAAGCTGCTTAACACTCCAAGTTAAGCCTGAAGGCTGCTCTTCACAGCTACTCCTTTGAGCGCTTTCAAAAGGTTATCAAAGACCACTAAAATCACCATAAGGGGTGCCTGGATTAGTGCAAGGTGCTTCACTTAAATAAGTGTGCACCATATACTAAACCAGCCTTACACATTCCATTTGTGGTGTAAGGATGCACTCGAATGTGCTATAGGAAGAGGCTGAGATTAAAATACTCTTGTAGTTTGATTCAGGATTTGATTGACACTGTCTCAAGCCAATTGCTGAAGGTTTCTGAGCCAAACAAGTCAGTGGCTGAAGACGGCAGACCCACAGCTCATTGGATTATGTTTAGAATACAATATGCTGGCCTAGAATGGCGCAAGCGCCATTATATGCCAAACCTGCAAAATGTCTTCAGATGAGAGAAAATGTTAATTTTCTCGGTTTTTTGTGTTTCTAATTTTTAAACAATTTTTTTTAAACAAAGGAATGGCAGGACAATATCTGACAAGGCAGCAGCTTTCATTTTAGATTTCAAATCTAAATAGAAATGTTGACAATATATGAAAGCCTAAAGCATTGGCTATTGCCAACTCCACTGTTGAATTGTTTTAAGCCCCACAGATAGTCAGATGCTTTCTAAATTTCAACAGCTGTTCAAGCAGAGCTGCTTGCTTGCTTGCTTGTTTGAGCGGTAGTTATTTACAGAATTTTGATGTAGTATTTGGAACTTTTTGTTTAATGGCACAATTAAAAATCATTTAAGAATAGGGCGTAGTGTTAACGAGAGCGAAAGCTCTTGTGCAGGTATGCTGAACAACTTGCTTTAAATGCTAGTCCAGCCGCAAGTGATGACTTAGTAGGCGTGCCCGGTTTGTACTCCTACACAATGAGGGAAGGGCGAGAACCTTAATTCTGTTGTAGAACTTTTAAAAGTAGTATGTGGTCCAAGCCCTGACTGTTCATTAGAGGCTATATGATTGCTGTCAGTTGTCAATGCAGTTATTGAGTTGTTTGCCACTGGTGCACATGGAGACCATCAACTTTATGACTCCCGTCTTCAGTTGACATAATGAAACCTACCAAGTATAAATTGCAATTAACTGGAGGAGTGACAAAAAATGTTTGCCTGTCCAAGTATCTGTTTTCCCGTGGCACACATCTAGCAAGAAACTGGCACTAACTGCACTTCTTGTTATGTTAACAGATTTTTGTTGCACTCTACTGCCGTTAGTGTGGGCCCTGAGCGCTGTCGGGTTTGGATATCTTCATTGTCTCGAGAGAGTCTTTTCGGTTTGAGTTGAGTTAACATGCTCAACGGTGACACATCTCTAAGGATTCGGCTGACAAATTTTAAACACTGACTAGTTACATTTGCCAAGATGTTGTCACAGTGGCAGCAAAAAGTATTCTGCTAGTCACCTTGCCCTTGGAAGTTATATATATTTGGCTGGCAGCTTGCCCACAAGACCACAAAGATCTTTGTAACCCCCTTCTCAAAAGTGACTGTATGCCTGACTTCATCCTCTAGCTGTCTGACAGCTCTAGGAGCCCATATTCAGGATAGGCTGAGGGAAAGAAGTACTTCATCTTGAGGAATCACAGAATAGATACAGGATTTAGGATGACCGTGCAAGACAATGAACCAATTTGCTACTGTGCGTTTATTTCTTTTATACTTTGTACATTCTTTTTGTCCAAAGTGATTTACAGATTTGCATAAGCATTTGCTATAAAATATTAAAATGCATCTTGCAATATAAAGTTGAGCGTAAGTTTAAAAAAAAAATGCATGGAAAAGAAAACGATTTTAGAAGAATTTTAATGCTCGCAATAGTAGACAGTTGCCAAAAGTTGGTATGGAATTATTGATTTGCCTGCCAAAAGAGGTGGTTGTGTGGAAACTTGAGGTAGTAGGTTGGAGTATCGAGTTTAAAAGAGGTAAGGCAGCTAAAGAAATGAACAAATGTGAGGATGTGCATAGAGCTAACAAAAGGGACAAAGCTGTGCATACTTCTAACTCATTTATGCAGCAAAATGATATTGAAAAGAAGCGTGAACAGGAGGCACAACCTATTATAGGGTGCATACATGTAACAAATACATCCGTTAGTTAGAAAAATAACGGGCTAAAGACCAACTTGACAAAAAGAGCTCTACTTATGTATATTAAAGGCTACAATAATCTGTAGAATCGACTTTTTGTAATCTAATGTGCAGTAAAGAAATAAGAGTACTTTTCTTGTATATAGTGCATGATTGAATAAAGCTGTATGCAGCTGCATTTTAATGCAGGGCAAATCAATGCTAGTTGTATGCAATCCGGTGAAGAGTAAATTAATCAGAGGCTTCATGGTTGTAATACAGGCTATTGTAAGTGTAGTCCCTATTGTAATGCAGGGTAAAGTAATCCGATGCATCTCCTGGACAGTAATGCAGAGTAAAGCAAAAACAATCAAAGTAATCGGAGAATATCTCTTCCCTTGATCATTTATACCATGTTAGTTGGAACAATGAGGTTCTGTGATGTATTGCAGGCTAGAATGCCTTTTCTGTATGTGAGTGTAGGCATGCACTTGATTGTAACTTAAACTTGTCCTGTCCAGTATCTCTTATGTGTGTGAGGGAATCTTGCTCCCTACTGCTGCCTTGCTGTACCCATTGTGTGTATGAAGGACGTAGAGGTGGACAACCAACTAAAATTAACATGGAGAGCAGAGCCGAGCCAAGGGTCTGGCTTGGCTCTTAGAACCCATGCATGAGCCGAGCCCTGAAAATGTTTGCTAGGTAAATACAAAAAAGTCACATAAGATGTGATAGTTTCTTTAAAAAATTTAAAAAGTGCATTTCTTTACCATGTGGAAGCTTTAACCTTAATATTTCACATTATAGCACTGCACTGAGAAGTACTTATGAAAAGTGAAAGTTTTTAAAGGTGAACCAAGTGAACTAAGATTCAAGACAGTTGTTGGAAACTACGTGTCCCAGACTATTAATGAGCAACATTATAGTCTATAAAATCAAACACAATATGTTTTTGTACTACTGGTGTTCTGAAGTCACAGATTTAAAAGTGCTTTCATGCGAGATAATGAAGTAAATTAGTTTTGGTGAAATTAAATATTTGCATAAGAGCACACAATTTAAGTGGGGAATCCGCACTTTATCCAGCTTTTCTAGTTTCACTTTGTACAAATCAGCTACTTAATGTGTATCCATTTGTCTTTCCCTTTTTATGTTAACGGTTTGTTTTTGCTGTTGTGCCTTTTTCAGAAGTTTTTCTATAGCGCAAACTCAACCCGAAGGGATTGGAGCACATTAGGTGAGCACCACTTACATTAGACAAGGTCACATTCATTTTTATAGGTTTGCAGAGATTACTTGATTTGCAGACAATCACAGGATATTGAGCTGACTGCCAAGGCTCGAACCTGGTTCCCAGTTCCAAAGTCTGCAGCTCTGACCATAGCGCCACATCCTGGGTAGAGAGAGGGTGTCGGGCAGAAGCCACTTGAAAATTCGGCTCATTAGGAGCTCGATGTTCCAACAGGACCTCGAGCTGAGCCACAGCCAGGTGTCAGGCTCGAGCTTTCAATGTCTCGCCCACCTCTAGAAGGAGGTTTGCAGTGTTGCTGCTAGTGTGGTTTTGGTTCTATATCTTAATGAACCTTGGGGGAAACTTTTTCGCTATTCATAAAACAGAACTATACTTTCTCAAAGCTGGCTCTTTATTCTTATGGCTCCAAGCATACCTAAGGTGCCCAGCTTTCCATTAGCACTTTGCAGGACACTTAACTTGCACGTCGAAATCAGAAGATGTTTGTTGGGGAGCAGGGGGCTGAGTCAGCGCATTTTTGGAGTTTCATTCTAAATAGCCCTCCTGTAGATCGGGCCATATGAATAGATGAAACTCGATCGGAGATTGAATTTATCGAATGCAATTGCTAATCAAACTGTATTTGAGCTCTAATCCCTGTACCACCAGAGTGAGCCTTGACTACTTTTGGGACCCAAATGTAGAAAATGAGCAACTCTGGTATCCAAATGGGGTGAAATTGCCTTCAGCTTTGAGACAGCGATGATGCATATCAGTATCAACCATAGGTACTCGCAGCATCCACCTACTACCACAGGACCTAGTCCAACGGGTACATTTTAGTCCTGGAGCTAGGATACTTGGCATCTAATCTTAGCTTAACCAATTCACCTAAATATGTTAGAAATATACACTGTATTCTGAAGCTGGGAAGGGACCGCAATGCTGTGACATTTCCTTGGGAAGGGCATCTCCTTTTCCTTGTCATCAGAATCACCGACAGTACAGCTGCAGTCTTTTATAGATACCGTTTTTAACCTCATCCTCCCGTTTGGCCAAATTGTGTGCTTTTTTTTGGGCAATCACTCTTTGAGCTTATTCCTCTGCTCCGTTTTTGACAAACTTGAGAGTATTTAAACTTACGGTAAAAGCTGCAAGTACACGTTTGGTTAAAAAAAAATGGAATAGATGTTAGCTTGGGAATGGGAAACGTGTTCAGGCTCATAGTATAGTCACAAAGATGGAATATGGTGGTAAATGCATACCCTTTGCAGCAAGAGCAGTGTGATGCATTCTCGGGTCTACTGCTTGATTGTTTGATCCTGGGCAAACCATACTCTCCTTGTACAGCTCTACACTGAGCTGACAATATGTTGGCACTTAAAACGGACTTAGTGGAAGAAATAAACATTAATGGTCCCCATCATGGTATTCATTAAGACATCTAGGGCTGTTTCTGGGCAAGTGGGTGGATTTGCATTTTAGTAGAAGAACGTGCTTTTTAAGCTCTCTTGTGCAGGGTCCCCTCCTGTGCTGCAATCCTTCCTCCCAGCTAATGATGGGTATCTCTTTCACAGCTCCTAGTGGGCAGAAAGAGTGTCATTTGCTTGTCCTTTAAGAGGGTTAAAAATGGCATGGAACCAAAATGCGCTCCTGTAGGGCTGTTGTGGGACAGGAGCCCTGATTGCAGGAGACACCTGCAAAATGTGGGACTGCAGGCCAACCTAAGCGCAGTCACTGTATATGAAGTCGGACTACATTGTAGTTAACGCTACGTGCGGCCCTCTCCTCGTCAATATGGCCTCAGCTGATTGGCCCCCTCTGTGGACATCCAATGGGATGACGTAGCAGAAGGCACTGAAGTTGTGTTTTTCAGGTGCGCTGGAGTGGGTTTACCGTGAAAATGGGACTCATGGGCCCGCTAGTGCCTTCAGAAACAGAAATGTCACTCCTTACAAAAAAAGTGATTATGGAGTAAATAAGAGGCAGAAAAGAATTGAAAGAGCATAATATAAAACACATTGCTTTGTTACCATGAGGTTCTTACAACACTTTAGTTTAGGCGTGGGAGAAGTAAATTTACAACTCAAACTTTAAATCTAAATGTCTGTTAATACAAACGAGCATACGGGGAATGGAGGGCACGTAATAGTATTACAACTTCAGCGGGATGTAGTTCTGTGTAAGGTTCAGCTGAAAAGCGCTTTTCAAAGGACCGGGGAGTCTCAGCAGTAAAACAAAGAGGCAAAAGGCGTTCTTTGTTTTACTGTGTGTACTTGTCATATTCAGGTTTTTACTATTAACAGCGTGTACCAGCTGCTACCGGAAACTGGTCAAAGGTGGGAGTAAAGTCAGTAAAGACCGGGGAAGCTGGTAGCACAGAAGTCGTGCTAGGTAAGGCTGTGTTTCAGAGTGCTGATGCCAGCTGCTGTGTGAAGCAATAGCATAATCTGTGCTTACAAAGGAGTCTGTTTGACCTGTGCTACAGGTCTAGCGCCTAAGGACTTACTCTGATGGGGTCACTACAGACGTAATGCGTGCTTGGCATTACACAGCACCGTCTCCTGCTACTAACATGTGAAATTAAATTGCAAACCGGTCCTAGGATGCTTGTTTCCGGTCCAGGGAAGACATGGCTTGGCAGTTCGGGCTGGACTGTTCCCATGAGGCACAGGGTCAGACTGATTTGCATATGGCCATGTCTGAACTGGGGTGGCGGAGTGAGCTAAGGAATGATGATGGATTAAACCCAGATCAGTTGACTGGGGGTGAGTGTTTGATTGGCTCAAACGTTCCGTCCATCATCCCCTTTTGTATCGCTGTGTGAAGCAATAGCATAATCTGTGCTTCCAAAGGATTATGTTTGACCTGTGCTACAGGTCTAGCGCCTAAGGACTTACTCTGATGGGGTCACTACAGACGTAATGCGTGCTTGGCATTACACAGCACCGTCTCCTGCTACTAACATGTGAAATTAAATTGCAAAGCCGAGGGCTGTGTGAGAGATATGGGGCTTCAGATGAGCCTAGCCAAACTGCATAAGCCTCACGGGAATGCTTACAGAATGCATGCGTGTGTGTTACATGGTCAAAATGGCTGGATGGCAAGGCACACTGAATGGGAGACTCGAATACATGCTAATGATGCCGTTTCCACCTGGTGGATTGTGGCTGAAGCTCTCAAAAATGAACTAACTGTGTGACAGTCGGATACAAAATAAAATTCAGCATGCAGTAGGTATCTCGGAGTGGCACTGCCTTTGCCATTCCTACATTATTTTATAAACTAGTCAAAGTGTACATAACATTTGATTCTGGGTTGTGATTAGTTTAGGAAAGAACAAAGAGAGAATATTTCACGCTTTTATGTTAAATTATAAAGGAGCTTTGGTATAAATAACAGCTAATTCTTAGGACCTTATTTGTGAGACATCTGTATATGGGTCCTTACCTGAAAGAACCTAAAGTTCATTAGATTTTCTTGTTGAAGTAAACGTCACTGGGAAGGCAAAGGGGATTTCATGAGTTTAGCTGAGGCTTTGTTGAAGGCCTATTGAGAACGTAGCTCATCACACACCAACAAGCTGATGGAGGTAGCACGTTTCCATTTGTATTTGAACCTCACTCTCGAGCTATTTATATCTTACGATCTTGCACAGATCACACCAAGATATGTTAAATTATGAAGAGGGTCGATAATTGTTTGCTTTGTTCTAAGGAGCAATTGAACCCCAGTGCCTAAGGCACTGAAATGCTTTAATTCATCATGCTGCCATCTCATAAACTTACTTAACAGGAAACGGAAATATATGAAGAATTTTTAGCAAGGCACACTGGCTGCAAACTAACTTTTATACCTTATTTTTTAAAGCACTACTTAGCAGGTACAGTGGATGCAATTGAAACATGTGACCTTGCTGCTAACTGGGCTACAAGAAGATTAATGCAAAGCTCATGGGATTATGAAAAGAACAATGAATCTTGTAAGGATTTTTTTAGTGCCATGTGCTATATCTCGCCCAGTTGTATTTGAGTGGCAATCCTGTTTCACAGGAATATCCAGAAACTGCCCTTGGCTTGATCCAGGAAATCACAACACTAGTATAGACAAGCTCAGACTAAGTCTTTGAGTTGGGATGCGTCCATGACTGCTTCTACTTTTCTTTTCAGACAAAGAAAGATTTTGTATGTGATGTTGGTTCAAAATCCACAATTATAATACGACATGAGATTCTTCTCCATTCCAAAGATTACATTAAATGATGAGGTGATTTCATAATTTCAGTATAGTGTTTTTCTCTATGTCGAGGCATCACTCAAATATCCACCAGCATGGGAACTAATCACATGATTAATTGATTACACAATTAAATTAATTACACGATATGCAAAATCTGTGCTAGTTTCCTAAATTTATGTAGAGCAACATGCTGCTTATGTTAGAAATGTGCAGCAGAAACCTTCCGATCGGTATAGTGCCCAAGTTTTAAACAAAATACTTAAAAAAACAAACCTGATTTGATCTAAGCAAATGTTTTTGCCTACAACCAGATGTTAGCTTTGAAGCGGATATAACACAACCTGGTTTTAGATAAAATTCCTATCCTCACCCTAAGCCTGTCTCCAGTATATGAGGTGACCTAGTCAGTAAGTACCAACCAGCGTGTGTGTTATGTACTGTTAGAAATGGGATCTCTGGTTGGCTAAGGCTTGCGCCAAAGCCAGGCAGAGACCACCACTCTAGTCAGGGCAAGGGAGTTACACGCCAAAGATAACCCCTGCTCATCCCCTTGGTAGCTTGGCACGAGCAGACAGGCTTATCTCAGAGGCAGTGTGTTAAGCATTTGTGAACACATACAGTAATACAGGGAAAACACTACAGATGGACACTACACAGGTTTTATAAAAATAAGTATTCTTTATATAGACTTAACACAAGACCACAAACGACAAAAATCCACAATACTGTACTCAAAAATAGACAAAGATGGTAGAAGTAACTCAGTTCAAGTTGATGGTAAATGCGACACGTTTCTTTCAAAAGTACCTGGGATGCGTAACGCAAAACAAACAAAGGGTCCGCAGGGAGGACGATGCGGCGAGCAAGCGCCTCGATGCGGTGCGACGATCCGATGCGATGAAAGTGCGCCCTTGATGCGATGCGACGATGTGAAGACGATGCGGCGAACTCTGTATCTTTGGAGCCGCGACAGGCCCTGCGACACGCTTCTCCGGTGATGCGACGGCAGACAGCTGCGACGGCGACACGCTTCTCGGGGGATGCGACGGCAGGCAGTTGCGACGACAACACGCTTCTCCGGTGATGCGACGGCAGGCAGCTGCGACGAAGGCACGCTTCTCTGGTGATGCGGCGGCGGCCTCTGCGGCGGCGACACGTTTCTCCTGCGATGCGACGGCAGCAGCTTCGTCAGCGACACGCTTCTTCTCGTTGCGTCGCGCTTCCAGCTCCCAGCGACACGCAGGCTTCTGCAGACAGAATCCCCAGCAAGGGAATTCAGGAGGGAGCTGGTGGTGAAGTCTTGTAGCCCTGAGACTTCAGCAGGAAGCAAGCTCTAGTTCAAGCCCTTGGAGTAATATTCTGCAAGATGATGAAAGTTCTTTAAAAGTTCCTTCTCCTCTCCTTGGCACTGAAGACACCACTGTAGGCCAACGCAGTAACACAGCACACTGGCAGGGGGGCAGTCCAACTCCTACAGCTTCCTTTGGTTCTTCTCCTTGGCAGAGGTTCGTCTTGTTGTTCCAGAAGTGATCTAAAGTTCTGGGGTCAGGCCCCAATATTTATACCCCTAAATCCTTTGTCCTCTGAGGGCAGAGGGGCCTTTACCTGGTCCAAACCAGTTCTGTGCAGTCCTGGAGCACTTTGTTTACAGGACTCCTTCTTTCCTTTGACAGTGTGGGCCAGGGACATCAGACGCACCACAGGAGGTGGAGCCAGCATTGTGGAAGGCAGGCACAGCCCTATTCAGACCCAGGTGCAACTCCTCCCACCACTTTACATGCAGATAGGTCTATTCAGCCCTGTGCTGACTCACCCTGTCTCCTGGAATCCCCCAGCCCCTGTCACTCACAAAACCAGACACACAATACACAACCTAGCAGAGGCAGGCTTGGACAGTTAGGCAAGAAAATACCTACTTTCTAAAAGTGGTATTTTCAAACACAGAATGTTAAAACCAACTTTACTAAAAGATGTATTTTATCATTCTGAGTTCAGGCATACTAAATTCGTTTTTCTACCATGTTCCCTGGGTCAGTTAGGATTATAAGATGTTATAATCAAACTGCCCATTCTGGCCTATGGGGACAGGTAGCCTTGCAATAGTGAAAAACGAAAATGGCTGTAATTCACTATTAGGACATGCCACACACACCAGGGCATGTCCTACCTTATACTTACAATGCACCCTGCCTTTGGGCCTACCTTAGGGGTGTCTGATATGAAGATAAGGGAAGGTTTAGGGACTGGCAAGTGGGTGCACTTGCCAAGTCGACATGGCAGTCACAGACTGCACACAGGCTCTGCAATGGCAGGCCTGAGACACACTTTACAAGCGGCTTCTGTGCGTGGCACAACCAGTGCTGCAAGCCCACCAGCAGCATTTGTGGCACAACCAGTGCTGCAAGCCCACCAGCAGCACTTGATTTACAGGCCCTGGGCACACCTGGTGCACTATACTAGGGTCTGACAAGTAAATCAAATGATCCAATCATGGAGTCACTAATCAATACATCAATTTATAAAGAGAGCATATGCACTTTAGCACTGATCAGCAGTGGTAAAGTGCCCAGAGTCATAAAACCAACAAAAACAGGTCCGAGAAAATACAGGAGGAAGGCAAAAAGTTCAGGGATGACCCTGCAAAAAGGGCCAAGTCCAACATGTACCATGCAACCTCCCTGTGTAGATCATGACTTTTCTTCTTGGGAGAAATGTCCATCATCCCTGTCACCAGTAGCAGTTCTTAATAAGCTGTGGTAGCGGGGGCCATGATTTCAATGAATTCCGAGGAAAAATACTTTTGGCACCCAATCCGATTCATAGTCTCTCACTCTACTATATATGGTGTGTGAAATGTTCTCCATGCCCAGCACGTCAAGTTCCAGGACTCTCTCTTTCACCTTCTCTTCTCCCAGAGGGATGTGAAAGCGCGGTTTACCGCGCACAGCATCAGCGACATCAGTCTGCATCTGGGGGAGTAAAGCGGCTAGGTTTGTTTATAGGTTAGGCCCTCCAGTGTTGTTTGTATATCTTGGTACAGTGAAGTGAAACGTTTCCCCAATTGTGTTTAGTACCGTCTCCCAGTACTTCTGTACCCTACCCGAATTGTTTAAAGCTGATACTTAAATGATATTAGAACATTGGAATGTTGGGAGCTCCATTGAAGACAATGGAGTAGCTCTGGGCTTATAATGGCTGGTATAAGCCCAGCACTCCAACATTCCAATGTTTGTCTTTTTGTTTCTCCATTGTTAATTTATAACATTCTACCCTTAGTGGGTGGAATGTTCTAATAGCCTTATAGCCCTTCTGCCTCAGGCTATACCAGTTGTTAAAGGCCCTCTCCCTCGTTATAGGCCCTCGCCTGCGGCTCGGGCCTATAACTCGGGATCAGGGCCTTTAACAACTGGTATAGCCCTCGGCAGCGGGCTATAAGGCTATAATACGTACCGAGTTCAGGAAGCATATCACAGATTATGGCAGGTTGGTACCAGAGGGCGCTTACTGCTGTCTGCGGCTGTGATTTTGAATTGTGCCGAGGTATTGTGTAATTTTTATTTGTTGAGCTTTCTATAATATTATCACTAATCTATGCTGAGGTCTGTGCATGTTAGCTCTATGTACTTGAGCAGTAGCATTGATGTGTAAGCCTGAAGGATTTGACGTTTGATTTTTCCTACTTTTCTCAGTAAGTCCTGTATCATATCTGACTGAGAATCTATTAGGATGGAATGAAGGAGGCTATAAGCATTTTAAAAAACATACTGTGTGATATTGAGTAATAAGATTTTTAAACTTCTTGCAAACCACATTGTATTTTCAAGAAATGCTGTTGAAAAACGCAAAGCTAAGGCACAGTATTTTTAAAGGTTTCCTGGGGAATGCGAGCCTGAATACCCCTGGGGTTGGTCAGGCTTGCCTACCACACCTTTACAGTATTGGAATATATCATTTGTATCTCTTCAGATCCTCTGGATTTTTAGCCTGTTTGTGAAAATCGTGCTGTCAAATGTACATTTGGCTAGAGGTCGGGGAGTCACTGAAAGCTCAAGTCTGAAGTCTGGCTTTGGGAACCTCGGGCCACGCTTTCGTGTGGCTTCTCCCGGCCACCGTCACTCTAACCTCATGCACAGAGGTAAGAACAAAACATTAACATTTGAGGTAAAAGGGGGGTGGGGCAAATAGATACCCATTTAAAGGCTTCTTTGTACAAAGTTAAACCAGAAAACCTGAATTAATCTTGGCTTCACCGCATGACCAAATTGTGTGATCTTAGGCAAATAATTTGTTTCACCTTTCCTCCCATTTATTCGTTATTGCATGTGAAAGCACTGTAAAATATGTGCTCCAAAACTTGAATGGTGCATATCGTGTTTTCCTCATGCAGCTGATTGTGCAAGCATGTCCTTTTCAGTCCGCATAGCCAGAACGGTGTGAAAATGAAATGCATTTCCCGGCTTTATTTCTTGTACCGAAAATAGGAAGATAAGTATAGCTCTATTGCGAAGGATGCCGCTGGAATGAGAGCCCTCGTCTACAGTGCACCAGTGACTCATTCCTTTAGGGAGAGGGGGTCTCCAGCTGTGTCTGTCCATCGCAGTGTGCCCAGCTTGCATGTGTGCGTTCCTGTTGTCAGTCCTCTAATGGGGAACAGGCGGGGGCTCTCTGCAGTTTTTCTCTCGCATTCCCACAGTTTGCGTTTGACAGCGCTCTGAAATCTATGAAGGTTTTTAGCAGCAGGCCAAGGTGAAAGGGTCACCTTGATGAACAATATTCTCACCAGCGTGAGTAGTTGGGTTTGTATCGCCTGTGTTGGGTTGCGTTTCTGATCCTGCTAATTGTGTTTCCATCAAAGCCGGGGAGTAATTTGAGCTGCGAGATTTGCAGCTCTCTGCCGAGTTGCTATTTAAAAGTCTTGATCGCTGCCTGCAATGTTTGTTGTTTGAAAGACACACCCTCGTGTTCCCACCAACAAGACTATAAGGAGACTAAATGAAATGGAAAGCATTGCTACTCGAGAGTCACTGAACCGATCAACTGTGGCGCGTTATTGGCCGCGCCAGGAGCCCTCTCGAGAGCTCTGCAAGCAGGAGTGTGTATAGGAAGTCTGAGTGGGGACAGGGCTACATCCAAAGCCAGGGCGCGGCCCGCAACGGCAACAAAGCACAACATAGGTGTCTTGTCTGCTCTCGAGATGCAAGAGCGAGACAGCCCCGGGCTAGGATTGTGGGGCGGAAGGGCCACGAATACCCTCTGCTGTGAACAGGCATGTTGGGGTACACCGCGGGCGAGCGGGAGTAGAAGAGCACACAGGCTACCCATTGGAAGAGTTGGCCGCTTTAATAGGTCAGGGCCGTTGGCTAGCTTACAACAACAAAACGGTACATATCCAACCTCACTAATACATCAACTTTTTCATAACCTGAACTGCCCTTCAACCTCCTTAATATTGCGGAGCCTTTCAACCATACTGCAGCATATCCATTTCACTACTGCCTTCGCTCAGTCCACCACTGTTTCCAAACATACCAACCTTTGGCATGCCAAGCGTCAAACCCTTGTCTTAAACTTTTTTGAGGTCCCTCTCCTGAGGTCGTTTCTGGACTCTCCATTCCCTAAATCCCCGCCAAGCTGCATACGCGGCAATACTCCAGCTCTTCCGTGCTATTGCGTCAACACTGCTTTTTCTGCCACAGCCGGTCATAAAGCAGCAAGAAACCAAGACCACCAGTCTTAATTCCAACAAGTGCCCCCAAATAAGGTAGACTGCTTTACAGCTGTAGCTAACCCCCCAGACAACCTCCTTGTAACTATCTTCTCCACTAATTCTTTACCTTGACCTCTTACCCACTTACCCAATTTGATAAGGACATGCACAAAGTGGGAGCGGGTGGTTCTTTTTTTTTTTTTTTTTTTTTTTACAAATTTACTGATTGATTTTAAATAGATAAATAAAATACAGCAGACAACTCAGACTATCCTCCTCATCGCCTCGTCTAATGTGATTAGAACAGTACCATTCTTTCCAGTACAAAAGAAGACAACAATGTTTTCAGGATAGTTCCACCACATATCCCTTAACTTGTGATATTTCTGAATAGAGCCCCTTAATGTATATACAAAGTCTTCTGCTTTTGCACAGTAGTCCATACCAAGTCCATGCCTTCACCATAGGCGCCCTCGCTGCACGCCAGTGTTGATCAATGTCTATCTTGGCTATTGGTAAAGCTGATGCCACAAACATTCTAGGGTCCGGCGGACCCCCTCAGTCATCCATAATTCCCAATAAGGCCATCTTGGGTTCAGGTGTAATCTGTCTGCCCGCCACCCTAGACAGTATATCACAGACCCGGTGTCAGTATCTTTGTATTACAGGACACTCCGATATTGTGTGGAAAAAAGTGTACCACCCTCTCCCAATCTCATGCATCTGGATCTAATCCCCGTTTCATTCTACTTAACCTAGTTGGGCTATAATAAACCCTGTGAAAGTATTTCAACTGGATGACTCTCTGGTGCATGGACAACGCAAGGACCCTAAGGTTCTAGTCTGCGTCATCCAGGTCTCTCACGTCTTGTGCCCATTGTTCCCTCAGGTGTAAAGGGTGTCTGGCGTGTTATTAACCAGTGTGCAGTAGATCCTAGAACAGGTGTCTCCAACCTTTTCTGTAATAAGAGCTACTTATGCTCAATGAAAATCATCCTGAGCTATTAATATTATTAGTGTTGTAATAATGGCCACATCAGACAAGATTAAATTGGTGGCCCCCTATGCAAAATTCCTGGCAGTTGTTACCTCAGTGCAGAGATGCCAGAAATTATCACTTCAGTGCATCATTCAGGTTTGGCACAAGCAGTGTAAAAAAGACTTTGTCAATTTGGAATTCCTTTACATGGGTAATACATAGGAGGCATAGCTATAACTATGGTCAAGGTAATAATATTAGTAATAATTTTCACACAGTGCCACATGATTCATCCCATAAATATCAGCTTTAAATATATTCTCGAAATTCAACCACTTTTCTCCAAACGCGATTATGAGGTCTGAAAATATACATATTATCGTCTCAGATGCACACTTTTTAATTTTGGTATACATCTATTAATTCAGCCAAGCTAAAGCCTTACATTTCGTAAACTAGACTGCACACTGGAGAGCTACTTACAAGTAAATGGAGAGCTACCAGTAACTCACTAGCTACTTGTTGGAGAAGCCTGTCCTAGAGACACCCTTAGTCTCCATTAGCTCTATTGTGACTCTGGATTCTAAAGGACTCTATTCAGGGAGTGCTGGGATGTCCCCGGCATGGGCCACCAATGCATGATTGCCCAAGTAACAGCAGAATTGTGTCTTCGGTATGTTATATATCTCAGTTTAGTATGCGAAGGGGTAGATGCGGTTCCCAGATTTCCCACAGAATTTAGTCCCATGAGCATATATTTGATCCAGTTGCCACGCAATAACTGGATTTCGGCAGTTATAACCCTTTTACATCCAATCCATCTGAGGGCCACATGTCAACAATTTATAGTTGTTGGAGTGATACGTGGTAGATCCGCCCGTCTATTATCTGTCTGCTTGCCCCTCCCTCTCACCCCCATGTTTGTCTTGCTGGCCCCTCCCACCCCCATGTTTGTCTTGCTGGCCCCTACCACCCACCCACCCACCCATTTGTCTTGCTGGCCCCTGCCCTTTTGTCTTGCTGGCCTCTCCCACCCACCCACCCATTTGTCTTGCTGGCCCCTCCCAACCACCCACCCGTCTTGCTGGCCCCTCCCACCCATTTGTCTTGCTGGCCCCACCCACCTTTTGTCTTTGCTGGCCCCTCCCATCCACCCATTTTGCTGGCCCCTCCCACCCACCCGTTTGTCTTTGCTGGCCCCTCCCACCCACCCACCCGTTTGTCTTGCTGGCCCCTCCCACCCACACCCCCATGTTTGTCTTGCTGGCCCCTAATACTCACCCACCCACCCCCATGTTTGTCTTGATGACCCCTCCCACCCACCCACCCCCATGTTTGTCTTGCTGACCCCACCCACCCCCATGTTTGTCTTGCTGACCCATCCCACCCACCCACCCCATGTTTGTCTTGCTGACCCCTCCCACCCACCCACCCCCATGTTTGTCTGGCTGACCCCTCCTACTTCCCCCATGTTTGTCTGGCTGACCCCTTCCACCCACCCCCATGTTTGTCTTGCTTACCCCTCCCACCCACCCCCATGTTTGTCTTGCTTATCCCTCCCACCCACCCCCATGTTTGTCTTGCTTATCCCTCCCACCCACCCCCATGTTTGTCTTGCTTATCCCTCCCGCCCACCCCCATGTTTGTCTTGCTTATCCCTCCCGCCCACCTCCATGTTTGTCTTGCTTATCCCTCCCGCCCAGCCCCATGTTTGTCTTGCTTATCCCTCCCGCCCACCCCCATGTTTGTCTTGCTTATCCCTCCCGCCCCCATGTTTGTCTTGCTGACCCCTCCCGCCCCCATGTTTGTCTTGCTTATCCCTCCCGCCCGCCCCCATGTTTGTCTTGCTTATCCCTCCCGCCCGCCCCCATGTTTGTCTTGCTTATCCCTCCCGCCCGCCCCCATGTTTGTCTTGCTTATCCCTCCCGCCCGCCCCCATGTTTGTCTTGCTTATCCCTCCCTCCCGCCCGCCCCGAAGTTTGTCTTGCTTATCCCTCCCGCCCGCCCCCGAAGTTTGTCTTGCTGGCCCCTCCTGCCCCGCCCATGTTTGTCTTGCTGGCCCCTCTCGCCCACCCCCCCTCTGTCTTGCCGGCCCCTCCCGCCCCCACCCCATGTTTGTTTTGCCGGCCCCTCCCGCCCACCCCATGTTTGTCTTGCCGGCCCCTCCCGCCCACCCCATGTTTGTCTTGCCGGCCCCTCCCGCCCACCGCACCCATGTTTGTCTTGCTGGCCCCTCCCCCTCCCCCCATGTTTGTCTTGCTGCCCCCCCCCCCCCCAGGTTTGTCTTGCTGGCCCCTCCCCCCCTCCCCCCCCCAGGTTTGTGCCTGCTGGCCCCTCCCGCCCACCCCACCCTATGATTGTCTTGCTGGCCCCTCCTGCCCACCCCCCCATGTCTGTCTGTCAGTCTGCTGGCCCACCCCTCCTTTGTCTTTCTTTCTGTTGGCCCCTCCTGCCCACCCTTCCTTTGTCTGTCTGTCGGAGCCGATCCACCCGCCCCCCCTCTGTTTGTCTTGCTGGCCCCTCCCGCCCCCCTCTGTTTGTCTTGCTGGCCCCTCCCGCTCACCCCATGTTTGTCTTGCTGGCCCCTCCCGCCCACCCCCCCATGTTTGTCTTGCTGGCCCCTCCTGCCCACCCCACCATGTTTGTCTTGCTGGCCCCAGGGTTTGTCTTGCTGCCCCCCCCCCCCCATGTCTGTTTGTCTGTCTGCTGGCCCACCCCTCCTTTGTCTGTCTGCTGGCCCCTCCTGCCCAGCCTTCCTTTGTCTGTCTGCTGGCCCCTCCTGCCCAGCCTTCCTTTGTCTGTCTGCTGGCCCCTCCTGCCCAGCCTTCCTTTGTCTGGCTGTCTGCTGGCCCCTCCTGCCCAGCCTTCCTTTGTCTGTCTGTCTGCTGGCACCTCCCGTCCACCACCCCTTTGTGGGTCTGTTTGCTCCAGCCCCTCCCTTCCCCTTTCCGTTGTCCATCTGCTTGTCCCCAGCCCCTCCATCTCACTCTTTGTTGAACGTAAGCTTCCCCATCTCCTCTCGCTTATCTCCCCCCCCCCCCCCACAACCCCCGCTGTGACACAGCAGGTGCAAATGCGCCTAAAAAAAGTTTGCGCTGGCTGTGTTAGTGTTTCATTTTTATTATCACTTTTAACCATGCTGCACAGCAGGGCTCCAAAACCTTGCCAAAACCAGTAGTTCTCATAGCTGAGACTCGTTGGCTTTGCCAGTACTTGTTTTTCAATGCTGGCATCAAAAGAGTGATATGTATTCCTTGTTCCCATCAGCCTTTTAACCATGCTGTGGACAAAAGCTATGCGCGAAATATGAATAGATGACGCATTGTATAGAAGTTATGTAATGTTGCCTTTAACAGTATGACATTTAATAGCAGAATATGAATTAATTTAGCATGCATGTGATGAAATAGAACTCGTGGCATAGAATGCTCTGATATGGCTTAAGGGCAGGAGACTAAAACCCAAGCCTTTTGTCTGTTGTGCGGTTGGGTCTTTGTATTCTCGAACAGTGCTTAGGTTGACATTTGCCATCCGGTTCTATTTTTTTCATTCAGGATTAAGCTTGTTGATGCTTCTCAGGTGCAGGAGACCTAGGCCATTTATTGCATTATAGAATAATCCACTTTATTGATGCTCCTTTAGAAACTATGCAAGATGTTTTGTGCCTGACTCTGTGCAGACGTACGCTCTTTATTGTGCAAGTATCAGCTTTCACTTTCGCTTATAACGCTAAATCAATGGCTTGATCTTGGAGTTAAATGTTGCTGGTCTTGTCCTGAATATGCTTTTTGATTTTCGACGTACCCTTTAAGGACAGTTGCACTTTTCCACTGAGTTGGGCAGTCTTTCGGTGAACATGTGTGAAACCTGACAGATATCTGTTCACTTTAGCCTGAATGAGGTGTTTCGAACCTGCTCTGAATAGCTCCTCTCCTGGGACTGCATCAGGTACTGGCGTGGTACGTGATCTCATGGATAAGACATTGGCTAATGTTGAGCATTTCATTCCCCCTGAGAGACCTATATTGAGGTCAAACCCCAGACCCTTGGGGTAAAATCTTGACTGTGCTTCAGTCTGATCTCGTTTGTCTTACCGGAATCTACAATGAAGGCATTGAATCAGAAATGCAGTCGTCTTCTGTGGGTGGACAGGCCTAGTGTGGTTAATTGTTAGTGTTTTTTTTAAATACATGCTGTGAAACCTAAATGTTGTTTGCTGGCGTTTACGGACACACCCTCCGCGTGGGTGGGCACAGGGCTCTAATCATTGGCTTTGTGTTCATTTAGGGCATTCAATTAGACGAAATAGGCTTCCCAGTACCATCGAGAGGAACACTTATGGTGAAAATGTAGGATAATTTTGCAGAGGCGATCATTCAGGTTAGTTTGTTGATAAGGTTAACGTGGACTCCCTTATTAGATGATGTACTGAATTTGTAACATGGTGCAATGCAGTTCTTCATTCTTATGAACTAGACTTCTTCCTGATGAGGGTAGCAAAGCTCACACACAATTCCCGTTGGGAACTAGTCAAAGAAACTGCTGCTTCTCTGCCATTGTTATTTGAATCTAGATGTCTGCAGTTTTGTAGTCTTGTTTGTGACCCCGAACATGCAGTTTTTTCCCTTTTTCTGTACTTTGTAGGACACTTTTGGGTAAAGTTGTTTGATACATTGCTGCTTCCAGCCCAAACTTGTACAGCTTGAGTCCAAATAGGAACTAGTAGCTGAGCATTAGAGGTTTACTTAAATCTGCTCTGTTAGCAGCCTTCTATTTGCCAATCTTCCTGTCTGCTTCCCTTTCATACCCTTCTTGCCCTCCACCCCCTCATTTTTTCCTTCTCTGGAGTGCTTTTAACATCGTCAACATTGAGTCACTGCATCTCGGTTTAAGTGGACCTCCTATCAACTCGTGAGAGAAATCGCGAGGCTGCGCTACTGGCAGATTGTTGAACAAATATAGGAACTTCGGAAAAGACTACCATTTTTATTACATCTATATGCCCCGTCATGGATATCGGAAAGGCTATCAGTGTCTGTCTGCACCAGGTTATCAAGGTCCTCACCACAATTCATCTGAACCATCTGCATCCGATCTCTGCTCATGTGCAACCCTGGGTATTTGGTCAAATCTAGTCTCCGTTGTAATGGGTATTTACCAGTTTCTCATCTCTGTACAACAGATTTCACAATCTCCTTTTGAGTGTTAAACTTTTTTAATACTTTCTGTGAGGGTTGAAAACCATGCATTCTGTGACAAAAGCAGCCAGTCATAATTAAGCCAATCCCTCTCACCGCGCGTTGGTTTACTGAAAGTTAAAAAATTTTTTTTTTGCTTTTATAGCATGTTCTAGGTAGAATGCCTGTGACATAGGTGACGGTCGTCACCCAGGTCTACAGCGCTATGGTTTGCTACAGTCGATCTGTGAATCTTTTTCTTGCTGCAGGAGGGATAGGGAATGTGAGTCACCTGGCTAATAATTTGAGCAGGAGTTTCATATGAATGGGGGTCACCTTTCCCATAAGAATAACTTGGCATTCGTGAGCCACGCACGTGCACCTCTGCATTTAATGGCAGTCATCCCTCCCATAAGGATAACTTCGCAGTCCTGAGTCACAAATATGCACCACTGAATTTCTTTTGTTTTATGCAATGCTTGCCAATAAATGACTGCGCAGGATTCATCTATCCCCATCTGCATGGCTTGTCATTTGCGCAGGCGGAGATAACTCCACCATGATTAAGGTAGTGAGTGGTTTGGGGAATGTAATTGTGTGTGGCCCAGTGATCATCTTCAGAGCTGTATTGATGGTTGCTGCTTGAGCCAGTCTCCTGCTGTCGCAATTACAAACCAGCCTTAAAAATCATTGGGGTTGTGAGGAGAAAACGCTACATAAACAGAGATTGAAAAGGGAAACACCTTGCTACATAAACAAAAATAATTACCTGGGTGGTTCAGCTTTCTGTTTATGAAAGTGATGAGCCTCTAACGACAGGAAGGTTGTGCTAATGGTGGAAGTGAATATATGCACTTTTTTTTAACCCCACCATGAAATGCAGTGGTGAAGGTATTGTAGAGTTTCCCTGCATGGGGTTATGAATAGTAGTTTTTGGTTAGTTTGGCGATAGTAAAAATTCTGTACTTTAGTCCAGGGATCTGCATCAGTCATTGACTGTGGGGTTCCACCGATCTAAAGCCCTAAAGTCCGCCAAACCCCATATCCCAGGTAACTGATTTAGAGTGGGAATCAATGTAGCTCCGAGAGTGGTATGTCAGAGCATACCACTGTCTAACTTAACAAGAAAACTACTGCCAAAAATGTCTTCTTATCCCGACACTTCTAGAGTAGGTGAAAGAGGGGTGAAATTTGTTTTAGCATTGCGCTTATGAAACTGAACTCAAGTGATGGATTTGGTTTACCACACCACAGAAGCATTGTACACCAAAGCATACACACAATTCGATTGTCAATGAAGAGATAATTTGCTGGCAATAAAAGAGGTGAAGGTGTGGAAATGGGTATGAATACTTTCTTACCTCTTGCTTCCCTGGACGTCTGCTCAAAACCCTCTTTTCTGCCTCACACAACACAAACGTATCCCTCTGCCACCGTACAAGCACCTACTGTCTTCCCCTCTCTTCACACTGCCCTACTATGCTCTTCCCCGGTCATCCATCTACACAAACCTCATGCCCCTTATTACTCCTTCATCCTCACAACGTCCTCTGCTTCCAGTTGAAGATTCTTTCTGTGACAGTACTAACTGCTGTAGTAGGGTCAAAAGAGAATCTAATATGTCACACCCACAGATTGCTTAGTTATCTCGAACTATGCTCCTAGTTCAACAAGAACTGGGTCCTGACTTCAAATCTCTATTAAAACCGAGTTCCTTTATCACACCTTGCTTCTAATAATGGATTTTCAGTGTGTGCAAAGATGTGTGTTGACTACTGAAGCTTGCCCTATGGGATTAATAATTAATGGGGTGAACCAGAACTGTGCACAACTTTGGTCAAGTCCAGGGGCGTTACAGAGAGTTCTTACTTTGGACAATCAGTGCAGCTGTGAACTTTAGAAATGAGTACTCTATGCAAACGTAGCTGATGTTTAATCTTGGCATATCTTTTTGTTTCACCCCTTACATGCTAATTCATATTTCAGTTCTGCTGGTTTGTTTAATCATTGCCACTTTTACCCAAATGTAGTAGATTGTTTTGAGCTCTCTGACCATCACCGATTAATGACAAAACTGTTTTTGGTGCAAAATGTATTATGTTGCATTTGATATTTTAGAGAGATAATATAAGGCTGATATAAATGGAAGGAAGCCTTGCGCAAGCTCCACAATGGCAGTGTTTGTTTGGTCTTTTATTTGTAAACCCCAAATACCTCCTCCCCCACTCCACCTGGTCAGTCCACTTCTGCAATAGGTGATGCCCATCTTGAAGAGGAACCGAGGGATAAGTGGGAAATCTCTTTGCCCATGACTATTCAGCGATGGTCAGTTCCCCTGCGTCTCCCTAATGGAGACACTGAAGATGCTGTTCCATAGAGGCCATTGAGGTCAGATGGGTGATAATGAAAGCTTTGCTTGCTTACTACCATCTATACAACCTTTGAAACCCGCATTGTTTCTCAGAGGTTGTCGGACTCGTGTAGCACCAGATTCCATGTTTACTACCGTCTGATCGTTCATTTTGTTTGTTTTTAACCTGAGTTTGATGGAAGCGTTCAATCAATTTTTGGGTGAACTTGATAGTGAGGGCCCTCTGAAAGTAGAAGAGGACGATCATTGTTTTAACTACCTTTCTCTGTTAATCACGTATGTAATGCTGTTGAGGTAGAAAGAAAGAACATTTTGAAGCATTTTTTAGAAAATGTAGAAGTACAATAGTTAGAAACTGAGTTTTCATCTGACTGACTTCAGTTAGAATATTAATTACACTTTAGCAGACAACAATTTGCTAACAGCCATTGTTGATGATCTTGTCCCTTCCGCTCTACACACAATGCAGCTGGTCTCTCGAAGGCAAACAAAACGCTCCAAGATGGCTGCCAACACTTTTTGCTTTGCCTGTGCTTTCGCTGCAGTTCTGAAAACACAGGCAAAGGCAGTAAGCTGTAGTGGGCAGAACGGTCAGCAGAGGAGGTAGACGGAAAGAGAGGTGGTGGAGGGGAGACAAAGATGCTGAGTGTCAGCAGTGCTTTTGTCAGCAATGTAGGACAGGAGACAAAGGGTGGAAGACAGAAAGCAATAATAAGGCACTATGTGTGAGCTGGGGGTTGGGGGGGTGGAATACCAAGGGTGACAGTGGAGGCGGAAAGGGGACAAACCAGAGTGGGAGAGCAAGAAAAGGAGGGAGGCTAGAGCAAGACATGGGCTCGTTCATGTGCTTAAAGTGAAATGCCACTGAAATCTACAAAAAACTATAGAGTTCCCTGACATCAGCAGTATAAGGACACACACAACCAATCATAGACCTGGGTGAAACCATAAATGCTCTGGGGGGGGGGGGGATGCGGGGGCAAACACAACAATAGCGAAGAAGGTCATCAAATAAGGAACAGGGAATTGAAATAAACAAGAAAGCCATCCTGAGCAAGATGTGACAGGCTACTAAAGTGGTCTGTAGCAAGACCTCTTAAAGGACACTTCAAGGCACTTAAATACTCCATGTGTTTACCAAAAACTCTTCAGTATCTATACATACAGCATACACTGAGGTCACATAAACTACAGATGTAGTTCTTACATCAGAAAGTATAATAGCTGTCAGGTCTGGGGTGGAGGCGAACTTGGCTGTTTGTTGTTCTGCCTAGCAGTGTTTGAGCCGAGTGTGTTTGGTTACTGCATCAAGTTTGTGTGAGAGAAACATATCAAAGCTTTACAATGGGTTACTCCAGGCTTTCGCCATCCACATCAGAAGCCCTGGCCCACATTAGTTTCCATTTTTCATGGGATAGGCTTTTGGTAAAATATTCTGTAATGGTGGTGTGTGTTTATGGTTGTCAGTTGAATAATAACCGATTGGAAGACATGTCCTTTAAAAACCTCTGATGTCATTAGAAAAACCCTTCTAGACTGGTATTTTCTTTATTTCCCTTCAGATTTTCTTTTATTCCATGTTGTTTTCAGGATTAAGAATTTACTTAGTCTAAGTCGTTGTTCAGCTCTAGCCATCTGTGGTTGTCAATCTGCATAGCTTTGCGGGCTCCGCTTACTCCAAATTCCCGGGACAGTTGAAAAGGGGCATTAGCTTGGGTTTTCTAGTAAACAGAGCTCTAAAAAGATCAAGTGCACAAATGAACTCCAGCCCATTGTTCCACTGGGTAAAATTACATTTTCACACGCTTTACACCATCACATGTTACACAGTGGTGCAAAAAACTACAGTCCAAACGCAAAGCAAGCGTAGCCCAATTTATAAAAACGTTGCTAATCTATAGAAACATCACATGCAGTTTTTTATTTCTTAAATAGCTTTTTATGCCTGTGTATATAGACCTCCCCTCTGTACATACATTCATTTACATTGTCGTAATGCTGATAGCATAGCCATGCTTGAAATTGTTGCAGAGTAATCTTGAACAGATCCAGCTTAAATTGAAGCAGTATTTACTTTTTTTTATTTTTTTATCATGACACAAATATTGATATTAACCATTTATATAGCGCGATCTGTCATTAGATAGAATATTTATTACTTTTCTACTTCTTGGGAAAACCTTTACATTCTCTGAGAAAGTTTGAGAAAGCATTAATTTTATGCAATGTCTTTGTATCCTGCATAGTTTTGGAGGACGCGGGTGCACGGAACACGCATGTACAGGTATATATGTATGATGATTTGGTGAATGCTCCACTCATAATTATTATGCTTTGTGAAAAAAAATAGCCTAGATGTGGTTGGGTCTAAGATTTAAGAAGCAAATTCATTTCAAGGAAACCCGTCACTCTCGATCCAGAAAACCTTGTTTGGCTTTGCAGAGTTTTTGAAGCTTTCAATCAAAAAGGAGATATTGTCACTGCAGAGTGCTTGCGAATCGTGTATTAAATGGTAAAACCTAATGGGCTGAACCCATGCAGTAAGATTAAATCTCCATGCACAAACGCGCCTATAAGCACGATAAAATAAGACAGAGGCTAGCCTGTTTTTATTGTTTATTGGTTAGTTGCGGCTTATTTTTTGTTTTTTCCAGTTTTCTCGGTTTTGTTGTGCTAATTTTCTCATAGTCTTTTTCCCATAATCGTAATTTCTTATGTTTGGGATTTACAGAGGTGAGTTCTAACCTAGATATCATTGCAAAATTAGGTTTTATTTGTAATTGTCATTGTTACCATTGTTTTCACTTTACTGGTGAGCCTTTGCAACAGCTTATCAAATGTTCCTAGCGTGCTGCTTATGTAACTATATTTAGGAGCTTATGCGAATCCTAGTATCCAAGGTGCGCTCCCTTAATATTGCTAATCACTCCCTTTAGGTTAGTTAATTTTACTTTTGCTGTATTGAAAATTGTAAGTTGTGGTAGAAACACAGTTTCAAGGTTTCAGTGTTATGTTGTGTTCGATTGATCCGTCGTTAGATCGATAACATTTTATCTGATATATTTTAAAAAATATATAAATTCGGCCGTCGTGTAGAAAATTAAGTATAAAGCAGAACTAGGGGATTGTATAAGCATTTATTTTTTTATCATAAAACCATATTGTAATGCACTGCGTCTAAAGGTAATTGAGCTCATCACATAATGAGAAGACCGGAATGGGAGTGGTGCGTTTAGAGCATTCATATAGAGATTATCACTTTGCAGCTTTAATGAGGTTACAGTGCAGCTAGGCTGATCAGGGGCAGGAGCTTCATATTTTCATTTTAATATTGAAGAATTTGCTTTTGTCTAACCAGGATTAAATACTGTTTCAGTCAAGTCCTTTATCGTTACGTAAATATGTGTCATTACGATGAAGTGTACTCTGTCTCCCCTGGGATAGTTTTAATTTGAAAAGCTATACATCCTCATTTAAATAAAGATTTAGTAAAGAAATGGTCATTCATTTCTAGCCCTGCAGCATTGGCATATCCAATCTTTCACTTTTCTGATATTTGTTTTAGTTTGTTGTCCCAGATTGAGATAACGGTGTGTCAGACGTCCTTTAGATGTCCCGCGCGATAGCAAGGATTTGTGGGGTTTAGTTTGAGATGTTCTGGTGCCATGGGATGGTAATGTGCATAGCTGTGCCGGGATATCCGACATATGTGAAGCAGTAAGGAGAGGAATGACTGGTGACACTGGCATCAGTGGGGTCTGTAGGTCAAAACTAAAGGAATAACTAAAAACTGCATAGCCTGTAGGTGAGATAGACTGGAGACGGGTGTCATTGACTGCAGTATGGCTTGACTGAGGGGAGAGATGGAGAGCAACCAGTGCTGTAGTGTGAGAATGAATGTAGACCATGAGCAGCAAGAGTCATGGAATACTATTGACTTTATACAATGCAAGAAATTGTGGCTGAAGGATTGGATTCAAAGGAGATCTGGAGGTCAGCGGGGGCTTGAAGGTGCGTTATGTTTAGGCTTCCTTTATCTGAATAGTTTCTATGGTGTATGTTGGTGTGATTACGGGAAATGACATGGTACTATTTTGCAAACTTTTTGGCTTTGTGGTGTGCATAAGGATGCCATGGTTCTGTCTAACGTTTCTGTTTTGAAAAAGTAGATTATAGTTGCGATTGGAAAGATGGTATATAGCGAGTATTCTCAAATATACCAGGTTATGACATTTTAATGTGTTGGGTAAGTGTGATAAGATCTGTTACGTGCACTGATTGGCAGCGGCGGTGCGTCCATTAGGGCGCTGGGGCGTTGCCCCCCCCGCCCGCAGCTCCCTCGGCGTCTCTGAACTTAAGTAAACTCTCAGTTTACTTAAGTTCAAAGACGCCGAGGGAGAACTGACAATCATGTCAGTCAGTATGACGTCGGACCGCCCACCCCCTTCAGAGTCTGAAGGGGGTGGGCGGTCCTGCGTCATGTTGACTGACATGCATTGTCAGACCAGGGGCAGCAGGCAGCAGCACAAGTGCGCATGAGTGGGGAAGGTCGGCGAATTTTTCAGCCGTGCTCAGTCATGCGCACTTGTGTCTGCTCTGGTTGGCGCATGCCCATTAGGAGAGCGAGGGTTGAGCAAAGGCTCAAACCTCGGTCTCCTAATGGGCTGGCGGGCAGAGAGTAACCGTGCCCGGAGTCAATCCTGGCGCTGCTCCAGCGCCAGTATTGGCTGAGGAGGGCGGGGTTGCCACTCCAGTGAAGGCGCCAAGGGCCCAGAAGATGCGGCGCGGACCGCGGTCAGGTAAGTTTTCTTTCTTTTTATTTTATTTATTTTTATTCATTCCCCGGCGCTAACACAGGAAGAGTCAGAGTATTATTATCTTTGGGTAAAACGCCCTTTATCTGTAGCCGTTCACACCAGAGCCTACCATACTACCCTGACAGTCTCGTCTGCCTGTAGAGTCTGAGCGATCCCTCTGCCTAGCACCATCAACCACTCTCCGTGAGTGAGCCCCTGCTTTTCCAAATGAGCCTCTCTGACACTAGATTAAAGGGATCATCTGTCTGATTTTGAGCACCTATCCACGTAAGCCTTTGTCTGAACTCGGTAGCTCCTCTGCCGGCTTATGAGACTCCTGCCTGCGAGAATCTCTCAAAGCATATATATACTCGCAGCCTCGTGAGTGAGAACGTAGTCCCATATTTAAAATTGTAACCCAATTAAAGTAAATGATGGGTAAAACATTATAGGAGGGAGATGCAGGTTTCTGATAGAGGTGGAACCTATTTAAGTCTACCGAGGTGTGTGTTGTTATAGGACGGTGAATATCATTGAAAAGAGGGTGGCACTCTCCAAATGAGGGGTAAGTGACAGGTATACCTATAAGCCCCTCGTTTTCTCTGCGCCTCGTGTTTGTTCTACGCTTCCAGACCAACTGTCCTTGAACAGATGAGCTCTCTATGGTGCACCAACTCACTGCCTTTTCTCATCCCCTCTGCATGTATCTAAGATCTTTGACTTCCCCAGAGCTTTACATGTGGCTCGTTCTGCAAGTAATCTTAAAAGAGACACTTAAACTTCCGTACTGTGTCCTATATTCATTCCCTTATCTGTACGAGGAAAATGGCATTTTTCAATTCTTTCCGCAAGCACCTTTAAGGTAATCCAGATCAGTGATGAGTCCTCGTAATATTTCACAAGTTTTAGTTCACGTTTCATAGTATGTGTTCCTTTTTTTGCTAGGAGTCCGGCCCCCACCCGCGACCCCCCCGCGAGTATTGCGATTGCTGACGAGAGTCTAGGACTGAGGAGAAAACCATTGGCAGACCTGTTGAGGGAGGTAGTTGCGCCTTTCTTGACCCTGATGAACGACTTTTAATGAGCTAAAACTAGGAGATCTTTGGACGATAATGGCCCCCTACCCCCCTTGTCATAGTTGATGTCCGCCAGTGCTTACAATGTGCTGTTGTTGCGCTTACTGTTTTGAGAGACTGCGGGAGACTGCTTGCCGCTGGAATGGGACCTTAGGGGAAACATTAGTTAAAGCATGTGTTACACGGGGGCACTGACTGAGTTTATGATTGTTGGTTAATATAATGCACGATCAGGTAATTATGACTGGGAACATCTGAGCGTCAAATACTGGTACATGTGACAGCTTGATATTTATTGTATGCTCGTTTTCCAAATGTGTGTCAAACAATTGCGACAGTTAAAGTGCTTAATAAAAAATATATATTTTTAAACTTAGTTGAGGGGACAGCTAAGGACCAGCCCACTCATACAAACCATGCACCCAATTGTCTATAGGCACATGGTAGCTTAATGAAGTAGAACAATACGTTTTCAACGGCACAATATCTTACCACATTAATATGTTCAGCAGTTACTGTAGTGTGCAAATCAACTACAACTACAGTGGTGTTCAACTGGTAAAACATAATGGAGATTGAAGTCCCTCACAACAGTCCACATGTCCTCACCTTCAAGTGTGTGAGGATACCTACCTATTGGAAATAAATGTGGGACCCCAACTCATTTAACATAGTGTTTTGATCAAATGACCAGACAGAAATACAGTCTATATATTAGCAGAAGTGCAAGCCCACAAATACCTACTTCATTTGATTATGCCAAGCACCAGCAAGAAATAGGGCCCACAAACCTTAAAATATTGTGCATATTTATAACAATATTCCTAGAGATCGTGATTGCCACATTAAGAAGCTCAAGTGACTAAACAAGCTCTCAGCCACTTTTTTTTCTTAAAAACAGATTTTATTCATTTTCCAAGGTACAAAATGGGCAATGCCCAAAGAAAACATTGCGAATACAGATTGAAGTAGAAAGTTCCATATTTTGGATAACCTCATCAAACTGGCCTGCCATACAGCTGGCCTAACAACTGAAATGAAGCACAGATCATCACAGAAGTCCATCAAATGCAAATGACTGGGTGTATATGTTTTGACACCAGAGTTACTCATCATAAACATAGTAGTAAGTAGAGCATAGTACCTGGTGAATCTATGAGGGGTCAGTTTGTCTCTCAGCCCCTTTTGACACCGTCTCAAGCCTGTTACCTTGAATACCTTGCTCTCCGCCATATTATTTTTATTATAGAATCTGTGTCGTCTTCGGATTTTAAACCTGTATCCAAGTCGGAGTGGGCTGATTAGAGCATCATTTACCAAGAAAGTCCGGGATGGTCTTATTTCATGTACCTCTATTGTTTGCACATGCCTGTTTTAATTTCTGTATTTGTGTGATCAGTGTCAATGTTCCCCAGTCCCACTGGCCTTGCTGTTCCCTCCCTGGAGATGTAAAAGAGAGGATCCTTGACAGTTCCTGTAAAGTTGAAAAACAAAGCTTAAAATGTGTGATAAAAGCACGGCTTCCTAATTTAATGATGTATTTATCTTGCCGCCTGTGCTAGACAACCCAGTTTATCGGAGTAATGGAAGAGTAGAAGTTCTTATGAACTTTTTAACCTCCCACCGGGCGGAGAGGAACATTTTGAGATGGATTGCGCATTATGATGCGCTATGCTATGATTTGGAATTACAATCACATGTAAAATTGTCTTTAGGTTAAACTTTAAAGATGATGCGGATTTTGGATTCTAAATGGCTGTTCATCTCTTTGCATCGTTTTGGCCTCGGTTAAAGGCAGCTTGTTGCCAGTTACTTCCTTTGTTCTTCAAATATTCAGTTTCTGTTGTTTCAGAAAAGTATTTGTTATAGATGCCCTGAGTGAAAGGCAGAACAGTATTGAGTCCTGTCACGACTGTGGTATCTTGTGGCACTTTACTTGATCTTGCATTCCCCACGAGTTAGCTATTTTATAATGTTGTTGTTTATCTGTATTTTTTTCTGTGCATACTTTGAGGCTTGAGCCATGCCAGGTGTTTATGAGGGGCTTTGATTGAGCACGCAGGTGCTAAGGCTAAAGCCAAACAAAGTGCCTGTCAGTGGGTTGGCCTCTCTGCAGAGCACACAGAACAATATTTGTGTATTCCATTTGCAACTGAAATTCTGTGGAAATGTGTGTGAAGGTGGTACACTGATGTCAAAATCTTTGCAAGGCAAAAGTAAGAGAAATTAAAGTGCTTATATTTGAGGGAGTGCAGTGCATGTTGGGGGCGGTGAAGTGACAGAGATGTGATGAAGGGCATTCAGAGAAGAGTGAAAAGAGGATGCTGAAGAGGAAAGAGAGGGGGTTGAAGATGTGCAGATGGACAAGATATGCAGAGAAAAAGAGGCTACATATCTAACATAAAGCACACATAATTGAAGGCCAAAACTCCTTCCACAGGCCTCAATGCTATCTAATTCACAGACTCACCATTTCAGAATTTAAACATTTTCGATGTTAATTATTTATAAGAAATCATTGTTACTCATTTATCTTAAACAGCTAACACCCAGTGACACAGCCAATCATACTGACAGGCTTTAGGTGTATGTCAGTTGCTGTGCCATTTATCTGGATAAAATTACATCTCAGCGAGAAACCAAAATACCGGTCTGATGGCACACTATGGGAATCACAGAAATGTATTTGGCATGTTCCTTTATAGGGAGCACCCACTTTTTTCATCTCACTTAAAGACCTGTCTGCACATATTTCTATATGACTGGTTACAGCCAGCAGCTGTGGGTGCTTCCCGAAGTCTGGTTAGAGCATATTTTTCCAAAGTTAATGCTGCATACAGTGCAAGACACTGGGCAAGCATACATTTTAAAGGGCTAAAGTTGTCACGCAGAACAATTTACATATTACAGTAACTGTTGAACAAATTAATGCAAGAAGATACGGGGCAGTTTTTAATGTGTTTAATATTTCAAGACTATACGTTCCCACTGCTTAATAAGCCTTGCTTTATCGCTGCATTCATTTGCTTTAAAATGCACCATTTGCCAATCTTTTTAAATTTCTTTCTCTGGAGAGGGACTCTCCCTAGACCCCAGGTTTGTCCATTGAACTTGTTCACATCACTAACTAGTGTTTTCTATTGGAAAGGGTAGAGCCAAAGCAGTCTTGCTTAGTACCCTAGCCCTCTTCAGAAGTCACTTGCTTGGCAACCCAGAAATTCTCTGAAATAATGTATGAGTTTTCTTTTATGAATGCCTAGAAGAACTGAATTTTTAGTCCATTTATCACAGAAATAGTGCTGAAAATTGCACCAAAAAGATGCCAATTTATAAAAAAATTCTTCACGGGGGAGAACCCCCCCGAACCCCCCTTATTGCCGTCGGGCTCGCTCGCATACGTTGATTTGTTCTGCATACGTCCCACGAGTTCCAAATTCCACCAGCCGCCACTGCTGATTGGATGCATATGTGGTGTGTCTTGGGTGAAGTTTTTTTACAGAACGATATCCCGAGAATTTTCCAAGGCAGAGCCAACTTGCACTCATGACTTGGGAGTGTGCTTGTCCAGTCAGGGCTACAGGTTGTGGGAGAGAAGCATAGCAAAGAAAGCAATACAGATCCAAGGAGGCTATCGAATCATCTGTGACCAGCTCATTATGTGGCAAGGCGCATAGTATAATAAAAGGCATGCAGTGCATAGCTCTTAATGTGGTCATTTATTAGGGCAAAACACTGGTTTTTGAGATGGAATGAAAAATCAGCAATTTCAAATGTGTGCTGTTTTGATTCAATTGTAGTTGGCACTCAACTGAAACCTACATGAGAAGTAGTACTGAAAATGATTTTTTCTTTTAAGGTGACGTTTAAGACACCCTATAACACTCAGATCACCTAAACCTCACTTTACCCACCCCTGAGTCCTCACGTCCTCCTCACCTCCACCCACCTTCCTTTACCTCTACCCACCCCAAATACTTGCCTTCAATTTACCTCTCCCCACCCTGATCCCTCACTTCGCTTTTCCTCTACCCACTCCAAACCCTCCGCTCTAAGAGGTACTTTTTTTCTTTTACTAGCACCACTTCCTTTCTCGCCATTCCTGCATTGTTGCATGCGCTCCACCTGACCCTCCTCCTGCGTTGTTGCTTGTCCGCCCTACCCTTTAGCCGTTTTTGCTTGCCACGTCCACCCCTTGCCCCTCTCCCTTTGTTGCTTGCCCTCTCCTGTACTGCCAGAAAAAAGCACCCAAAAGTCACGCTAACTGGTTTCAAGATGCTACAAAAATGCAAATGGCGCTGCACTCCCAACTCTGCTTGGCTTTTTTGGCACTGTCCTCCGGTGGGGCCAACACAGCAAACTTCAGCTTGGACAGAAAATAATTCAACTTGTTTTTTATGTTTTTTTTTTTTTAGTAAAGGCAGAGAATAATCCCATACAAAGAAAACTGATCACTGCACCTTGCATTCAGCCCTGGCTGTGTCATAGTGCTTTTTTCCCCCCCTAACTTTCAGCCGGGCAGCATAGCAGCCACACTGCTGTACAACATGGCTAAAAGAAAGTGACAAAGAAAATAGCTCTCCCATAGGTTAGAGACTTACTGGCATTGCTAATGTTTGTTTTTCTGGTTTAGCAATACAACTGGTGCCTACTAATATATTGCTAGCTGCGATCGGTGAGGAAATGATCCGGCTTGATAGGGCAGACATTGGACACCCCGCTCCAAAATGGAAGCAAAACTTCTAACAATGGCCTTCAGACACCTTAAAAAAAATAGAAGTGTAGACAAGAGGTGTAGTAAATTGAATAAAAATGGAGGAAACGTTTTTGCTTTCCTCATCCGGATATTATGCACAGTGTTTCCTAGGTTACAACCTCTTTACAATTAATGTTTAACTGAAGGCCTTATACTGATAGGAAATGGGGAAAGCTTAAAGCCTGAATCCGGCCTGATTTTTTTTTCTATGTTTGACATCACAGTACTCTATTAGTTCTCCAGTTAGAAAAACACTTAATATGATTAAAGCTAGCATTAATGAATTTTGTCTGTTTTGGCATGATATAGTTGTATTAGTGGGAAACAACTAATGTGCCTTCTCCATGTACTGGTATACACCAGGTGACTACATTGTCAAGCTGTGTGTGTGTGTTTATATATTTATATATAACTTTTGCTTAAAGATCACTTATAATTCAATGTTGGTAATAAGGAGATTAATGTAATTGCGTATTGCAAGGCAAGGATGACATTTAGCAGTCAGGAGACAGAAACGATAGATGTTATACAATACCCATATATATTCCCTCTATATTGAAGCAGGCAACATCATTGTGAACTACCTTGATTTTCTTTCAGAAAGCTTTCAGTAATGAGCCCCCCAAAACTGTGACTTTATCCCGTGCCTTTTAGTGGAAAGTTGATTTGTTTGCACATACATTTCAGTGTCAATGATTATTCATCAGCAGTGCCATACAAAAAGGGCTACACTGAATCGATAAGGTAAGAAGAGTGATCAGGTAGGGTACTTCATTGGGTAAAGACCATGGGGGTCGCTTTAGACTTCTTTCAACGGAGGGTTATGTTAGCACAGAAATTTCCACCTTTTCCGTCAGTCTGCAAATTCCAGAGATCTATGTTGGAGAATAAGAGGATGATTGCACCCGTCCACACCGCATCCAAGATGGAGAACTCCTAATACTTCCAATGTTCCTGGGCCTTCAAAATGCATTCTTGGTGGCTGTTCCGATAATGGCTCCTAGTTAACATACTTTCACCAGCAGACACTGAGGTTCAATGTAAGGTTTCAGTTCTCATGTGTATAAAACTTTGGTCGCTCTGAGGGTAGGCACTGAAAATGTTGAATGGACTATCATCACTTTTTACACTCTTCTAAAATAGTCTGCATTTAACAAAGTTAGGCCATGCCTCAAAATGATCACGAGCAAGGGGTACACATAACCTGTGCTGAAGACTTCAAGATACCACACAGTAGAGGGCAATTGTGCGATGTAAAATTATATTGAAAATCACATGATCACTATCGACCCTTCTCTTGAAAGTTACTGCACAGCTACGTTTAGGTTCCTGAAGTAACCACTGGTACCCTTCATGATACTGCTGCTACATGAGGAACTATCTAGAACAGGTCTCTCCAACCAGTCGATCGTGAGTTACCAGTAGCTCCCAGAAACCTTCAAAGTAGCTTGCTGCCTTGAGTTCATTTTTAGGTCTCGCGCCTAGCGTTGCAGTGCGTAGCACTGCTCGCACAGCAAGAGATTTATTGGGGTAGAGGGATTTTAGTAGAAGGACTTTTGCTCCCGCCCATGCTTTCTATTGGGCAACGTCAATATTTATGTTAAACCCTGGCTTCTTATTGCTGTGCAGGGGTTTTCGTTACCGCCCTGTGGCTTTTTTGTACACGCACTTGGGACACCGAGTCTACGGCTTCCTTCAGTTTTATGGCTTTTCTCTTATCTGATGGGGCGTGTCAAGGGAAGGTTCAGGGAGAGTTTAGCACAGCATCTGCTTTCCAGGCAGTCATGAGCCAGTCCAGCTCTCTCATTGGCCATGTATTTCTGATCACGCTGCCTTCACGCCGCATTCTGCCTCTTCTCTCACCCTTTCAGTGTCTCCCCCGCCCTCCCACCTTCAGCCTCTTCCTCTGCAGTTGTTAACGCTCCTCCTTGCTCTGGCTTCTTGGCCTCAGCTGCTGTGAGACCGTGATTGATAAAGTGTACCTTGCAAGCTTTGTTGTTGTTTTAAGGCTCCAAAGTGGAACTGCTTGGTCTTGGCTCACATTGGTCTCGCGAAATGTCGACGCTTTATTTGGTAGATACAGCGCGGCGCTGGGCTCACTCAAAGCACGCCGTTCACAGGAGGCATTGGAGGCCTGAGGGGGGGTGGGCAGCTTTGCCTGCGGACACCGGCCGGCTCAGGGGCATTGCTCTCCTCCCCTCACGCTGACTATGTCTGTAGACTGCTCACACTCTGTCCCGGCAGCTAGCCTTACAGCCCAACGTGAGGTCGATCCAGAGCTCCATGTGACGTGCACTAGTGTGGCGAGGGCTTTGCTGTTTGCAGCTGGGTCGGGTGTTTGTAGCCGGGGGTGTGCGCCGGTCCCGTCCCACCCAGCACCATTGAACATGTTAGTGGCAGTAATGCGGCGTTGTGTGAGGGTGGGTGTGACCGGAGGGCTGCTTGTACCATATTATGCATCCCCTCGGCTGGCACTCGTGCCCGCTGCCTGTGTGGCGAGTAGCTGGTGCCAGCGAGGGCTCTCGAGTTCCATCCTAGGTTGAGGAGGTGTTCGGGGGTTCTGTCCTGATGTGTGCTCTTGTAACGCGCTGTGTATGTTTTTGTGGGCATGGCTGTAGTCAGCACTACCCTACTTCCCTCTGTGCTATGTCAGACGTGTGTGCAGTGTTGTGCCTGATGCGTGCCCTTCAGGTTATGAGTGTGGTGTGCAGTAGGCAATGTTTATTATGCTACTGTGCTGGGTATGTGTGTGATTAGCATGACCATTCATGTAGTGCTCGCCACAAACTATATTTTCTGTTGCCGGTTTTTTAATAAGTGTATTTATCGTCCACTCAATGGCATTCATGTTAAAAGTCTGAGAAGGATGAAAGGCTGCGCTGGCCCCGTGTTATCGGAACCTTTGAGCTGGATGTCACACACACAGTGCCCCGCAACAGATGCTCAACCCACTATGCTGCATTGCCAGCTTGTTGCATCTGTTGCAGCCTTGTCAGGGGGTGGGACTGGAAGTCATGCTTCCGCTTCCGGCTTAGTGTGGTCTGTGTGCAAGGAAACAGTGCTTTGAAGCCGCGCGCACTGAGCCTTGCAATGAAGGAAAGCCTGGTGGTCATCACAGAGTGCTGGACACGCTATATGCCATGGAACTACAGTTCCCAGCAGGCCTCAAACTTTCGCGTGTTTAGAGACACCACATTCATCCTTCAGGTTCATGGCGTCCTGTGCATAGCAGCCATGCTTCAGTGTGGCTGCAGTGAAGACCTCGCAACACGGATGTGGGATTTCAGTTGTGAACATGTGTGACTTTTTAAAGGATTATTCAACAGACATACATACTGGTTTACAGAAAAATACCTTAAAGTTGTCTGCTGCTTCAAACCTACTTTTTCCGCCTCTGCAATACATAGAGTATATAACATGGGGACGGGTTTATCTGCTGCAATAAAGGGATCCTGCGAACGGCATCTGTTAACTTCAATATCACATAAGCTGCGCTATAACCTGACATTATTGCATGGGTAAAATACATTGCATATTTAAGGTTCAACTGGCGCTAGACCCTGTTGTTTAATAATTATTATCACATTGTTCTTTTAAACTAGCACTTTGTTTCACTGTAGATTGCATATTGCCTATCTGAGTTGTACACATCTGTGCATCTTCAGAACTATCATACTGATTTAGCCTGCAGCGACCACACCCAGCTGCACATAGCTTCCGCCCAGATCTCTGCAGCAGGCGCACTAGCTCACCAAGCTATCCTACCAGCATAGTGTTTTATCATCTTACAAAGAGTCAGTTTAGCATCCCTATCAGTTCTTGCTGCCCATTCCCTAAGGTGTAATAATTTGCGCAAGAAATAGGAGTGCAACACAATAGGATATAACGGGGGTCGCTAATGTACGCAACTGCTAAAGAAGAAACGCTGTCCTCCGTTGGAAATGCCAGGCAATAAAACAGCGCCCCAGGCCATACCAAATCAAAACAAACAACGCCCCCACCCCAACAAAACAGCATGTGCTACAAAAAGCGCACACACACATCCCCGCTTCACAGCGCGTGCCCGCCTTCCATCAGTAGTGTTAAAGCGCTATAATAATCACTAGTGTTAAAGCGCTACAATAATAAATGTTACTGCCCAAGCACTAAAATAAACAGGGGCGAGGGGGTTGGGGCGCAAACAGCCTTTCAGCACAAAAGGACGGGATTTTTTTGCCTCGCCCTAAGAGGCCATTCTAGGCATAGCTGACACTCTAGAGACCCCTGTAAAATGCACAGTGCATGGAGCAGTGTGCTAAGGTAGGAAAGAAGGCAAGTTTGTTGGTGGACGTAAGGCCACCCACAGTCTAGGCTGCGGCCATTTTACAGGGGAGGAGACATCAAGGGAAACCCCTTTTAAAACAGGCTGATGTAAATACATTTAAGCGTATGCTGGGTCCCTCGATTTCAGCCTTATGTGCCATCAGCATATTTTGTTTCAACGATCCCAGTTTCCCCCATTTGTTTATAGGGAAGGCTTTCTACATTTTTAAGTCCCTTTAACGTGAAAACCTGTCTCCCCTGCGCACACATGGACTCAACCTACTTTGTCACCCTTGCAAAGACTATCCTTAGGAGTGCTGCAGTGGCATGGCTGGGTGTTTTATGCGTTGTTCGCCCACTTTTAGCCAAGCTACGGTAACAGGAGCACAAACCGTCCAAAAAATACATATGCACGTTGTACAACACATACGTGCTACTTACCATGTTAATTCTTTAGTAATGAGGCTGTGTTTGAGTACCTTATTAAAGGCCACATATTGTAAATCCCATTAGTACGTTTGGTAGCTATTGGCAATTGAAAATAACAAGGCCTTTTATTTATGTTTTTTAAAAAAAACGTAATTTACAATCTCAGTAGCTCAAACTAATATAAATGCAAAACCTATTGCATTGCTTCCTTAAATATCCAGGAAAATATTTTAGTTGTCAGTAAGTATCGCATTTACATGAGTTTCTGCTATTAGCATTAAAAATGCATTATATTTATCTGGTTTAAAAAAATCACATTAATATAAGCCATTAGCATTTACAATGCCAATAGCTCACACTCATGTAAATGCAATACAATAGGTTTTGCATTTACAAAACGTTTGACTATTTGCATTTTTAATTTCAATGCCTTTTATTTATTTTTTACAAAAGAAAAACAATATAAAAAAATATTTCATTTACAATATCAATAGCTCAAAATAATGTCAGTGCGAGACCTATTGCATTGTAAATGCTTGTTAAATAAGCACAGGATCACATTTTTCTTTTAACATTAAGGGAAGGCTGTGTTTACTTTACATTTTTATCATCAGGCTGCAGATAGCAGGGCATGATAATGAGCAGTGCTAAGTCAGATTTATGGGCCCGGCTGGGTCACAGAGGTGAAGAACTGAAGCACTCAAGTATTTAACTGTTAAATAAAGGTCCTTAAGTGTGAGAACAAACTGATGTTTCTGAATGCTTTTAAACAGGAGAAAATTAAAAGGAAAAGTTACCTTAATGATTAACTCTCCATTTTAATTTTCACCCATTTCAAAGTGTTGCATTTACAAGCAGCAGGTCTTTTGCTCCCAGTGGCCTGTAGACATTGTGCCATCTTTATATCTGAAAAATAGTCATTTTTTTCAAATGGGAGAATTTTAAAGTGAAGAAAACTTTATTTATGAAACATTAAGTGTTAATGTCTTTCACCACTTTCAGTTAAGCCAAATGCGTCTTAATGTTTTATGAAGCATGTTTGTTCACTTAAAATTCCTCCCATTTAAACAAATGGATTTTTCTGTTATAAATATGGCACCACGTCTACAGGCCACTGGGAGGAAGATGCTTGGTGTTTGTAAAGGTGACATTTGGAAATGGGAGATAAAGTATATGATGAGTTTTATGGAATCCATATAAACAAAGTTAACACTTCATTCTGATTTTCTCGATACAGTGCCATATTTATAAGTAAAAAATACGGCCATTATTTTCTGTCGGAGATATTTAAAGTGCAGAAAAATGTACCATATTCTGAACATTTTTGCAGAAGATTTTTCTGCACTTTAAATTTCTTCCATTTGTGTTATAGATGTAACGGTGCCACATATGGCAAAGTATGTCCTGTGTCGCAAGTACATACAACACAGTCTCTCAATCACCCATACACGTACATCCCATTCATACGCACACATATTCATGCATCACCAAAGACCATTCTCCCATTGACCCACATGGCAGCCATGTCATAGTGCCCCTAGTCAAAGTATTTGGTCAAACCATAGCATCTGGGTCTATGGACAATAGACTTAAAGTCAGTTAAGCTGGGTGTGGGGGGCATCTGAAAACAATGCACGAGTTGCTTAGCCTTCAGTAGCTCAGAATGATTTTCACAGATCAGATGAAGCTCTCGCGGCAGAAAAGGTTGGAGACCCCATGTCTAGAATGTGAAATAAAGTGAGGGTATGTTTCCAAAGTAATTGTCCTGCGTCGGTCAGCTCAAACTTCCCATGTTAGTGCAGGTCCAGGAAATAAAATGAAAGGAATTGGTCTGTATGGAAAATGTTATCACCTGCTAAGTGAGGCCAGCGAAACGACCAAGTCAAAAACTGTGAAAGCAAAGTGGTGTCAGGAGGGTAATGGATTAGTAAAGTCCATGAGTTTACAAAGGTTGTGAAGTAGTTTAGATGCTGGGAAGGATGGCGTCCAGGAAATATCTATGATTATTAAAGCAGCCAGATAGTTCCACCAGATTTATTGAAAGGCCTATATTTGAATTTTAATGTCTGCATTTACATTATGACGAATACTGTAAGCACTCGGTTTCTGATAACTTTTAGAAAGATATTCATGGCTGTGGTAACATGATCCTTTTTTCCTTCTTGCTCCGGGACACACAGAACTAGATTTTTGCAACTTTGCAAATATTTTGCATAACGTACATATTTAAGTGGCTGTTACAAAGAGGAACAGTGACAGATCCACTAATAATGCTAATTGTTTTTTCACCTAAAGCCACTGTTAAAAGCTATATTAAAACCTGTTATACGCTCCCTGTCAAAAAGCCACTTTGCATATTACACACAAGTGCAGCAATCAATAACATAAAACACAGTTAATCACAGAATAGCCGAAACACCAGTGTACAAAAAAACCCATCACTTGCATCTTCGACCAAACCTCAACAAACCTATTTAGTTTATTCTTTGACATTGCGCTGCTCTGAAATCAGTCACGCCGGTCTGTGGGCATTAGGCAGCAAGTGCAAAGCTGTATTTAGAATATGAACATTTTAATGCAGAAATAAGTTTTAATTAGTTTATCCGAACAACCAGGGCGCGAACAGAAGAAGTGACGCAAACCTTCTTCCTCCCAAGTGAGCAATCACAGGGAGGAAAACCTTTCTCCCACTGACTGAAGCGACACTGGAGCATCCTGTATTTCTCCACTTCCGGTGACCAAGCTCCTGACCCCTTAGGACAAAGTTAAGTTTAGATAAGTTTCCAAGGAATTTCGGATATAAAATTGAGTATTACAGTTGAGCTCGCAGTGGACTCTGTTGCACCTTCTTTCTTCCGTCAGCCTGTAAATGGTTGAAACACAAGGTGTTGCTCTATTTGTGGAGTCAGATGCTCCCAAATATTGGTCTGATAAGCTTGGTGGCTACTTTGAAGCACATTACATTTTTTTCTGTCAGGTAAGGTTATGAGCCTGCTCACAATATCGGCCATATTGAGTTTATAAGCCTTATAAAAGTATTTCAAAGGTGACTTCTTTGCCTGAATCACCATGTTCAGAGTACCTGCATCCAGTCGGAGTGCAGCTCATAAAGTGAAATTACAGACCCCCGAAAGACACAATGTCTGCATTGATAAGTTTCTTTGAACCATCTCTCATTTGAGCTTGAACATTAACGACCAGAAGGGACAGGAAATGTTGAGGGATTGATGATGGCCTCCTCAGTCGTTCTTTGCATCTGTAGCTGTCTTTCATGTTGAAGGATGGAGATAAAGAACCCTGGTCTGAGGGTGGCTACGAGCCCATAATTCAAATATTGCGGGAATGCACACCATGTCAAGTGATACTTCCGTGCAGTGACTGCTCCTTCCTGGAGCACACGGAGTGGAAGATCGGATGGCCCTTCTCTCTAGGCCTTAAATGAGAAGCCGTCCGGCATGGCTAATGCGTGCAGACTGTTGTGAGTGAGAAGAATGAGAAGCATCTGGGATGTACTAATACAGTCACCTTTGCTCATGCAGCAGCATTTTTTGATGTCCCAAAATAACAAGAAGAAGCCATATTTAAGGCAAATATTGTTATGGAGGGATATGTTTGTTAATATTTATTGCCTATATGAGATTTATCCCTATAAGTCTGTGGTTATGCGCGCTCTCATTTGTTTGGAGTGTGATTTATTCCCCTGTTTCCAGTGCTTTACTTTTTCAAGGAGGAAGGCAGTCCTTACTGCTCTTTACCTTCATGCCTACAGTCTTCCTGGTGGGTAGTTGCAGCTGAAGTGACAGAAAGGGCAATAGGGAGCCACGCTTATGACATGATCAACTGAATTTCTTCATGGAACATAAAAATGATAAAAACGTTGCTAATTTTACCTAGGGTGCGAAATGGATTGGTCACCTGGGCCTTTCCTAGTATTTGCCATAACATCTTATTGGACCTAAATCACAAATTCCACTGTTGTAGCAACTTGCCCTTTTGTAGCAGGCCCCCTTCCTCCATTATTTTCTATGGGAGGGTGTTGCAGTGCCAGTGGTTGGCCATGTGTAGTGACGGACTTACCACAAAAGTGTGCGTTACTACAAAGCTGTCAGTTACTATAAAAGTGCAGTTTGTGAATGCTGTAAAGTAGTAAACTTCCAAAAGTGTAAACTTAAGTGTCAATTTCATTTGTGAATTAGGCCCTCTGTGTTTACTGTCCTAGTATTTAATCTTCCTAGAGCACTCCTGCAAAAATCCTAGCACACACTTGCCCCACTATTTTCTTAGGTATGTATCAGTCTACCTTATGTAATAACTCACTAAGAATCCTTTTATCCTCACAGGGAGAATCCTACAAGTTAGAGTTTGTTTGAAAAATTAAACCAGTATTCTTTTTTGAAGGTATTTATAAATATCAACATATTTAACCCCATTTTAAAAACGCGCAAGCAGCATTTATATTTGCATACTTGTATATTCTTTGCAGTTCTGTAGAACAACTGAACACATTTTTGTATGCATTAACGGCTGAACATTTAATGGTTTGTGTGAAATTCACATCAGTCACGGTTAGTGTCTAGGAATACATAGCAGTATGGATACCACAAATGTTTACTGTTTTACACCACAGCTCTGTTTCTTCGAGACACTTAGCTGTTGAATGTTTGTGGTGTAGAGATAACCGAGGTTTTCTTTTATGCTTCTAGTTTGGTCCTAGAATGCAGGTTAGACAGTTGAGCAGCAGTGCTAACACAAAGGCTCCATATTTTGGCGTGATTAACATAGTAGAATCCAGCACTTAACATAGTCTTCTCATCTGCCTGATCCTCATATGCAAAATAGAACTGTGCAAAGAATGTACAATTACGATTTTTATCTCTGTTTCTTCTAACTAAATATTAGAAATGTTACCTCCCTAGAACTCGTTTTCCAGTTTTGCTAAAAACTGTAAACCACATATAATTTGTGTTTGTGTGGAGCATTTTCCTAACCGGGTATTGTTGCCCCTGCTCTTAGCCCACGCTACTAGACCGTTTTTGAGACTGGCCTAAAAAACGCTTTAGCTTTTTCTTTCCAGCCTCGTATGATTAAAAAACATATCAATAAAAATACATTTAGACATTCATATATGGGCTTTAAATTAGCCCTCTATGTTTGATTTTTAAAGCAGCCAGATAGTTCCACCAGATTTATTGAAAGGCCTATATTGTCTGTTCAGCTGTCATTCACATTTTGCTACCGTCTACCAAAGCATAAAAGATGGGGCAGTGCAGTGGTCTGCCCACTTCAGCCAGCGGCGTTTGTGCCAGGGCTGTTGGGCCAGTACTCTGCTAATGCTATTTCATTCCATTCTTTATTCTTTAATACCCTTTTTTGTCATCTCTGTGTGCTAAAATTATGTCTCAAGGTTATGTCATTGAAAACCAGTAGTCCCTTTTCTTTGTGCCAGATATCATATTTTTTGTGATGTACATTACAACTGAATGTTTCTATATTTCTTCTAAGTCTCTATGTACTCGTACATACCAAGATAAACTTAATCTTTTTTAAATATTTGCATTGGTTAATTTTTTTAATTTAACATTTTTATTGCATGCATATGGCTGCTGTATTTAGGTGGCTTTTTGATTTAAAAAAAAAAAAAAAAAAAAAAAAAAATTGTCATGGTATTTGTTTGCAATAAACAAGCATTTAACCACTGCACCAGCTTGACATGGCCAGATCTGTTGGGTTTGCCTATGGTTGTTAGGTCTAAGATTTGACAGCATAGCTGAAAACCAAACCCATTGCTAACATTATACATAGTGTTCTTCTGCTCTTCCCCCTTCAATCACTGACTGTCTTCAGCCAGCCTATTTCAGCCATTTGTTTGAGACTTTGTCAGTGATGTATTGGTTCAGCCCAGTGTATTATTCGTCACTTTCCTAATGCTAATGGCTGTTGGATCTGTCCTTCTGCATCCACTCAGTGTTTACATTGATGTGCATGACGCACTTCTTTACAACTATCACCCTCTTCGTCCTCCCCAACTGTGTCTCTCCGTTTGTTAAACCCAATGTCCTTGCCTTATTGGTTTGGCCAGTGCTTGTTTTTTTCTTTCCAGCGACCATGGAAAGCAGAGAGAAACCCCTGTGCTTGCAGTTATTGCGTGTCTTCATTTTATTGCACCTGTTTGTAGTCGTTGGGCAGGTTGTTTTGATAGATCTGGAAACATTGTCTTATTTCATATTACAACTAGTAGTTACCATTGGTGTTTTTGTGTACTATTACGTATTACAGGTGATGTGCCAACACTTTTCTTTATTTTTCTATGATTAGTACCCGTTTGTGTACTGCCCGTGATTGTATGTATGATTTCCTTGCTCGAATCCTGTATTACCTTAAAATATGTATATATATATATATGAGTAAGAGGGCCTTCTGCTTTCAGTTTAAACATTGAATTAGATGGTAGGTTTCCAGAATGTCTTCGTTTTTATTTTTATTTTTACATGCGTTTGTAACATTCACGTTTGTTGCGATAGCAAGACAGTGTTCAAGTCTAACAAAAGGCACACAAAATGAGCCTGTTTTTTTTTAGACATAGAAATCAGCATTACTACCGGGTGCAGATGATGTCGTTAATGTCCATTAACACTTCCTATCTAGAAGAACAGACAATTCAAGTAATTAAATTCCATTGATCTGTTTTAGCTGGTAAATAGTCTACGTGCGATCCTGAGTTTTTTTAAGTGTCTATGAAGTCACAGGAATTAACAGGCTTAAGTAAGGCCAGGGCACGTTTCCTGAAAAGTCAGTGAGTTGTGTTGAACAGGCCTGCAAAGTATCACGCATCAGGTGTGACGCTAACGCATTTCAGTGTGGTGTTCCGCATCACCGCACTGAAATGCATTGTCACGCATTTTTGCCACACTCTGAAACTCTGGCTACGCAGGGTGCCAGCGCCCGCCACCGGCGCCTGTGCGCCGGCTCTGCTGCTTCCCGCAGACTTGCTGCAGCTCAGGGCTCAGTAAGTTAATAGTTAATCTTGTCTGCTCTCAGCTCTGGAGTGGCTGAGAGTGCTACAATGTTATAAATGAAATCTGCCCAGCCTGTCGCGTGCCTGGCAACATTATTTCATTTTCCTGCGGCCGCGGCGCCGCGCGGCTTTCAGACACGCACCACATGATGACTGACAGACTCACACACCACTGCCAGTTACCGAGACCGGGGGGCGGGGCCTGCCCTCAGCAGTGTTTGTTACTGGCTGTGGCACACCATGGGGGGCCCGGGATAATCCGGATGTGAGTGCCTCGTCACGTCCTGGAGGAAGAGGAAGTGAGGTCAGAAGCAGCGGGGGACTCAATCTGAGAGTCAGCCAGGACTCATTGAGGACAGCCGGCAGCCTGGACCGAAGTCTAAGGTGGATTGCTGCTTTGCAGAATGAGTTGCTGACGCGCCAGTCACGCTGGCTTTAAAGATCATTCAATAGTAAGTAGACAGTTGTTTACCAGCCATTTGCTACCCCAGAGTGTTTCAGTGTTAACACAAATTAAATTACCAATGCCTAGGAGCACGCGATCAGGGCGCTGCTGCTTGCTGTCTGAGTCACTTAGTGGGTGCTCCATCACCGAGACACAGGTGGGTCCGTGACTAACTGTTGTGTTGAGGCCTATCACATGATCCTTGCTGTTGGGCCGGGTGACGTCATTCGTGTCACAGAGAGAGGCCCCGAGTCCTGAGATGGTGTTCTCCAGATTGATTTGGCTGTCAATCTCAGTGCTCTGTTTTTTAGGTCTCGCCTAGCGTTGCAGCGCGCATGCGTTGCTCGCTCGGCGAGACATATTGTTAATGAGGAGATTTCAGAAGGGGACTTGAAGCCCCGCCCCTCTTTTTCATTGGCTGGCGTCACCATTTATGCTAAACGGTGGCCTGCCATTGAAAATGAGGTCTTTTTGTTGCCGCCCTTTCCCCTTTTCGTCCGGCCCATCCAGACAGGATCATCTGCTTTGCGGCTGTTGCGAAGCAAATTCTTATCTTTGTCGGGGCCATCTGGTTATAATGAGCAGTCTCAGGTTACTTGTCTTGTTTTCGTTTCAAGTCCGAGTCTGCGTGCGCAGGGGCCATCTGTTTTTTCGCATCCGTCCGTGTAATGCTTGTTCTTTCTGTTGCCGGCTTCGTCCCATTATGTCATTTCACTTATCGAGGAGACGTCTCCGCTTATTCCCCCACCCACCTCGTGCTGTTTGTGTGATAAAGCATACTCCAGTCACTGGCTGTTTTACTCGTTTTTTTCCCCCGTCTTGTTTGTTTCCTTTCCCACCCCCACCTCCTACGCTTACCTCCCAAACCTTTACCGTGGAAATAAAGTGGGCTCGTTTATCAGCGTATTTTTCATGTTTTATATGTTTTATTTCAGGAGCCCTATCCTTCTGCCACTTTGAAAATGTGTACATCCTTAGTGATACGTTTTCTGGAAACGGTTGTTTATCATGCCCCAGCGAACGGTAACTCACGCTACTCGCCTTTCATTTCCCCCAGCAGCAGTTGTGACTAGATAATAGCGGTAGAAAGCGACAGTGTTTTATCCGAGGAATGACGAGTATTCCTGCCAGACACTCGTGCTGTTTCAGAACTGTACATCTGAAAGAAGCGAGGAAAATAATAAACAGATAACGTTTCATGGGCTCGTGTTTTGTATTGTTCTAACTAGAAAAGCGACTTGGGATACATTTGATAAATAAACGATTAAAGATTTTGTTTTTTTTATGCACGCTTTTGTGGTGTTTTGTTTAGTCGTTTTATGTAGTCCTCCTTAGTGTGATTCAAGCAACTGTGCGATTGGGCAGAGCTTTTAGTGGCGTAGTTGGATCAGAATCTTGCCGAAATGACGGAAGGGTTTCCAAATCTTTATTGTTTTTTTAATGTTTTTTTTTTGTGTTGCGAAGGATGGGATTGCAAAATCTTCAGAATACTTTACCTGGATTTTGACCGCGCCCTCATCAGTTGTCCGCCCCTCATTCTCCATGAAATAACATGCCTCGGTTTAACGACTGAAATCCGTGCATGCCTTATCCAGAGTTCCCACCCTACCTTTCTTTTCGTATTTTGTCCCCCGAGATCCTCTGCATTTTTTTGGCTGCGTCTGTGTGGTCCCTAATGGAGGAGGCACGCAAACACCGACTAAAGTACCCCACGGAGGAGCCCTTGGTGGCTAAAGAGATACCCACAAATGGTCTCCCAGCCCTGTGATTCTTGAGGAGGCAATACACATCACTCACTTACACAGAACTCGGGGGTGTGCAGGGAAAATGTCCATAGACCACCTAGACAAATGTTCCGTGAAAAATGATTGATGTCTATGAATGTAACCACCAAAGGCTTCGCGCCCCCCTCCTTCCATTAACCACCACCTGGCTTTTGTGCTCTTAGCACCTGGATTTTAACAGCTTCTACCAACAGGCTGCATCATCCTGTTGCACAACAGAATACAAAATAAGAAAGTGTGGATGCGACAAAGGCCCTGATACTATGCAGTGTAAGTGTTTGCTGTTTCATGATTTCAATTGTTTGAGTAACTGATTTTAAAGTACATCGCAGTCTATGTAGTCCATGTACTCCATGTAGTCTCCTTCACCAGCACTGTAGGTTACCACCCCATCAAATTGCTTCAAAGAGGTGCTATCTTCTGAAGCTTCAAGTTTAAGACAGGTTTGAGACATGGGCAATCTTTGGTTTTATCAATTATTTGATGGCCTCATCAATTCTCCTATCTTTTCTTCACCCAATTCCATACGCTCATATATTAAACTTCACCCCCTTGATCGGATTAATTTTTCTCTTCTTGATGAGCTCACTTCTAATATAAAATCCACTCCCAGAAAACCAAAACTCTTTAAGCACTCGGATGGGTCATTCTGGGCAGCAGAAGTTTGAGACCTTCCTCGTACTGTCTTCTCCATGCCTTATTTCCCCATCTCACATGTCTCGTCATTTCTTCTTCTCTCTCTGCCCACCCAACACACTCCTTTTTTTTTTTTTTTTTTTAACTTTAATAAGCGCGGCGCCGTCTTCACGGACACCGCGTTATGCAATGCAATAGGTGTTGCTTTTGGTATTGTAAATAACAATGCCTTTTAATTTTTTTAAAGGCATTGCCATTTACAATGTCAATAGCTCAAAATAATGTCATTGCGAGACCTATTGCATTGTAAATGCTTGTTTGTCTGCCTGCCCGGCAACACTAGGCACCAGTGTGTTGGGGGCTCACCCATCCTGTTTGGGCCAGGTCCCAGACCCACATGGGAGAGAGCACCTGGAGTGATGCTATTAAGCAGCATCATTATTAATTACAAGGGAGGAGCCGAGGGCCCAGTCCTAGTCGCAAGCCAAGGCTTGAAGGTAGGTCATTGTTAGCAAGCCCGCCCAGCAACACAGATGGCCAGTCCAGGTCCACAATGTTTTCCTGCGTCAGTTGGGGTTGCTTCACACACATCCTGTTTGGGCAGGGTCCCACCCGGGAGAGAAACCTTGGCGTGATTGCTCCAAGACTGAAGCATCATTAATAATTATGAGGGAGGAGACAGGAGGCCCAGCCCGAGTAACTCCTGCTCAGGGAGGAAGTGTCAGGGTGTCCTGTGTGTGATGGGGGCAGTGGGGCGCTCTGCGTGTGATCATGTGAGCGGGCACTGCGTGTTATCCCACTTTGAAAAGAAGTGTTAAGATCAGTTCCTCGTGTGTTTGAGGTGGGCCGGGGCACTGCGCATGTGATCACATTAAGTGGGTCCACGTGTGATCATGTGCGGCACTAGAGTGGTGAGAAAGGAGCTGTTCGGAAAAGGCGGAGGCTTCATTATTTCTTGAAGTGTACCGAGCAGGGTGAATGTTAAGAGCAGAGTCAAACGAGTTAAAAAAAAAAAAAAAAAAGCCCAAACAGTCATCCTATGCATCTCGTTGCTCAAATGGGTGTAATTTCTGATATTTATATGTTCCCCTCGTCTTCATTGCATGATTTTGTGTGCGTGAAAGTGTCACTCATAGTCGTTGAATGTCACTCATAATTACACTGAAATTATGAAAATGTCACACATAAGCAATCTGAAACCTTGGCAGCTATGGTTGAATCAGAAGTTTTCAGGTTTGATTAACGGGAGAGTTGGACCTATTCATTCGTGTTTCGAAAGTCAAATAACAGTACTCTACTACTGGGTAATAATATACATTTAGGGCTTGATAGAATTCAGTTTGAGGGTGAGTTAATTTAGTAGTCAGTGTAATTTTATTGCGAAATCTGTAATATAAATAAAACAAGTTTTGTGACCGGAAGCAGTTGGGAAAGTGGTTTTATTTCTAATGCTTTCATGCGAAAGAAGACTAAAAAAATACTTGGAAAAACTTGATTTAAAAGGTTACATTATGAACCATTCATAAATATCCTCATGCAACAATGTCAACCTCCTTAAAATTCCTAAAACTACAGTAGGAATTAATTTGCTATTCTAACTCCACTCCTAGTATGTTTGGGAGCAAGGGGTTAATAGGAGGTTTAGGTGCATGCTGGCGTTTGTTGTAGGTGTGTATATACAATCCGTGCTTTGTCTGGCTGTTTTTGCAGTCTCTTACATCAGAGTTGTCTCTTACCCTCCTCCTGGTTCTGATTAATGGCAATATTTTCCACAACAAAGCCACAAAATTCGAGAGTAAGGTTCCTCTTCCTGGAATCAAAACAATTTTTAAGAAGATGCAGAAGAAGGTCTAGTTTGGTGGGGTCACTAATATTAATGATAGTATGTGATTATTCCATCATTAGAAGGTTGCATGGTTGAGTAATGATAAATTAGGCCTTGATAATCTTGTGTTTAGAAGAATTGTTTCATTTTGCGTGTTATATTTCCCCAGCGTTTTCAGATTTGAGGAGCACAGATGATAAACAGATATACTTTTGTTTTTCAACTGAGGTGTGTCTGGAAAGGAGAGATCAATCCAGTACTGACTGCTCCCTCACGGATAATCACAAAAGTCTGTGCAAAGCAAAACACTGAACCATTGTGTTTGGCAGAAATGTGTAAATGTCAAGAGTTATGTGGGTGGATAAATGGTTAGTGTTTGAGAAGTAAATCATTGTAGGTCTTGGTTGGAGGAATCTAACACTGTAAAACTCCCACCTCCCCACCCCCTCCTAACCCCTGCACCCATACTCACTTTAGAAACAATACCTTCTAACAATTTATCTGTACCAAACCCAGGCGTGCTGATTTTGAGCTGTATGTGTAAAGTTTAGTTACTGATACCACTCTACATAACTCACTTGTATAGCACTTAATGCTGGTTAGACTAAGCCTTAATGGTAATAGGAGCAGGAGAGGGTGTTAGGGGATGGTGAAAAGGGAAGGAAGATATGCATGCCATCGAGGGAACAGTGCCGTGAAGGCTCTTTTGGTTGCTCTCTAGAGCTTTACAAACAATAGGGCTCTTCAGAGGGCTACGGGGAAAAGGGGAGGATGGTAGTGAGACAGAGCGACAAGTGGAAGAACACCTGATTCATTTCCTGCTGATTTAAACTTTTTTCATCAACCTGGTAGGGATGAGTGTCAGTCTTGCTCCGATTGGGACTTTAGGTCTTACACAAATCTCTGCATTCGAGGCTTGAACAACTAGGTTGGTTCAACCACTTCTTCTTTAAAATGCACGAGTCAGGTGAGAAACTGCCCTGCCGCAAATTCGCCTTGGAGGGCAGAAACGAGGGTCTGACTGGCTACGTGCAGGGCCTATCAGTGGCATGGGTCATGACCTCCTTTCGACGGCCAAGCCTCAGCTTCCTTGTGTAAAAAATATCTGTGCTGCATTCCTGGCCTATCCGCATGAGCACTACTCTGTTTCTACCTCTCCTCGTGTAAGGCGGTAGCTTTCAACAAATGGAAGAACTAAATTGCCCGCAGCAACTGTCCTGAAAGAGTTTGATATCTCTCAAACTGCGAGCTTTGATTGCTGATAATCATATTAGCAACACTGTGGTAAGTAAACATGCACAGATTGACAGTAATTAATCCCCAGTCACCATTAGCAAGCAACAACTGGCACATGCCCAATACCACAGGTATTTACCATTTTGACACCAGAACGGCCAAACTAAACCATAAAATAAACCTAAAACTAGATGCATTTTTTTTATTGTATGTCTACTTTCCATAGAGATTGTTGAAGATTGTTCCTCCTAGATGGGGCCTCTTGGCCCGAGCTTGCATTTAAGGAGTTTAAAAAGTTGGTATATTGTTCCTGTTGAGAGATACCGTACAGCGATGATGCATCATAGCTTCATATCCGCGTCTTCAGCGATCTGCAGACACAATCCATCTAGTGATTCTGTGCATCTATCTTGAAGCAGTTGGAACCGAGCATGATTTCCAGTTCATTGCTATTGTACGCTTACCTTGCAGTATTGTCCGATCTATTTATTAGTCTATTCACTGCCTTGAACTTCTTGGGTCGTATCATAATACCAAGAATATCTTTTGGGCAAGTGGAGTTTCATTCTCTCCATCACCGATGTCAAAATGTTAGCCCCCTCTTCTCAAAGAAAGTTCTGTTAGGACATTGCCATATAATATATTTTAAAAGTCCGCACCTTCCACGCTGGGGAAGTTTGTGTTTGCGGTACCATATATTCTCCCTGTATGACTAGGTATTAAGTAGGTCTTGTGGAGATTATTGAATTGAAGAAGTTTGAAGCATACTCAGCGAGACTCCTGCCACATGTTCCTTGGCACTGTTCCTATGTGTCTGAACATTTCATGCCCCAGGTTCATCTGCCATTTTAGTCAAATTGTTTCCAATGCAACTTACCCAAATCTATGAAGGCCACATACAGCTGCATGATAGCCTGCAATAGCTCCTTGAGCTACAACACGTTTAAATGCCAGCAGCAAGAATTTAGCCTTTGATCCGGCTGATACAGAGCTGGCTGTTAGTTATTCATAGTCCATTACTTCTTAGTAGATTTGCTGCAATATCAATTTTTACTCGTGTGCTATTGTAATGGTTGGAGCATCATATTAGAACTTTATCTGTTTGCTGGTCCGTACAGATGCTATTGCGGGTAAGAGTTAACTGTCTTGCATTATTAGCATATGGAAAATACCTTTAATAACCAGCCCCATGAATGCTCACTGGATGTATTTTGTGTTAGGAAGGTTCGGCCCATCTCCATTATGATAATGATGAGGACCACCCTTACTTGTGGGCCTGAACTTTACTTCAGGAAGCAGCCATGCTGAAGATTAAAGGGTTAAGAGTTTTCAGAGCACCAAGTTTATCATGAACAACGAACCTTTATTTAAATACAGATGTGCCCAGTTACTGCATCACTATAGGTGCATTTATAGCATTATCACCCTGCAGTTATATTACACTGCCACACAAAACGATGTAAGACTCTGATTACAGGGTATCCTCCAAATCATAGACTCTGTACAATTACTGTGGTGTGTTTGTATGTTTGTCTGTATTCTATTCATTAAACACTGACCGTGCGGATGTGGAAGAGACAAAAGCGCTCATTAGAATAGTATAGATGCTTCTAATTTGTGCCTTTGTTAAATTATACACATCAGGACCTGTTTTCAAGGGATGGTAATTACTTTGACTTGAAACAAATACTCTGGTGTTTTTATTTATTTGCCTTGCTTCTATGCTTTTGCATAGTTTTAGTCAAGAGCATTTGTACTCTTTGCAAATCGTCACCAAACGTAATCAATCGGGCCTTTAACAGTTGATGAGTGGGGAATTCCGTTGCCCAGTAATGTTCATTTCATTCCCCTTAAAAAAAAAAAAATGCTCCGAACATTGGAGTTTAGACTGACTAGTGTAGTGAACAGCACACTGTGGTCTTCTGTTGTGGTTCCTGTGAGAGACGCAGGCTGCAAATTATAGCTTTTTCTTGTTCCGTTGTAGTGATCTATTTTATTTATTGAGTAATTGGCACAGTGTGAAGGTGCCGTGCCTACAGCCATCCTTCACTGGAGTGCAGCGGTTCTCTCTGTAGAGCACTTAATTGCCCCGACTTTGGTGAGTAGGGATTTCTCAGGGACTCGTTGTGGTGTGTTAAGATTTTTTTGTTCTGGCATACTCTGTTGCGACAGCTTGTCTCTAACCGTGTTCATCATCATGCGTTGTTTGTTTGGACTGCCCCTTTCTTCATGTTCACTTCCTGTCCGTCTCCGCTGGCAGGAAGTGATCACTACTCCCCAATGTCTGACTGACCCACAGAATCCCAAAGGTCTCTTGCTAAACGTCCGATCTGTGGCAGTATGTTATAAATGTTTGGGCACCGATTGCTGTATAGAAAGCGAAGCCGATTAAAATACATCTTTTTAACATTACTAATCCTGTTGTCAGTGTCGTTTTGAGTCCTGCTACGAATTTCTAAATTGTTTTATGCTGGTGGATTTACGAAACACTGTGAGAAAATAAAATAATGTACAGAAATGTGTGTAACCTATAATTATGCTTTCAAAATACTTTGTTGTTAAGATGTAGATGTCACTTCCTTTGCCTCCCTCAACAAGACATCTAATTTTGGACTCTAGACATGGTCTGGAAAAGTTGGCATGCGAACAATTGCATGAAATCTTAGACATTTGTTTACCACCCAAGTTAACCAAGTACAAATATTTGTGAAGCGCCTGCATCTGGGATTACAGGGCGCGGAGGAGTTTGTTTACTTCCATAGTCAGACATGTCCTGGATTCAAATGCCAGGCGTTGCTCATGTAGGTAATTATGTGTGAGCTTTACGCATGTAATACACAGTGAAGGTGTGTGATCCAGGGTGTGGTCTAAACCATTGACTTAATTATCAAACATTTAATCGATTTCTGTGAATTATACATTCATAACCACAAAGCTATGACTATATTCAAGAAAAGACGACCCAGAGCTAAGGCCAAAAGGTAGTTATTGCTTTGTATTTCGGTATCCTATTTCATTCTCAATAATGTGGGTTCTCGACTCTTATGATTTGTAGTTCTTTAATAAAGGAAAAAGATGGTAAATAATTTTGTCTCTGATCAGTATCAGTTGACGATTAAACAAAAGTTTAAATCTACTCCCTCTAAAACCACTGCTGCGATGATCACTAGACCATTGCAGTGCCTAAAGTTCGGTTCAATGGTGCACTCAAGTAAATTTGAATATATTTCTTCTTCCACCAATTAAAAAGACCTTCTTATCTTTCACGGGCTATTCCACGCAGATTACAGCGATTTAAAATCCCATAATGTAGGGCCTAAGTCGTGCACAGCCCTCCTTCGTGCAACTGATTTGAGACAGTACAGAAAAGACTACACCATAAACTGAGGACTTGTACTTCTTCAACATATCCTTCAGGGAAACCAAAGCAGCATCGGATTTGAGACTTGATTGAACTTGGGTTAGTTGTGTTTTTTTAGAATCCCTCTGTTGACCCGCTCATGGTTTTGCTCCATTTTCCTTGAACCAGATGCAGGTGGAGTCTCACTTCTAGAAATCTTCAATATTTTCTGTGGAAGCTTCTTGGTGTTTAGCCAGCATTCCCAGTACCCCTTCGCATCAATTGCAGACCCCACTTTTATCTTTGAGATGAGGGCCATTGTGCCTCTTTTACATCTAATGCCAGCCCCACCGCAAATGTAAAGACAACACTGTACACCTTCACATCAAATGCTGGCCCCACTTTAAACATGAAGCTGAGATTAACTGTGCCTCTTCACATCAAACACAGGTCCCACATAAAAGGTAGCCTCGAGTCCCCATTCAAAGAAACACTGCAGTCATAAATAATCGTTCTGGATGCTAAGACCATACTTTGTAAATAGAGAACCAGTCTGTCACAGTATTGAGGTTGCCTGAAAATACATGTATTTTTAAGACGGTGCTAAATCCCCTATTTGGTCATTTTGAACACCCTGCCCGCATTTCTCATGATGATCTTTATACCCCTGTAAGTCCACCCCTCCCCCAAACTACACGAAAATGTAGCCCTGTATGCTTTTTCAAAGCCATAATGTAAACTGTAGGGTTTAAAAAAAATCATATGATTTTAAAAGTATACCATATATATGTACAACAGCCCCAAGTACATGCAGAAAGATGGACGAGAAGGGAAAGGTTTACCAGTATTATAAAAGGATTGACACAAGTGTGTCAGGGTCCAAGTGTTGCCTTCTGTTTTCTGTCTGTTAAAAGTTCCTCCATTTTGCATGCACATCCAAGTCATGGTGGTGAATTGATGCCATTTACAGCTGAACAATCCTATCCAAACAATTAAAAACAAATCATTTTATCGATGTTTTCCAACCAGACATATTCTCAGACATTTTTTAGGACTAACTGGTTTTATTGAAGTTGAATACACATGCACCTGCCTACCTCCCTCGGCCGGCAGGGAATGCAAATTGTTAATAGAAATGCTGTAATACTAATATGCGGACAAATATTCTACTAAACGTGGTTCAGAGCATAACAGAGAAGGCGAGATAACAAAGGGGATTAACAAGAAACAATAATATGAAAACCCCATACCTCCCAACTCCAAACCCTCCATCCCTGAACCTCCATTCACCCATCCCAGCAAACTCCAAGTACATCATGATACCCAGCTATTGATTCCATTATAGAATCACAGTACAGGTCAATGCTAGTCCTGAGCAAGGGGATTCGTCTTCCTGGTAGGGGTAATATGGAGGACTTGCAAATATTTGGGCCATGTGACCTCTAGAAATTCTGTGGACAGTGGGATTAGACAGACCTTTCAGAGAGTCAAACCCGTCTTCTCTACCTTCTGTCCTCGGTGAGATCTTTTGAATCCCAAGCAAGTCCCAAACTCAGTATAACCAGGTTCTATATGAGGGCACATCCTTCCTGGCCCCTAACTCGGGATATCTTGTTTAGCTGCCCCCAACAAGAGGGGTGATCTGTCGGCCTTGCTTTGATTTCAGGGGATAAGAGAGAAAACTGCCACACTCAAGATAGCATATGCTGGAAATCTTAAACAATCAGACCCTGTACATTCGATCAGTCTCATTCAGGAGATCCGTCTAGTTCCTCTGAAGTTTGCCACAGTGCCATAGTAAATAAAGGAGCGACCAGAGCTGCCATAATGCCTCCAATAAAGATCTCTCCTGTTTGGGTTATACCTGTGGATCCTATTGAGTGTAGTACCAACAAGTTGCAAACTTTGTAAGAGGCTCAGTCATTGACATGCTAGAAACACTCTACCTTGGCTTTGCAAAACGTTTAGTCCATTCTTTGTTCATGATCAACACCCAATGCCGTCCCTGGGCGTATTGTAGTTTCTAGGACTCGGGAACAAATTACCCACTTGTTTACAATAAGCTTTCTGCCACTTTAAAAACTGGCCTACATCCATTACTGGGGTAAAATCTGAGTACCCTTTGATAGGAGTTAGGGGTACGACAAGAGACCATTTCTAACTATGACTGTGTTTTCCAAGAGGAAAGCGTAGCCAGAGTAAAAGGAATGTGTAAAGACCCCAGGAGCTGGATCGTCTAGGAATCCAGGGAAGCTACTAGATATGGTCACCCGCTATTATCTGTGTTTTAATACACAAGGGTTTTCAATGGCTACCCTTCCCCATTCCATTATATATTGGAGTAGGGCTGCTTGGTAGTAGTTCCTTACATGCAGGACTCCAAGGCCACCCTCTGAAGTTGGGAGCATACATCGTACTTTTGGGGAGTCTGGCACTCTTGCTCCACTCCTCCCCCCAAATGAAATTTTTGATTATGTGCTGAATCTGCTTTAAAGCCCCACTTGGGAAATGAAAGGGAAGTGACTGAGCGAGGTATAAAAACCTAGGCAAGGCAAACATTTTAATTGGTGTTATTCGACCGAGCCACGAAAGACCTTCATTGTGCCACTTTTGGTATTTTATACGAAGAGCCGTCAAAAGACACATTTTGTTAACTCCTGCAGTATCCTCCAGAGAAGAGTAGATCTTAACACCCAGGTACATGATAAATTTCTCTGTCATGGGATATTGGGTCTGTATTTCCTCCTCGCACCCAATTGTGAGGGATAAATTCATAAGTTGTGACTTCTGAGGGTTAATTTTAAAGTCCGCTACATGGCTCAATCTAAAGGCAAATGTTTGGCGGCACCGACTGTACAGGGTCTGTTAGTGTCAACAGTACGTCATCTGCATATAAGCAGATTTTATGCTCCTCCTTGCCAATCCATACCCCCTAATGTCTTGTTTTGCCCTAATCACTTTTGCCAACAACTCCATATAGAGGGCAAATTGGAGAGGGGGCTAGAGGCTGCCTCGTCTTGTCCCCATCCCTATTTGAAAGCATTTGGATTCCTTCTCCCTTGGTGTGCATAAATACCGACAAACGACTTCCTAAATCTGCATCCAAACCCATACTCCTTAAGAATTGACCACAAAAACGGTCAATGCACCCTGTCAAACTCCTTTTTTTTTTAATGTCAATAGCTAAAAACATTACTGGGGCATGAGATCTGCAGACTATCAATTAAATGTAGGGTACATTAATATTAACGGAGGTTTTCCTGCTGAGTTCCAGTTTGATCGGAGTCAACAAGACTCTGCGTTAGTGAGGTGAAACGGGTCGCCAGGATCCCTGAAAATAATTCTACATCAATATTGAGGAGAGATATCAGTCTAATGAAGAATACAAGGTATGATCTTTGCCTGGCTAGGGGATAATTGCAATAGAGGCTTCACACACAGTGTCCATGAGGGTGGACGATGCAGCGAAGGAGTTGTAAAGACAGGTGAGGACCAGAGCCAAAATCTTACAGAAATATTTATTTTAAAAAATGACCTGTAAAGCCATCAGGGCCAGGGGCCTATTGCAATTTTTATTGTGCAATCGCTGAAATAATCTCAGCTGTGTCTATTGGGCTCTCTAGGGCCTCTGTGAGGTGGAAAGAGCGAAAATGTAGCATCTCTGACATATTTCGATATCTCAGTTTTCCCTGCTTGCTCCGCTGTGTAAAATATATGAAATGTGGAGTTATAGAAATCCTGAAACCCCTGGCGGATAGTGGATCATCAGTGTGAAGATCCCTCCTGCTTTAGACTTAATAGTGAGATACTTTTTTGTTGGATCCTGGCCCTTAACTTAACAGCAAGGAGCTGATTGTCTTTATTTCCCCTGGTGTCATAGGTTTGTTTCACCTACTGGAGAGAGCATTCCCCTCTATCCTTATCTAGCAATTTGAGTCCATTCATTTGTGCACTTAGTCCAACTCTTTAAGACGCCCATCAAATTCGGCCTGCTTCTCTCTCTTGTGCCTGTTATATTTTACCTCCATAGAAATCAAATAACCTCTGATATAAGCCTTGAGCTAGTCCTATAGAGTAGTGATCTCCACCTCCTCCCCATCATTGACTGTGAGAAACGTGCACAGAGCAACAGTAATTAAACATGTTGATAATTTCGCTGCAAGGAGTCACGTAGTCTCCATCTCCTTCCCTGTTCCCCATGGGTGGGCAGCTTCATGCAGAGCTATATAGGGACATGGTCCGATAAAGACCTAGTACCTCTAGGGTATTCCATCACTTTTCCCATAATTTGAGGTGAGCCCAGGAAACAATTGATTCTATCATACGTTTGATGCACAGAGTCAAAAACGTGAAATCACATTACTGTGAGTGCATATCTCTCCATATGTCTCTAGGACCGAGGTAGGCCAGCCATTCCCTAGTCTTCCTGGGTAACTCTCAGCATTGATCTATCTGTCACATTGTCTATGATAGTTGAAGTTACCGCCTATTAATGAATCTCTATCTGAAGTCTGTAGTACTAGGGGATGTTTAAAGAATCTCTCCTGTTTGTCATTAAGTGCATAGATGGAGGCCACTATAAAGGTGTAGTCCTCTACTGATAGTTTAAGTGCCAAAAACTTCCCTTCCAGGCTAACTACGATCTCCTCCACCCTTCCCGTGGATGAGGAAGGGGGAAAAATGGGCCTCCCCTCTTGCTTTGATCAGGAGAATAGTATTGTTGCTGGAACCATCTAGATCACATGCATGGGCCAATCTGCCTTCAGATGATGCGTCTACTGGAGGCACAGAAACGTGCCTCTGAATCCCTCAGAGAAGACGAGACAGCCTTGCTTTTCCCAAGAGCGTTATGCCCCTTTACATTGAGGCTCAAAATTCTAAATGTAGAGCCACAGCATTATCTACTTACAGTAAAGCCATTAACCAATGCAAATGTGCCGTTGTGATGCGGGGACAGGGTGCAAATGTGGTAGCCCACTTAGAGTGGGTTGTATCCAAGTATGCCGCTAAGTGAGGTGAATGGTGTAGGAAAGTGGTCATTTTTGCATGATTACCCCTCACTTTTTGCCTGACACTTGATGTACTTTGACTTGGTGTGCCCTGGGTCCCTGCCAATCAGGTTCCCAGGGCCTGTTTTCTTTCCCAAAGCTGCACCTTTGTACCCCCAATTGGCACCTCTCTGGCCACAGGTAATTCCCTTGTAAAAGGTACCATGGGTACCAAGGGCACTGTGACCAGGGAAGGCTTTTAAGGGCTGCAGCACCTATGTGCCATCCTTGGGGGCCCTGCACCTTAACACCCACACACTACCATTGCAGGCTTCATGTTTTGGTGCAGAGAAAAGTGAAGAGTCGACATGACACACATCCCTTTGTGCCATGCATGCAATCCACTGTCTATGGCTAGGTAAGTCACCCCTCTAGCAGGGTGCACTAGACCATAGGTGAGGGTATAGTTGCAAGAGCACTGTACCCCTACAGTGTCTACGTCCATTCTTAGACATTCTAAGTGCAGTAAAGCCATAAAGAGTATATGGTCTGGGAGTTGATCATTCCGACTTTACTGGAACCTGGCTTAATAGCTTTACTGAAACCTGGGAAGTTTGGTAGGAAACTTCTCAGCACATTAGATCCACACTGATGTCAGTGTGGTTTTTAATGTGAAATGCACTCAGAGGGCATCTTAGAGATGCCCCCTGAAAAACATCCAGCCCTGGTGAGGTTCCTGAATGGCTACCCGCCATTTGTCACAACCAAACAGGTTTCTGCACCGCTGGGTAGAGCGCCTCCGCTCTCTGGTTCCAGAAACAAAGCCCATCCTGGGCAGAGGTGTCCTGCCTCTTCCCCCAGGATGGGCTGGGTCCAGGAAGGGGAAGCTTCAAAGGCCTGCCACCTTTGTGAGCTCCCCCTGCCTTTTGCTGCCCCTATCAACTGGCTCCCACCGGCTCTGCCCTCCCACCTTGGGCTGGAGAATCGGCGGGAAAACCAAATGAGGAAGAGAGGTGTGCCCACCTTTGTCAACCCCACCCCTCAGGTGGGGGAGGCGAGTGAAGCACACATCTCAGTGCCATCCATCTTGAAGATGAGGGGACACAGCCAATTAGAGAGAGGCTCATGCCCCCTCCCACTGGAGGGTGGCATAATAGGGGGTGTACTTACCCCAAGGAAGGGACCCATTGGTCCCAACCTGCACACCCCTGTAACGCCCCTAAATTTAGTATTTAGTAGCGACCCTGAACCTTGCCTCCTCAGATTAGAGGAAAAAAGAAGGACCAAAGAGCCATGCTGACCCAGGAAGAAGAGGACACCAACTGCTTTGGCCCCAGCCCTACCGGCTTGTCTAGACTTTGACCTGCTCACAGCGAAACCCCAGCATGTCCAAAAAAAGCTATTCTTGCTGGCCGTTTACTTACCTGCAAACCTATAACCTTCTTTTCTCCAATAGGAACCAGTGTTGTTATTTTTGTTCCTAAAATGTTGTGTTGAACTGTTTTTATATGAAAACAAAGTAACTTTGCTTTAAACCCAAAATTGTCGTACTTACCTGTATGTTGTAAGATCCGGTGTGTGATATCTCGGCATATCACCTTAAATACTCAGTCATTGAAAAGTAATCAAAAGTAATTTCTATGTATTCTAAACTGTTTTAAAAGCAAATACAAACCTGTAACAAGGCAATTCCATTTACAATTGCATTTCCTTGTAATGTTTTGCATTCGAAAGTATATTTGCCTTGCCTGTGCCAAGTCCTGCTTGGTTCTAGAAATAAAACATAAGTATACCTTTTTATACTTGCATAATTGGTCTGGATTCTATCTCTGAGTGTGTGTAATCAGCCTTTGATTGAGTGAATACAATAAATGCTTTTTGCACTCTCCTGATAAGCCTAACTGCTCGACCACACTACCACAAATAGCGCTGTTAGTGATTATCTAATTTCCTGTCACTACCACATCCCAAGCGTGTTCTCTGTGCTGTACTTGTTCTATTTTTTCTAGCTCTCACAGTATTGGGTCCCATATAACATCATTTAAGACCCTCCTGTAAGCAAGTTGAGCTGTCTCACTAATGCACACTCCCCCAAACCCCACCTCTGTATCGCTCTGCATCATATCTCCCTGGCAGGCGCTGACGTCGACTTCCACGTCATGGCAATGATGGGCTTTGTCACCTTTCAAAACAATTTTTGCATCTCTTCTGCCTCGGTCTTAACAGTTCCGATTGCTCCTACATTCTTGCAAAATAACCCCCCCCCCCCCTCTTCAATGATGAAAGTAATGCTTGCATGAGAGCACAATAAGTGACATTTACAAAAATGAAAACATGTCATCTATATTTTATGCTTTGTGTGGCTATCTGTTTGTTTTTCCACACTTAGATGGAAAGGAGAACTAGACTGATCTCGCACCTCATCAACCCAGTTCTAAATTTCGTTCTCGCCTAGACCTTGCCCTTTTCTCCGATTGCCTACCTGCAATCCGCATATGCACGTGTTTGTTTATTTTGCAAATTACCATGTAACAATTTGTACCTGGGATTCTTTAGTTGCTATGCGACCTTGGCCTCCTCGGTTGTCTATGAGCAGTTTGGTTGCCAAAGCAAACTTTTGCCCACGCCACAGAGCTAATACTGCAAGTTGACTTGATGGAGATGCAGACGCACAAGAACCTCGAAGTGGACAAAAAGCACTTGTTTTAAGAGAGGGTATCACCTTAATGTGAAGAGAACTTGTCTCGCGGTAAATCGCTTAATGTAAAGGAAAAACTCCTGAAAATAGATTATGCGTTTCTTTTGGCAAATCCCTGAATAGGGAAAGAACTGTTATTTTTTTAATTTAAGAAATCGCAGTGCAGTCATTTATTTTCTTTTTCTTTTTTTCAAACGACAACTTTGTAACCAGGGAAAAAGCAGGCACTTGTCACTTGGAATAGTCTGTATGAGAAATTGATGTCTTGAATTTAGGCTGATCAGACATTTCCTAGTAAGGGAAGTGCTCAAGATGCGGTCTTTCTCTTTAGTAGCCCAGAACGCGGTCCAGTCTGAGGCTGTATGTGGCGCCCAGCCATTTGAGAAACTCCCATTGTTGATGATTTGGATAAAAACTGCCAGCTCGGGGCTTGATTAATTTTGTTCTGAAAGTGTAAAATAAAGTTATAAGAAAGATCTTATGATTTTCATGTATTGTACTGTGGACTATGCGGTGTTTGAGAAGTCTCCCAGCAGAGCGCTTGCAACCCCAACTCATCCTTAAATGCACCTAACGCCTTGTGCGCCTGAACAGACTCCAAAGGGAGGTAAATTCTCTAGGTTGACATTTTGAATTATCTTCCAATCAAAAAAGCGCTAAAGGGTGTATTTGAGAATCCACCCCTAGAGGAGAAGTGAAGGGATGGTGGTGTACAGCCTAATAACGAAGGGCACAAATCAGAGGGGGTAGAAAACTCTGAGGTGCATTGTAAAAGGAGAATTAGAGTCTGAAAGTGGTGGTGAAGGACTGACCAAACTCCCCTATGAAGTCCACCGAGGACCATACAACTGCCAGGTTGGGAGCCTGTCTGGTTTGAATATGTGCAGCAGTGTGGCTTGCTCGTGGTGTGCTGTCTGGGAGCTGGAGTCCATGTAAGATGTACTATGAGCTTTCTACTGCTGTTCTGATATGGCCCTGCCGCTGTGCATATATATTTTTATTTTAGGGGTCGCATGGTACATATGGTGTATTCTACGCTCTCTCCTCCTTTGGTATGTTATCTAGACTGCCCGCCATTACTGTTGGATGGCAGCAGATGCATACTCAGTAAACAGTATCAAATGCTCAATAGAATAACGAGGCAAATCTCGTCTTCTACTTGAAATTTAAAAAAAAGAAAAAGGACCTCAAACTCGGTGTTCTCTTACTTAGCCCTCAAACTCTGGTGCCAGATGCCTGACACTTTTGATTCAACCCAAATCTCTTAACTTCAGACAAAAAACATACCAGCCTTTTGAACTTCATCTGCAAGACAAAATGATTCCTTCCAGGAGCTCCGCCCGTTGTGCAAAGTATCTCTGAATCCACACACAGCTGGAGTTATTTCCCTCTTGTTTACTTGAGCTCTACACCTGATGTCCACAGTGTTCTTTATCAAACCCCTTATACAATTGTTGTGTTTATTCTGCTTTACACACATGCAAAACCATTCTGATTTACCTGTGTTATGTTCTTTGTGCCTGTTGTGTTGTATGAAAAGCCGTTTGCTTCCTCTGTAGCTAGATCTGGGGTGCATAAATAGCTAAATAAATTAATTACTAAAGATGGACAGGCATTAGTCTTTCAACCACAGTTTGTCAGACAGAAGGTCAACCATTGGAGCGCTGCCTTGCAGGCATTGTATTTCTTATGTCTCTTCGTCGTTGACAGTCATCTTCTAGGTCTTTGACTGGCATTTGTGGGTAACTTTGCCATGTTTTAGATCATGATTTTTACTTTATCTTGAATTGGAAAATACAAAGTGGGCATCTCCAATGAATTTCCTACCCAAATTTGAATGTTTCACTCTAACCAGAAACAGCCACCCGAAGCAGTGCCCAAAAGCAGATGTTAACAAGCTATCGTAAGCACCTGCCATTCACACCTTTTACTATCTTGTAAAAGTAGAAAGTGAGTAAAGCTACTTTCTTACAAGCATGCACACCACCAGCTATGGTGACCTTTGAGCCAGTCTTTTACTGCGGTACCTAGCCACACTTGTTAAGAGTGAAATGCATGTTTGGATTGCTTTCCACGGACACTGTAACACTTGTTTTGTAGAGTTGTCTCCTATTTCGAATACTGCTGCATTTCTTGTTTCGGAGAGTCTTTGGGCTTCTTCATATACTACGTGGCGTGACCGATGACATTCATCTCATGTAATAACCTTCACTTAAGTAACCAGTCATCTTCCACGCTGAGATAAATCGACCTCAAAATTCATAATAATTTGATTTGGTGCTAGAGTACAATTAGGGGACAAGTGACAGAAGGTAGAGTAAAGGGAAAAATCCCAGTGACGCTGATCTGTTGTCATAGAGGCAGTAGATTCAGTGCTTAATTTGAGCCGGTGGTTTCCAGTGCTCGGCACTTAATTGTCAACACCGGCGCTTGTGGCAGTCTGCCACAAGATGGCGCTGTTTCAGATGACCACAACAGTCAATTATTAATTCAAAATACATTAAAAATGACTTTTACCTGCTGCCCAAGCCATTCTTATAACTTTGGGGGCCTGGAATAGTCTGAATTGTCACACTTGTAAGAGTGTGAAGGTTAGAAATGTTGTTTTTACTATCACTGGCAGTATGGCAGGGGCAATGTGTGGTGCAAGCTACAGTGGTCTCCTGACGAGAGCCCTGGCCCTTATTTATTTACAAATTAAGCACTGAGTAGATTTCCTGCAGAGTGCAAAGTTGATTCTGTGGGGTCTCTGCTTTGCAACAAGCAATTCTTTTGTTGCGGTGTAGTTAAAATAGCAAGACGTGCAGCATGCAGATCTTCTCCTTGTAAGCCAAGACACCTTTGAAGAAGCCTCCATTAAGGGGTGTCAACACAAGCTTGGAGGACTCTTGTTTATTTTAGCCACACTGAACCTAGGGCACAACCTCAAAAGAGGGAAAAACCTACACTTCTCTGTTCTTCTTTCGCCTCCGCTCACCCGGGAGCAACCACGTCACTGTGGACTAAGTGTATCTTCTCTTCAATTAGGGTTCCATCCGTTAATACGTTAACTTTGCCTCCTTTCTTGTTGAGAACCTCTGCAGGTGGAAGACCCTTCCCGGTGACCATGCATAGGGCATGTAGTGTCCATCTCCAAATCTGCACCCACCATTACATGGTTGACCAGCTGGGATCCTGCAGTTAGAATATACTTTGTTTATTACTGTTTAACAAATATAAATGCGTGAGTGTTTAAATCACATTTGCACATGTATGAAGAGGTCATCAAGTCTCCCTCTCCTCTTTGCTGTATTTTTACTTAGGCAGAATGTGCATTGACAATGATCTGCCTGGGTTATTGTTAAAGGTGTATATATGGCTCTCCTCAAAATTATCAGTCTAAAAACTGAGAGAACCATGCAGTTCGACTACTATTTGTGTAGAAGAAAGGATCGCAATTCAGAATCCTTTTCCTCAACCACCAAGCTTTACGCAGTCATTTGCCTTGCTATGTGGATCTTTCTAGCAATCACCTAGAAGGCTGAGACCAGCTAATCGTAACCTACTCATATGGCAGAGAAGATGCAAGAAATTTAGCGGAAGATATTTCCATGCACAGCATGCTTAATTGATGGGTACTGTGCTGCCTTACCTGATAAGTGAAATGACAATCAATTTCAGGAGGTCCCTGACAACTAACTACACATCAAGGCCTTTGGTTGACCTTCTGCCAGTATACCAGAGTTGAAATTAGATTTTACTTTCTTGCTGGTCAGATGCCTAAGATCAGCTGCTGCATTATAATCCAAGACCAATTTAATGACTTAGTGGTTCACCCTCCCAAGGCTTCGTCATTTGTCAGTCCATTCACAAGGAGGCAAGCTCTTAACAATACACTCCACCCCAAAGTCAACTGAATGACTGTATCCCCTGGAGTGTTATTGTTTTCCACCTATTTGTCCCCCTTCTTTTGTACCCTTACCCAAACACTCTGCAGACACACTAGATGCTGTGACTAAATACATACCTTTTTAGTTCAGAGTGAAGAAAAAGTTTAATCTTCTTCCCTGTCTAAAGCAAAACATCAACTTGTTGTAGATAATACTCTGCATACTCTTTTTTTTCTTCTTTTTTTTAATTGCATTTCAAGATGCATCCAGCAGCGTGCCAAGGGGCCCACCCTGCATAACAGGAGATTTACAAGAAGAATGCAGACATTTTCCGTTTTTTGTTAAACAATTCCCAACCCATCCCGGAAAGCCCAACATGACACACATATGCAATATAGTGCAGCTCCCAGTAGTTCCATATGTCTCACAGCTAAGTCCTTCAGCACATAAAGACAATTATTCCTATGCAATTATAGTGAGTCCGGGTGTTCCAACAGATACGGAGTCAATGGCGCCCAAAAATCTCTAGGCCTGGAAGTTGCAGATACTCTGCATTCTCCATGCTTAATATATAGCCCAAGTGCCAAACCTGCCATCCCTTTCAGTCTTCGAGAACTCTGTGTTCGGCTGCGAAGTGAACTCCTTGTGACTGGCACCGATGCAGCTTTCTCGGCTGCTGAGTTATGCAAGTGTCAAGTATTACCTTGAGGCACACCTTGTCGAAGCAGTTTATGATTTGTATCGTGAAAGGTATGCGAGTAGACAGGATTGTTTGGTTCTTCTCTGGAAGAATGACAAGGCAAACACCCTTGTACTGCACTTACCTGCCTTAACTCGGGCCTATGCCCATCCCATAGAGGTAGGACATACTTTAACCATTTAGAGAACCCGGTTTCTTTTGTATTTGTCCTCTGCAGTGGGAGAAGGCTGTCTTGAGAAATCGATATTATACATTTTAGGTATCATCCATGCTAGTTTCTATGAAAATAATACCAGCGGAGGAGCTACATGGCAAGTATTGTATGTCGTACATGCTGCCTACATTAGAATGGACAATTGTAGGTGGTTTGTATGGTAAAGTGAGTAATATTTGTCCTGTGAGGAAACAGAATGGTTTGAATCAGCAGTGTGTCTTGTAGTTGGATTCTCAAAAGGAAATCTGGGGTCCGTATTATGCATAGTGCCCCGGCAGCGCAACAAGAGTATGTGCCTGCTTTGTGTACCCCCCCAAGGCACTATGGTATTTAGAGAAGGGGCGAATACATTTGAGCACCCATTTCTATGCTACTGATAGCGCTGCAGCACACGTAGTGCAGCGCTATCTCGAGAGGGTGTTCCCTCTTGCGTGTGGAAGCACTTTGCCTCGGTGCACACGCCAGAGGCAAACCGGCCCTTTGGAGGCACACACTAAAAGTGAGCCACAAAAAGATAACGTATTTTTGGTGCCCCACCTGAGGCAGCCCTTTAGAGGGGCAGTGGGGGTCCCATCTGCTCCCCTATATATGCCCCTGCTCTTACTGCACCCGCGGACAGGTCGATCTCTGTCCTGTCTTTAAAGTTCAGGTGGCTGCCCCTGCCCTGAGAAGCACAGAGCTGCTTGTGAGCAGCCGCTCCATCTTTCAGTGAGTGCACGGCTCTCACGACAGCCGTGGGTTTACAGCTGCCATCTGGGCAGCACAGACCTGAGAATAGGGCGCAATGTCCCAGTCTGGGCTAGGTGCACCTTTTGAAATGTGTGCCTGGCGCAAAGCAAGACCGTGCGCCTGTACAATAATAGGGGCCCTGGTGCAAAAAGGCACAGTATTTGATGTAAAAAGTAACTACATGGAAATTCACGATCGGGGTAACAGTACACACTCCCTTTTGCAGTTTTTCTGCTGAACAGGGTTTCTTGCTGTGACACGTTGCACAACGAAACTCCAAACATGAACTAGAAATAACCAGTGTATTTGCAGAACTCCTATAGTGCCTTACGATGGAGTGAATATTTAGGAGTCTATTGGAAATATTTTTCATTGTTGATACACAGAGAGCACGTGTTGTAAATGATGATTCAGTTTTTAGAACAAATTACTCACTATTTTAACCAGATCCTCATAATCAGTTTTGCTTCTCTGTAGGTACGTTCATCACCTAAATTAAGGTTGCATACTGTTTTGAGAATAGTACTAAACAATTACACGAGCCCAATCTAATGTCATAATATAAAAATAGTACATGTGGAATTTGACTATCCATCGTTTGAATTCCATATTTGATGATGGGTTGGAATGCTCTGGGGAAGTTAAGGAAGATTGAGCTGAGATATTGATGCTGTAGTGATGCTCTCTGCAGGTTTCTTCGGGAAGTTAGTAACTCAGTTTTGCGTAGCTTCTTTGGGCCACCTTTGTGAATATCGTGAAGAAGGCTGCAGGCCATAGATAAGTTAATTATGCTTTCGACAAGTGGTTTGCGTTATTAGGTACTTCACAAAACACATACAAACTTATGGTTAAACTCGGACATATAAAGTCCTAAAGGAACCGAGTAGTTTGCTGCCTTTTTAGGGGAGTAAAACTGTAGGTTCAGCCGGGCTGACTCCATGCCAGATTTCCAGGATGACTACTGACTATGGAAATTATTTCAAATTAAGTTTATTGAATGTTAAATATATCTTATTCTTAGATCATAATTGTGCAACATGTGGATATTTATTGTATTTGCTAATTGGATTGTTGCCTAAAATAGCATGATAAAAAATTACAATGAAAAAATAAGATGTTAAATATATCTTCTGAGGCTATCCTAAAAATCTGGCATAGATTTTGCTAGCCTGGATTTCCTATTTCCTATGATGTTCTAGATGCTGTGTAGGAGACTGGACAAATGTGGTGCAGGTTATGCTTAATAAGTTATGCATAACCACACAAATTAGATATTCTAAAGGACAGCCTGTAGAATTCCACATATCAAATTGGGAGTGTTTCACTTGTTTTATATGTCCTGTAATAACATTCAGCTGAATTTATGGCCTGTATGTTATCAATTAACAGATGGCGCGTAGGAGACTAGATTATTACACCCCTCTAATATGTCTTTTGTAGTGTATTGGAGAAATTTCCATCATGTTGGTCTCATTTTGGATATATCACGTTTAGGAAAGAGTAGCATCACAGTTTTGCCTGTGCACTATTCTCATTGGTAGGCTGCTGCCTAACTGTGCTCCTTGATGTAAAAACAATATTGTACAGGAATGTATATCTATTGCAAGGAGTTTTTATGTTGTATTAAGGCATCTGCTTTTGAAATACATTTTGCTTCTCTTTACGATATCTTTTTAGTGTAGAATTACTTAAGACTCGTAGCTCCTTTGTTCAACATCATTTCCACCTAGTGGTGGACGATCCACTGAAAGCTTGAGCCGGATGCCTGGCTCTGGCTCAGGCTCAGGTGGAGGTCCTCTTGGAACCTCGAGCCCAAAACGATATGAGCTTTCACAGAGGGAACACAGGTTAGTGGCTATAGCTGCTGGTAATGTAGCATGGGTTAGCAGGTTTAAATCCTGGCCTTGGCTCAGCATCCTGTGAATCCCAGAAAATCTCCCTGCACCGGGGGAAAAAAAAGTGTAAGGTGATCTGTGTATTTTGTAAAGTGCTCTTATTGTCCTGGAGCAAGGATCGCGCTACGCAACACGACCAAAAATAAAATGTGTATTCTGCCTGCCACCCCACCTCTATTCTCATCCTCCAACAACTAAAGACAAAGTATGACCCTTCGATGTCAGAAAGAGATATCCATCTAGTGGCTGAATTTCACAGTGTGAAACTGTAAAATCTGGGAGGAGTCTCGACATCGCTTCGTGACCAAATTGTTTGATTCTAGGCAAATACTTAATTTCAGTGACCTCTTTTTTTTAAATTCATTATCACGTATGAGAGCACCTTCAAATAAAATTTGAGTTCATAATGTGCACTGTACAAAACCTCTTGTGTTTCAGCCTTTTCGGTTGCTCCATCTATTATACGAATCTAGTCCACATATATAGAGTACACGACAGCTGACTTCCCTCTTAGTTTTTTTATAGCATTGTCATTAGAATGGAGGGGAATATTTCTCAGTCCATGATGGAAAAACTCTCACTTTAACTTAGTGCTATAATCTAATGTACAAAGATTAAATGCTTCTGCATATTAAAGAAATACATTTTCTTGAATTTTGAAGCCACCTTATCATATTCTAACATGTTTGTTGCATGATTTACATGGCAAATATTTTTAAGGCTTGGCTCGTTCATGCGCTTCTAGAGCCAGAGCCGACCCTTGGCTCGGCCCTGCTCTCCCTGTTAATTTGTTGGTTTGCTGACCTCTACTTGCACCACAGTTTAGATTTCATGATTATAATGCCTTGCATATGATGCTGCCTCAGTGTAATATGCTGGGTTCTTCTGAACTTGTCTAAGTGACTTAAATTCTCTGGAAATTCATTCTAGGTGGTCTCTTCACAAGTGATGCCGGGTATGCCATTTCTGTATATGAAGCTTGAGGGGGTTGGTGAGGGTGGAATTGGGGGGTGGGGTGGGGTTCTGTTACATTGAGTTATGGAGATCAGCGTGTGCCTGGGGGACTGCCTTCAATGGCGAGAATGCCATTCAACACTGGGCGGGGAACGGAACAGTGTTTGTAGTACTTGCTTGTTTGGCACTTTTATCCTCCATAGTCATCCTTTCTTGACGCTATGCCTTTATTGACTACTGTATTGAATGTCGCCTTGTCATTAAAACTTTTAAAATAAACACATTAAAAAAAAAAAGTGGTGCAGGGTCCAATGTCGTCTTCGTAGCACAAATGTTCACTTATATTTCTGTAAACTGGTGCAGCAGTCTTCCAAGGTTGAGGATCATCTCGTCCACAACATTTCAGGCTGTCAGTCTGGATGCTTCCCAGGAAGCAAACAACTCTGCCTCCACAGATGATGATACACATGGGCCTGTGGAAGAGGGAAGAGACTCCCAGTTGTTGAATTAAGTCCTGGTTATGAGCGTGTCCAGCTGGTGGTAGAAACAAATGTTCAATTTTGCTTCCATCAGGTAACTTAGATTCATTTTAGCATGGTAGATGGTGTCTTTCTCTCTGCTTGTTTCTAAGAACTAGTACTTCAAGCATGAGTCCTGAGAGGAAGATATAGATTACGATTGATGAATATCCTTTGGAAAATTCCCACATTTGTCACTTTTCCTACCTTATTATGATGTAATTTGTGGTCTGGATAAGTGCCCAGTGGCAGGTAAAATTTAGTTGAACCACTTGCAGACACTTAATTTCTCCACAGACAAAGAACTCTCATGAACATCCAGTGCCAACCATTTGAGTCCAATCTACTTCAGAATCATTCATGTATCTTCTTGTATCATTTCTCCGGGCCATCTCATCGCCAGTAAGAAAGTCTGAATTGCATCCTGAATTAAATGGCCTTACAGTGACGGGGCTGTTCTCTACCACATAATGGTTAGGCGGCCCAAGCCAGTGGCTGTTGTGTGTAATTCTTTTAAATTCTGTGAGGTAAATGGTCAATTAAGGCCATTTGTGTCAATTAAGGGAGTCTGCTTGTCCAGACTGGGTGAGAGAATTGCTTCCCTATATCCGGTTTCTTTTAACTTGAAACTGAAACATACCTATGATGATGATCTACCAAAATGTCGTTTTACTAATGCTCAAACCATATATCAAGCCTCTTTAAGACACATAATGTGCCTTCACTGCAACACATTTGTGTTCGATACCAGTGTTGATGGAAGATTGAACCTCTTGAACTGCAGGTCACAGCAGTTGTCATCAGCAATATGGGTAAAAATTGTCCCTTTCCACTCCTTGATTTACGACTATGCAACAGGTCTGGAGTGGTCCAGGAGTGATTGAGTTGACTTTGAATGTGGTTCTCAATATTTTACACCCCTCATTATCAGCATTCCACACATCCATTTGTGCTTCTCTTTGATACACCCTAATTGCAAAGTAAATCATGGGGCTAACTGTGCCTAAGCACGTCACTGATGAGGCTAAACAGAGCCTTATTCTTACGTTGGTTATGTTCCTGTTTAGCTGGGATTTGGCCTAGCAATTCTGGCTGGCCTGTTCTTAGCTGAGCAGAGCCATTGCTGATTTGCATATGGTCGATTCCTCTCCCTAGTGGCACGATGAACAGACTAAAAGGATTGCCTGGATTGTGTTCCTGAGTAAATACCAAGGACTGAGATGAATTCAAGCATTCAACCGGTCACTTTTTGTCGCAGTGACACATAGTGGCATGCTATTCCCACAGAGGAGGACTTTGAGACAATGCCACATTTTTTTCCACAGAGCACAGTGTTTTGCCGCCATGCACGCAAGCCTTCGTCCACAGCTGATATTCAAAAATCCAGAAGTTCAGAAAAAAAACCTAGGGAGAGCAACATAGGCAGGTGCCAGCCATTATACCCATCAGTGCCTCAGTAAATTTCTGTGCGTGCTATATTGCTATCGGTGCACCGTGTTATCAATCCCCATGATGTGATTATAAATGCACACCATACATATCTGTTTTCCTGTATGTAATATCAACACCACTGGATACTGCAATGCCGTATAATATAATTAACGCCACGGGACTCTGCTTGGCTTCTCCATTTTGCCATCATTTCCGTGGGTATGACTTCCAGGCTACAGATTGCAATGCGTTAGTCAGAGGAGCACAGTCCGTGAAGTAGCGTACACGAGGCTCCCTCTGCTGGACTCACTGCAGCCAAACCTAAACAGGACTCTTCTGCAGAAAGGTTGCAGCGGCGGCGCTAACTTGTGGCCACTAAGATTTTAAGCAAAATACCAAACCTAAACTGGTACAAAGCATATTGCACAGGACAAGTGGGGCAGAAATGTTATACTTCCGTGTTTGTAGGGTTCAAGGTACACTTTTACGTGAAACAAGCAGCCAACCTTCATAAATATTCGTCTTCCAGTTTCTTCTCCTGTGGTTTTGTGCTACCATGTGTTTACAATGTTAAACTTTCACAAATGTAAAGAACATACAGACACGTGTATTTTTAGGGCATCTAGTGGGCCGCATCAATACTGTCAATATTTCCTTAGGTGGCGTTTTGTTGCGTATGATTTAATACGGTGTTTACTTGATGGCAGGCGATCTGTTTGCTTGATCTGCGCTTGTTTAGTGGAATTTGGGACATGCGGTGCTGAAAGCTCGCCGAATACCGTGCCTTCGTCAGCAAACCGTGCTGGACAAAAGCGCGCGCCTATTGGCTTGACTCGGAGCAGGCTGCCAGAGCACGCATTCCTCCCTCCCGGCGCGGGCTTTTGTTTTTAATAACACTGACTCAAGTGCCCAACGGCTGCAGGGTCGGGTTGCGTAATTGTGTGTCCTTAACAAGCCAAGGAACAGCCTGGTTACCGAGTTCAACTGCTGCGGAATTTGTTTGCTGCGATTAAGATAGTGAACTTAACCCCGAGCCACAGCAAATCATTTACCGCTTAATTCCTGGAGTTGCTGTCTAGGGCCCAGCACTTGACGGCCTCCATGCGCGCGCCCAGGGCGCGAGGTCCTGGCAAACACGAAGAGCTAAAGAAAAGTGTAGAATAAGCGAAATATTTCAAGTGGTGGAAAAGGGACACGCTCGAAGCCATCCGCCCCATTCCTCTTTGTGCGCTGGCTGCTATTTTTGCGATCTCTTAGGTACCCCAGACTTCAGTTTCATTCCAAAGTTTTTTTATTATGGGGTATACTTTTGATTCTAAGTTTTCTGGTAGCTGGCCAGCCTTTCTCCCTGGCTTTGTGTTGGCAGTGTTTCGGGAAAAACAGCAAACCCCAGAGAGGTAACAATGTTGCTTCTCTTGATGGTTTGGATAAATGGGTCGTTGCCTTTATGGTGCCCATTTTCAAGAACAAAAGGGCTCAAACTGTGCAGTGCCCGATTTGTAGACGTGACGTTTGTGTACATATAATTAGAACTAGCTTTCACTTATATGAAGAGTTCTGCTGGTGTCTCAATCCAACCGAATGTGAGGACAGGATATTGGTCACTACTGAGGTTGGCATGCAAATTACATCCGTTTGAGTGAGTATATTGGAAGGAATGTGAACTATACTTTGATAAACGCTTTCAATGTCTTGCGAAAGAGGTGATGTTTTAAATGAAACTTAAAAAAACAATCCAAGATTGCAACATGCAGACATACGCCAGTTTTTCTAAGGCGTGACTGTGCTTGCCACGTCATGCACAAGAATCTGTGACCAATAGCAGCAACGGGCATGCGCACATCTTACCCGTAGTAAATCCCCAAGTCATGCCTCATTGTTCCCCTCCCTAGCATTTTTTTTCGGTGTCAGTTTTGCAACCCTGTCTGTTCATGGGTAGTCTCCTGCTGTTGACATTTAATGCATCTAATACACTTTCTGGTCCAAACGTCAAGCCCATCATTCCCGTGTCAAATGTTCTCCTTGTAGCGCTGAGTACTCTTGCTGATTTTCATCTGTGAGCCTTCACGGGCATTACATAACCACCGAGTAAATATGTTGTGAAAGAAAAACATGCTTCGACAAGTGAGAAGAGGTGTGGTCCTTCTTAAAGGACTCCACAGATGAAAATATATGTAACTATTTTACATTTTTTTCTGCGAGCGTGTTGGTCTACATGTGAGTGATAAAATTATATAGGACCGTTTTTGGAGTACATAAGTTTTCAGCATATGGCATGTCAGTTTTTCCAAATTTTGTCATCCATATAATCACTCAAGGCATAATGTTATATATATTTTCTCTTAAAATCCAAAGGTTACAGGGACGTAATAGTTGGGTATTGGAATTTAAAAAAAAAATAAACATTCACAGAAAAACTGTTGCAGGGAAGTTATAGTTGGGCTCAGATTTAATTTGTACAAAACCATTGAAATTCAGCAGTTATTGTTACCTGAGCTAACTTTAACGGACACCACCGCAATGCACTGCTTATGATCTCACATATTACATCACTGATGACACAGTCAGTGACATTACTGATGACATCTCAAATTACATCACTTATGACATCAAGTGAGTACGAGTGTTTTTAAGAGTTATGAATGTTAAACCTATATACTAACCTACTACAAAAGTTAGATTAATATACCAATGATACTACTAATGAGTGATACTATCTCTGACGTGTGATCTGTGTGGGTGTGCGATTATCTTTATCGGCATGTGAGTGCATGCATGAGTGACTGGTAGGGCAAGTAAGTGGATTTCTGACTAGGTCTGTAGGAGTGTGAGTGGTTGTGTCATTGATTTTATGGGTGTGTGAGTGGCTGTATGGGTGTATAAGAAGGTATGTGAGTAGCTGTGTGGGTGAGTGAGTAGGTGTGTGAGTGACCATGTTGGTGAGTGAGTGGGTGTGTGAGTGGCTGTATGGGGAAATGAATGGCTGTGTGAGTGGCTGTATGGGTGAGTGAGTGGCTGTATGGCTGTATGGCTGTATGGCTGTATGAGTGAGTGACAGGGTGCGTAAATAGCTGTACAGGTGAGTGAGTAACTGGTTGAGTGAGTGCTTGGTTAAGTGAGTTGGTGTGTGAGTGGTTGTATTGTTGAGTGAGCGTCTGTGTGAATGAACAGATATGGGAGTGCTTGCATGGCTGTGTGAATGGGTATGCAAGTGGTTGTGTGGGTGTGTGAGTGCTTGTATGGGTGAATGAGTGGTTGTGTTGAGAGGCTGTATGGGAGAGTGAGTGGTTGTGTGAGTAAGTGAGTGGGTGTCTGAGATGGCTCTATGGATGAGTGAGTGGTTGTGCGAGTAGATGTATGGGTCTGTGAATGGTTGTGTGGGTGTGTGAGTGGGTGTATAAGAGGTATGGGGGTGTGAGTGGTTATGTGGATGATGTCACCAGTGAAGTTATTTGAGATATCATCAGTGATGTCACTGACCATGTCATTAGTGATGTAATATGTGAGGTCGTAAGCAGTGTATTGCGGGGAGTAAGTTGTAGTTAGCTCAGCTAATTATAACTGCTGAATTTCAATAGTTTTGTACGAGTTAAGTCTGAGCCTAACTAGAACGTCCCTGTAACCTTTGTTTTTTTCAGTGAATTTCTATGTTTTTTTTAGTTCTATTTCCTAATTATAACCTCTTTGTAACCTTTGGTTTTTAAAATGAATTCTATGATTTTTTAACTACTAGGTGTGTTTTTGTGAGTGGTGGAAGAAGGGAACGGGGCCTCCGACAAGCTCCCAGCAATCCTGCTGTGTGCGACTTAATGCTGGTAACAGGAGGGCTTCTTGTCCCCCAAGGACCCTCAGCATCCAAAGGAACTTCATCCCCCAATAAGTAGTGCACCAGGAGGCATGTTTGCAGAGTGGTGGAAAAAGGGGCGGGGCCCCCGACGACCTCTGCAATCCCGCTGTGTAGGACTTACTGGAGGTAATAGGAGGGGTGCTTGGCCCTCCAAGGACCCTCAGCATCCAAGGGGACTTCATCCTCCAACCAGTAGTGAGCCAGGAGGCGCGTTTACAGAGTGGTGGAGAAAAGGGTTGGAGCAACGGATGACCTCTCAGCAATCTCACTGTGTGAGACTTACTGGTGGTAACAGGAGGGGTTGTTGGCCCCCAAGGACCCGCAGCAGCCAAGGGGACATAATCGTCCAACAAGTTGTACGCCAGGAGCTCTTTCCAGAGTTTGAGAAAGGGGGCGGGGCCTCCAACTTATCCCTGGGCGGGCCTTTTTAAAATATATATATTTTTTTTTTATTAGGGGATGGGGGCCACATACCCCCCCTCCCCAGGCCAATTTCAGTCCTGCTGACTCCATCCCCCAGGGCCCTGCCCATTTGTAACAGGGGAGGGGGGGGCTAGGCAGCCCCCTCCCCAGGCTGATTTCTGCCCCGGGGATCCTATCCCCCCGGGCCTGGCCTTTTTAAAAATTATATTTGTTATGGGGACGGGGGGCTGAGTAGCCCCCCTCCCAGGACTGATTTCGGCCCCGGGGACCCTATTCTCCGGGGCCCAGCCACTTACAAATGGGGGAGTGGGGCTGCGCGGTCCCCATCCCCCGAGGCCTGGCCATTTGTCTTTTGTGCCCCCAGGGCACACAGGTTAAATTAGGTCCAAGAGGGGGGAGCCTCAAGGCCCCGGCAATCCCTGCCTCCTGCTGGAGTCGGCATTGCTCTCAGACACAGGGAGCTGCTAAGCATGCAGCTCCTTGTGTGTGAAAGCAATTCCTCTGTTTCCATGCTCGCTTGATTGCTCCTTCCCACTTTTAATGTTACTTTGGCACCGGGGAGGTGGTGGTCCTCGAGGTCCGGGGGGGTGTGGTCCGTGCGGCTCCCCCGCATTACATTTAATGTAGCCCCAGGGAGGTGGTGGTCGCCGGGGGGAGGGGAGGTGGGTTCTGTACGGCCAACCCAATATATTTTTGCTATCTGTCCCTGGGTAGGTGGTGGTCCCGGGGGCCCAAGAGGGGGTTTGAGCTGCCCCCTTTTATTTTCACGTAAGCCCCGGGGAGGTGGTGGTCCCCGGGGCATTTATAAGCCCCAGGAGGGGGAGCCCGTGTGTCCCCTTCCTTTACCCCCATACCCCTGGAACCTGGCCCACCCGGGGGCTCACTTTGACATTGCTAATTAAGAAACTTGCTATTTTATTTAATTTATCTGTTTTCATTTGGTTATGGATGAGTAAGCAAATCACACAGATGCATCACTGCAAGTGGCGATTAATCTCTTCACTTTTTAAACACAATTAAAAAAATCTTAATTTTGCAGACAATCATCTATGTAGTGCAGTACTTTATGATATTTTGTGTAACAAAGATAACATTTTTAACTATATTACCACATTTTCAGCAGTAATGAACGGATTTAGTGCTGTAGAATATAGAATTTAATAAAATTTTCATACCAGTGTCACAGTAGTGCCTAGTACTTCCGCTAAGAGAATCAGAAATTGATAAATGGGAGTGGAAGGATGATATTTTTTGTTGCTGTTGCTCTAGCCTGAAAACCTCAGTACTTCAGATCTTTATACCTTTCACTGGATAAATAGAAGCTATTTTGTGCTTATATTATATTGTATTTGCATCCATAAAGTGCCTCATTTCGATAGTGAGTCAAAAAAGTTATTTTGTGTACATATAGAATGCACCTTCGTGGGTCTATTGTGGATGGAAGTCTTTGTTCCAGTTATGTGGCAATTATGATTTGCGTTTTGATATCGTGTGAGTACCAGATTTGTTCTCTCACAGAGTTTAATTCTGTGCCTTAGAGTGTATTGAAACTACAAGGGATGAGCGATAGGATGCCCAACCATTAGATGCTATTGTGTCCATGAAGAGGAACTGTGTGGTACCAGTGTATCCTATGTGGGAAGTGTTTTGATGTCATGCCTCTGTGACAGAGACTTTGCATACTATTTGGCAGGCAACATGTAGCTGCTCCATAAGCATACATGTTGGTGAGAAGTATAGAATAGACACAATGGCGCATGAGGTAGTTACCCTCATTGCAATGTCTGTATCATACAGTTTGAACCCCGTTGATCATGGAACAGAGGAAAGTGCTGAGAAGTGGATGGTCCCACACATGGTAGGTGCAATCTTCTAACATCTACAGTTTAAGCCGTCGAGTCCGCCTAGAATTGGCAGAGCGGCAACCCATAGAAATGGTTATAAAGCCAGCAAGGTTATATGTACGGAGAGAATTCACCTAGGGGTGGAAGAGGAGAGGAAACCTTAGTGATGTGCATTATACAGCCAGCGATGGTGTATCCTCTGAGAAATACACCATGGAGCAGCAGGAAGCCTCCCATAATAATGGCCCCCTGACGGAAGAATGGAGGAGCGAGGGGTTTTAAGAAAAGGAGGGAGAAATGGAGCAAAAGGAGAGAAACAAGGTGGGCAGGATGAGAGATGGAGGGAAGGAAGTAGCGCATGGGGGGTCTGAAAATGAGGGGAAAAATGAGCAAAGTGCCATACATTCTCTTAGAGACCATCTGTGAAAATGGCAACACTAAAGCTAATATATTGGTCCACCAGTCGAGCACGTTTTTTTCCAATAATTGAGTAAAGGCATGAAGAATTATGACTGTACTACATAAAAAGTTTTATGTCAGTGGTATTTAAATTGGTCAGTGGTAGAAGTGGTGTATGATATTTAAATTGATCAACAGTAAATTGCACAGTGATGTTAGCATCACACTGCACAAATTATATATTTTTTAATTTTTGCCAGCGATATTGCAATAAATATTGCTTTGTACAACACACAAAAAAAAATCCCCGTTAACTTTTACCGCTAATAAAGTCTAATGCCGACGACACATTTAGTTATGTCCTTTGCTTATTTGGATTTTGGCCTGGGTCGATCAAGTTCTGTTGCAGTAGTGACACCTAGAGGTTTCGATGAATACTAGCATAATAAACATATATTATAAACGTACTTGCTGGATGCAGGGCCGTCCAGTGGTATCTGGAACTCTGTTTGAAGTAAGTTTGTTGCCCCCTTCCCTGGCAATGGAGCTATTGATGATGTTTCTGTGAACAGTAGGTGGGTCCGTGCCGGTGGTACCACAAGGGGGCACTCAATATTGCCTTACTTTTACCCCCTTCTGTAACTGTTTAAGGCAGTTTAAAGGGCTCATTTTGGAATTATGGTGTGGCTACGACGTCTGAACATCTGTTCTCCCTAAGCTTCCAGCAGCCAGCCACTTTTTTTTCTTCTATCTTTACTTTCACCATTCTCCATCACACTCCTCAGTGGTGCACTGTCTCAGCACAGAATGTCGTATTATTTCCATCCTCGTTTATAAAGTGCTTGATGCGCGTGATAGCGACACGCTTGTATGATAATTGTGCGGCCTGGGTGCACGCGGAAAAGGCCGAGAGAATGCACAGCGCGTTTGGGGTGCTTGTAATGAAAGTCATCGCTTGCGACTCTTGAAACTCCTGTGATGCTGCCCAGGTGCACGCGGGCGTGCCCCGTCCATCACCCTGTCTGGAGCGGGATTACGCTGCCATGTGTGGTATTTCGCATTAGGCATGGATGCCGGCCGGGACTTTTAACCGGCAGGGGGGAGCGGCGCTAATCCAGTGTGCTCTGCGCCTTCCATGGGGGTGGAATCCATGCTCTAAAGCCGCCCATGGCTGTGGGTGCTACAGCGCTTCCTGTGTGTGCCAGCCGTGAGTGCCCCACTCTGCTCAGTTTAACTGAAGATGGCGGGCTCCGGGCAGCAGGTGGGGCTCCTTTGCTTTTCTGCTCTGTTCCGGTGTGTCGAGGTTAGTAAATCATTGCGATTTTTCGTTTGAAGAGCAGGCGACCTTTGTATTTCAAACAGGCACGCAGCCGCCATGGCTCCCAGGAAGGTCCGGTCGTCAGTTCTTGCAGATTCATTTGATATCAGCTCTGTTCTTGTGTTTGTGTTTTGTTCGCTGCTGTAAAGTAAATTAAAGTGTTTATTTTTTGTTTCTTTGTAGGCAGGAAGAGACACACAGAAGGTTAAAGAATGTAAGTACGATTCCTGGCTTTATGCGCGTTTTTTCCCGTTTAGGTGATACATGTGAAATAAAATGGGAATTTCTTAGGGAAGAGATAAAAACCAGTTGTTGATTTTGGGGCCCTTAATACCAGACTGTTCACAGCATAAGATCTGACATTTTTATAACACATGTGGTAGAAAGGTGGTAATAAAATAATTGCCACGGCCAAGAGGGATGATTTAATGTGAGTTAAAGAGCCCTTGGGCTAGTGAGGGGACTAGAGTGCCTTCAAACTTTCCAGACGGTCACAGAAATGGTTGGGACCAAAAGTGAAACATAGACTTGTGGCATTTACCTCTGAGCTTCTGATGTTCTCTCGTTTCCTTTTTCAGTAGTGTACAACCTCCCCTTGCAAGCAGAGAGTTCCCAGTTATGTGGGTAAATGTTATTTGTACATGAAGGATCCCAAAATGAACCTCCCAGGAAGGCAAAATCAGATTAAAGATTTGAAGGCATAACTTGGTCATGCATTTTTGTGCAGTTTTTACTATTTGTTTTCGAAACACTCGCAATTTTTCACATGTTGGCAAATTGGTGCCCAGGCATATATCATGTTTTGCTCAGATTCAAACACTAGAATGTTATTTGGGGTTTAGAACCATAATGTTCCTGTTTCACTGATAAAAGTACACCACTAGGCCGCACTTCCTCCCACAGTCTTAAACGGCAGAATTTCTAAATTGATAAATCGCTTCAGGTACCTCGAAATCCACATTCCTGGAACCCTAAACCTAACCAGAGTTGCTTGCATATGAAAGGGTTTGCAACTAGAACACAGACTAATAGTTAACTCATGAACGTTTCTGTGGGTTTTATTCCAGGTTTTGATTACGTTGTATTGGCTTGGTCGGAAAGCACAAAGTAACCCCTATTATAATGGTCCTTACCTTGACTTGAAAGCCTTCGAGGGGTTATTGGGACAAACTCTGACTAAGGTGAGCAAACACTATGGAAATGTTAGCATTTCGTAATTCGCTATGACCTTCACTGTTTAGGTGCTGTTTTTTGCAAAGCAGACAACGTGTTCTTACTTTAACCTCCTTGTGGAATTCTCAAAAAACAAGCGTTCTTTCTTCCTCCAGGCTCTTGAAGAGTCAGGCAGCCTTAAAAAAAGTGGGCGCGACAGTGGCTGTGGCGATATTTGGTACAGTGAACGTGGTGAGCGACTGTCCCCTTCGACTATCCATCGCAGGGACGACTCCTGGGACAGTTTAGACTCCTTTGGGTCAAGATCGTTGGCAAGCTTTTCGTCTGACGCAACCCTGAAGGGCAGCAGTGAAGGTATTTAAATGCTACTATAATTTGTTTTTTAAATAAAGTTCAGCCTGGTTGCTCACATTGGTTTCGTACATGTACAAAACAAAGGCATATGTTGTAGTTACATCAAAATATATTTTTATTCTCTAATTAGGCCACAGAAGCCATTCTAGCAGTTTCGAGTTAGAGTAAATATGTGACTTTGGGGATTTGAGGAATGATATATATGTATGTGCATAATGTGTAATATGAAAACGTAGCATTGATGCCCTGCCTGGGGTACAGCGAGAGAACATGTAGTAGGTCACAATGTTGTCAATGTTAATACTTTTGATATATTCCCTAAAAAAATAGCTTGTCGCTGTTGCCCATCCTAAATATCAAGATATTGCGGGTATTGGAAGGTGGTTTGGGTTTGCCTAGTGTGTGGGCTTGTTGCTAAGAGGTGCCTTTCTTATTTTGACGTGGCGGTGTTACTTTGCACCCTGGCCCATGTTGATTTTCAAAGCTTCCTTTCAAGTACCAAAGTCAGAGCTGGATTTTCCCCAGTGTCACTATGGCACATTCCTGGGAGTTTAGGCCTGGTGGTTTGTTACGATATCCCCTGACACGACATCCCATCCACTACATCAATTGGCATTAAATCGTCTTTGATGTGGGCAGTGAGGGATGGTCTTCCTAATGTACATTTTTTATGTTTCGGTTACACTTACCATATTTTAATTCCGCTAATATTTCAATTTTCCAATTTTATATAACTTACATTTAATGATGTAATGTCAGACGATGTTATGGAGATGTTATAGTTGATTACTTCCCATGGCCCGCCACCAGTAACGTAAGATGTCTGGTTAATGAACGAGTCACAGCAATAGTGAAGCTTGGTGGTAGCAAATGGGGCATGTGATGAGGCTTGGCAGAGGATCTTCAAGGGTTAAAACTGGTACTGACCAAACGGCACATTACAATTCCCTTAGTGTTGCAGTGCTGTCACAGCTCTGCTGGGTGCTAGCCCAGTAACATAGAGAAGACCTGCACACGTGTTTTTACAGCAAGAATGAGCTTGTGATTAATGACTTGTCTGCCACATTGTTTAGATTAGTTTTGGCCACATTTCATGGTCCAAGACATGACTAATCCTTATTTACATCGAGAAAAGGTGGTGCCAATTAGCTGTGCTTTAAGGTTGTGTGTGTATCCGGAGTGCTCGTAGGAAAAGTTTTTACCTTGACCCCCTCCGCCCCCCGTGACCCCGAGCCCCCTGTGGCTCCCCTATGTCCTGGACCCCTCTCTGGTCCCCATGTCCTTGAGCCCCCTCGGACGCTCCCATGTCCGTGACCACTCTCTGGCTCCATAATATCCTTGACAAATTATCACCCCTTCTTTTTTTTTTTCGCCACTGACTGCCCATTCTTTTTAGCCATGGACACACTGTCTTGTTAGTGCTTCCTTTTCTCTTCTGCAGTGACTCTCACCCTCTTCTTTGCCAGTGACTCTCTTAGCTACTGGGTCTCCCCATTTTGTTAGCCACTGGTTAATGGCGGCCGCTGCGGGGACAGGCGAGCAAGACCACTCACTGTCAGTGAAATTGCTCCCCCTCCCTCGCAGCACCACCATTAAGTGAGGCCTGCCCCTGCACTTGCACTCTCGTGTGTGCTGGTGTTCGAGGCCCTCCTCCACCCGCAGGATCACCTGCGCCTCATCCCTGGTGGTCCAGTGGACCCCTGTTCTCCTTTGCCTCGCTCCGCTCTCCTTTCCGTTTTTTTCACTCGTTTTTCCTTCTCCCTCTGTCTTTTTCTGTTCTGCACTGTTTCTGCCTTCTCTCATTTTTCCACTTATTTCCTTATTCCCTTAGCCTCCCTGGTGGTCCAGTGAACCTCTGTTCTCCTTTGTCTCGCTCCGCTATCCGGTCCGTTTTTCACTCGTTTTTCACCCTTTTTCAAATCGTTTCTGCACTTCTCTGCTTTCTGTGCTTTCCCTGCTCTCTGCCTTATTTCACTCTTTTTCTCCTTTTTTCCCCTCTTAGTCCTCCTTTCCCGCCCGTTTTTCCCCGCCGCTGCTGCCCTTGCGGCCCCCCCCCTCCCCAGCGCGACCAATCCTGCTCCCCTCCCCGCTCCCAGCTGTCCAGCCCTCCCCGACCCCTACTTAATGGAGGGCGCGCGCAGCGGGCGCGCCAATGGCAAGCCCGTCCGCGACGCGACCAGCGCCAGGAACCCTGGATCTCCGCACCGCCAACGCTACGACCCGGCGGCACTCCACGCCCTCAACCCAGGCAGCAACAACAACTGCAAGCTAGCGTCACCGGCCGACACCCACGGACCCTTCAGCTGTCACCGCTGCCGGCACACCTGCAGCACCGCCAAGACCACGGACCCAGCGCAACCCACCCGCAAGAACACACCTGAACCGAAGACCCTGCAATGCATCCTTCTCAACGTCCGATCCCTCCACAAACACGCCACCGAAATCTGGGACCTCCTCGACGGCACCACCCCGGACGTAGCGTTCCTCACCGAAACATGGATCAACACCTCCTCGGGACCGGACATCGCCATCGCCATCCCCCAAGGATACAAGATCTCCAGGAAGGACCGCCCCAACCGCCCGGGAGGAGGAATCGCCATCGTCCACAAATCCACTCTCCGCCTGAGCACACTCCCCGACGAGCCCACAGACCTGATGGAACACCTTCACTTCAAGATACTGGCCAGCCCCACCACCACCCTCCGAGGAACCCTCATCTACCGACCCCCTGGACCCTGCGGACCTTTTGCCGAATCCATCACGGACATCATCTCCCCGCAGGCCATCGCATCCACCAACTACACCCTGCTGGGAGACCTCAACTTCCACCTCGACAACCAACGGGACCCCAACACCACATCCCTCCTGGACAACCTCCACAACATTGGACTCCGCCAGATCGTGACCGAACCCACGCACTCAGCAGGACACACCCTCGACCCCCTCTTCACAACAGGAAACTCCATCACCTTCAGCCACATCACCGAACTCCCATGGAACGACCATCGATGCGTCCACTTCACCTTCAGAACACCCACCATCCACAGACACCAGCACCTGCTCCCACGAAGAAATTGGACTAGAATCACCGACGACCAGCTAAACTCATCACTCAGCAACTCCACCCCGACCGTCGCGGAAAACGACTACCCCAACGCCGCAGCCCGAACCCTGCACAGATGGATCACCGACGGCGCCAACACCTTAGCCGCCCTCAAGAAAAACAACACCCACGCCAAGAAAGCTAAATGGTTTACCACCGAACTTCGAGAGTCCAGACGCACTTGCCGCCGCCTCGAAAAGGACTGGAGGAACACCAAATCCACAGAAGCCCACAACAACTTCAGAGCCGCCACCAAAGTCCACCACCAACTCATCAGAAAAACAAGGAAAAAAGCGATCGAAGACAGAATCTCCACCCACGCACACAACAGCAAAGAACTCTTCAACATCATCAAGGAGTTCGCCCAACCTACCATAGAGTCCACAAACATCCCACCCTCACAAGACCTCTGCGACAAACTCAGCACCTTTTTCCACCACAAAATCAAGAGCATCTACGACAACTTCGAGGAAGACCACCAACACTGAACCGTCACCAACCACCCCCGACACCATGAAGCCAACGATCGACAACTGGACAGCCATCACCACCGAAGACACATTGAAGACGATGAACTCAATCCACTCTGGGGCCCCCATGGACCCCTGCCCCCACCACATTTTCAACAGAGCCGCCGACACCATCGCACCCATGCTCCGCCACACCATCAACCGCTCCCTGGCAACCGCATCGTTCCCCGACGACTGGAAACACGCCGAGATCAACCCCCTCCTCAAGAAACCCTCGGACCCCACTGACCTCAAAAACTACAGACCCATCTCCCTGCTCCCCTTCCCAGCGAAAGTCATCGAGAAAGCCATCAACAGCCAACTTGCCACATTCATCGAAGAGCACAACATCCTCGACTCCTCCCAATCCGGCTTCAGAAAAAACCACAGCACGGAAACCGCCCTCCTCGCCGCAACAGACGACATCCGCACCCTACTGGACAAAGGAGAAACAGCAGCCCTCAGCCTCCTCGACCTCTCAGCGGCGTTCAACACAGTCTCTCACCGCACCCTAACACGCAGACTCCACTACGCAGGGATTCAAGACAAGGCCCTCGACTGGATCCGCTCCTTCCTCTCCGGCAGAACGCAGCGGGTCAGACTCCCCCCTTTCCTCTCGGACCCTACACCAACCACCTGCGGAGTCCCCCAGGGGTCATCCCTCAGCCCTACGCTCTTCAACGTCTACATGGCTCCGCTCGCCCCCATCGTCAGAACCTACGGAATCAACATTGTGTCATATGCAGGCGACACCCAACTCATTCTCTCCATATCCAACGAACCCAACACCGCCAGACACAATTTTCGAGAAGGCATGGAAGCCGTCGCAAAATGGATGAAAAACAGCTGCCTTCAACTAAACACAAACAAAACAGAAGTACTCATCATGGGCCCACACCCCGACGCCTGGAACGACACCTGGTGGCCCCCTGCCCTCGGAAGTCCGCCCACCCCCACGGACCACGCACGCAACCTGGGAATCATCCTGGACTCCGAACTCAAAATGGACTGCCAGATCAACGCCGTCTCGTCCTCCTGCTTCCACACCCTCCGCCTCCTACGCAAGACCTTCAAATGGATCCCCCTCGAACACAGAAAGACCGTCACTCACGCCCTGGTCACCAGCAGACTCGACTACGGCAACGCACTCTACGCCGGGATAAATAAAAACCTCACACGCAAGCTACAGAACATCCAGAACGCCGCCGCAAGACTGGTTCTCAACCTGCCAAGACACTGCCACATCTCCCAGCACCTGCGCACACTCCACTGGCTCCCCATCGAAGCTAGAGTCACCTTCAAGATGCTCACCCACGCTCACAAGGCCCTCCACGACACCGGACCAGCATACCTGAACAGCCGACTCAAATTCCACGCACCCCAAAGGACCCTACGATCAGCCCAGCTCTCCTACGCCGTGGTCCCCCGCACCAGAAAGACCAGATCAGGCGGCCGCTCCTTCTCCTTCCTCGCGGCCAGAGCCTGGAACGGCTTCCCTCTCCACCTCAGACAGACATCTCTCCCCATCTTCACAAGAAACCTCAAAACCTGGCTCTTCGACTGACCTCCTCCTTGATGGACTGGAACCTGCGAAACCCCCCTCCCCCAGCGCCTTGAGACCCTCACGGGTGAGTAGTAGCGCTTAACAAACGCGTGATTGATTGATTGACTGGTCATCCCCTCAATAGCCACTGACTCCACACCCCTTCATAGCCACTAACACTCCCACCCTCCTCTTAATCCGTGATTAGATCACTCTGTTTTTATCCATCAACGCCCTCTTCAGACCACTTAGGATTTCCTGAGTTAGTACCTGCATGGATCATTATTTTTTGCACTGGGCTGTTCCAGTTTACTCTTGTTACCCCGTGGTGCATTCTTTCTCACTGAATACCAAGCAAACCATTTATTTGCAGTTAGGAAGACAAGCAGGCGCTTCGGTCTTATAGACTATAGTTTTTATTTCTAGATGCTAGCGGTACCATCCAGAGAAAATGCTTAAATCTGCATATTGAAGATTTCTAGTGCCCCCAAGGAGTATGGCATTGAAATTTATACGAACTGTAACTTTCCAGGCAAACTCATGATCCAATATATGCACTCCAGTAGGTTATCTGCTGTGTGGATCATTCATAGACGGGAGATGAGTTCAAAATATTTTAACTGTTCCTCCCCCCCCACTGTATGCAGCACAATTTTCCTTACGGAGAAGCCTCTTGCCACTAAACCCAAACATGTGGTTGTGTCTGTTTTTTCCTTCTCTGCAAAAGAGCTCAATCCTTTTATTCGTAGGTATTACTATCCAAAATAAGAAAGGCCTTAGCAACCTTTGTGAAGGCTTACTAACTAATGGGTTTGTGGGTGTTCAACCAAAAACTCATCATCCTCAGGCCCGTGGACAGTGTGCAAAACCTTCAGGTCGTCTATAGCAGTAAATGCTACCTGAAGGCAGAAATGTGTGTGAATGATGATTCTACCTACAGATGAGTTATTTTGTTCACACAAATTCCTTCTGCATGCATAACATTTTTGTCAATCAGTTGCTAGATTTCAATCCAAAATGCCCCCTCCTGTCCTTCATGTAATCGGTGCTTCTCTCACTTGCATAAGATTTGTTATTAAATGGGCTCAAATACTGTTATTGGTTGGAGGAGGATGACGCAGCAAAACCAACCTGTTTGGGGTCCATTGCATCCAGTAACCCAGCCCCTTGACATGGTCTTTAATAGCTAAAGGCGCAAACCTTTAAAGGCTCATGAGTTCTGGTCCCTACCACTGATGTATTGGAGAAGCCTAAGGGTCCGGCAAGGATCATTCATATGTTCCTGGCTCGACCTGCTGGAGGCAGAGGAAGGACGGGGCAGCCAGAGAAGACAGGATAGAACCCAGCCAGAAGTATTGCCAGGCGCCTGCTTTCTGGAAGACCAGGTGACTGGGTGATCAGAGTTTATAAGGGGGCAGGGGAGTCGGAGGCGCACATAAGGTTGCAATTGCAAGGCACTTGCCAATCTTATCAAGTCGTTGGCCCTAAACAAAATATGTGGATCACTCTTTACTAACGTCTCTTTAAATGCACCAACCATGCTTACTGCCACTGTTAAATATGTTGTAATTATAGGAACATTTAAAAGGTCGGCTGCCCCTTAACACGTGTAGGACATGCACTTGAGTGACAAAAGGTTAATTAACTTTCAAATGTCGTTTTCCCGTTTCAATTTGTGATAATTCCTAGCTTAGTAGTCTTGTATAGCACTCGCATAGCGGGAAGACTGCTTCAGGGCTCACTTCTGAGATCACTGCATGTGAAACGGCACTCCTGTTCCATGACATATTCTCTATAGTATATTGGAAATAAGTACATTTGACCTGGTACGTCATTGCCGATATTAGCTTTGAGTTCTAGGTATAAAGGATAACACCAGTGCATAGCTTCTAAAGCTACATTTTCTTTAATTACTATGTTTTTTATTGCATGGCACGGAAGATTATATGTTTGATGCCTGCACTATTTGTTTTAAATATAGATTAATGTGGTTCTGCAAGCATTCACTGCTTTGCAGGGCTATATAGATGGATATAAATATACGGTTTATATATGAAAACATCAATTGTAATCTGTGTTGCTCCATACATATTTAATACGCATTGCAAAAGTTTGCACCTTTGCTATGCCTAGTATGCTGTAATTGTGATACCCCTTCCTATGATGAAGTTACTGCCTTTTTTTTTTTTTTTTTTTTTAGCTTTTAGTCGCTGCTTTACAGTTTTAAAGGGAGGATAGGATGGATGTAAAACACTATTTGGTCGACACTATACAAAATTAATAAATGAGTAATTTAGCCATGATTTAGAAGCCTGAGATGGGCTGATATTTAGGAGTCTTTTCATTAGTCCATTTTGTACATAAGTTGAGACATTCCGATGCCCAAGTTAGTCATCTCGACTCAGTAGATCTAATCATATGTCCTTAATACTTGCCAACACCATTAATTTGGTGTACCATCTCCCATGTTACTAGGGTGAGGGACATTATATTTTTCAATTATGCTTTCATAAAAGGTAGGGGGGGGAAAACAGAATTCAGGGTTTCGTAGACCTAGTGCTACAAGTTAGTTGAATATCGTCAGATGAATATTTTCCACTTTTGCTATTCACATAAATTGTAAAAGAATTCGATGCATGTCGCACAAGCATGTAACCAAAGTTCTGTTGCTTGAATCTCATTGCAGCTTTGTGAGAAATTTCTAAAAATACTTGTGCTACATTGCCTTAGGTAGCTTCCGTTCTCAAGTTTAAAACTGCTGTGTTTAGACCACAAGCCACAAATTATAATATAATTTTCACCAGTTTAACCTCTGAGGAATGGATAACCAATGCTGCTTGTATTTTTTCTATTTCTATTTTTTAAGGTGGTGAAAGCGACACAGAGTCCGAATTGTCCCACAAAATGCTTGATGGAAGCAAAAATGAGGTGTCCTATCGGAGGAGCGCGGCGATTGAACCCAAGCCGCTCCCTACATACAATCAGTTCCTCCCTAATAAAAGTAGACAGCCGGTGTATATGCCCGCACCACTGAGGAAGAAGAGGGTGGATAGGAATGAGGACAATAGACGAAGCTGGGCAAGTCCTGTGTACACCAACTCAGATGGAACCTTTACAAGGTGCGTTGACCTGGGTGATTAACAGATGTATTTTTGTACCTGTAATTGCAGTTTACATTTTCAGTGCAGTCTTTTATTATTTAATGCAATGAGTAGTACAGGCAGAGCTACTGTAATAGTGTGGTGTCGAGTAAGAGTGGTGAATGCTCCAAGTATATTCTTGATCAGAATATCAATTCTATTAGTTAGTGTAGGCTAATAAGCAGTGTTGGGGCACACATGGTTTTCGCTGTAATGTCTCCAAGTGTGGTCATTTGCTAATTCTCCTTTGGGACAGGCTGTAGATAGAGAGGGGAACTAAAAGGTATTGTGCCCAGTTGCTTTTCTCAGCGGTGGCCAGAAAGCATCTGAAACTCATTTTTAAATAGTAAGTAGCTTGTTGTTATTATGTTAGTGGGAAGAAGACGGTGAAGATGCTGTTAATGCTGAATTACACCGTACTCCGCGTCTGCATTGCTGTGGGCATATTGACCTAACAACTTTGACCCGATGCACATCTGGCCTCTGATTATTACTGGTGCCTACCATTCCTCATGCTAAATGTGGCCTCTATGAGAAGAAAGTAGTCATCAGCTATTACAGCAGCCTTAGTCTTTACTATTAGTCGGCTAGGCCTTGTACAGTTCAGTGAAATTGGGAGTTTTGCAATGGTTTTGTATGCAGAGGCGCAACTAGAGTGAAATTTCGGGGGGGCTAATAAAAATTTCGGGGGGGGCTAATTCTTCCAGCAATCGGCAGAGTGAAGATGCAGGGGCTTTAAGAAAGGGTGAAAGAACAACAAAGCCTCATTAACAAGTAAATGGTCTTTTAAAGACCCGTGAAGTACTCTGGTGCGGCTGTGTGTGTGCCCGGGAAGCTGTTTCAGCCCAGGCTGCCACACAAGACAGGGGGGGGCTGAAGCCCTTTGAGCCCAATGTGCGTTCCGCGCCTGTTTGTATGTCCATCATGTCGCAAGGCCTCAGCATCTGACTTTGACCATTCAAATTGAATCTTTGATTTGACTGGCTTTGTCTAATCCAGCACTCTATAAAGACCATATCCCTAGGCTTTTTTTAATAGGATTTTGAAGAGTATACTTCAGTTTCAGAACACAGGGTTGTCGTCCAACAATAACCATTATAAACATTCCTGAATTTATCTAATTGTTTTCAAACTATTCTTTTAAGCACTGAGTAACTTGATGTGAATTCCACATAGATTGGCTGTTGATTTTGTAGAACTGTTAAATATGAATGTGCATTTTGATGTGGTTTTGAGGCTCCATTCCACTTTATTTGGTGTTTTGGAACCTTATAAAATATTTTGTGCTAGCCTTTTTTGGCTGATTTCTTTTGTGGTCTCTGGAAAGCATATCAGGCGTATCAAACTTGTGCTGTCTTCCTTTTTCAACCTGTCACATTTGTTTCCCATGTCTTGGTTGGTGGTCAGTGGAAGCAAAAGCCAACAGGCCACTACCTGTCCAAAGGCCTTGCTCGAAGTCGATCTGTCAATCCTAACTTCGCAGCAACTGGCCCAATCTGATGAGAGTGACTCTGATTCAGAGGACCCCAGGAAACTCCCTGATCTTGTTGTGGACGATTTGGCACAACGCAGATTCCGTTCGAACAAAAGCCCTTCAAATCCAATTTCTCCAGTTCTTCGCATTGTGGAAGCTGACCTCCCCAAATCTGGGTCATATGCGAGCCCTCCGGCCAGCACTGTAGCTCCTGCAGCTAAAGGACATATGAGGTCAGAGCTATAAAACGTGTATCTAAAAATGCAGCGTTTCCAAATTTGATTAACTTTAACTCCTTGTATTTATTATTGTGTGTGCCTTGTAATGTTCGTTTTGTTTATTAACAGAGCCACTAAGCTGCCTCATTTGTACCATATAGACTAACCATCTTGGTCACTAATATATTGACTGTCAGCAATAACCGCATCCGAGCATCTTCTGTAATTGGTAATTGAAAGACATAGACCTAACTAGCCTCCTTCTTCAAAAGAGCATACATGCCTGCTGAGCCAGATGAAGAAGCATGCCGCCTCTTTTTTTGTGTGACCGAAGGGATGTTAAGTGTCTAAACTGGTTGGGTGTTTTGAACAGTGACCACAGCTTGAATTTGGATACAACTGACGCATCTGGGGCATCTACGAAAGATCCTTCACACACCGGCCACTGTACTTCAGATGATGAGGACGACAATGATGAGCGAGTGAGAACTGTACCAAATATTGAGAAGGATGACTTGTATGCCCGCAAATTGAACCTGCCTGCTCCAAGCTTAAATATTTCTTTTGATTCATTTCTTCCAAAATTTTGGACGCCAGAGGAGGAGCTCCACTGGAAGAGGATCAACTTAGGATCTAGTAGACGACCATGGTATAAAGAGTTTCAGGGACACAGGTTTGTCTGCACAAACAATTATTACGGCTGCCCTACCTCTAGCTAGTCCCCTTCCAGTTCTGTATGTGGGTTTAATGCTGGGGTTCCTAGCCTGACCATTCTTAGTTGTATCTGACTATGTGTATTGTCCAGAATAGTGTAATTGTTCCTGGATCTATAATGATCCAGCATAAATGTTCCCGGATCTATAATGAATACTTTAGCATTATTGCATTCTCTTTAGGTCGTTAACTGTAAATGTCCTTCATCAACAAACCAATACTGCTATAAGCAGGTGTCACCTCAGTCTCGAAAACCACTTTAAGGCTGACATGTTAACTTTTTCCATATGCTTCATGTCCTAGCTGACATTCGAACAGTCTTGGAGTGTATGCAGCTCCACAGTAGTTCTTGCAATCCATCTATATGGCTGAGCTAATTTCATATTACTGTGTGTGTGTTGATTGAAGCTGAAGAGTAGATAATGGGTCTGCAGTTTAACACATCTGGACGTTTTCTTGCCGTTATTTTTGTTGTAGCAGCAAAAAATCAAACATGTGCAATGTTTAAAGTGCCCTACAAATTTATTTATAAGGATCCTGTCAGACTGAGTAGCTTAATCTTATTCTAGAAACATGTGTGATGGAGAGAGTTTCAAGTGAATTCAAAGACTCAGTGGAAACAAACGGTTTTGTGTGTTAGCATTGACCAATTTAAATGTGTTCATGCATTATATGGCACTGTGCAGACATTTCTTTGTAAATCTGCACAAAGCAACCCGTTGTTTTCCATCTGCCCTACAAAACATAGTCATTGAATTGATTGCCCTATTTGGTGGACCCTCGAAAGAGCGTTTCTGTCCATCAGCACTCTCTTGAGTTGGGCCTAATGATTTCCAGGATTGAGAGGGCACTGCTTCCCTTAACATCTCCTGATAGACCAGCACATCGTGTTCCTTGTTGAAACGGTTCTACTAATATGAAATGTTGTTCAGTGCTGAAATATTTGACAAATCGTATGCACCATTGGCAGCAGTCAAATATTTTAAAATGCCCCACTATTGCATTACTTTAGATGCCTTTTTATTTTTAACAGGGCTATTGATGTTACTTTTAACAGAGAATTATTAGAAATTTCTAAGATGAATTTGTGGTCCTTGGGCGTAGGGATCATTCATCCTAGACAGCCAGTGGTGATGTGGGGAAGCCTACAAAATCCATAAGCATATTTCAGTACGCTAGAGCACCTGAGGCGCGCCACTGCTGGTGCTAGCAGCGACTCCCTGCCTGAGAGCGCTTACATCCTGGAGCAGATAAAATGAAGGCTGACCACGAAGCCTGTCAGACAGTGTGTTCTCCACCTAAAAGCTGCCAGAAAGGGCTTGATTCCTATCCATTTTTTATAAAGTAACAGGTTTTGCATTTTGCACACATTAAAAAAACAAAAAAACGTGAAAATAAGTTTGTCAGAAGACTATAAATATTCTCTTTCTTATAATTTGCTTTGACATTGTAATTTTCAAAATCACAGCGCTGTCCTAGGTCGCTTTCTTAGTAAAATAGGAAGTCCCATGGGGGCACAGCAGAGCCAGTTAGAAGCAGCCCATGGTTTCCATCAAAGAGCTTGTTTTATAATTGTATGCCTTTTCTGCTGTTCCTGGGCTGGTCAGTAGTGATGGGTACTTGTCACTTTGATGGAAATGATACGCCTGCATCCTTATCCTACCGGAAAATGTGAGGCATGGAGTCACAGCTGTCCCGTCAGACAATCCTGCATGCAGAGCTGCTGCTTGTTATTCATGGGAGAGGTCTGCGAGCTTGTGACTGCCCCACGGTGTGCTGCACATGCTTGAACATAGTAACATATAGGACTTGCCAGAAAATCGTATTGTGGGAATTATTATATCACAATATGTACAGAGTGCATTTTCAAAAGTATTTAATTATAGATCCAGAAACATTTGTGCATAGTGGTTCACATGAAAAAAATAATTCCACTTCATATATTATAGTTTTATATCAAGGTGAACAGTGCTCTGTGCAACACGCCTCTTCTCCAAATCTGTTCTCTTTCTCTGATAACTTTCTTAGTAGGGGCTCGTCAGAGTCGGAAGAAGAAGATTTTAGGTGTGAGAAAAGCCGACCAAAGATTGACGGCAAACCCAGTGTGCAGCCCTGTCCGGGCATTGATGTAGCATTTCCAGAGAAACAGATTGCACAACCAGCTATGACCTCACCAGCAAAAAATGTGGACCGGGGAGTTGCCGATACCTCAGAGCAGCCAAGGTTGATATTGCTGCATGACTGAGCTGTGTCTCAACTGTATTGTGGTGACTTGCATCAAAAGGACGTGTGTAGCTATCCAGAGAATGAGCCAAAGCCTGGCAGTGTGATTGTGGGACTGTGACCTAAATACGAGTACCCATTGTCATAAGTAAACTGCAGCAACACATGCATACTGTTAGCTTTGCCTTTTATCTTCGTGTTGCACATAATTGTGTACTTCTTACTAATGATTTGAAAGCATGAGCTGACCTCGAATAAACATGTGTTAATGTTTGTATGCATACTGAAACCAAATGAGTATTGATGGTTTCACAGCCTTTTCTGAAGTGTAATGGCATTTTACCTTCCTTCCTTCCATTCCTTTCTGGTATACATCAGCCAGTTTTCGATACTTCAGGCCTTCCAAAAATGTTCTGCAGACATGTTATCCCTGGAAGGGAAGTGTAAGCCAGATCCTACTTCTGGCCCTCGAATCCTGACCTACAGACCGACTGGTCCGGGATGCAACCACGGCGGTCGTGAGAGCACCAACGTAGATCCTGACCTTGAAAATGATGACTTATTTATGCGCAAAACTGGGGCTTTCCACCTTCACCCTTGTGCTATGGAGCATTTCCAGACTGGCCCTCGAGAAGTGTGTTTAGTGGAGAAGGAAATAGTTCTACAGTCTGGTGAGACAGAGGTGCCAGATTTGGAGAAGGATGACATGATTGTTCGCCGAGTTCCAAACCAGAAAGAAGTTTCTTTATCAGGAGCTCCAGACACGTACCAACCTGTACCTTTCCCAGAGCCAAGTACTCTTCCAGAGGCCATACAGGCAAAGTTCCTTTGCTTACCTAAGAAGTTGCCAGAATCAAGGGAGCGGTCTACAGGCAGTCGAGTTGTGGTGTCATCACAAAAACGGAAGAAAGACGATATGCTTGCTCGAAAAATTGGCTCTTGGCAAAATGTGGGCTCTGCTCAGGCAAAATGTTTCACTCCAGGCCCCTGCAGTGAGAAGGACTTTAGAAAATGGGAATCCATCAGAGATGCCAGCAGGATAAGACATAGGAAGCGGCAGATGGTGGAGAGGTCAGACAACGCGTGTGCAAAGGTTGTGTTTGTGGCAAAGCATTTTAACTTTTTTGTGTTGGGCTGAATTGTTGAGCAAACACTCATGCATGCACTCCAGCCCCTCTCTGAAGTTTTTTATTGTGGAGTCTAGTCAATTCATCTGAACGTGCAATGCAGTACTGTTGATCAGGAAATCAAGCTTTTAATTTACACTTTTACTGTTATTTTTTTATTAGTTGTGCTACTAAAATTCTGTATTAAAGGCTTATGTACAAATGTATTATTTTAGTTGTGCACCATGCTTTGTTACACTTTTCAGTTTTATATTACTATTAAAATCTCCTTACCATAAGGCATGCGCTTTCAACTTTAAGGGGCTTTTCTATTTTGTATTAATCCCATGAAACAACATTTGCTGTGTCCTTTAGCTGAAACGATACTATGGTAGTAATTTTCTCATGAAACTCGTTTCTTTGTTCATTCTAATTCTGTAGGACTTTGTTTTGTTCTTGAATACTGTATTGCCTAGTTAACTTTCTCCATCTTTTGTTTTCAATTGCATTTTCTTTAATTGTATTTTCTGTTGATAATTGTTGAAAAGTTATGGTTTTATGACTATTAATTTGCATGCCTGAAATGTGCATTTTTTAAAGTATCATTTCCAATGTATGGTATTTTTGGTAACAATCATTATCAACAGTAATCTATTTCCATGCTATGAAAGGCATTCCCTTTATGTGAAAATAAACATGAAAATAGTGTTACGTGTGAGGTCTGTTACGAGAGATTAATCCCATTGTAAGCACGTTTAAATATCAGCCTCGCCCATTATTGGGTTTTTTCAGCAGCCCTACTTATTTTTAGGTCTGACTTGGTGGGGCAACGGTATGCTTTTTCTATTGTTAACATCTCTAACTTACACATAGTGTGCTCCACCCAGAGAAGTATTTTTCTCTCGCCTCATGCTACTGGCTATTTGGTGTCTCACGCCATCTTCCAGCACGAGGGATTATTACATCTGAAAAGTGCAATCAGTTGTCACAGTGTTGGCCACATTCAATTATTTCTCTCTTATACGCAGTCTATACAAAGAAAAGCAATCCTTTTCCACTACCATTCCCCATGACACTGACAAAGTCAAAAGGGCTGGCTTTAATGAGGTAAACAGTGTTTATGCATGCACCGCATTCAAACTGCATGTGTTTACATACGTTACCACATTAAAACCAGACCTATTGGCTTTGCCAGTGCTTGTTTAAAGTTGAGAATATCCGACATTTTAAAATAGAGCATTTCATGCTCACACATAAGTGGCATAAATGGATATTTTAATGTAAATGGGCCTATTCTTATGTAGTTATGCCCAGCTAATCTTGTAAAGGTTCTTTGTAGAGCTAGCGAGGGCATGCAAATAGACTCACAAGCGTGTTCGTTTTCCATGCATTTTTCTGGGTGAACAACATATTTTATCCTGAATTTATGTTGGAAGCGTTGCATGATTGTTTTGCTGCGGTGCATGCACTTTCAAGTGATTGTCCACGTTGCCTTTTTGTCAAGCCATCCATTTATGAAAGAACAGACTGAAAATATTCTTTTTGATTCTCTCCGGTTTTCCCAGACTGATACAAAAGCTTTCTGATGGTGAAGGGTAAGTGGACCATGCAGAGGAATGAGCTTTGCACGTGCCCTGCTCTGCTGAGTGCTGCAGCCTTTGATATGTGCATGAACAAGAAGCAGCTACAGTAGGTGCCAGCAGCAGCTTGGCAGTTGTGCATGCTGCTTCAGTGCTTGTGTTGGCCAGTTGGGGCGCCTAGCTGTCACATGATTGCTGTTCCTTAGAACTGTTTCAAAGACTCCGAGGTATACCATTTACAACAACGTACACTTCTAAATCAGTCAGCCCATTTTTGTTTTTGCTTAAAATTATAAGAATATACCACATTTGTGCCCTGCTGTACAGAACACTTTTTCAGAGGCCTGTCTAGGACTTGTGCGACTCCATATTCAGGTCACTGCAACAAACATTGCACAGCCAAATGGGACGCTAGATGTAAGAGAAAGTGCGGTCTTGACAGAAAAGGCTAAAGGGCCTATTGAACCGTAGAAGACCTTTTTGCTACTAAAGGGGCACATGATGCAACCACCGCCTCCCCTAAAATATATTTGAATAGAAATATGCACCGTTGCCACAGCCATATCAGTTCTGCATTTGACCCCTCTTCAGTCTTTTGCTGCATGTAGATTTAACTGACAGGGGTGGGGCTCAAACGAAATAAATCCTTGTCCAAAATTCAGAAGCCCAATAAATCAAAATACCATGGCTGGAGCATCAAGAAAAGCTGTAGCAAAGACTCTGAGCAGGGGTACACCGGTCCCTTCCGCAAGAACAAGCGGGCAATGGGGTGACCTTGATGGCATAGAAAAGCGGCTGCATTTCTACTGGTGTTCGCCATGTTACATTGGGATCCATGTTATCCTCTGTCAGCACTTTGTCTAGGTGGACTGTCATCCTTGCTCTTGCCTCAGTAGTTTTGTTGGCAAAATATGATGAGAGAGGTGTGGCCAGTGGCCACGAAGGCCATGGGTACAAGCATTCACAAATGTCACACAGCTGGTATGGTGGGCACTGGAATGGTCAGCTAGTTTACTGGTTTGCCTAGTCATACTGCTTTCTGTTTTTCTTATACTACTTGGAGACACGTGTGAAATCAAATTTTTCCAATCTAAATAACTTTCTTTACTTTCTGATTAGTATCGGGTTAATGCCGATATGCTGGCCCGCGGGTGATAATCTTGCAAATCATCATGGGGCTGGAAGGCTCGTAGCCAATGCCTTCTAGTTTTACTTGATATGTCTGGTCATCCCCATGGAGCTGTCATCATTGCACCATTTGGTTCTACTTCGAAAACCAAAAACTAATCGAAACTAAAATTGCTGGAAAAAGCATGGGTTTTCTCTGCAATAGCCAAGCAGTGACCCTGCCAGAATGCATTGCCGTTTGTAAGCTTCAGAGCTCAATGAAGCTAAACGCTGGGCATATTGAACTATTGATTGGTACTCCAGACACTTTAGTTTGCAAGCTTTGTCAGTTAAGAAGTATCAAGAGTACATGATCCTCAGTGAATCCCGTGACTGCATTGACTATATTTGTTTATAACTCAGACTCTTCCTCACCAATCGCGTTATCAGAAATAATACAAGTAAGCCTATATCAGGCGATTGTATGACACTTACTTAAAATAACTTTTTGAATCCTGAAATACTGGCAAATTGTCTAGCAATAAAAAAACTTTCTGTAATGTTGAAATATACTGAATAAACAGTGGTTGCATTACCACAAACACATTAGATAATACCATCCTGTATTTTCCTATGAGGTTGTGATTGCTGTAATTGGAACATGAAATGACCTTCTCAGAGTAGCTGACACATTCGTTTTACTATCCCTCTCTGTGGCTTGCGATTTGCTTGAACACCAAAGCATTTGTCAATTCAGATCTTTCATAGAGAGTTCAAGACTTCATGTTTTGTTTCTGGTTTTTTAAAGATATATCTCACTAGGTTATCCTGGGCTCCCGACTACCACTCTCACTTAATGGGTGCCACTTGGATTACCTTTATCCACTATCTTACTTAATACTGTCCTAGTGCTCCATCGCTATTAGATCTGCTAAACTGGTCTGTATGCCATTGTACAACACTAAATTATATATTTAAGTTGGCACTTAGACGCAAGGGTATTTCTTTCTCTAGGTTGTTAATGACAGATTGGCATGTGGTAGAAAAATAGATCCTGCAACTATTTTCACTAATCATGTAAGTCGCTATTATAATGTCTTTTAGAAGGTGACCGCAGACCCACAACGTGATTGTTTTAATCAGTTTTCATTTGGAAATCTTTTGCTTAAAAGGATAAGTTCAAGATCATAGGATACGTTGATGTCTATATTTAAGACAGCATGTGAAGGGTTTCAGTTGTACACTCGTTAAATTCTCTGACCATGGAAAGCTGCACCCCGCTGGCCCAAAGAGACTTGCTGTAAATATCTGAGTCTGTGTGCACCCTGTAATAGAAAAGTAAAGCATCCTAAGGCTTAATGCGACCCCTTTCTGGAGGGCTTTGCTAACAAGTCTAAGAACTGGGACTGCTACCGGTATCAATGATAGGCAAGTAAACATTGTTTTAGGTAATAGCCCTTTGCAGGTGTATGTACTACCTCCACAAAGTGCCAGAATTTAAATGTACTTTACAAAAGTGTGTGTGGTCTTCGAAGATGGCTTTGAGGAACAAGAGTATCCTAAATACCACTGTAGACACTGTAAATGTCCCTCCTTGAGGAGGGGGGCTGAGTCTATTAGAGAGAAATGTTACAGGTGCTCACGCTTGGTAGCCCGCAGCCAACCAGAGACCAGGAGGCAAAGGCCAGACACTATGATTAGAATTGCAGGTGTTTGAGAGGGAGACACCTAGAGCTATCCTTTGTGGAGCACAAGTGCCAGGAATTTTGCATGATCAAAGCCATGATGTAGTACTGACAGGGGGTAAACAAGGACATGGGGTGGTGAAAAAACTGCAGACTCAATAGCAGGATATCAGAGTTGGGAATATAACACACTCTGATTGCTGGGTGATGTCTGGGCTAGTATAGGGCTGGGATTCTTTATTGTACTTCAAGAAGAATTTGGGAAACCATGAATAAATACCTTGAAAGACCTGCAACTACGACTGAGCACTCTGTCGGATCTGAACACTGCAGGAATGTCTCCGTCTGGACCATCCTTTGGAGACCTCTCGTTTGGGCACCTTTCCTCACTTGAAGCACAGTCAATCACACCAAAGATGGAAAATAGGCCTCTGCTGTTCACAGCTGGTCAATTGAGGGAGCATTGATAATCCCAAGGGAAATGACAATTCTAGCCAGATTGTGGCTCCTCCACTTATTGCTACTGTTGAATATTCAACAAAATGGTCTTGGGGATGGCGGTTGTGTGTCAACTGGGTTTTTAAATACCTAATTTCAAAGTGCAGTATTAATTGTGCATCCTGGCTGCAATTGCAATCCTTTGGACCAGCTGCAACACACACATTACTGTCATGAAACCAAATTCATAGTTATCTTACGAGCGAAAGCAGGCACACCTTTAAACTTAGGAGTGGGGAAGGAGGGTTTGGGAAATAGTAGCTGATTCAGTGATCAAGATTTTGCATCCATAAAGCTCAAGACCTCTGTAAAGGCAAGGTTCCAAGCCCCTTATTTTGACTCAATATAAAATATAGTGCTCTATCTGTTAGATATTTTTTGTGACCCTTAAGAGACTGATGTGGAGCATCCCCTCATACTCAGTAGCAACTGCTTAAACATTGCTAACAATATATGCTAGATGAACATGTAGAATACTTTAACCACTTTAAACTATTATACATGTAGTGGGTTATTTAAAATGAGTTTTAGGAAGATGGCTTAATGCTTCAGAACCGACGTGGCTCAAAGACACTTCTGTCGTTAACCGTCTGGGTATGCCTAGAATACTGAAATTCCTGGGTGATGTGGAGGAGAGTTGAAAGCTATGTAAGCCATTATAAGTCATTATACAAAACTAACAATCTGGTGGTTTGCAACAGATCTAAACTTTCCTTGAGAGTGGTAAATTTTAGCACTGGTGCAGAAGGATTAATTGTTGTACGATAATGGATAATTGGCATACACCGGATATGTCTGCAACGGTTTGAGAAAACTCTGCAGGCAGACAGCAAATGGAGAGAAGAGGAAACCTATTTCTTAATCCAAGAAATTGCACAAAGAAACGTGCCTTAAAAGAAGTGAAAAATATGAGGCACAGGGCTTATGCCACACATTTAAGCAAGAATAGGCTTGCCGTAAGCAGGATTGTCCATATATGGAGCATGTAACAACTCTACCTTATAATGTGTTATCTTTCTCTTGTGAGGATAGACGCTTGATCTAGCGGGTTGGCTAACAAAGAGATTTGTGTCCAAGCTAATGAACCAATTGCCTGTGATATGGGTGTGAGTTTTATCAGGAATCTGAACATATATGTCTCTGAATTAAAACCGGTCTCATTTACTTCCACAATCTTAACTGCTTTTTAAACCCCCTACCTTTCACACTAGATCATTTTTTTGGATGTCACCCAAATAATTTAAAGAAAAGATTAAGCCTTCAGTTCATGAAAGATACTTAAGATCAAAAAACCAAGACCTACAAGAAACTATCACATTTAAACTTGCCCCTTTTCAGTGAAGAACGCTTCCAAGTACAAGTGTGCTGTATGTGGAACAAATTAGCAGGAGAAATCTGAAAACTGTCCAACATATGGCCTATAGAGTACCTTGAAGCATGTGTGCTTATGTCTGCATATCGGATCCAGACCTTCGTTCTGAAAAGATGACCAGCTTCCAGAAGCAGATCTATCAATAATCAAAAATACTCTCATTCAGACAAATGAATATTTACCCAACAGGGTTTGAAATTTCTTTCTGTAAAGCAAATGTCTGTGTGGATTATCTTTATTTTCTTTTTCATGTTATGGCCAGTATAAGAAGTAAATGTCCAGAGGATCTTAAGTGCAGGTGTATTTCCCATTTGGTGCACAAGTTAAGAATGTTTTTTTATAGTATTCTATACATGTTAAGCTGTCAATCATGGTCCAACATGATATCCATTAGATTATGTTGGTCACCTCTGTAAAGCATTAAATATCGTAAAACTATTTTACATGACAGTGTAGGACAAATTGAATGGTCAAATACGCACAAAATGTTTTTATTGTAACCTAACTTGTATTTGTAAAGTGCATGTTCACCCAAGGGTCTGTTGGTGCTGAATACCAGATGTTTATTGTTACCCAACTCAGTGGTACTCTTAGATGGGTCTCGTCTGTGCGAATAAGACAAGTGAAATTAATATTGCATTGAAACGGGTTTCTTCTTTAAGTGCGTTGGTGTTTTGCCCTTGACTCTGATAGTAGTTGAAGCCTGTTGCTGAGTAAATTAACAATTGTTAGTTTCACTCACCACAAATGTGAATTTGAACTGGAAACAAGGGCACATAAAGAGGTGAATGGGCAGTTAGTAGCTGTTCAAATCTGTAATCATGTGGAAAACAAGTATTGACAAAGTCAATAGGTCTCACCTTCATGATATGAGTACCAAGCTTGTGGCTTTGCTAATGCTTGTTCATAAAGCATTTTTAAAGAAAAATAAATGAGAAAAAACATTGCAAAATACTGATGGAAAGTAAAGGCATATCTTGAGGTATTTTATATTTTTTATAATTTAATTAAATGTTTTCAATCTTGATAAATAGCCTGCTTTATTGTTCAAATACCCTTCACCCAGGAAACATAAGGGGAAAAAAAGGAAAATGCCAGAATTTAAAGCAAAACAATTGCCAAGGCCTAATTTACTTTCTACAGGACTTAGAACTGAAACATGCTCAACCCTTAAGGTCCTTTGCAGTAGCCCAAGCAACAGAATAATTGGTCTCTAGGAGAAGAGACAGCTCTTTTTCGTTCATTTGAAGTACATCATCTTCCTCGAATGGCATCTGAATTAGAACAGCAGCCAGCCTCTCCCTAGCACCAAAAAGTATTTCTGTGCCCAGGCCTACGATATGTGGAGTGCAGAACCTAAAAGAAAAACAACCCTTAAAATCTGCACTTTAGTCGTACACTCGCAAAAATAAACTTGCTGCTGTGCTTTTACAGACAAGATGGGAGAGTTAGTCAGCAAAATTGAGAGCAAGAGGGAGTAGGGGTATTTGGAGGGAGTTGATAAGCAGTTCATGAGGAAAAGCGACAGAAAACATATTCACTGTCTTAGAGTGCTGAAAGAAAAAGAATAAAGTGAATGTGGGCCGTGGAAGGATACTTGTCATTCAATCAAAAGAATGGTCAGAGGGATCCAGGGGATGGACATACACAAGAAGAGGAAGGAAAGCCAATAAAGGAAAATGACAAGAATGTCACCCAATGATGAGCAGTGAGCGGATTTAAGCCCATTTTGAGTTTTTGGTATAGTCCACAGGAAACGTTTGCCTACAGTTAGCTAAAAGCTGGAATTGAGACCTAAAATGAGTTTATAGCCCGCTGCAGAGGACTATATCAGTTGTTTAAGGCCCCTAAACCTGAGTTTAACAACTGGTGTAGTCCATGCCAAAAAAACTGTAATGATATTAAAATATTCCACCCACTAAAAGTCGAATGTTCTAAATTAAAAAAGGGAGAAACAAAGACAAATAAAGTTGGAGCAGAACGTTTCTAGCAGGCAGTACTATTGTATTCAATGGAATGCTCAATGTTCCAATGTTTTAATATAGCCTTAGAGCCCGCCGTAGCGGGCTATACCGGCCATTAAAGGCCCGCTCCAGCGTTAAAGGCCGAAGGCGAGGGCCTTTAACAAGGGAGCGGGACTTTAATGGCCGGTATAGCCCAGCTACGAAGGGCTATAAGGCTATTAGAACATTCTGCCACTAGAGGGCAGAATGTTCTAACAAATAAAACAGAGGCCTTTCGGAGCCTGAGGGGGTTTAAATTCACTCGGGCTCTGAGAGGCCTTGGTAAAACAACATCGGAATGTTGCTTTGCGGGCTTTTACCAGCCCGTAGAAGCTGGGAGCACTCCATTTTATTCAACGGAGTGCTCCATATTCCAATGTTCTAATAAAGAAGTATTGCCATTGATCATATTATTAACGGCTGTTAATTGCCTATCCCAATGTTATGGGTCAGAGTCAAAGGTACGAGTGCATTGTGAGGGTAGGTCACTGACCAATGGGTAATGCCTCACAGCATGTGAGAAATTATGCTAGTAGCACCTATCCCAATAATATCTTCCAACACAGCCAAAAAATTGTGCGCACTGTCCCCGTTTATATCATGTGTTCACCACTGAACATAAAATTGTGGCCATCGGTAATTTGTTCCAGCAGTCGAGTCAAACTTTGCATTCACACTACACAGTAATCCCTTCTCAGCAAACAGTTTTGCCTGAGGTCTACTTATAAAGGGTTTGTAACCCATTATGAACTAGTGCTTCACTCTAGTCTAAGTTTAGCTTGAATGTGCTGTTTGCTTTTTCCTTTTATCCATGGTAGCTCTGTTTTTATTTTTATATTCATGGCCGCCTTAGGGGCCAGACAGGAGCTTAATGTTTAGTTGCCTAGCTTAAAGGTAGCTCAGGTTGGCAATACCAGAACTTTTGCCATTTTCATAGAGATCCTTCTCATTTATTTGGAGGATGCGTTTTGCTACTCAAAAGTATAGAAACTTTGGTTAGGCAAAGAAACAACAGGGGCTGTATTATGTATACGGCGCATCTTTCAAAAGGTGCGACGGGCGCAAACCGGGACAGTGCGCCATATTACAAAGAAGGCACTGTCTATTGCGCCCACCAGGCACTATGTATAATACGACCCCAGATGTGGTAGGTTGCATACATTTTACAAAATATTCCACTGTTCTCCCACCACATTAACAAAAGATGGCTTAAATCATCAGTTTCAGCTGACATGGTAGTGATGAATGTGGATATTTTCTGACTTTTTTAAAGCATCAGCTAATAAAAACGTTAGTTTTAACTTTATAAGAGTTATTTGATACCCAAGACTCAAGCAGAGCTGACGCATATCTAGCAGGTTTCTCAGCAGATAGTATCACTCTTCTCACTGGGTTAACTGCCACCACCATTTAACATAGAACTCGACTACACCATAAGACAGTGGAGGCCACTATGTAATGATTCCTAGCGGGGGCAGCATGTTTATTGGTCTCTCCGCTCTCAATGTGTTATATGAAAGTGCACTTTGTTACTTACGTTTGGTCGTGCTCTGGGTTGACGTTATTCCACCAAAATGCCATTGCTTAAAATGAGCAGGTAAATATTATGAAAGTTACTTTACATTTTGGATGAAAGCGCCTGATCCTTTCAGGTATATCTTAATTACCCCTGTGTTACACTAAATTCAGTTTGCACTTTAATGCATTAACAATTTTTTGCATCATATTTGTCTGTGTACATTAACAATAGATTTCATTATTTACAAATTGGCGATTGCTCTAAACCGATATATCTAAGGGACAAAATATTTGAAAGCATTAGTTACCTGGACAAGACATGGATAAAGAATTGTGTCAAAGACACAGGTGTGTTACATTAGGTAAGAAGTCGTTGGTCAGGCGCTTTAATCACGAGGTCGTACTGCAAACTATCCTGATTTTAAAGGGCACCTGTTAAGAACTTTGTTTAGCTAGTCGAGCAGGCAAGGGACCCCCAACATCTCCAACTTCTGCTTTTAGTTCTCAGTGCTATTTCCTACTCTGAGTCACAGGTTGCTGCATCTCTGTGCTGTTGTGCTTATTTAGGGTTTAGTGCTAATATTGGAATGTTTTAAAAACGATAACCCGTTTTGAAGCGTGGCATTACCATAGTATTTAGAGTCGCAATCAGAAACATGCACTTGCGTCTGTGGTATAGTGGGCGTGAATAATGCACCTGGTGTTTCACACGTGCTGCATGTTTATTCAGTGCTTGAATGGGGGACATAAATGCTGGTATGCAATACCAGCAATTCTGGGATGTTTGTGAGATGAGTGCACTTCATTACCACAAACTACTATCCTTTCTGTCCCATTCTAAATGAGAGTTTCAGTAGCATGTGCTGCTGAAATCCTGAACTAGAAACTGAGGTGAGGCTGAAATTAGGAAAGTAGTTTCATATGACTCCTCAGTTCGAGTACTCGCACATTTCCAACGCAAAAGATAAACCCTACCACTGAGATTTGGGCTTTGAGGCCTACTGGCTTATGTGAATGGAAAACATATTGCCCTACCACGTGCATGCAGTTTCAACCCTAATACCACATGCGTATAGCTCCCAAGGATCAGATTGCTTATTTGTGGCATTTTCATAATTTCGGTGTACTTATGAGTGACATTCAACGACTTATAGTGACACTTTCTCGTGAGCAAAATCAAGCAGTGAACGCCAGGGGAACATATAAATATGAGAAATTACACCCATTTGGGCAATAAGAAACTCTAAAAATGAGAAACTCTTCAAACTGCCGCAAAGCACCTGAAGTAAAAGGGCACTAACTTAGTGTAGCCATGATCTTAAGTCAAGCAGGACTTTAGCTTTGCTCCCAAAAGTGATTGTATTGCGTGGTAAAAGTAATCACTATGCTGAACGAAAGTGTATTTGTGCACACCAATTATTTTGTATATCCTCAATGTTATCTTTTTCTCTCTTAGAACCAAAACTACTCCACTATTGCGTGCCACACTGCTGTTGTGTGCTTCCAAACACACATATGACAAATCTCTCACTTTACCAATTGCTGCTAGTGACTTGGATACAGTGCGCACTGCTTGCGAATTTATCATACAATACAAATCAAGTTTTTTCAATGTTCTGTTTTTTTAATCTGTTAACATAACAGAATTCATGTTTTGTTTATACACTAATACATAAACCACTCCTTCTCTTATGGTCCAGAATGCCCAATTCTCTGAACAAATGCCAACAATTGTACATACAATCAATATTGATTAACAATTTGCTTTAAACAAAAACACTGTGTCTGTGCCCAATGCATTTTGGGACCATATCCCTTCTCGAGGGGCCTCTGTAAATAAACAGTGATACATGGAGGATGTTAAATGATGAATAAAATGTATTGTATTGGTGCTAACCACCTTAAACCTTTATAATAGCTTTTGAACTCTTTGCAAATTCTGTTGCGGGCTTACAAAAACAAAATTTACAATGTGTATGCAGAACAGTTCATTCAGTGAAGTGTTTATCTGAAAGAATAACAAAATGAATGTGCATGCTCTCTTTTATGAGAAGCCCTTTTATTGTTCTAACTATACATATAAAATCTGAAACCGCAAGTGCGAACCATTCCACCTCTCGATGCCCTACCAATAGTGAGACAATTAGTGCTTTTTCAACCACATGCTTAGTGAATATCCAATCCATACATAGTACTCACGACATCTCTAACAATGAAGACAATAACTAACTTGTGAACTATCTAGAAATCGGTTTCACTGTGTAAACAAAATGTTAAAAGTTATTGTGACCTTAAACCAAATGATGACCTGACCTCAACAGTGTGCCCCGCGTATGCTCATACCTTCCTCTATGAGTAGAGTAGGCTGCGTGACAACCTTTTTTGTCTCCTGATAGCCTCCACAGGCGACCAAATTTAATAGACCGCTTTTTAGCCTGTAATATCAATGAATAAGCGCTTTGAACTAATCTATCAACTGTCTCCTTTCACCTCCGTTGCCTCCAAAATTCCTTTTTCTGATCAACATTTGAATGTGATGATTCTTTGCTCTCGAGCCGTCTCTATACAACCTCCTCTTTCCCGGCGTGTGATTTATATGGTTGAACCGTGATCACAGTGGGTCTTACGTGTTAGTCAAAGAAACAGGGCAACCCATCCTCACTCTGTTTTAGTACAACACCATATTGAAATGTCTTAATACTCCCGTATTTAGCTGACTGTTGACCTATGTGTTACTGTTTACTCTTATATTAAAACTGCTTTTTTAATATAACGTCCAACTTGAAAGTCCACAAACAAATAATAGGAACATATATATAAAAATGAGAAAGTAATCTGCTCAACATCCGAATTACAATAATTCCAAATTATATTAATTTCCAAACTCACCATAAGAAACAATTCCCCACCTTCATCCGAACTCCTAAGTAAAAAACTTTTAAGTGATGTGTGGGTTGCTCTGTGTATGTTTTGCATGTTTTGTCAATGAGACCGACAAGTGAAACACTTGCAGAAACCTATTGGAGCTCTGTTTTACTGAATACTCTGTGAACTCTATCCCTTACGTGTGGTTTTTTTCCTCAAGAAATCAACAGATTTCTCTTTACATATTTGCTCAAGCTATTTTACTAGATAAAATGTACATTATGTAATTTTTCTTTGTTATGCAGCTCACTGGTCACTATCTGATATGACATGCCATCTTTGTTGAAGAGAAAAGGCTAAACTTATTTTAGTCCTCTTTCAATTTGTCGTTTAATCCCTTGGAGGTTACAGTGTCCAATCTTTTGATTTAAATTGTTTCTCTTTGTGAGAGTAGTTTAAGTAATTGCAACCTGGGATGTTCTCACGGAACTCTATAGCTTGAAATCGCAGATGTGCTGTGGTATGTCTGGAATCCATCTAATGTAAAGCCAAATTTGAAAGTTTTGTTTCGAATCATACTTTTGTGCTCAGTGATTCTTATCTTCAACGTACTTTTTGTTTTTCCAATGTAAATTAATCTGCAAGGACATTTTATACAGTAAATTACATTGGAAGTATTACAATCTGCTGTGAGTGTAAGTTTGACTTGTTCTCCTGTTCATGAATGTGTGATGTTTTTGCTGATTAGTGCATTGTTACAATGAAGCAGTTATTGCACTTCATGCCTTCAGTCTGACAATCTGATTTCGCTCTTGATAAGGTCAATAACTATTTTAAATTCCTGGTTCTAGTATATCATTAGACAGAGTAAGTCATGGTGGCTTAAATCCCAAACATTAATCTATTTTAGGTTTCCGGCCCACCTTAGTGTAGATAGTTTTTAAACTTTAGGTCCTGACGAATCGCCTCTAGACTAGAAGAACTGCGAAGAAACATGTTGACCAACCACACGGAAGAGCGCCACACCTAAAACATTAACTTAGCATTGCGCCTTTCCTCTATATTTTTAATCAGGGTAGGAGACCCCACAATTAAAGTTATTTTTGATGATACTCCCAACCCTGTTTTAACTCACATAAACATCACACACCACTTATTCATCTACACTCACTAAAATCTCTCACACCCACGGCACCAGACGGCTATTTGGATAAAGATCTCCGCCAAAGTGCCCCTCATCGGGAGCCCGTCAGGCATTGCAGCGTCGGCCAGACGAGGAGCAGCCCGATGATGAAGCATGACACCCAACTGGGTGTGTGAGGGCATTACATTCCAAAGAAATGGATTCCCATCTCTTTTGACTCTGTAGCCCACTGTCCCTTGTATATTGCTACATTCTAGATCACTCAGGAACAGCACAACTTTAATTTTCATCTAGTATATGCAAACAATGGTTTCTTCTCAAATAAACCTCGAAATTCCGGTTAGCTTTGTAACAGCTCAAATAGTTTATTCTTTTTATTGCTGTGGAAATTTTGGACACAAAGACCACTCTATCTGATTGTGTTCAACTTTTTAGACAGAAGATCCTTTCGATTTAATACCAGTACTCTGGATAAAGTTTCTAACATTTGTAGATATCCTCAAATCATAAACCTGTGTTGGTTTTCTTCCAGTGCGTCTTTGCACCTAGTTGTCTCACGTTATCCTTCTCATTCTCAAAAACTGAGAATAAGATAGATTCTCAATAAGTCTGGAAGAATGAAAGCTTTAGTACAATAGAGTATTGTAACATCCTCCATGTATCACTGTTTATTCACAGAGGCGCCTGAAGAAGGGATATGGTCCCAAAATGCATTGGGCAAAGATGCAAAGAGTTTGTTTAAAGAAAATTGTTAATCCATATTGATTGTATGTAAAATTGATTGTCATTTGTTCAGAGAAGTGGACATTCTTGTCCATAAGATCAGGAGTTGTTTATGTATTCGTGTAGAAACAAAACATGAATTCTGTGATGTTCATAGATTAAAAAAATAGAACATTGAAAAAAACTTTGATTTGTATTGTATGATAAATTTGCAAGCAGTGCACACTGTATCCAAGTGACTAGAAGCACTTGGTAAAGTTAGAAAAGTAATCACTATACCATATTTTGAGATATGAGGTTTGCTTTGTAAAGTAAGCACGTCTTTATTTATGTGTGTTAGAAAACCTCTGGGTTTATGTGGCTTTCTCCTTTCACATGTACCCCAACCTGAGCTAAATTTTCACTTTTTAAAATTATATAATACTCTTAACATGCACTCAGAGAAAGGAATAGTATTCCGAGTTAACAGATTTAGCAGCACTTTGTCACCCAAAGATTTATAGGGGTGCTGCTGCACCTTCCTCAGCCCTACTTTCAGCGCCACAACTGGGGCTCTGTATATCGTTCCCTGGGTTAGGGGGTGTTTTCGATCTCCAGATCTAATCAAGTCTTCAAGAGGTTGGGGGGAGGCAATGTTTCAGAAAACACACCTAAGGACCTTCCTTGAGGTGGAGAATTCTTGTCAAATGGTAGCTTCAGCTGACAAGCACCTGCGCGGATCTCAGCTGCTATAATATAAATCAATTATTTAGAGTCACTGTAGCTGAGTGAAGCGCAGCCCAGCCTGTCCCTGAGGAGAGCAGTGGGCTAGGCTCAGGCTAATGCTTTAAAATTTTATATTTTCAAGAAGGTCAGAATCTACAGACCTGAGTGTCTGTGACTGTGAACCACGGCTGCAACAATCAGTCTCCAGCAGCCATCCGGTCGGGGGGGGCATCTGCAAAATGGGGGGGCACAGCCAGCAGTGCAAGCAGCGACGGTCTGCCAAACTAAACTTATAAACATAACTGCCACCTGCGAGTCGTGCGGCGGGCAGTCCGCCCACTACTACTGACCAATTCTGCCTCTCGGCAATTAATAGACCCAATGTTGCAGTCACGTGACGCCATGTCATGTGAATGCCGCCGTGGAGCAGTGCACTCTGTCACACACTGCCGCTGCCAAAGCAGCGCGTGGTCTGCGCTGCTTTGCTCAATTAATGCTAATAGCAGCGCTCCCGTCTCCCACTTCTCTGCAACTTCTAGAGGTGCTATGTATGCAACTTTGCATTTTAGTGCAGTGATGTGGACCTAAACACTAAAATGTGTTAGTCTAACCCCATATGCGTAGTATTTGGCAGGGCTGCGTGCACACACTCCAGCCTGCTGCCTCAGGCTGGTTTGGATAGTGGTGACACGGTCAGCCCCGCCCAGACTCCACCTGCAGCACAGCATTTGTTCTCACTGCAAAGACAGGATTCTTACCTTGGTGTTTTGTAAATGATTTTTTGCTAGACTTTGACCTGTTCGGGCTTTGCACCAGACTTTGGTTTGGTTTCGTTGCATTCCCCGATTTTCACAGGTGAAATGCTAGAACATTCAGGGGCAGTCCTATTTTTTATGCCTCTGTTGCTGTATGTCACTAAACACAACCTTATTGCAACGTAATATCAGATTATAACTGAACTGAATTTTAAGAGTTCTTCTAACTTTAACTGTTGTGGCTTGATCGTGTTTGGCCTTGCTTTGTACTGACACAATAACCGTGCTTGGCGAAACGCATTGGCTTCAATATTGTGTTTTTTGTGAAATGCGGGGTTGCTGTTTACATCTTGTTAAACCATGAAATCACCAATTGCTGTACATTAATGTTTTTTTCTGATTCTCTTTAACCTAAACAGAATTAAAGCAGGCTTGAAAGCTGCTGTGGAGGCAGTGTTGGCTTTGTCCTGCTCTAGCTGCAGAGTCCAGTGCTTAATGTGTGTGTAAAAAAAAAAAAAAGGTGCCAGGGCCCTCTGCCACTGCTGCCAATGAAAGCACCAGCACAACTACTAACCATCGCACTCCTACAAGTGTGACAATTCAGACTATTCCATTCCACCCAAATCCATCAGAATGGCTTGAGTGCCGGGTATTAGTCATTTTAATGTATACTATATTATGAAACAACTGTAGTTGTGCTCTTCACTAAATTAGACAAACCTCCCCACCCTGTGGCAAACTGTCATAAGTGCCGGTGTTGATATTTAAGTGCCATGCTTAGAACCAGAAACCACCGGCTTAAATTAAGCACTGTCCAGGCCTCCTCCATGCGTGCTTTGTGTTCAACCCATCTCTGTCATGAAAAGGCCCACTCTTTTTTTAAAGCGTCTCTGATTGGCAGTGCTGAACGGCCAATTGTCACCCTATTTGCCCCTGATATCCAAATGTGTGAAGTTGGAGCTGTTTTGAAATAACAGCTTCCCTCTTCGAGCATTAGTTGAGAAAACAGGTGCTTTTCTGGTGAAAGCCTTGTGATGGAGCGAATGATGGGCACATGACATGCTTTCATTTTGGCCATCCACTTATTGGAGCAGCAGTGTAAGCTATTCCAGTCCCCTTGTGAGTGAGTGACAGCAGAGAGCTATAGGCCTGCCCTCGAGGAGGTCACATGGGGAAGGCAGGCAGCAGTGAAGGGGTATCTGAGGGTCCTTCATTTTTATCTGCCAAAGAGTGAGTCCCTTATAAAGGCCTAGTGTCCAGCTCTCCCCTTCAGCAGGAGTTGTCCCCAAATGTAAATCTACTTCGTGGCGTGAGTTGCACCCTTACACGAAACCCTTTGCAAATTAATGGATTTTCATGGAATAAAAAAAGCCTTTAAACATTCACCTTAAAATCTGAAATTATTTTATGAAAGTCCTTCCCAGGATACCGTAGCTTGGAAGTTTTCAGAGTGAGCATGAAGCAGTGTCCCAAAAGAAACGACTCCATTAACCCTACATGCCACATAATTCTGCCGCAGTCAGCGTTGTGTCGTTTGCGGACGTTAAAGTGGTCTATTCTCAACAGGACCGCCACTGGGGGTGCGAAGGAAAGGTGTTCAGCAACAATTTGTGTTTCTTAGTCTTGAGTGAACTTGTTGGGTAGCACTAAGGCATGAATTTCCTGCCCTGAAAAGGAGCCGAGACCTGACAGTTATGAAACGTTATTTGCCTGTATCTTTGTAAATAGATGCCGGTTCGCAGCACTCTTAAATTATTTTCCCCACTGATGATTTTGTTTTTGCGATGATCAGCTATTAGACATGTTGAACTCCATCCACTACATAAACTGTCTTGCTGGAATCATTTTTTTTTTAACTATCTATATTTTTTTTGTTTAGTCATGCTTGGTCTTTCCACCAAAGGCTTTGCAAAGACATGAAATCACCACTAACCATTAGGTACCAGAGTGAACTTTCAGGAGCTAAGAGGTTTCTTCTCGGGTATTACATCTAGTCTTTTTTTGTGCGGACTGTATTGGTAAATTGCTGTTCGTTTCTTGTAGGAGCAAGTCGATGGGGGACGTCAATGAAGAGGAAGTGCCGGTGGTGCAGCAAGTGGTTTTTGAAGATTTGCAGAAAATAAAAAGCCAAATACAGGAGCAGGATCAGCAATGGCAAACTGTACGTATTTCAGCCAAGTTGTTTTATTTTGACTCTGGACATACACATTGTGGTTTCTACCTCCTTGTTGTGATGCCTTCTTTCCAGTTTGCCATGAGAGTAAGCATGATATACACTTTATCGTAAGGATTGCCACTGCAGTGCGTAAGTGCTTTGAAATCCACATCAGAGACTGATGCCAGTGACTGGTGCAAAAATACTTTGCTGTGCCCTCTGATTGTTTCTGATAATCCGGCCAACATGGCCAATCCCGGTTATGGCTGGTAATTATATACCCAACACACTATTACACCAGTGACCGCATGTTACTGCCCTTCTGCACCGCTTTTCATTTGTAACTAAATCGTCATAGGCCCTGCTCGCTGTACATAACTCATAAGTGTGCTTCAAAAGACCAATATCCGTAGGTTGCTACACCTTTACTTTACGCTGTCAGGGTACAACTTAAAAACCAAGGCAAAAGTACTATACCTGTTCCAGACCCTTCCGGTGGAACCTCCCTCGGGTGTTTTAAAGCAGCTACAATCTGAATTTAACGCCTTTGTATGGGCGGATAGGAGACCACGCATAAGTAGGGACTTGGGTTTCCGACCCCATGACGAAGGGGGGCTGGGAATCCCTGATCTCGACCGATATTATAAAGCGACACAGCTGCAGACCTTATTAGAATGAGCTCAACCAGAGTCCGAGAAGAGCTGGCTCTTTATGGAGCGCGCGCTAGCGAAGAAAGCCCTCTGGAAAGTCCTGTTTCTTCGCAAGGCTGCTAGGCCCTCTGGGCTCTATGGCTCCCCTGTAGCCCACGCCACACTGAAAGCATGGGATGCTACAGCTCTCCGTCATGGCCTGACATCTTTCCCTTCGCCTCTTACTCCCATTACGGAAAATTCGGATTTCTCCCCGGGCCTCGACTGGGAGACATTTTGTCGGTGGGATACTGCCGGATGCAGGTCTATCTGGCATTTTTTTGATCTCGAAGGCCCTCGATCCTTTGCGGATTTTAAGTCTGACTCTCACATACCCGAAACGGAACGCTACCATTATTTACAAATCGGATTCTGGGTCATGCAACTTCAAATTTGCTCGGGGGCGGAGCGGTTTCTCACTCGCTACGAGCGCTGGTTGCTCTCAAAACGCTCCTCAAAGCGACTTATCACAGAACTCTACCACATCCTACGCCCCCCAGAACAAGCGGCAAAGTCTGCAGGCCAAAGACGGTGGGAGACCGAACTTGGCCAGGCCTTGACACCTAAAGAATGGTCTGACGTTTATTATAGAGCCCGACACTCAGCGCGCAATACATCTAGCATTGAAACGGCCACTAAAATCATGGCATATTGGTATCTTACACCCTCCCGACTCCACAAGCGTGACCCTGACCGCTCCCCCACCTGCTGGAGGGGATGCGACGCTGAAGGCACACTCTTACACCTGTTGTGGGACTGCCCTACTCTCACCACATACTGGACGCAGGTGCTGGACGAGATTAACGGTCACTTCGACACTACGTTCTTACGCTTTCCAGCATATGTGGTCCTGGGAGTGTCAGACAGGCTTACCTTCCCCTCAGGTCTCGTAAAGGTAAACAGCTGGGTATAGCCCTGGGGGCGGCACTACAGAATATACTAACACACTGGGGCACTGACAGAACACCAACGGTGCAGGGATGGCTACATAGACTATGGTATGTTCTAGGTATGGAGCGCATCTCCTTCTCGCTCCATGGTGATGGGGCCACTTTTGCCGAGGTGTGGCGGCCCTTTGTCTCGCTGCTGTGTACTGAGTTCCGGGAGTTGTCCTGCCCTTGATACTTGCGGTTGCTTTGCCTTTCCGAACTGAGCCAAAGCACAAACTAAATGTCGAAATCTGGCGCACTGAGATGCTGGATCTGCGTTTTGATTCTTGGCCTAGACAGACTTCACGGAGGAGGTGACGGGAGGAGGGAGGAGAGGGTGGGGATAGGGAGGGGGTGGGGTGGTTTATTTGGGTGTTATTTTGATGCTCTGTGTAGCACTCAGACATATGCTGGCCTATGACTTCGGCCTCTTTACTAATTGCATCTTGTTTGTTGATACCTCAATAAAAAGATTTCAAACTAAAAACCAAGCCAAACGCAGCATTTCAGGATGAGATTATCTATCTATCAATCTATCTATCTCTATAATATGTATATATATATATATATATATCTCCTGTCTTCATATCATGCACTGAACTTTTATTCTGGTCTTGGCACAGATGGTTCCCTGTAGCTGGTATTGCTGCTGTAATGACACACTGTTCATGGTGTCTGCTCATCCTACAGGAGTGACTGAATTGCCTTCCCTGCCCTCCTTTGATCCTTCATCCCAGGAACTCCTTTTATGCTGTCCTACTCAGGGTCCCTGAATGTGTCCGTCAGAGGCAGTCCCTTCTGTGCAGAGGACCAGTTTTGCATTTCAGAATGGCCTCTTTCCATGAGAATCCTGCTTCATGGCTCCCTGCGTTCCTGTTTCCAAATTGTTCCCTATGTTAATGGTTATTAAACTGGAGAGAGATTGAAAGAATTTTCAACTTTTAAAAATGTAGGCTTGTTGTAATGTGAAATCGTAGTACTGGACACACACACACACACACACACACACACACACACACACACACACACACACATATATCATTTTTCAGGGTTTTGCTTCTAGATCAGAGGCTGCTATAAATCTATTCAGTAGATGTTGCAATACGTTTGCTTTTGAAAGCCCACACGTTTCCTTAGACTTTGGACTTAATCGCACCCTTGACTTCTGATCCAGTATATTAAGTTATAAAACTCCTCCATTGTAGGCTATTTCGGGATTTGACACAGACATTCCAGAAGTCGGACCTTCGCCCTTCTGCACCAAAGCATCTCCGCCTCCTGCCTTTATCTCTTGTGCTATCTTTATGACCAATCAGTCCATTATTCCTGCTGACGTTGATCCCTTGCCTTTCCCAAAGTAAGTCCTAAAAGTCCAGTCTCTGTTTTTAGATTTGGCCTAGAGAAGGCTTTAGCTGCCTCGCCAACCTAAAATCTGTTAAAAAATCATAAATATAAAATGCATACATATATATGTACAAAGAGGCCATTTGGGTATGCCCTCTTCATTCATTGGTCTATCTGTCATTCACATTTTGCTGTCGCCCACCACAGCATACAGCCCAGAGCAGTCAGTCCGTCCTCTTCAGACACTGACTCTCATGCACTGAAATTGGATGCATTTTTGCTGTTTATATGTGTACATCTACCTAACAAGAAGTGCACAGCAGTTCCATGGCTGGTGGGCCAATACTTTGCCATTTGTTTTTTATTGTGTGCATACTTCATTGTTTTGTATTTATTTAGTCATCCTAGTGTGTTGAACTACGTCTTCAAGTTGCAGTAATTCAAGGGCAAGAGCACACTTTCTCTGTGCCAGTAACAATTAGATGTTCTTGTGATGTGCATTAAAACAAAAGTTTTTATATTTGTTGCAAGTACACTTGTCTGCGAGGAAGCACCCGTACTTTTCAATGAACAATATATGCCGTTGTTACTTTTTTTAATTAAACAGTTTTATGCAACCACCATCTTTAGATGCGGTCAAGCTTTTTTAATGGTTTATGCTTGCAATAAAAAAAGAAAAACATCAAACTAGCTTACCAAGATCAAATTTATTTTATTTGCCAATGGTTGTTTAAATAATTGAATATGGCACCAAGCTTTTAAAAGGGCCTTCTATTGTGGGCTATGCATGCTTGGTGGCTCCAGGGTAATTTTCAGTAATTGAGAAAGAAATCAGTCACTGGAGAAAATGAGATCAGATGTATAAAAAACGGAAATTGGCGTGGCAGCTCTTTGCTCAACAAAATCCAAATTCATGCGTCTAGTATGCAACAATATGTTGGCTAAATGGTGCATGGTGGGTAGACTTTTAAGAATCACCATAGATGACACAGATCTTAGGTTTATCGTATCTGATTCCAGCTATCAACTTTATAGTGGAACAAGTTTGTAGTTAAACCAAGAGAAACAGGAGTGCCATACATTAAAAAAGTAGAAACTATTCATTCCCAACTGACCAACAATCACGCACAGAGTGCGATTTGATGATGCAGAGTCTTCGCAATCACTCAGAATCTGGTTTCTGCCAATGAACCTAACCCCCAGCCTACTGGTAGCCCTTTACCGAAACTCAATACCTGGCTTCCTTTGGATACTATGGGGCCGATTCCGATTCGGGCCGGAAATCTCTCCGACCGAGCCGGACTCGGAGAGATTTCCGACCGAATCGGACTCTGGCAGCCCGACCGAACGAGTACGATGCGCACGTATGCCATCGGACTCGAGTCGGTCAGACTCCCATTGAAGTCAATGGGAGCCGGTCGAACAACGCGTATGCGGGCTCCCATTGACTCAATGGGTGCGAGGCGGACAAGGGCGCCCCCTACAGCGTGTACGCGGCGAAGCGACTCGCACTGTACACGCACAGGTAGGGGGGACCCATGGGTCTCCCCTGTGTGCGACTCGCGTGGCTACGCGTACAGGGGGGTCCGACACGGACCCCCAAAGTACGGCTCCGACTGCTCTTTCGAGCCGGAGTGCGCGGCTCAGTCGGACTGCTCGCGGCACGCATCGTACTTACCCGGCCGGGGAACGTCTCCATTGCGCGGTGCGAGTCGAGTCCGAGCGAGTCGGTCGGTGCGGTTCGACCCGGGAACGAGTCGGTCGGAGCGGTCGGGACGCCCGGACGAGTCGGTCGGCGAATTCGCATCGTACTCGCTCGCCCGGACGCGCGTACGAATCGGTCGGGAAATAGGGCTCCGAATCGGATCCGGTTAAGCCGAATCCGATTCGGAGCCCTACCGGCCGAGATCGGAATCGACCCCTATGTCCTTTAATTGCACTCTTCATTCCATTAAATCCGGTTCTCACCTAGACCCCCTTCCTCCCCATTTGCTTTGGCAGTTAGACTCCTGCCTTTTATCCATGATCATGGATCTTCTCAATGCTTCTTTGGTTGAAGGGGTAGTCCCCCAGAAATGGAAACACGTGATGGTCATACCTCTCCTAAAGAAAGCGAATCTGGACCCCACTAACCTCTCTAATTTTCTTCCTATTTCTTTATTGCCCATTTTCTCTACAATCCTGGAGAAGCATGTTAATAGCCAGCTGACCTCTTTTGTGGAATCCCAGAATTTCCTTCATCCTTCCCAGTCTGGTTTTAGGGCAGGCTTCTCTACAGAATCTACCCATCTGGGGGTAACCGAGCTGCTTAAGGCAGTGCTTGGATCAATCAATCATGGGTTTGTTGAGCGCGACTACTCACCCGTAAGGGTTTCAAGGTGCTGGGGGGAGGCGCAGGGTCCTGTTCATCAAGGAGGAGGTCTATCGAAAAGCCATGTCTTGAGGTCCCTCGTGAAGTTGGGGAGTGATGTCGTCTGTCTGAGGTGGAGCTGGAGGGCGTTCCAGGCTCTGGCCGCGAGGAAGGAGAAGGAGCGGCCTCCCGATCTAGACTTCCTGGTGCGAGGGACCACGGCGTGGGAGAGTTGGGCTGATCGTAGGGTCCTTTGGGGTGAGAGAGAAACAGCGGCACTCATCCTTTTAGATCTTAGCGCTGCCTTTGACACAGTGTCTCACTATATCCTCCTGGATGGGCTGATGTCGCTTGGTCTTGATGGAGTGGCCCTGGAGTTGTTTCGTTCCTTTCTTAAGGACTGATTCTTTCAGGTCTCCTCTTCTTCTGCCAGGTCAAATTTCCATGTTCTTTCTTTGGGAGTCCCGCAGGGCTCTGTGTTGAGTCCACTGTTCTTTAACATATACATCCACCCGCTAGCGGAAGTGGCGGAATCCTCTGGGCTGTCCCTCGTCTCCTACACAGACAACACTCCGATTATTTTCTCACTGTCTTCCACATGGGAGCAGGGGTCATCTGATCTCGGCTTGGGTTTGAGCAAGATTTCTCTTCTGATGCATAACAACCTGCTCAAGCTCAACAGGGATAAGACAGAAGTCAGGATTCTGGGCAAAAGACCAGATCTATGAGGACCACGTGATTGGCCCGCCGAGTTAGGTGCTCCTCCTACTCCCTCAAGCAAGGTTAAGAACTTGGGTTTCATTGTGGACGAATCATTATCCAGGAGACAACAATTGTCCAAAGTGATGGCTACCTTCTTGTGGCTGATCACCTACTCAGCGCAAAGGACGGTGGTCCAAACTCTGATTATCTCCAAACGGACTACGGCAATGTGTTATACTTGGGTCCCGCAAATCAACCTTTCATCGGCTTCAATTTGTGCAGAATGCAGCCGCCAGGCTTCTCTACCAGTTACCCAAGTTCACCTCAACTTCCAATCTTCTCCGTGAGCTGCACTGGCTTACTGTGGCTAATAGCATTAAGTTTAAAGCTTTATGTTTAAGGCTAAATCCAGAATTGCTCCCAAATATCTCTCGGACTTGGTCCATCTATACCATCCATCCCACCCTCTGAGATCTTCTCTACAGACTCTGTTCACTGTACCAAGATTCCAGCTTTCTCGCATGAAAGGTCGTTCCTTTGCCTATTTGGGCCCTCAACTTTGGAACTCCCTTCCAGCTTTTCTGAGAGACTCGACACCCCTTCTTACTTTTCGTAGGGGTTTAAAGACCTGGCTCTTCTAACTTGGTATTTAACCTTCTGATATCTCCCCTACTTCTGCTTTGCGCCGGGAAACCCCCTGGGGTAGCTGTGCGCACTATAAATGCCTTAAATAAATAAACAAAAGAGAAAGTTGTGTTAAACCTGTGCACGTTTCTAGTAAGATCTCACCTGGGGTATTTCCTCCAATTCTGGTAACCACATCTAAAAAGGATAAGGACAATATTTACTAGTTCCTACATGAGCTACCAAAATAGTTATTAGTTCAACCTAAATGTCATTAAATGGATCACTTTTTGAAGTGTCTGCAAAATCTTATATGATTTGGAAGAAAGGAGTTAGCCCCACTTTGTTCTGAAGGCGATATTACTGTTATGTTTACAGCAAGAATAAAAACTTTAGCGAACTAGAGCAGAGCATATATGGTGTGTATTTTAAAAAAGAGCAAAACTAGTCAAATGACCACTCTGTAACCTTGATTTCCATACAATAAACAATACATCAACACAATATGCAATTCGCGGAAGAGGATCACATTTTAAAACGAGATCCAACATTCACATGATTAGAAACAACCACAGAAGTGTAAGAGAGACTAGGAAAGATGCACCTGGGTAAATGGTGAGAACATAACTGTGATAAATACTATACTGTCTCTAGGGTTATCGTACAAACAAGTCATACAAAGTTGGGTAGTAGAGAACTGCTTTGTATTCTGTCACATAGTCGCCAAAGTTATGGTGGTTACCAAAGGAACACCAAAATCCATTTAAGCCGGTGAAAACACAGGAAGTGCCTTTGCTTGACCTTTAACCTAAATCATAGGCCATTTTACACTTGTTTTAAATAGACTTTCCAGAAAATGTAACATTGCGGCACGTTCATGAATGTGATCCAGAAAATGCATACAAAGAATCTAATTAACAAAACTATGGCTGTATGCATATTTATGTTTAAAGGATCAGTTTTCAGCTTGGGTAAATCACAGGTTTGAAGCAACAGCACAGGGATCGATAATGGTTATACATACCTAGGGTACAATAGTGGACCATGAATTAGATTGAACCTGCATACATTACCACTGGATTTACCAGGTGGTATATTGAATCAATGAACATTATTCATTCACATTTTAAATACTTAGTTTTGTCTTACCTGAATATTAAATAAGACATTGACACACCTGATAAAGTTTTACCGAGGTTTATTAACAGTGGCTAAAGACTAAAAGGTTTACCATGTGGAGAGATATTAGTAGCGCGGGTAGCATGACACTAAATTGATGGTGTTCATACCGACATACATAAGTATTGCCTCCTCTACATTATCAAAGTAAGTATATAGCTATTATTCTTACCTACACCTCTTCTTGTATAGATATGCCTTGCAGTGTAGGGTTTAGGTTGATGTAGTGGATACAGTATTATTTTCATGCAGTAAAACGCATGTGATATATAGCCTAATTTAATACTCAAAAAACAGTAGAATTTTCAAAAGACTTTATAGCTTTGCTAACATATTTAGGGGATTGGTTTTTACAATTTTACTACTGTATACCAGCAGGCTGGACAACAATGTTTTTTCAGGTTTGTACTGCTATAATTCTGGAGAAGGCAGGCACTTCATAATGGCAGTTAAACTAGAGGGCTAAGCATCAGGTGGAACAGTAGGAAATATGGCTTGACTCAAGGAGTGGTTATTACATGAAACTGTACAACCGTAGGAGTGTTAGAAACAAAAAGAAAGGATTCCAAAAGCGTGCAGCATACTTGAGAATGTTTAAGTGCTGTAAAGAAGGAACAGTAAAGCTGCAGACGTTAACAGAATGGACATGCCCAGTCATCCAGGTTTGCTGCAAAAATGTATAACTTATTTCTTTCCTGCATTCTATAGATTTTCCATCTTACAATGCAGAACACAGTCTTATGGTAAATTCCGACAGTAGTAAAAGTGGCATATTTAAAAGCATGGTTTGTCACGTGCAGGAGTTATATCTGCCTGTGAGAAACTGGCCTGGGGTGCTGTAGAAAATAATATAGGCCACAGAACTGAGCTGGTTCAACTTGGAGTTCCTTGGTTCAAATTTGGTACCTAGGCAATCTTAACATGAATGTCCTATGAATAAAAATGTGTAAGGTGTTATATGTAATATCACATCCAAGCAATGCAGTTGAAGAATGTAAAGGTCTAAAAGATGTGCAGCTAAAAAGACCAGGATTTACTAAGCCAAATGCCCCCATGTGTAAAGAATTGGATCATTGAATCCAAAATAATGGCAAGAACTAAATTGATTTGAAAAAAAGGGCAGCATTCAAAACTAACCAAAAAGAACATAGTGACATAATTCTAAGTGTCCACCGGCCAGCCTAATTGCATTAACATTGTAAATTAAAGACACACTAATCAGCCACAGGGATTGTCCTCATAGGCAATATAGCTGTGGACCAACCATTTGACTTTGATACACACTGCTATTCTATTGGGGATGGTGTAGAAAAGTTTCAAACTGTGTTCAGAGTTTTAGAAATCTTCAAACACTTCAGGGTGAGCTCTTGTATGATCAGATCTTTTTGCTACATTTTTGGGTAGACCCCACAAGAACTATACAGATTCAAACATGCAGGTGACAAATCTACTTAAATAATGTGATCCTGGACCTGAAATAAGTCTAGGCTAAATCGTTTTCTAGGATCTATGACTCCAAATCCAAAGAAGGTGGGGAAATGACCAACCTAGATGATTTACTCTGTGTGCTTTTAACCATAAGTATCCATGTTGCAAACCACAGAAATAGACAAGCACAGAACAACCTATTTCCTAAACAGAAGCAGCATTGCATCATCAATTTTATTGCATTGTTCAGTATTTCTCTAACTGATGGATCTAGAAACTAATAGCAGAGCGATGTGATGACCTGCTGAGGTTAGACACACAAATTTAAAAGCATAATTGAATTAATACTGTTGAGAATGAAGGGGGATTTGCCAAGAGTCATGCAAACCTAGCTTACAGGATCACAGCAGTAAAGGCTTTTGTAAAATTTGCCTAAGATGCACAGAATCGAACTGGGTAGAAAGTGCACTACGATTTTGAGTTGGCCAACCATTGGAACATTTTGTGAAAAAAAATTTAGTCTTTTCCTCCCATATGTAACTGCCCTCTTATTAAAAACTGGGGAAGAATGTTCCTATTTTTCTTCATGGCTCATAAATAGTTCCAAGCATGACCTCTGTGGGCTCCTGCCCACTGCTATAGTGGGGCAGTATACACCAAGTGTGCGGCTGCCTCTAGAGACTAATGCCAGGCTGCTAGTCTTGAAACCTCCCTGGATCCCCTATCATCTCCCCTGTCACTGTTGGAGTCCTAACTTGACATAGAATGTTACTTCAATGAGAGAGAACCTGAATTTTGGGACTGCAGAGAGTGCTGTGGGAGTGGCGCATACCCCGCTTACTACACCATTCCTGTGTGGGAACTTTCAGAGACCCTCAAGTGGTTGGCATGCATGACAGTATAGCTCTTTTCTCTCCCGTTAAGGTATTGTTTTTCTCCATGATCAATTAATCTTTCAGTTAGTTATAACTGAACAGTGCAGTCACCTTGCCTTTAAAAACTTTTTCTTCTGCCACATCCCTCCTCACCCTCAAGTGACACCTTTTACCCAACAGAAAATTATCCTCCCAACCATCTCTCTAACCTTCCTCTTCTTTCTGTGGATGGTCCCACTCAGCCACCCGCTAAGCAACAAAAAATGTCCTCTGTTACCAAATAGTGCCTTAGCATGCCAGGCTCTGCATAGGTTGAATACTGCTCACTGCATCACGCACATCGTTCTGCGGTGGCTGTCTGTCCTCGTTGTGTGAAACATGCAGTACCTTTAAGGTGCCTTTCTTCTGCGAAGTACGTTTCTGTAACATGTAAGCATTGCGTGAGACATGAAAGGTGCCACAAAAAGGAGATTATAGTCATCAGCGGGAACATGTTACTCCCAGTCTGGGCGTCCTTGGGAAGGGTCCTTACAAATTTAGTCAGTGATACCCCAAGCCAGTCCCTTGACATGCTGGCATCTTAAAAGTACTTCAGTTTAAGTAGAGACTTTGAGTTTAAAGTGCAAAGTAGGTGAGGGCAAGCTGCAAGTGCATCGTGCAGAGAGGCTTTCTCGGGTTGTTTTCAGGGGCCTCTACTCCGTTACCTCCCCACTTAAATGCCCCGAACCCCGAGATGAAAAAAAAAAGGTAATTCATTACCATTTTATTTTTCAGCCTCCTGTCCCGAACCGAGAGTCAGGACGGGGCGGGGCTTAGTGAGAGTAGGGAGGAGGGTGTGCTGTATGTGCACTTTTCAAAGTGCGCATGTCCCTTGGGCCGGCCGTCTTGTGATGACCAGCCAGACATTCACACTTTGAAACCTGTAACCCAGCTGGGTTAGAGCAAGTGCAGACCAATCATGGTGCCGCTCTCATGCTGGTAAGGGCAGTGCCAGGATTGGTCAAGGGTGTTGCTGGGGCCTGCACTGCAGTCGCGACGAGGTCCGGAACGAGGAGGTCCTGTACTGAGAAGTTTTTTAAATATATATTTTAATTTTATTTGCACGCGTCTGCCAGTTTATTTTTATATTTTGTAAAAAAAAATTGCAAGCGTCCGCCTCTCCCTCCCCTTGGATGCCAGCCGCCACTGTCTGTTTTTCTGCAGCTATACAATCACTGCATGCATAGTGAAGGCTTCCTTTGCAACAGAGCTAGACTGCTTTGTGCGCTATTGCAATTCCTATCTGACAGAGGTGAACTTAGTCATAGCTTGTTTGTGGTTATGTTGAGAGTGGTAGGCTTCATAGTCGGAGCATCTGCATAAAATCCACTTCACAGTTGGGGGGGAAGGGGTGATGGGGCAGGTTAGAGGGCGGGCTAATTGATATAAAGAGTGATCTGGGAATCCTGTTCTGCCAGAGGTCAGCAGAGCTCTGTTAACTGTTTCCCTACGACGATATAGATAGTGGAAATGGGAGACATCCATTACCACGCGGGCATTGCATCGCAATGCCTTTACATCGTGGGTATTACAACGCAAGTCGTTACAACGACTTGCGCTGGATGGCGCTCTAACCTAAGGAATAGTATGATTTACTATTCCAACACCTTCCCTACGGTACGTAGACTGGTGTTGGAATAGTAAATCATACTATTCCTAAGTCCAGCGCCCTCCAGCGCAAGTCGTTGTAACGACTTGCGTTGTAAAAACTGCGATGTAACGTACCGCGATCATTTTGATCGCGTTGTAACGTCATATATTCCAGTAATCTTTGCCCAATGAATAAAGAATGCAGTAAGGGCAAGGTAAAGCAGTGGCAGACACAGGACAGATTGTATTTTGGAGGCGCGCAGTGGATTAAATGCTTCTGAAGAAAAAAAGCAGTGGTAGAGCAGCTGGAATTCAGGTCGGAATTCATGTCCTGTGCTCTGTGTAACGTGATGCCCTGGGATATTCTGAGCACCTGTGGCTTCCACAGAGGGCTGGAGAAAGTGAGCTCGCTGGCCAGTGAGTGACATTCTGCCTCTTGCTTTAGGATCTTGCCAAATGGAAAAACCGACGGAAGAGCTTCACCTCAGACTTGCAAAAGAAAAAGGAAGAGCGGGAAGATATTGAGAAGAAAGTGTCTGATAGGTCGGAGAGATCGACCAAAACATTTTCGGAAATGCAGAAGGAAAGGTAAGAGGCGTTTTACTTGCCTGTAACTCAGTGTGACCGATGAAAGTGGCCTGTGCCGCCTGACTACATCGTATAATATTTCTGCTAGTTACAGGCTTTGCCCATGAAAGTACTATTCAGCGCTGAAAGAAAACGGAAAGCCATATTTCACTAGATAATGGTATTTACATTAACTTTCTGAAATGAGAGCCATTTTGTCAAGGAATCTGTTATGGAAGACAAAGTTCGAACAGGGGAATTTATGAAATAAATGTCAGAATGGCTTAAAGAGGGGTATTTTCATTTGTAGACTACTACTATATACATTTCCTAACATTCATTTAAAACATGTATTTTAAGAGTATATATTTCAACCAGAAACATTTTGAAATGCACAAAGTGTATTTTTGACCGTTTGGAAAAGCTTTTTGTCGTTTAACGCTGGAGGTGTTTTTAGTGAGTGAGGTTGGAATATTTTAAACTGCTCTTTTTCATGTGTGAAAATAATATAATCAGTAGAATAATGATAACAATTCCAGTCTACCTAACACGTTTGCGATGGAATTAGAAACTTTCCAAATTCATTGCTTTTCTCTGCACGTTTCCCAATTTTGCTTGTAAAATTGCTCTGTATTTTTGGGTGCCACAGACAAGTGCTCTGCTGGTTTTCTTTATCACCTGGCACTTAGTAGCATTGAACTAATGCTGATACATTTTTTGTTAGCTTGAATGCACAATTAGTGTACTTTTCCAAGGTTTCGTTCGATTAACTTCTTTTTTAATACAACTGTTATTTTATGAGTGTAAAATGCGTGCTGGACTGGCTGTCTTATGGAATGAAAATTTGGTACACTCTCCTTGAGAGATAGTAAAGAAGTATGTTAGGGCAACTAAAGATCGTTATAATTCCGTGATGTCATTGCATAGGCTTTAATATATAGGATTATTGAGCAGTAACCGTGAATAACAGTGATCTTTTTCACCACTTAGTTCTGAGTGACATCAAATAAAGAAATAAGAGTGAAGCTCGAGTTGTCTATAATGATACTTAGAAAGCCAAAATGAAAAACATCCCTGTGTTATTCACAGTTACTCATCTGTCATTTTTTGTATTGTAATATTTATATAGCTTTTACTAATCCTGTGTCGGGCATTTAAGTGCTTGCCGGCATGGGCAGCATGCTCTGCCATGCAGGGTGTATGGTGGGAAGGGTGTTATCTTTGTTTTAGATTCAATGTGGGAAGTGTTACCATGTCATGCGTGATTACCACGGAATGTGGTGGATGGAGAGATGTTTGAGTTAGACTCACAGTTTATGGTTTACAGTAAGCTGGCAGCTTTGAGAAGCTTTGCAGGTCCATTCTCTTTTATGATCCTAGTCCACTTAGCTATTTACTGCACAGGGTTGTCCTCTATGCAGTTTTTTTTGTAAGGTTTATGGCCCTCAGCATGCATGGTTGGAGAGACAAATGGAGAGATTTGCTTCAGTGTGCTTTCTTATCGTCACCCCATGTCTGATTGTCATTGCGAGATGCAAAGTAGTAGTCATTGTTGATAGCTAGTGGGTCCTGCAGTGGTGGACTAGATTAGAGTCTGGTGATTGGCCAGCTGTATGTGCCAGCTGTCAACAGCTAATTCATGCATGTTCAGTTGGTGATGGCTGGTTTAAGGGTTGGTACAATACTGGGTGATGGACAAGACCAGTAGCAGATTTGTCTTCTGTGAGTGTAAGAGGATTAAGCAGAATAAGGGAGTCATTATGCAGTGTGTAGAAACTGCAGTCTGCTGCTGACCACTGAGTGTTATATTTGTATTAGTGCGTTCCAGAAGGGTTATATGTGAATTCATATTACTATAAAATTCCCAGGCTAGCCATGGGTGAACCCTTCATAACTGACCTGGATATAGAAAGTAGTATACTATTCTATATCTGTGGACTGTAAACTGTTGATTGTACTTGAAGGTGCGATTATCATTCTGTGTTTATGGATGGCCTACCCAAATCATCTGCTCCTGATTTTCAACTGCTGTGTGAGGCAGAGGAGTGATGGTGGAGCCATTTGCAACATGGCCACTCCTGCCTCATTCCCTGACCTGTGCTACACTTGGTTTATTGCCACCCATCCCCTCCATCCACTTAGCTTACCCTTCCCACCAAAACTGTGCTCTCTGCTGTCCATCGGAGCAGAGAGCCAGTTCTGCGCTGACCAGCTGCCTGAGAGCCCTGTGTTGGAACCGGCACTGTCTGGTTGGCCAAAGGGATGCCCCAGCTAGGGAGACGGCACTGCTCCCGTCCAGGGCAGGCGATTACACACACTGCACAACCCATGCTCATCCTTGGGTAGCTTGACACTGAGCAGAATTCAAAAGCAATGTGTAAAGCAAGAGCACAGTTCTCGTACACAATAAATGTTCTGCACAACACAAAACAGACTTCACACTTGATGTCGAGAAATTTCGTTTATATTCAACACACATATTAAACAATGCAACATGAATATCATGAAATCTTGGACATGAATCACACTTATACAATATTACTAGCAGTACTAGGCCCAGTTTGTGTTGATCAGATAATATGCACATATGGGAAAAGTCCAATTCTAATCCCCACCCGGTACGCACAACACCCTTATGCGGTGCGACACATTGTCAGCCCTGGCCCACCCTCACAATCCTGATAATGCTATGTCACACACCTATCAGGTGCACCCTGGGCTACAATGATATCAGTAATATGTATATACACAGAATTATAACACTTTTAGCAGCACCGTGAGACTAGGCCATGCGGGTTAACCCAATGTTGAGAGGTAAAGTTCTTTTGGCATGCGAACCACGTATAAACCAATGCCGCCGACCAGTGTCATAAAGCACAGGCTGTTCACAGACGGTCACTCCCTCACACTCACTTTGCACTGCTACGCAATGCGGCAAGTACCAACCCAACCCATATGATCACTTTCACTCACATACGCACCCGACATTCTAATGCGGTGCCACTGATGTCAAGCAGGTCATTAGGTAACACTCCGCAGACTCCGCGGCTCCAAACCGCCTGCCACCCTCCGATTCACACCCACTGTCCCAGACGCCCCAGATGAAAGTGTACCAGCCCCTCCCTCCAGACACAAGGCCACTCATGGCTGAGGCCACACCTCGTCTGGGTTCCTGGAAAGCAGATGGGGATAGACAGTAAGCATAAACAAGAAGTGGACTTAAAGGGGGTCTTGGCACCACTCAGGAAGTTCACCAACAAGTTGCGAAGCAGAAAATGGGCTAACCGCTACAATTCGTTATAAACAGGGGTCCACCAGGGCCTTCTGGCACCAGCTCAGTTCTGTGAAGCACGAGGGTCAGACAGTCTCTTGACCTGATCTCGAGCCTTCTCGGAAGCGTGCCTCCGTCCTAGTCAATTCTTCTCACTCCTACATTTGGCCACAAAGTCTTCAGAAAGGCCAGATAGGGGGAGGGCAGTTGTCCACCGTGATGGGGCCAGTGAGGGAATAAGTAGTGAATGGGGAACATCTCGGCTTGAGTAGGCATCCCGTCTGTTACACGTTGATCCGGGTTGTGCCCTGACAATCTGGGCACAGGGTCTGGTGCACGACGGGATGAGTCGCACCAGACACTTCAGGTTCTACGAAGTAAATTTGAAATTCCGTACCTCCCTGGAAATGAGGCACTAGGTACGGCACACCTTGATGTCGGTTGCACCAGACATTTCCGGTCGCGCACACAGGCGCAAGTTCAGCAGTGCCTCACAAGATAGAGACTTTGCAATGGTTGTGCACCCAACCTCCGAGGGTCGCAACCTGTGAATCGGACACCGCATGCAATCAGCATGCAGTCGGCGTGGCGCATGAGAGAAATGAAGCACAGTCGACGAAACGGGTCACGTTGGATCCCGAAACCGGTGAATCCGCTCACCACCTACAAGATGCTTATGCATGCCGAGTTCCTCGCAGTACAGGAACCACTTCGCCATAGATGTGGGTGACTTCTTGAGCTCCACACTAGGCACTCCTGACTCCAGGCACGATTCTGTAGTTCCAAGGTCACACTGCGCTGTCCAGCTTTCAGAAGGTGATGTGTGCATTTAGAGGGCACCGCTCTCCAGATGTTACCGGTAGATGATGTGTGCCCCTCATAGCAGATCTTTGCTATCCCTGAGACCTCCAAGAGAACAGGAGACCAGCCAACTGGTCCTTGGGAGCCCACTTCAGGGTGCCACACGTCAGCAGGTTGTTGGCCCAGGCCAGCCACTATTTAGGAAGTCGCGCAGTCCTTTCCACGGGCAGTTATCCTCCATGTGCACAACAGAGTCCTCTGGCAATGTGCACCACGCAGACCAGGTTCTCCGGTTCTGCATCCCAAGCGGATCTTTCCTCATGGTGGCGTAGCACTGGGTAGTTTTACCCCATTGGGCCTTTGAAGTTAGGGGAAGGTTCAAAGGGTATTCCTTTGAACCACAGATATGTCCTCTAAATTTCTGTCCTGTTTGCCATGAGACCGTGGAATGCAGATCTCTATCTTTATGTGGGCCGTGATCCGGCCCTAGAGGCCAGGTGTCACAATCTCTGCCCCCCATGTACCACCCCAGTCCCGCAAATGGCAGAGGTCGGCATGCCCAATGGTTTATGGCTGTTGCTGGGGAATGCCCAGATGTGCCCCCCCCCCCCGGCCTCCAGTATTGACCGGTGCCAAATGCCATGGCACCCAAAGTTTGATGCATAAAAATGTCCACCTTCTATAAGTGGCATTTTCTCACAAGATATGCCAAGCTCACCGTTACCATTGAAACAGAGTTGGCCTAGCGAATCGATTGATAGGAAACATCATCAGGCTGCCCCACTGCAATCCCTTATTTCAGCTTGAGATGTAGGCGACCCCTTCCCAATGCTAACTTAAGGGAAGAGCAAGCCTCCTCGGTAGGGGAACCCTCGTGGGCCTTCCTGCCTGGGCAGGGAACAACCGTAGGTGCCTGCCCAGCCCTTCACCTTCCATCCTAGTGGAGCGAAAGAGCTCCTCCGTTTGCTATGAGCCAGCCGTAGTACACATGCAAGGGCGCTCTCATGGACTGGCTGTGGCATGTCGGACACATGTTTGAAACACGCAGTTCATGGGAATGCTCACACCGGCCTGTCAGAGCAGGTCAGACATGTAGGTTAACCACACCGAGGTGTAAGTGCACACCCAGGCCACAAAGGCCTGCCTGACCTTCGTTTCCAAACATGTCTGCACCACTTCCTAATGTGTTGGAAGGGTGCGTGCACTTTCACACTGCAGTACAGTGGGAAAGAGCCCAGAGCCCTAAGGCTCTACAAGAGAACCAGCGTGCTCACTGGCTTGCCATAGCAAGCTGGCGGCCTGGGTTTTCAGGATACCCATGGTGTTAGTGCGCTGACAACTGGCGGCCCGGACTCATGCTAGGCACTTCCGTGTTGCCACTGCGCACACCGGCCCGTTTTGGCAGGCTGGTGGCGGGGGCCTAGAAACATCACTGGCGCAAGGGCTCATGCAGACTGGCATTAGCATTCCAGACATGGGCCCAGCACAACTTTGGTGCTAGCGCTCCCACAGCTTGTCATGACAGGCGCACAATCCGTTTAACCCCCTTAGCTAAACGCCGCTTTCTCCAGGACGTAAGAAGAGTGCAAGCCCCTCCCCACTGCACTCACAGTGGGGAAGGGCTCGGGCCCTACGGTTGCAAAAGGAGCTCAGCAACCTCGGGAGGTGTCCCATAGAGGGGAACTGACCTCCGAGGTAGGGGGACCCCACCTAGGGGATCTCCCCTGTTAAGGCAGCGGTCCCGCCCGGGTCCCCACCCGGCCACTGGCTTACCACGAACTTCACCCCTCGGGGCAATACCCTATGGGCACTCTGGCGGTAGGGAAGGCCCCCCTCGGGGTTTGCTCACCTGTGGAGATGCCAACCTTAGTAGGAGACATAATGGGCCAGCGAGTCCTGTGGGGCATGATTAGTGCCACTTCCCCCGACTCACCAATGCTGTACCCACCCTGGGCATGTGGTGTACACCTTCATAGGGCACTCCTGGGGACGACAGTTAACCCAATTGTATGAGCACCCTGCTCCTACCCTGTGTGGGGAGGATGCTTGTACCTTCCCATTGCAGTACAGTGAGAACAGGTTCCGAGTTCTAGGGTCACGAACAGAGAGTAGGCGGAAACTAGGAGGTAGAAAAAAGCAAAACATTTTAAGGATGTTCCCCTAAGAAGGCCATGTCCAACACCCTGTCCCAGCAACCTGGAGCTCTTTAACGACATAACAGTGGGAGGCAACTTTAGTTTCCCACTGTTGCTCCATCATTGCTGCGAATAACCAGATTTATAATCTGGTATTCATGTTAGTGACTCTAAATGAGAGCCATATACAAATTCTATTGCAGAACAAATGAACTGTGTTGTAGGCCTTAATAATACTATTTCTAGTGAAAAATGCATGCATCTTCTATGTGTGGCTTGATTTTGAGGTAAAGTTTCTTAGTGGATGGCTACAGGCAACTGTGACTTGCTCTTTTTTTTTTTGCCTCCTTTTTTTTCCTCTTGTTTTCTTTCTTTTGTACAGGGTGCTTAAATGAGTTTTTGTAGACAGATGTCACTTGAACTATAGTCATAAAAAGAACCATTTAACAGATTGTTCCTGTGTGCTTCACTGTTATTTCTTTTGTTTTATGTTGTAGCTACATTTGTATAGCACTTCATACCCCTGGCGAGACACAGAAGCGCACTTGTGGCCAGGTAGCACGCTACTCCATATGAGTGTTATGGTTGGAAAAGTGTATTTCTGTCATGTGGTCTTTATAGCTAGAGTTTGAGTGTTGTGAGTGGAAGGAGGGATAGGGTGGGTAAGTATTAAAGCATGTGCATTACAATACTGTAATGACAAACAGTAAAGCCCTTAAACAAGTGATTCTGGACACATAGACGTAATGAAACAACATGAATTGTGCACACTAAATCCATAGTTCTTGCATCATGTCATATTCAGCAAACATTCACGTCTCCTATGAAAAGAAAAAAAAGAACCTTTGTGGACTGGTTCATTCCGATCAATTACAGTATATCATCTAAGGGAGGAGGTGGAGAAATTATGAATCTAGTTGCATTACACAGTGCAACAATTGTATGTCAGCCATATTTTACTAGTTCACTAACACATGTGCTTCTACTATCCCACTTGTCACACGGCCCATTCCCATGCCCCTAAGCTGTCAGCCATTTCAGTGTATCAGTTTCTGCTTGTGCCCACACCTTAACGTCCCGTAGCCATGCACTTGTACTTGGTGCAGCTGCCGACTTCCAAGATATGTTTAATTATCTCTGAGCTAGTATCAACATCAGATCCACAAACTAATAAATGCATTTGCTATGCTTCAACCTTAGTAGGTGCCCCAATAAGCACACTCATGGAGTCAGTGCGATTTGTTTTTCCTTTACTTCCAGTACCCCTGCCACTACAGCAGACCGGTGTGGAACAATTGAAGGGCAGGTCCACGCTGTATGATAAAAATCCACCTCATACTCACTACAGAGTGGACCCTCAGAAAGTGCACCTACATACATTATCCTAATACGCTTTGGTGGTAAGTACTTCAGGGTCAAATAATTTCATTGGGGATGCTTGAAACGTGGATTGCCTGAAACTCCTTTGGTATATTCTAAAGAACATACCCACTGAGGGTCCATGAGGCGGCATCCAATTTGATCATCCCATTTTGTCCCCATGCTCTGACTATCCTGAATCTACCACTGCAACAATGAATTTTATAGAACTTTAATAACTTTCAGCGCTGTTCTGTGAGAAATTAATAAACCAAAAACCAGTGACGCCTCTGGCTTGGACTCACCAGGCATCCAGGAGCGCACCATGCGTCAAAAAGTCCCCCTCCAACCCCCCATCTTTTATATATCATGAAACTCCGCAAACATATAAATCTTGCCATAAGTGAATAGATACCCAACACTCACTGTTCCCGCCTCCATCCATGGCCTAGTGTTATGTACTGTGCCACAGACTGAAATGAGGGTGTGCTCCCTCTCGTCCTTCTCCGTTGTCTCAACCAACACCCTCTTGCAACCTTCAACAAGAGTGAACCGACAAGGGAAGTCTGTTCCCACCCAAAAAAATGACCAAATATCCCCTTCTGGAAGCGCAGCCTATATATCCTCCCTCTCTGATAAAGACCCGTCACTGCTCATCCATCTTACCCCCTGCACCTGGCCAGAGCTACTGTTATTAGTGTTGCAATAGTGACCACATCAGACAAGATTACATTAGTGACCACCATATGGTAGATTACGAGCAGTGATGTGATCACCTCAGTGCATCAGTCAGGGTTGCAAGCAGTAATGGAAAAAAGGCGTTATCAGTTTGAAAAGCCTCTATGTAGGTGTTACATGCCAGTCACAGCTGCAGCGTTCCTGGCACAAAAGTAATAATATTAGTAATAAGTCTTCCCACATGATTTATCATTAAAAAATCAGCTTCAATTATATATTTTGGAAATTGAATCATTCTTCATCAAATGTCAGCTTATGAGTTGCAAATACACACAGTTTTGGCATACAATTATTAATTCAACCAAGAAAATGTTTCCGATTCAGTAGGCTGTTATGCACACAGGAGAGCTACTTACAGGTAGCTGGAGAGCTACCAGTAGCTCACGAGCTTCTTGTTGAAGAAGCCTGGCCTAGTTGATTGTACTTTTCCTTAAGCACTTTAGATGTGAGCACACTTCTGTCAAGTCTGGTTTTTCAGGGTATCTCTTTTGTTCGCCTCACCACCTAGTTGTCCTCCTACCTCTCTGTTGCAGCTCTCTGTTCTTTACTTTACTAACTACATTCCTTTCCCCTCTAGCCTAGTGCCCACCGAAGTTTAGTTTGAGCCTTCGCCTCTTCTCATTATACACCGCCTCTTATGGGTACATTAACTCTTCTTTTGGATTTGACTTCAATCTTCTCTGTAGAATCAATGTACTCAATTGTACTGCATGTATAGTAAGTCTATTTCTTTTTGCTAATGACTTTAGGCTTGTGTGGGTGTGTGTACTAGCAAAGTAGGGTAACTGTACACTCTTTTGCTAGTTGGAACTCATGAGTGTCATCAATCAGCGCATTCTTCCTCTTTCGTGCCCAAACCTCAACATCTGTAAATTATTCAGTGTGTTGCTCTGATCAGAGATTGATATTAGTTTTGAGGGACTAAAGTATGTGCATCTTGGCTGAGCGACGCATCAGAAAATCTCTCGTCCCTCCCTTTCCTTTCCTTCTAGTCTTTGTTCCAAGATAAGGTAGGAAAATTTAGTTGATAGAAAGCATTGTGTAGTCTCTTTCCTTGAAAAATGTTATTCCGTTTACTGTTCTGGTTGAATGAACGAGTGGTTTTGAATGAAATCCTGAACAACGCCTGTAGGGGCTCAGAAGCACTTAGAAGTTCATGCTTTCTTATCACTTTACGAGGATCTGGTTCAGTCAATCGTCTGTCAGCGGTTTGTCAACTTCTGTCTTCCTGGATAAGTCTTCACTACAAACAAAGTTGAGCAGGCAAACAGAATTGCCTCAGGGAAACCTTCTTTGGATATCTACAAGAAGAAGCACAATTGTATCTTCTCCAGATACAAAAACTACCCATCGCCTTCAGCCCCCTGTGAGTAAGTTTGCCCATCCTTCTGTTTAGAAGAGTCTCTGAATGTTACAAAGCAACAGGGCTGGCAATTTTGCTTCCATCGCCTCCCAAGCCCTGCATCACTTGATTACCGAACACTATCAGTTGCCTAAAGAATTGGGTCCTTAGCTCCCCTTAGCCCCCCCTTCACTGAAGCACCCAACATTTGGAATACACAGTGTTTTCAAAAGGTCGGTTAAGAGCCACCTTTCAGCCAGTAAGGTCCACTAAGAAGTCTCCTCTTCCTGCATGTCTTCACGGGATTTGCCCTCCTTGCGATTTCCTCAGGAACGCAATGCACAGTTTTTGTAGTCTTGAAACTTTGCATGTGTGCTGTTGTGCACTCCTCTGCTGCATCTTCCATCATAAATTGCCTGCTCTGGCATTTAATATGATCACGACTACAACCGTGACATACTATGCTGTATTTCTAAAGTAGGTTAGTACAGTTTGACACATGCAAACACATTTGCTCATCTAATTTGTTTTATTCAGACATAAACAACAACTTAAACTCATTAGAATGTCAATATTGTCATTATTCAATTTCAGCTAATTTCATGCAGCAGCTGTTGCTATAATCGTCATCTTCAGTAGAGGCATCAAATTGACCTTGAAATGGCTTTAGAAAGGAGGGCTGGAATGAGAACAAAACTGTACATAGAGCAAAACGTTTATAACAGTTTTGACTCCCAGCTTCAAAGGCCCACAGATGTTTGTTTAAGCAAGAACACCATACCATTCATCGCCCTGTCCCGTTGATTACTTGCAACTGGCATTTATTATAGTGCACATATTTACATCTGGATTCCGTCCCCAGCTCCTCCTCCTTGTGCCATTGAATATTTGATCCTCTGGAGAAATCCACATAGGTATGCATTTTTATGTTCCTTTGACCTAGGTCATAGAAGTATATTTAGTATCTGTCAATGCTACGATGTAATAATGCATTGAGAGGAAATTGTCCCTGTAACGATCTGGACTCCATCCTGCAAATCAAATATTTAGAAACCATTCAAAGCTGTGATGGTTGTTTATAATTTGGCTTCCATTAATCAGCAGTTTACTTTAACGCCTAAAAGTTCATATTCATCCCCTTGCACAAGATGAACACCCTCCAGTTTCTATCTGCATTGAATCCTCCATTATTCAAGTGTCATAGTCTTGATTTTAGTATAATTGACTCCAGTCGTGTTCACACCGTTTTGCAAATACAATCAAGGATCACTGTAAGCCCACAGGTACATGATCCATCGGCATGGTGCCAGCCGTGTAGAATATTGCAGTAAATGTTCTTCCCCCAACTTGGCTATAAAGGTTCTTGCTCCCAGGCAGTGTTATTGCATCTATCGAACCACACTTGCACCCGTGTTATGAAATAAAATGATTCAAACAAAAATAGTAGCGTGTGTGTTTATATGGCCGCATGTCGACTTCAGATGACCTCCAGGATTACTATATTCAGTGTCGTGAACTTCACCAGCACAATCCTGCTGGAGCCTAATTCTTGTTGATATTTTCCTTAATGCTCCATGATATTTTCTTTAATACTCCATAGACTATAATAAGTAATTTCATTATCTGGTGAGAGATTCAATAAAATCCACACCACCTTTAGTCACACCTGAGACAGCACGCCTAAGATATTTGCTGCTTATTGAGCAGTATTATATCATATTAATTCTACAAAGTTAAGGCATCACTTGTCTCAAGATTCCAAAACAGATCCGTGCTGTTCCATGAGCATAACAAGAGTTCTTGATTCCTCTTTGTTAGAAATGGGATCTCTAGTTGGCAAGGGCTTGCACCTTTGTCCAAGTAGGGACCCTTCTTCCTGGTAAGGGTGTTACACTCGTGAAGTAACCCCTGCTCACCCTCGTGGTAGCTTGGCACGAGCAGTCAGGCTTAATTCAGAGGCAGTGTGTAAAGCATTTGCACATAACCAACAGTAATACAGTGTAAGCACTACAAACGGACACCACACCAGTTTAGCAAAATAACCAATATTTTATATACTCAAGACAAGACCAATTACGACGAAAATCCACAATACTAAACTTTAAAAACGAATACTTGATAAGGTAACTTCTTCTTTGCAGGAATAGTCCAAAAACAAAGTTCGTACGAGTCGGTAGCTCCGTCCAAGCCTACCACGATGCTGAAAACCACAGAGTCTAACAGTTCCAGCCGACCGCGTCGATACGGGCCAGCAGAGTCATGAACAGACTCGGTTACAGTACCTTTCTCGTTGTGGCTGGTACGGAGTGTACGAGCCGGTCGGCGTTTGTCGCGGTTGCGATGCAAGACGGAGCGATGCAAGGTGCGGTGTCCCTCGATGCGGTGCAGGCAGCGGCTCGATGAGCGTCGTGCAGACGGAGTCGGTGAGTCCAAGGCGTGCGATGCAGGGTGAGACGATGCTCGATGCGGTGCTGACAGGTTGCGATGCAGGCGACCAAGCCGGAGTGCGGGAGCTGGCGCCGGACAGCGGTGCGAGTCGGAGCGGTGCGTCGCAGACGTGCGAGCGGTGCCCCAAATGCGATGCGGTCACGACTCTTGAGCCAGTTGCAGCGACCGCAACGGTCGGGTCCGGTTGGTTCAGTGAAGCGATGCGATGCGAACTGCGGTGCCCACAGGTCAAGCAGCGGCTCGGTGTTGGCGGCGTCGGACGTCGCCCACGGTGAGACCAGGGTTGCGATGCGAAGCGGGGCGATGCGGTCTGCGGTGCAAACAGGTCACTGGCCAGGGATGGATTCGGTTGACGGAGTCGGTTGCGGTTCCCTTCCTCTGTGGCAACTGAAACAGTGTTCCAGAAGCGGTACCCAGAGGCTTGTGAAGTCTTTGTAGTCCCTGAGACTTCTTAACAGGAGGCCAGCTCGGTTCCAGGCCCTTGGAGATACTCAGCACAAGTTTTTAGAAAGTTCCTTCCTTTCACTGCCCAAGGCAGAAGCAGCAGCTGCAGGCCAACCCAACAAAGCAACAACACAGCAAAGGGGCAGTACTCCTCCTGGCAGCTCTTCCAGCTCTTCGTCTTGGCAGGTTCCTTGATTCCAGCGAGATCTAAATTCATGGGGTCAGGGCCCCAAAATTTATATCCCAAATTCCTTTGTTCTCTGAAGGCAGAGAGGCCTTTGCCTAGTCCAAACCAGTTCTGGAGCACTTTGTTGACAAGTCTCCGTCCCTTCTTTCAGTGAGTAGGCCAGGGACATCAGACGCACCACAGGAGGTGGAGCCAGCATTGTGGAGGGAAGGCACTGTCCTATTCAGGGCCCAGGTGCGACCCCTCCCACCCATCTACATGTAGATCTTGCTATTCAGCCCTGTGCTGACTCACCCTGTCTCCTGGCATCCCCCAGCCCCTGTCACTCACATTCCAGACAAGGAATAAACAACCTCGCGGAGGCAGGCTTGGATGGTTAGACAAGAAAATACCCACTTTCTAAAAGTGGTATTTTCAAACACAGAATGTTAAAACCAACTTCACTAAAAGATGCATTTTATCATTCTGAGTCCAGGCATACTAAACTCGAATTTCTACCATGTTCCCGGGTCAGTTAGGATTATAAGCTGTAATAATCAAAACTGCCCGTTCTGGCCTAGGGGGAACAGGTAGCCTTGCAATAGTGAAAAACGAACTAGGCTGTAATTCACTATTAGGACATGCCACACACACCCGGGCATGTCCTACCTTTCGCATACAACGCACCCTGCCCACAGGGGTACCTTGGGCCTACCTTGGGGGTGACTAACATGTAGCAAAGGGAAGGTTTAGGGACTTGCAAGTGTGTGCACTTGCCAAGTCGACATGGCAGCCCCAGGCTGCGCACAGGCTCTGCAATGGCAGGCCCGAGTTACACTTTACGGGCTGTTTGCGTGGGTGGCACAATCCAGTGCTGCAGCCCACCAACAGCATTTGGTCTATAGGCCCTGGCACTCGCAGTGCACTTTACAAGGGACTGACACATAAACCAAATAGGCCAATTATGGAAACACCAATCCATAACACATTTTATACAGGAGCACTTGCACTTTCCCACTGGACAGCAGTGAGGAAAGTGCGCAGAATCATTACACCAGCAAAAACAGAGTCAAAACCGGGAGGTCAGAAAGCAAAAAGTCAGCGGAAACACGCCAAAAGATGCCAAGTCTAACACTCTTGATGCTGATCTAACTTTTAGACTTAAAGACTTTTGACAGTAAAGTTCATGAATTGAGCTTCTTAGCCCATTGTTACCTTGACCGAACCACATAATCTTTAAATTCTCCACATGTGGCTCGTCTTTCACTTAACATTTTGGTGAATGTATCTTCCCACCCATGTCTAAGAATGGGATAGCTCTTAAAATTTAATTTATCCTCATTTCTTGGACAGTCCATTAAACCAGGAGATCAGATTCCATTGTTTATTTCATTTGGGGAATTGTGCGTTTTCTGTTTCTTGGGCTTCCCATGTTATTTCCACTGCTGACCTACTCCTGTTCTACAAGTGATGCCCAGAAGAAATTGAGGCCACATGCCTGTAATGCGGTCAGATGTCGCTCCACCCTTCAAATTGTCCCAAGTTTTTTTTCTGCCTGGAAAACGTTTCACTGGCACCGAATGGGATATGCCACAGTGCACTCTTAAATGGCAGCTAGTCTTTAAAATCATTCATTTAAGGGTGGTCTGTAGCATAGATGAATGTTAAAGCAAATACGTGTTTATCGCACAAGCACAAAACCAGTTAGTGTTCTATTGCCGACGAGATGTAAGAATGGGTTCAGAATCTGCTGCCTTTTTTTATGGGGACATTCGATGTATTTTACCGACCTATGGGACCCTTGCACTTTTAGAAACTGATGCTAGCCGAAGACAGAGAAACTGATGAGAACGATAGTCCATCCAGGCACAAAAGTTATCACACAGTATTCCAGTCTCTTCAGAGACCCAGAGATTGAAAAGACAGTGTGTGGGAGATGTGGCTTAATATGCAGACTTTGGAACAGGGGTTCCCAGGTTCGAGGCCCGGCTTCGGCTCAACATCTTGTGATTATGAAAAATAGCGTATTCACTCACCGCATGCCTAAAAAATAAGTTATGCAATCTGCAAAACTGCAAATATTAAAATAGAAAATACCGTGGCGGTCATCGGGCACCACTGATCTCAATCTGGTACCTTTCACAAGCAACACACCTACACCACGCTTCCTTGTATCACTTGCACGCAATTCTGTTGACATTGTGGGTTTACATGAAAATCTCTCACACTGGAACAAACCGTGCTATTTTACATTTTCGCCTAAGAGATGCATTCCCCTCATCATTACTGCTGTGTTAGACAGCACGTAGAAAGTCGCAGATTAACCAAGATGCCATGAAAAGAAATCATCCTCTGCATGATTTCTTAAGTCAGATTAAATATTAATTTGAAAGCCTTTAACAGCTCTAATTTTACTTAAACGTGTCTTATGTCACTGTGCACGTCATGGTGAAAGCCACGAGTACTGTCTGTGCAGGCGGAGGAACTCGCTTCGGAATGTCAACATAGGCAGCCATCACGTGGCCTCGTGAGGTACTGAGGTCACGAAGAATTCAAATATTTCGATAATGTACCACAAGGGAACTGGGGAGCCAGCAGATCAAAGCTTATTTCACGGAAGGTTTTATATTTTGTATGATTGTAGAAGATGAACTTGTGTTTTGCTCCGGAGTCTACCGCTTTGGAGGGAATTCACTCAGCACGCAAAAATATTATTTAATGTTGACCGCTTTGGTGCAGCCGAGCATACTTTTTCATGTTCTTCAGCAATTCCGTCACACTGCTGCCCGAGCCCATTAGTAAAATATACCAGTTTACACTTCCTGACTAAATTAGTTGCAGCTAACATTTTGCTCGCCATGGTTAATTAGTTGACGTTTCAAATTATGTTGTAACAAAACTAAGTATCTATTTTGTATTAATTGGTACGTCTGTACTGACCGTACTACTGCCTGTTACCTATTGTTAGCAATTCCCTAAAATATGCACGTAGAATGGGCTTGAGCTATGCCCAGAGGAGTATTTCCCTCTCACCACATGCTGTGGCTGTTAGGTGCATCATTGCTCCTCCAAGGGAGTGCTGGCTTTGCAGAGTATGAGGTTTTATTTTTTCAGTGAATAGTTAACTGAATCCCGACACATTAGATTCTTTATTTCATAGATGCATTGCATATTGAAAACAATTGTTTTTGTTTTGTTTTTTCACTGCAGAAGCCTTCTTAAATTATTTAATCCGTACTCAATATGTCAACCAGAGCTATAGGTTTTGCCAATGATTATTTATGTGGTTACAATTGGGAAGGGTGGCAGATATTCTGTTGCACTCTATTCTATTATATACAGCACTTATGGAGTGCATAGCTACCCTTAGGCATCCCAGCGCTGATAGTGCGGCACAGACCAGTAAGACGGGATTAAAGAGATCTATTCTGGAAAAGCCAAGTCTTTAGTAGTTTTTGAAGAGGGAGTTCATATTTGGCAGATCTCAGAAAGTGGGGGGAGGGTGTTTCAAAGTTTAGCCGCATTGTAAGCAAAGGAGAGGCCTCCATATTTTGCCTTTCTGAACCTAGGTCCTGTGGCTAGAGGAGCCATGGAGGATCTCAAAGTTCTCCTGGGAAGGTAAGGAGATAGCAGAGTTTGGAAGATCAGAGGTCCTTTGTCAAGGAGTGCCCTATGGGCGATACAGAGTGATTTGAATTTAATCCTCTCGGCCACCTGGAGCCCCTGAGCTCACCCACCCGAATACATAACCTGACCCCTGAGCACTACTTTGTGGTAAGGGTGGGAAATACTCATGCCATTATCATTCTAAATGGTACGAGGGACAATACAAACCGCATACGCACACATTTTCAACCAGATGAGGTTCATGTTTAATCGGGTGTCCCCTACCCACGTCGTAGCAGGGGTTCTCATGTAGAGTAATCTGAAATATTCTTCTGGGTGATTTGTCACCGATCTTCCAAGGTTTCTACCTTTATTTCCCATTGTAAAATGAAAGGTATGTTTAATAGTGGATGCTGACTAGGGAAACCACGCTTCTCTTATCTCTCTATTCTTGGTCACATTGTGGTGTTCAAGTTTGTTTCTTGATTGCTAGGTTACTTGATTACAGGGGATGGAATAAGGGAGCTACAGATGGTTTTCGTGCCAGATACGTTTAGAGATAGATTTTGATCACTGATGTGGATGATTGTTAGGTATATTTTTCAGCCTGGCACATAAGTACTAGTGCATTCTGTTGCAGGAGGTAGTCAGGTGTTTGAGTTGCAAGGAATTGACAACTTGGTTGTTTTCTGTCAGGAATAGAACATGCAGTCATCACCAATGTAATTCCAATGGTTCCAGCGGGAGGTGTATGTTGGACGAGGGAACAAGCCAGACGAAGTAGTCTTCTATCACCCGTCATATGTGGCCATGATGCCTAGCCTATTTTAATGAGAAATTGTCCCTTAGTTGAGCAGGCTGGATTGAAATATGTAGGCCTCTACAGATGGAGAGAGAATGAGTGATTAATTCTGCATTTCACTTCGTATGGTATTGGACAGGCATACTTCACTTTGCTGTCCTACACCCTTGGGTGTAAAATCATTGATGACAATGGAAGAAAATGCCAGGTGAAGAGATGCAGGATGTTAATCCATGTCAAGTTACTGTTGCTTCTTCCTAGAGATCTGGTGTTCCCCTATAAGCTGTGTATTCTCATGTTATTTCTATGTCTTGATTTTCCTTTCCTAACACCATTAAAACTCATCTTGTTCAAGCAACTAGAGATGTATTTTGCTACCGCTGTGTTCCCAATTCTAGCGACAGCAATTAAAGCCTGCTTTAGGGTCAGCACTTGCTACGAGCACCAGGTGCCCCTTAATCCTTCTGTGCACCACCCATCCCTTCCATTCAGTCTCCCCGGCAGGACTACAGTAGAGTGACTTTGGCAGCCACGCAACTCAGCCAACTGGGTTTCATGAAATCCTTGTTCTTATGCCATCTGTCTGAGCCACAAAGCTGCTGAAACCATTCTCACCTTTTTGTTGGTGTCTCCCACTTTGTTATATATGCTTGGAGATTGTGGCAGGACTGAAAACCTCGCACATGATTTAATGATTTAACACAAGGCGCCAGAGACACTACCAAGCATTTTTTTGCTGATCTGCCCCACTGGATTTAAAGTTTCCACAAAAGTATCAGAGAAGATGTATTAGAAAATACCCAGGGTGAGATGGGACATCTAGCCCTTTCCTTCCTCCCTCTCATATATAAAACTCTTGTAGCAAGCAAGCTGACAGAGTTAGGGGTTGGTCCTAGCCACCTTTTATCCTGTCTCTTATGTGGTTGATTACCGCAGTTGCAACAAGAGTAGGTAATCCCTCATTTGATTACCTGGGACATCTAATGTGCGAAAACCGATGGGTAACATTTATCAAGGAAAAATGTACTCAAAGCTTTATGTACTGGTGCTCAGACACTAAAAAAGACTTGGCATTGGTGTGTGAAATCCCTTAAAACATCGATATCCAACTCCGGTCCCAGAAGGTTAGCTGATCAGATTTTAAAAAGTGCCCCCAGTAACTACTGATCTCGGACTGAATTCCATTGTCTCAGATTGCTGAGGGCGAAGGCCAGGAGGGGTGACTGCCATGGTACCTCCATGGGTTTGTAACATTGAAGCCAATGAATAATAATCCATGTTGGGTGCATTGTATTAATTAGCATTATTTACTGTATGTCTGGTCAATAATGTAGCAACTACAAGAATTCTGACAGTTTCAGTTTTTTACGAATGTCCCTGCCAAATTATCTTTGTGCAAGGCTAAAATACCTTTCAAGTTAAGTTTACTGTTTATTTTAATGTTACACACAGTTTTTATGTCATTTTGCAGTGCCACCATTTTGCACTCAGTGTTGATAATTTAATCCTCTTTTGTTCCCTCAGAGAGAGCCGAGAACAGGGCCCGTCCTTGAACAGCCAATCGGGTGTAGGGCACAGGAGACTATATTCATCAAATGAAGATGTATTTGGTGAACATGAAAGTCCTCCCACCAAACCTGCCCTAGAAAAAGGTTACACAATAGAAGTGGACAATCCTTCTAGCATAAAGAGTGAAATTACATACAGCATGCAGCAGTCTCAAAAGCAGGAAGACCACGCTCCAGCTGAACTCAAAAGGACGGTGCAAAAAGACAAAATGAACTTCTACACAAACAACCAGTCGGATACTGGAGACAGTCTCTATTCATCCAATGAAGATGTGTTTAGTGGGAAAGCAAGATCTCCCACCAAAGAAGCAACAGAAAAGGGTTACTCGGCAGAGCGGGACGCGGCGCGTAGCTTAATAGGTGAAGTTGCTTCTGGCACGCATCAGTCTCTGAAGCCGCAAGACCCAGTTTCCACTGTAACCAAAAGGGCCCTAGAGGAACAGAACCTAGACTCATACTTAAACAGTCGGCCAAGTACCAGAGGCACCAGTCTGTATTCTTCGAAGGAAGATGTGCACAGAGGACAAGAGAACTCTTCCACTAAGCCAGCACTAGAAAAGAGGAACTTACTAGAAGAGGATATGCCTCGTAGTTTGAAGAGCGAATTCACTTACAGCTCACTGCAGCCTCAAAAGCAGCAGGACCCTATTCCCAGTGTAACCAGAATCCCACTAGAGGAACAAAAACCTGCCTCATTATCCACGCACTATTCAGTAAATGCACAAAGTAGACCAGCTCGAGTTACCACCTCCCTCCCCAGCACCGACCAGAAAACCGATGCAGCTAGGATAACATCTGTGGTCACTGCGAGACCGTTCGGAATCCGGTCAAAGGGACTCTCAACAATCCCCAGGCCCTCTACGGTAAGTTGCCTGTACGCTTAAATCACCTTAGTGTATCTTTGGATGACTGACCATTGTTGTTGTGACATTTTTCATCTGTTTTTGTGTGTCCTTAACTTTAGCAAATGTAACATTTTCAAGGGAGCTTTCCCTCTTTCATAGGTCTCTTATGTTTAGATTGCATTTGGACTTTATAAGCATTGCAGTTGTGTATTTTGAATAAGAGCCCCTTTGCGGTTCTACATTGGATTAATACTTTGACTTGCTTTTGACTTTGGGAGTCTAAACAGCTGAAGATTCCAGAGTTTACTGTGGAGGAAAAGTAAGGGGTTCTAAGTAATGTGTGCTGTACCCGAAAATACGTGCATCAGTAGGAGTCTCTTTAAAGTGTGTGAGACTGTGTGGCGCAAGCGCGTGGCTGTCATGATGAGAGCCAGCATCAGTTTACTGTCAGCTAGCCTTCTCTGCTGACCTGAGCACAGCAGGCAGCCCTCGCATGAATAATGTACCAACCCTTGAATTGCAGATGGATGACTCCCGGAGGTACAACGGAGTGGCAGGTGGCATCAGCAAAGCGAACAGTGTCAACAGTACCACGTTCTCCAGATCCACCACCCAGCACCACGGAGCTAGCTCAGTAAAAAGTGAGGAGGATGACGAGGAAGAAGAGGAAAAGGAGAACGTGATGCCAGTGTCCTCAAAGCCAGTTTCCTATGCTTCATCCCAGAATTGGGCCGCAGGCAACACGGATGTGAAACCTGACCCGGAACCCGACTTAATATCCTTCTCATCTTCGAGTGTTCAAAGCCTCCCAGACAAGAAGGTTTCAGGGGCGCAGGTACGTTTATAATGTTTTTCATCGCACCTTTTTCAGTTTGCGTCCCAGCATGTATGTCTGATTTTTAGTAACAACATTGAGTAAACAATGTGCTTGGTATTTAGTCTTGCACCTGCAGCCGTTTGCTGCGGAATATCTTTCTCATGACTTTAGGGGTTTAGAGGAGATATTGAATGTATTGTTAAATCGAATCTGGTCTGTAAGGGTTATTGTGCTGTAGGCGTCTGGACGGAGTGCGAGGGTATCGCATGGTGCCTTAAACCTTTTGCAGAAATTGTTATTCATATTTACCATTTATATAGGACAAGCAACATTTTAGGTGTTATTGTTAAGCAAATCAAAGGTGCCTTTTTTATCAACCTTGAATACATTACACTGTGTGCAATTGTGGACTCGGAAAAATATCTTGTTATACAGATATTCCTAGGTCATCCACTTCACTGGGACTGGTTCTACCAGCTCTTGCTCTATCATTAGAGTCATATAAATAATACTTGTATCTGCATTGGACACATGCTGAAAATGTTTTATATAAAAAGCGGTGATGGGTAAAATACTTAGAAACCTCAGAAGGAAATACGACTGAGCCGACCCTGCTTCTGTGTGAACCTTTTGACCTGTATGGTAGATGTGCTGAGTGTAACTAGAGTGTTAACATGCGGGAGTATGTGGCACACTTACTCCATCAGCCTAAATAACCTTCTATGGCGTCCTCGATCTTGAGATGGGGACTTGGATCCTTGTAGTGAGGTTTAAATCTTATAGCCCAATTTTTACACCTTGGTACATAAAGCCTAAATATTCTGCTGTTTCTTCTCCAATGGCAGTCAAGCTTCCAGGCACTAGTTAGGTACATATATATATATATATAGTGAATTTCTTTTACGGGTAGCATTTCATCCGTCCCTGATGCACTAGGAAGATGTTTTTGGCTTAATGCAATTTGCATGAATTAGTAGGAATACCATTGTACATGTTTCAAATCCTTGCAAATCTGCATTCACACTGCGTTGTATTTTCTGTATTTTCAGAGTACAGTAGCACAGCTACCATGTGCTTTACAGCGATCTGTGGCACCTTCAGCAGTGCAGGGCTTTTAGCTCGCGCTTGTTGACCAGGAATTCTTATGAGAATGGTCAGCTCATACCAGCACTAGGAAAAGCAAAGCTGCCAGTCCTGTAATGCAGAGTAGTGTCGGCTAAAAGCCAGGACTGTCTGGAGATGTCCAACATTACATGGGGCCACTGGGCAACACATTAGTGGTGTTCCTACAACCCAACAAGTTACATTTTTGTTGCAAATGTAGCACTTGCACACACAGCCTGTATTTTGGGGTTTGGATCCCTTTAAATTATTTCTCACAGTGCGTTCTCCTGTCCTTTACCCATTCCTTGTGGCTTTCATCACAGCACTTCTTCGGGCTTACATTGTACTTTTGTTTGCTTTCTGAAGAATTCTTGCTCTCAGAAAGCGTTGGCCAGCTGAGCGTTTGCCATCAATGCTCAAGCTGTCATTCCGATGTAACTTGCTCTGCCTTCAGCTTGTACATCATTGCCCCTGTGCTCACTCTGAGTGTGGGTGGATAAGCCTTAAAATGCTTTTAGCTGCTGTGCTGCTTTGTCATTTTGTCTTGTGAATGGCCTTCTCCCGTATATATTGAAAGAACCATCAATGACAAACTAATAACGTTACTGAGACCCAAAGTGACTATAAAAATACCCCACACCCTTTTCTGTGGACAGACCTGTGGACCCTGAATGTGGTCAAGTCTTCCACAGGTAAACTACAGCTCAGCATAGTGCATTTTATTTTTTCACCCTACAGCAGTTGAGGTGATGAGACTCGATGTAGTGTTGGTTGCTCACCCTCAGAGTCAAAGCAGGCAAACCAGCAGGTCACTCTCTTGCAGTGAAGTGGACTTGAATTTAATTAGTACAGCATCCTGTTCTAGACACTAATTGGCCCTGTCATGTATTCTGAACCCGATCCAGTTGTAAGCAAATGATGGTAGCACTGAACTGGCACATGTGGACTTTTACCTTCTGGTTCAGTTCTTTGAAGTTTGTGCAACCCTCAGGGAAAGGGGCGAAATATTGTTGCCTCCACTTTGGTTCCCCTTGGCAAGGAAGCAATGTTATTGGATGGTTTAGAGAAGAGTGTTTTTCTTAATAAGAATTCAGTGCAGCGCCTGTCAAGCTAATGCAGCTATGATCCTTACTGGAGCGAACCCTATGTGTTTGCAGGGCATTGTGGATTCTGTGGTGGGCACTATCTCAAAGAGATGCAAGGTTTTTCCATTAGACGTTAAGGCTTCATGGACTATCCTTTTTCATCTCAGCTCAGACATGAACCACATACACCTTGCAGTTAGAGGTGTGGTATTGGCAGCTACTATTCATAGATAGGAGTTGTTTAATGTTACATCAGATGACTTGCTTAACAAATGCAATATTGGTGCAGTCACTGCTTTGCATTTGGCAGTCAACTCTTCTGGAGCTCCACTTAAACAACCACAGACCTTAATTTATGCTACAAAGTCAGATTGATATTTGTCTTGTGGCAGAATCCGAGGCTTCTCTAGCCACAATGCCTGGGATGAGAAATCAGTCATTCAGTCAGTCGCAGCCGGCGTGACTTGAGTGTGGGGGGGCGCATGGGGCTGCGTGGTTTAATTTAAAATAAAAATTAACGTACCTTTGCCAGCCCGGTCCTGCGTCGTCTTCTATGCAACAGGAAGCAGCTGCAGGCAGCCTCCCTCCCCTCTCCTAAGCCAATCACAATGCTGCAATTGCAGCGTTGTGATTGGTAGGGACGGCGCCCAGCCAGGCGCCTATGGGGAGGCCATTTTCTCCATGTAGGCTGCATGCATCCTAGATGGAGAAAATGGCAGAGTGCGCATGACCAAACAGTCAGCGCCCACTACAGTGGGCAAGCCACTCCTCCCCTGCCCTCGAGCATGAACGCCCGCCCCCAACCAAACCCTTCTGCTTTCTCGCAGTGCGAGAAGCAGAGACATAAAATGGTATTTATAATACCATTTTATGTTTCTGCTTCTCTCACTGCGAGAAAGCAGTGGGGCGACGCTCCTCTGCCCACATGGAGGAGCCGCCCCTGCATTCAATAGACAACATATGAACTGGAGGATTTCTTCTAAGTTATCCTCTGATGCTCTTGTCCCTGAACAATAGATGAACAGCCTCCTCGCACCCCAGCCATACATTATTCTTTTCTGGTAGGAAGAGTTTTCCTGCTTCTCTAGTCTGACATTCATATTTTAAGGTACCTAATCTGAAGTCCTTGTGTGCAGGCACATTTATAAATGAGTCCTGTATTTTGCGGAATTTTTAAAAAATGTTGGTTCATATCTACTCCTTACATCCAATGTCCATATAATTTTTTGATGTATCAGTGATTTGCTTTCTTTGTGTTTTCTTTCCGGAGACCGCCTATACCCGGAAGCGTAGTACCTCCCCTGGGGGAAGTGTGTGTAAGGGTTGGTTTGTATTGGACACTGCGGTGTAGCAGCTGCACAGTTGTAATTTTGGAATGAGGGTGGCAAGACAAGCGGAACTAAGCAGAGATCTGGTTTTGAAGTGCAGAGGCTCTTCAGGGTGCATAATGGGGATAGGAGAGCATCATAGTTACTGCTGACTTCAGGACTGCTGGGCCATCCAGTATTAGTAATTGATAGGGAAGAGGAAACGTGGTCTTGGGAACTAAAAGTTACATAATTGGCTGGAGTGAGGAGGGTGGGTGGAGCTTGGCAACTTACCTGTGAGTTGTAGGGCTGTAGTTAGGGCCTTTGGTGTTCTGTGGCCAAACCACGGTGTACCTTAGATTGTTTAGCCCTTTAGTTAGATGCCTGAGGGTCATACCTACGAGGAGTGAGTGTCAGGTGACAATAGACCCATTGACCCCTAAGCTGCCACTAAGATGTCCTGGTCGCTCTGCCAGGGAAAGGGAGGGAGATGATGTCGTTGGTGGGGTGGAGTCTGCCCCGATATGGTATCTGCAAACAAACCCCAAATCTGCCTCAAAAGGTACTTTAATGACCTATAATGAATCCCAGTTCAAATTCCTAGCTTACCATAGAAAAGGGCAGTGCAGAGCATTTTGCTGTGCAGCATCTTCATATAAATACACATTTTCCTCTTTTGCAGGCTCACCAGGTCATTGTTAGTCATTTACGTATTACTTTGTGCCTGGAATTCTAAGCAATGGAAATGTAAACAGTAAAAAAGATAGTCGAACTAGCTTGATAGTATACACAGGAAAATGTATTTTTTTTTTTTTTTAGAACAAAATTATTTTTACATATTTCTCCAACGGGAGCCTTCACAAAATAAAGCCATTTAGGTAAAGGTCAAACTCCAGACATGTAATGATTTCTCATTAAATAGTAGCCTCCTGTTAAGAGTGCATGCTGTTGATCTCCCTCCCTGCTGTTATAATGACGAGGACGTACTCCCTCCTATTCCCATCCCTGATCGAGAACCAACACTATCCGCGGTCACTGGACTTTTTAGATCCCTCGTCCTTTTGCTTTCACTGTACCTTACAAGTCTGTATACCAACATCTTAGTCTTTGTGCCCAATTGGCTCTCTCTGGCTGGCTTTCTTGTTTCCCCTGAATCTTCACTGATCCCCGTCCTCTCATTCGTGAGGGAAAGTATAGTATTATTTACTTACTCCTAAGTGACCGGCCACTTGATCTGTCTTCTTTCTAGGACTTTGCCTTATTTGAAAAGAAAGAGGGTGCAAAAAGAGTCCAAGTTGTGTTGAGACAGATCCAAGGTGATGAGATTTGTTTTTGAAACACCAAGTCATCTTTGGAGGTAGTTCTGGTGACAAGTACTAATGTCCGCATTTCTGCTGTGTGAACAAAGGGAATTTCTCTTCCTGGACTTTTAACCTGGGCCACGGTGTCTCTAGCTTTAGAGTACCGTGCCCCTTCAAGTAACCCTACATGTCAGTACCGTCTTATGGACTACCTGCTTTACATTGTGTAAGAATTACTATGCAAAGGTCTCACAGGAAGCAAATCCTCAGGTGTTATCGAACACGCTTTTCTATCTAGCAGCTTAATTTCACAAACCTGTACACATTGCAACTATGAGTGCTACCCTCCTGTTAGCAATATTTAATCCTGTACACTTCAGCGTAGACTCTTCTCTTACAATGAGCTGCTCACTGTCACCAGTTTAGATCAGAGCTTTACTCACTATCAAAAATATAGAAATGAGGTGGGGCATGCAGGGGGTAATTGAAGGGCAATGCTGCTGCAGCATTCGATAGATGCACATTGTTCTGGCTCAACACTGTTTTAAATTTTAGATCTTTTGCAAAAAAGTTTTAAGCCCACCGTCCACTGGTAGTTATTATTAGATAGATTCTTGGGCTAAATGCAGACAAAGAATTGTGTCACCGTTATGTGCGAGGGAAGGGTCATGACTCGCGAAAGGTGGAGCATTGAGTGGCCATGATGCCTCTCTCCTCGCTCAACAGTAACAATACATACATCTCGGAGCATCTGCATATATAGTTGATGCCATACTGTACTATCCTATTCAGAAGTTATCGAAAATAAATCCTGAACCCAGGAAGGTGTAGTAGTACTTGTAGATCCATCTAGCTGTATCGTTGTAGTCACATGGAGTTTAACGCTTGCACTGTAGTAATGTATGCTTCTGCTTTTATGACTACACTTCATCCGACTGTCATGTTTTCTTAGGCAGCATTTATTGTTGCTGATTCTGATTCAGGGTAAATAACTCTGTTTTGTTGCCTTGTGCAAATGACAAAAATAGCTTGGTATAAATCATATATGCGGAGGAAAATATGCTGTTCAATACCATTCTTAGGGGAGGGGACAGGGCGGGGCATGATGCATATTTAACTCAGGGTATCTGAATATAGGTTATGTAATCTATTGATGGGCACCACACCAATTTATGGAGCATTGCAAAAGTAAAAACATAGCAGTAGCACCCCACCATAGCAAATTTGTTTTCAGAGGTATGGGGCAAAGGGGACACCTGGGTTCGGGCTTGCTTAGGAGTGCATAATAGCCTGGATTGGAGATCTTTTTTCAAATTATTGCTATTTTCTGAATTTTTTCGGCACCTCCCTCGCATTACCCCCAGCTATTAATATTGAAGATATCAAAGTCCTTAGTATGTAATCATTTAGATACAACAATCACAAACGTTGGGAAACATGAACAGGGCAGCAACGTTTTAAATAAAGAAAAGATCTCTTAAAAAGAACTTGAAAAAAGTAAAACCCACTCCATGAAAAGTATTGTTGACATGATGTTATGACTAATATATCTTCATTTGACAATTGTCTGCATGCCACTCGATATAAAGTTTGTATTGTACCGAGCTGCACTTATTTAGCGGCCAGGCTTTCCTTCATGTGGGATCCCGAGACACCAGATACTCAAGTGCTGTATCTTATTTCTCAGCCCAAATACAGTGACATGAGAGTCTGTATCAACCAGACGCCCGGGAGCAGCCATGACTTTGGGTTCAAAACAACCTGGAACAGCACCGGAGCCACAGTGAAGTCTGTGGAAGGAGGTAATGTTTTGTTTTCACTTGGCTCCTTTTCAAAACGGTTTAGTATTTAACTACGTTTCAATACTCCAGTACTATTTACATTTTGAACGATGTTTTTGCTACAAATTGTATTTTATTACTTGTTTGATGCTTTTGCATAGCATTTATTTCAATTTACTGAGCTGCTCAAAACAATACCCTTACATTAATGTAAGGTACATTTTTGTCCTTTTCTACACTTGTTTGTTCAGTTCACACGCTTTATTGACACTGAAAAATATATTTTTTATTTTGAAGTACATTTACCTCTGCTCGTCGACCCTGGAAAGTTACTGGTCTGTACAAACTCCAGGATTTGAACAGGATGCTTTTCTTGTCTTTCAAAGATTGCCTAAATCAACATCTTGGGCTGTACTGTGGTGGACAGAAATGCTAAATGCAGAGCATATCCCCTCAATCTCCTAGGTTTTCCACACTTAGTTGTGAGATAATTGATCTGTTCCGATTTTCAGTTTGATGTCTACAAGTGGAGAAATACTGTATTCTCTAGAATGTCTGGAACAACGAATGGTTTCAAGTCTACAATTGAGATGCACTAGCAGTGTGGGCCATCGAATGTCGCACTAGTGTATAATAGTGTTGTCATATGTCATGCCTATGCTCAACTTATCGTGATCCCACTGCTCTGCATTCACAGAAAATCCAAAATGAAAAGGAGCATACAATTATATAATCAATTTCACCCAGTTAACAGCATTACAACAAGTTCCATGCAATGCTCTATTATCAAATGTTCACGATTAAATATCTAATCAAATTCCTCAGGAGCCTTGTGCGTGAGTTTCAGTCCACTTTATTGAAGTTTATTCATTGTAACAATAGCACATCAGCCCAGCCAACGCGTTTCGTCCTTGCGGACTTCATCAGGGTTGGGTTGTTACTAAAATCCTAATGTTGCACGGAATGAAGAAGTGTCAAATAAGCACCATGTCTGGTGATGGTTTTAAGATAAGTCATTGGGTGGTATAGTATCCCCTGTTCAATCTTATTCGTCTGAGTCACAGTCCCCAATCAAGAGCAAGACTGCCTGTGGGACTGTGTGGGGATGTGTATAGAATGGGGGTCTTTACCATCTGAAAATATTGTAGCTTTGTATTGAACAAAAGGCACTCTTTGTCAATTCCTTTGAGGGATAGTAATGCTGCAGAATACTAGCCTACCCTCCAGAATATGACACCCATCACCAGATGAATAATGGTAGAGCTGCTTGTAAACCAACACACAGGTGACCCGTATATACAATAAGTTCAGAGGCCTATGAAGGGCGAACGTAGAAGCCTCTGAGTTTAAAAAATAATATATATATATATATATATATATATATATATATATATATATAATAAACTGTGAACAAGCCCAATATGCCTTCTACAGTGATCTGTTCAGGGCTTTTCTTTTTTAAGACTTGTTGATAAAATGCAGGGCCACAGGACACAAATTTCTATTAGAACATTGATTGAATAGAAAGTTCGGGCTATACAGGTCAATCGGCTTGCTTAGAGTACACTAACTGCATTAAAGGCCCGCCATCCACAACTCTAATCGGATGTAATAATGTCGCACCAGGCAACCAGCTTGTTTTTGTTCAAGATACTCGTTCTGCTTGCGATGGGTTTAATCATATTGGTAGGTGAAAGGTAGAGTGGGTGCCTTTGCCCTCCCTTTATTATGACAGACGCTCCAAGCCTAGATTCCATTTATGAATAGTGGAAGTGGAGTCGATAACAGGTGTCAGTCAAGTCTTATTCATTGTGAAGATCCTTTTGTGGCTGGATGGTCAGAAGCTTTGGGAGTATTGTTGGTATTTCATATGAAAAGATATCTGTCCATGTCAGGAGTAGATGTTTTCTTGGAAGTACCATCCTGCGTATTATGCATGCTTCTTCTCCAAGCTTTGGAACTATGGTGACTGCGCTCTTATCAGATATTGGAGTGTCCAAACCCAGAGCGCTGAACACTCACATACCTATGCCATGCATGAAATGGAAATATAAAAGTGCCCGGACTCACTGCTGCTACTGAGCAGTTCTTGTATTCTTGCTCTAAAAGTTTGAACAACCGCTTTCAAATTAGGGAAGTGCAGGTACTCAGTACCTAACAGTACTTGTCACTTTAAAACTTTGTACCTGTGACTAATATGAATGTATTTCTATTGGCAGTTACCCATTTGCAGGTGATTGATCTGCTGCAATGTGTTTCAGCCTTCAAACATATTACATCTGCATCTATCTATTGTATGAGAAACATCATGTAATATCAATATTGCCAATTAGTCATATTCCTGTTTGCTCTAGGATATGACATTCAGGGCCTTATTGCGATGTCAGTCGGAGTTGCCTCGACGAACACCGTCTCGGTGTGGGAACCGCTCGACCGGAGCTTGTGCGACGGGCGGACACCGCCCGCAGCACAAGCTCCCATTGAGAAATAGGAGTTTGTGAACATCCCTGCACCGTGTGGCAGACACCATGAGGTGCCTGCCACACAATGCAAGGATGTTTAGGGATTTTTAGGGGAGTACCGTAGGTACTCCCCAGAGCCACAACCATAGGGACAGGGGGAAGGGGGCCCTGCTAGGGGCCCCCAGAGTCATTTTCAGACAGCCTTTCCATGTCAGAAAGGCCAACATGGAAAGGCTGTTGGAAACGGCCATCATAATCCTGACTGCGGAAACGCCGCCCTTAAGGGATTATGAGCCCATTCCAACTGGCCGACGGGCTCCTTGAGCCCGTCGGAACCAAGCCTGTTTCCCTGGCCGGTTTACACTCTGACCGCCGTCATTGTAATACGGCGGTTGGAGTGTAAACCTACACTGTCGGTCGGAAAGGCTTTCTGGCCGACATTGTAATCAGGCTCTCTTAGTCTTTCTATTGGATGCCATGTTTCTCATTCAAAGTGTATGTAACGTTGTATCAAGATATATAGCTAAATATTTGTTATATTTCTGATCACTGGGAATTATTTTGTGCAAAAAAATTTGTACACATACTTTTGGTAAAATTGAGGGAATTGGTTTTCAGTGAAGTACAATATGTTTGTGAAAAGTGTTTTCAATAATTGTTTACATTAGCCATTTATGTATGTACGTCATTAAAGAGTAACAACGTATACGTTGTTGTGAGTACATCATAACAATCCATTCAGTTGAAATCTCATTTAGTAGTTTTTGTAGATGCATGAGATGGTGTTTGTCATATTGTCGTTGTGTAACATCTTACCTCATGAAAAATTATCACATTCATGTTTAATATGTTATCAGCATGAGGTCTAGCAACTTCGAGGCATTGCGTTTATTTTTCATAGTGATGTAATGATAAATCCTGCACGTATCAGAGCACAGACTGGGCTGGAAGTGTGAGTTTGGAGTGTTTGATTTTTCTCATTAATAAAATTCATTTATTTCACATTGATGATGCAGTTGATTCTGCCTTTTTCACAGGGAGCCCAGCAGAACTTTCTCAGCTGAAGGTAGACGATGAAATCATAGCTGTTAATGGCACACCAGTTTCAAAGATGGACTATAGTGAGTGGCGGGAAGCCATGGACAGTGCCTTGGAGACTGGAAGCCTCACTATGGACATTAGACGATATGGCAAGGAGGGTGAGCATACTAATGTTCTTCTTTAGCAACCCTTGCTTTGTGGCTCGTTGGTACATGTGCTTTGGTACGCTAGAGTCATACAACAGTAGCCTTTACCTGCATCAACCTTTTCACCATAGCGAAGGACTTTTGTGTTAATACGCATTTCTGCACCGTAGATCAGGCTTCTAAAAATGCTTTCCGGTGATTATGAATACCTTACTAGCAAGTCTACCTAGTTCACCTAGACATTTAATGGATGCTTTTGTCTTGCTATCCATCTTACGCACACAATTGCAAACTGTCCTACATACAAAGACTTGTATGTAACACTTGAAAGATTTAAATCTGATGTTCATGAGTCTCTGAAAAGTGTGTGAAATCCATAAAGGTCAGGTTCCCATGTCCATGCCATACCTGCTAATGGTGCCTGCCTCGTGCACCCAGTTTACATTACAGGTCAGTTTTTTCTGTCAAAGAAACGTCTCATAACCCTGCCTATTGCTGGGTGTGCTTCTTCTACAGATGGTTAGACACTTTTCTTTCATCATGTAGAACTGCTGAACTTAGTTTTTTGTTTCCACTCTTCTGTCATTTTATTAATTTTGCAGGTGCAATGAACACCTTCTCACAGTGCTCAACACCGGTTTTGACATCTGGTTCTTGTGCTTCCCTCTCGCTGATGAAAGCACAAACAAGTTGGTCACAACCAGGATGCCATCCTTGTTCCTGGTGTCCCCATTTTATCTGTAGAAGGTTTTGCTTTAAGCCCTGTTTCAACTGTCCTAGAGATACGCATACTTTCTGCCTCAGAATTATATCACTTGACGTGAGGGAACAGCCTTTTGCTCCGTGTGGCTAGCAGTGGTAAAGTGCCCAGAGTCTTAAAGCCAGCAAAAACAAAGTAAACAAAAACAGGAGGTCTGACTACAAAAAGTCTGGGGAAATCACACCAAGGATGTCAGGTCTAACAGTGGAAAACATGGAAAGAGAGGGTAGCAGAAACCCATTAGGAATGACAAAGGACCTGATTTAGATTTTGGCGGATGGGTACATCACAATGACGACGGATATCCTGTCTGCCGAAATATAAATCCCATAATATCCTATGGGATTTATATTTTGGCGGACGGTATTTCTGTCACTGTTGTGATGGAGTAACCCATCTTGCGAAATCTAAATCAGGCCCATAGTCTTTCTACCCATAGTCTTTTCTTGCCGTTTGGTTTAACTTATCTGAGTTCCAGGTATTTCTGCCCAGTAGAGGAAAATGGAATAAAGCACAGCTTCATAAATTATAATGGTCATGTATAGATCATATTATACCGGGTAAATTTAGTTTTCTGTATTATTCCTGAATAAGGCAACTGTACTTTTGGGTTAGGCTAATATTTTGTTATAAAAATAATGCATGCAGCAGTCCTGTGGACACAAAAAGTAGTAAATGCTCAGATAATCTTGTCCATGGAAAGATCTGTCCTTGCCTATCGTTCTTAAGAGGTGCCAACAATTACCAAATCAAGAAGCTTGATGCTGTTTTTACAGCAGTCTACAGACTGCACTGGTGTTGCTACTTGTTACATGTCTTGACCTTAAAGAATATTGATTCACTCATGAATAATTAAGTTGAAAAAACAGTAACATTTGAATGTACACAAAATAAATCTTAGAAGGTGATATAGTAACATTAGATATATCTTTGGAATTTAATGATCAATGTAGATCAGTAGTGACCGCATTGGGTAATATTATAGAAAATATTTTATGCACACTAAGGGCAATTCTTAAGTGACTGTTAGAGTAATTCACGTGCTAGTCCTTCACTAATCATTTGATAAAAACACGTAAAAAGTGCAGTCTTTCAGTTCACCGTACATGTATCTGTGATTTCATTCAATTGAACAGGCATCTGATGAATGTCCGTAAATTTGCTAGTAATGGATTTCTACTGCCTGTTAAGTGAAGCAACTCTTTTGGTCTTGCATGTTTGGGAAGGTGGCCTGCTATCCAAGATCTTAACTTTTCCTTTTCTGTACTAACATTTCCACCCTGTGTCATGTTTTTGTGTGTTATTGTCTCATGTCTATATTTTCATTAACTTTGTTCTTTGTACATCACCGTACCTGTATTACGAACTCATTGCTTGCCACTCAGACTGGGGCAGAGACCCACCTTCCCTACCATATTCAAGTCATAAAACCCTCAATCTTACCAGTATGGATACCAAAATTATAGGTTCCCCGGAAAATAAATGGATTGATGCGAGCTCCAGATCTTCAAACAATGCTGTGCACGACTCCACGGACAATCTTAAAAATGTAAGTATTTATTAATCCTAAATTCTAAACTGGTTAAGGTGTGTTGGAGCATATTCAATAATTAAGTTTGCGTATAAAAATAGTTCCACATATTAGTTTACTAAAAAAAGAACTGTTGAAATCTTCTGTTAACGTTGAGAAGGTAGCCCAAACAGCTATATTTTTAAGCAAATAAAATGTATTGGCATTTGTTTAAGCAATAAAAAGCGGCCATGTCACACTCAACCTCTTCTCAGCGATATTCCCTTTCTTGTCCAACGTGGAGCTCTAGAGGAGCCAATCACAGATGATCAAATACTCGCTGCCATTGGAGACCTGAAGTCTGGGAGGACTCCAAACTCTGACTGCTTTCCTCTGGAATACTTTTCCAAATTCTGTGACAACCTGCTCCCACATCTCCTAAGGCTCAATACGGAGGCCGTTGAGAGGGGGGTCATTTCCCAGTGACTTGAACCTGGCGACCATCGTTGTCATTCACAAAACTACCACCCCCTCGCTTGACCATGGAGCCTATTGGCTCATCTCATTAATTAACACAGATGTTAAAATATACACCAAGATCCTGGCTTTGTGGCTTCTCCCGGTTTTCATCTTCCTCATTCACATGGACCAGTGAGGCTTTATACCGAACCGTAGTATCTGACATTGAGTCCGGCACCTCCATTGTGCCTTAGTTCGTAGTGGGGGACTAACTGGTGACTTAGCACTATTCCTCGTCGACTTTGAAAAGCCTCCAACACCATCGACTGAGCCTACCTGACGGCGGTCCTACTCCATATGGGCTTCGGACCTTCTTCCGCGCAATGATATCTGTGCTCTCTTCTTCCCCTACAGCCTGGGTCCAGATCAGTGGCACGCTCTGACGTGTTCCTTATCGAACAAGGGACTCGACAGGTATGTACCCTCTCCCCACCGCTCTCTGCCCTGGCCATTGAGCCCTTGGCAAGGTTAATTAGATGCGATGCACAGGTTGAAGGCTGGCTCTGGACATCCCATATTGAAGACAAAATCACACGGTACGCGGATGATCTTCTTTACCTCATCAATCCGTCGGTATCAGGCCCAGGCATTCTGGCACTCCTCTCACTTTTTGAGGGGGCATCTGCCTTACGCCTCAACAGGACAAAATCCCTTCTTTTCCCCCTGAGGGGTGATGCTGCCTCCACTGGAGAGAAGACATTCCCATACGCCGACTTAGTTTCAAATATCTGGGCATACACGTGGCATCTGTGCTGGAGCTCATTCGTGCTCTTAACTTGACACCCCTTGTGAGCACTGCCCAGGCCAGTCTGAATAAGTGGTGGGACCTCTCGATAAATCTCCTTGGAAGAGTAGCACTGATAAAAATGGTTTTAACACGCTTTTTTTTTTTACATATTGCAGAACTTCTTCCTTTACATCCCGAACACGTGGTTCACGAACGGGTCATCGATATTTCACTCCTTCCTCTGGCGTGGCCATCCCCCCTGTGTAGCACACAACACATGCCATCGATCAGTTTATGAAGGTGGGATTGGGGTGGTGGACATAATTCTATATTACTGGGACTCCCAATTTCTAACCATAAACGGCCGGCTATCGGGTGGCTGGAACAATCCGGCCTACTGGCTGGAACTCAATGACATGGGTTTCAATGGCGTCATGGATTTTATGTATGGATGTTCGATTCCCCTTACACTTCCTGAGGTCACCAGGGTGGTCTTCTTAATTTGGAGGGCGACACTCGGCTTCACGGACTGGAACAGACGCTTGACAGGACTGCCCCCATTGTGGAGAGACAGTTGGGTAACTCGCCCAACACGGCTTTCGGGATTTTCCCATTGGGATCTGATAGGCATTACCACACTGATGTCTGCCATGACTCAAAAATATACTCTTTTGCTGACTTCCAAACACGATTCTCCCTTTCCAACACCCAATTCCACCGCTACCTACAGATAAGACATGCCCTGGCCCTTATAATGAAGACCTGTGTAATCTCCAAGAATGTAATCCCCTTGACGCCAGATTGCTCCTGGGGAGACTGGGAAAGGTGGGATCTCCCAACTGGGTCGCAGAACTCTCTCTGCACCAGTAGTGGGATGGTTGGGTCGGAGAGTTGGACAGTGATGAATGGCGTGAGGCATGTGTGGCTCCTTGGGAGCTGGCAATATCCTCCTTGCTTAGGCTGATTTAATTCCATCACTTCCACCACACCTATATGACCCCCCAGAGGCTGGGTGTGCACGGATCCTCCCCGAAGCCAACTGCACTCGTTGTCACTCTCAGGAGGCCAGCTTCTTTCATATGACTTGGTCATGGCCCCAGATCACCCCATATTGCCCCTGTGTAGGTTCCACCCTCTCAAAGGTTTTGGGTTTCCCCACGCGACTCTCACCGAAAGTAGCACTACTGGGGTTACTAGATGGGCTGGAGGGATCCCACGGGGACCCTAGTGGCAAAAAGGGACATTACTCGCACCTGAAAGCATTCATCCCCACCGACTCTGAAACAGTGGCGCACTGATATGAACTGATTTGCTAAACTAGAGGAACCTGTTTACATAGCCAGGGCCTGCCCTGCCAAATTCTCAAAAATGTGGGGCATATGGTGAGACTATAATATGGCTTGTCTTCCAGGAGAGAATTTCTAACGAATCCTATCAACTGACTCTTGTAGAGGGGTGGGCGAGGGGCGGTGGGAAGGTGGGCAATGTGGGCTTAAAGCATCTTTCTTATTTATTGCTTTTATCCTCTTTGCTTTGTACGATTGTTATTTCTCGTCTCTAAACCAATAACATCTATTTATAAAAAAAAAAAAAAGGCCATGTCCTATGTGGAACTGCTATTAAGAAGCCTTTAAGGCGTGTGTTTGGATATAGAATCGTATGAAAGAAATTATATTTGCTTTTTCTTAGTGTGCTTGTTTTGGACTGGGTGTAATCCTTCTATTTTTTCTACAGATTGCTCCCTCTACATTTATTTTTCATATTCCAGAATAGCAGCCTCATAATGAAATATCTCTGTCTGAGCATGTAGCACTAGTATTTTTTCTTTCTTTTGTTTGCTAGGCTCCTTAATCTTTGTAAATGATAACACAGAACAAGGAAACTACTCTGTCCTCATATCCCGTTAGTGGTATGGATTTGGATTGCACAACAAGCATAAGGGTTCACCCATTCCACATTTGTGTTCTCCTGTAAAAGGAACTTGTATTTTTTTAGTGTTTCAGAACAATAATAGTCAGAACAAGAAATGACAGTTATAGAAGATTCATTCTATTCTTTTAATTGTAGGATTTTGAAACCAAAGCAGTAAACGGACTCCAAGATGCTGTTGACGCGAAACCCAGAGGTAACCAGCCTGTTTTACCTACAACCCCTTGTGTGTAGTAATGATTCAAGTCCAGTGTAGTCCATAAAAGGCCACTACGAGTTGGCCGTTGAGGCTGCATGTGTTGATAGATGTTCGTGGGTGTCGAATTTCCCAGCATAAGAGTTGATTTTAGTTTCAAATGTGCCTTAAAACAGCACAAATGCAAATGTGATAAATGTGAATGCTGTGCGCGGGTTAGCCGTCAAGCCATCTGCCTAGTGCTGTGAACACATCATCACTTTTAGATGGAATTGGCCATGCACAGGGCAGCGCTTAAATATTTTATGGGAGTGATCACGTGAAGTGGGTGCAGATCCTCTGCTACACTCGCTGCAGAAGTTGGAAGAAAACAAGCCACCAAGATGGCGTCCTGGTAAGCATTCACAAACAACTGTGGGTTTTCTATGCAATGCCTTGGTGAACAGCTGAGTGTGCATCCAATGGCAGTTGGCACAACCTCTAGTTGTGTAAAACTCTGACAATTAATCCTCTGGTTTTTCAGATCATTAGCTCTTTCTCTATTTTAGTACTGAGCGGCGTACTATATCTACAAACCGTGCTACTTTTCACTTTAAATGATCATTTGTTTAGAGTGCTTAAACCCGATAGAATTGTGTCATCCTGACATTGTGTAATGAAATCTTCTTTTATTGATTAGTTTATAAAACGTATCGATATAAGAAGAAATAAAGCAAATAATTATTGCACCATTTAAAACAGTATTAGCCATAACTTATTCCTCACAACTCTTACAGATCGGCACAGCGTCAAACAATTTTTTTATTAGATGAGGCAAATATTTAAATGCATCATTCACTTTACGTATCTCAAATTTATAGTAAATTTTTTTTTTTCTTTCTAGAAAAGTAGCCGGGCATAATAACAAAGGGGTCTACTCAGAAAGGCGTTTTGGAGTATGTAAAGCGGTACTCTTGTAGTTCATTTTCATGCACTCTTGTATGCCTATGTGAAATGGCCACAAAACATCTATTATGCGAACAAAATGGGAATAGTCATGTCCAATAGATTGGATGGTACACTATTTGCACTTTTACTATTAGAGAGATTGCTGTTTTGAGGTCAGTTTACAAAGGCATGTAAGAGTATTCCTATAGTATAACTTGTCCTACTCTTAAATGCTTTGGTGAATCGGCCCCAATGCATGTATAGAATCACTTGGTATTCTACGAAGCCAACGTCATTTTAAATTTACTTTTTACCCGAGAAGTTCATATATAAACTTCTGTTGCCTACGTTAAAAACCCTTATTGAATAACAAGAAATAACTCTTTAATTATGTCGGTGTGGCCCTGTGTGTAGTAAAACACAGGGATTGGTGAATTTCCAGTGAGTTGCTTTATTGATCTGTAAATTTTGGAAAGAAAGTGTCCATGATAAATGGCATGCATATTAATTAGAATCAATTCTTGGCAGTGGTCTGATGAATTCCCAGTGTAAAATGTTGTCAAAAATGAATTTAGACCTTAATTGGTAATTGACTCAAGTGGTTGGCTATAAAAGTGCAATAAGTACCTAACATCAGAATTTTTTTGCATGTGTGAACATGCACATTCCAGGTGATTAGATTGATAAAGAGTTTAGGAACAGTTTCATTTCAGCACAGCTCCCAAGCTGTCAAATTATAAATATTTTCGTTGAGTTTTGTCACCAGCTTGGGGTCAAGAATGAGTAAAAGGCCTGCAGTAACCTTAAGATGTATAGCATGTATGTTAGGTTTGTTGTCATTTTCTCTGTTCATTAGCGGGTGCCTCAGTATTATACAAAGTAGTCACGCAGTATATGGCATTGCTCACCAAGGTACTGGTATCTTTCAAATTAAATAACATTTGTTAAGTGCGCAGCTGCGTCAGCAGAAGCGTCCCAGTGCCTAAAACAAACACAGACATCCGACCACATCATCCAGGCAACTATGCTACATCAAACAGCCAGGTTTCTAGCTCTCTTTTAAAAGATGCCAATGACTCAGCCCTACGCTGCTCAGGCGGCAGATCGTTCCAGAGCTTGGTCGGAAGTACTGTGAAGGCGCTTCCTCCGCAACGGTCCTTGGAGAATTTAGGAATTTGCATCAAACGGAGGTTGTTAGACCTTAGCACTCTCTTGAATATAGGGGGTCAGTCTGTTCCCCAAATAATGAGGGCCAGATACAGCAAGTGCTCTAAAGGCCTGCGTAAGGACTTTAAAATGTAATACGCTTTACCACAGGGAGCCAATGCAACAGCTTCAGTTGGGGGAGATATACTGATGGAGAGAACCTTGGTCGTTTCTACGCAGCCCGCTGATGAGTATGCCAACATGTAGTTGCACAAATACGTGGCATTCATACACTGACAAACCAGGCCAGCTGTTCTTACGACGTCATCCGATTCCTTTAATATTGGGAGTGAGTCAGCATCCTGCCTGCTCCTTTAAATTTAGAAAACACATGTAATCGCTTCCTCACACCCTCCTATAAATACATCAGCATGCCACTGGTCTGTTTCTATTTTTTCTCTCCTGACTTACACTAGACCTCTTGCTTTTGCAGAGTGATCTGGTTGTCCTCTTTTTTTCATTGTCCTGTTCTAACATTATTTTATTCCCTTAATATTAAGAGCCATGCTGCTAACTGGTGGACAAAACAAATAGTTGGAGCACTTGATTCTTTGCCTGGTGCACGGGGTTGGCAAACTGCTTGGGATAGTGACAGCACAAAATACACAGACCGTGTGTCTTAGTGGTGCGCTTTTTTATTTGAAAACTCACGTCTTGCACTCCTGAGACTCCATAGAGCTTTTTTTTCAAATTCAAATGTATCAGTGATGTGGCATAGGCCTTCTACACAGCCATTCTGAAGATGTCATGGTAGTGTTCTTGTAGAAGCTTTAGACAGGTACACCTGCAAACCCCTGCTCTGGTTGCCAGAGTTTGGGTCCAGAGATTAAGGGTAAATGTGTGCCTCACACATTGTGTTTCTAGATTGAAACAAAAAGAATAGGATTTTTTTATGTGCTGTATCAAATGTTCGTTTTCGTGTGACAGTTTTTGTAGGGTGTAATGTTTCTGCTTGTGCCTGGCATAGTATCCTAATGCTTTTTAAGATTAGTTTGGAATTTTGCACCTTAAAGTAAGTTTCATCTTTAGCACTTTACCATCTTCAAAATACGTTCTATTGAAGACATTTTAAGAGAGTTGGATCCTATCACTGTCTTCCATATTTTAGTGTGACTGTGCTGATACCAGTAAGGCCAGAATTTCAGTGTGGACCAGACACATCTACCTGCAGACTGGTGGCCTTGGAACAGTTTTATAGTAGTATCACCTTCCCTCTGTCTTTCCCAAGGGTGCAAACGAAATTTATAGCATTAAATCTTCTGTGTTTAGTTACTTAAATTCCTAACCACACATATGAGCACACTAGTTACTATTCTTGGCTTCATAACATCTCACCACCATTCAGGTAGCACCCAGGAAAGCTTTGTACATGCCATCGTCATGGATGAAGCCATCTATGTGCTTTTCTGATGTAATCAAATAAGTTATTTAAAACATCTTCACAGTTGGTAGTTAGCCTTAAGTTTTCAAAAACAAAAGACACACTAATTTCAAGATTTCCCAGGTGCAGCAAAAAGCCTGGAATAGCTATGAGCAAACTCATTACCCTATCCCAGGCACCAGCCACCATTATTCATTTATTTTAAATGACCAAACTGTAGTCTTTGCTAGAGATGGAGTCTGCAGTTGTCCTGTGATTTCTACAGCTTAAAATGTGTTTATGTAGTTACAACTAGAAATGGAACTAGTCATTCAAAAGAACAGTCTCTCGGTTCTAACCACTTGAAACACAATGACCTCATATTCCTACCTTTACATCACAGACACCGCATGTGCCCTATTGCAAGTAAATAAACTAAAAATCCCACATATATGGCTCACACTTCAAGTTGGGCAGTAGTGTACCACTGATCTGTCATAAATGGCAAAGAATGGGGACCGACCCGAATATATTTAGTGGATGCATTCTCTCTACTCTTGTTTGTGCGATTAGAATGTAAAAGTGCATGTTAAAACATTGAGTTTTTGTTGTCCTTAAACTAGCAATACTCCTTTCTGAACTAGGCATACTGACTCCGACATCTTCCTTTATTTCACATTATTTACAAACGTGTTTATTTAGCCATTGCCCCATCAAGACCGTCATTAGGATGTGGAATCAAGTCTTAAGAGTCGAGGGCCCTAACACAAATGATGGAAAAACAATGGCATTGTATCTCGAGTTACTGAATTCTGGGGCTTTATTTCTTTTCACTCAACACACGTGTTTGGCTTCTCTGACTTCTGAGGGCCTAAATGGGGTTGGAATTATTGACCAGACCGTGTCTTTCTTTGTGCCACAAGCTCTACCTTAACTACCATTCTTGTATCAATTGCCAAAAGAAATACTTTAAAGAGCATACTTGGTTTATTTGCATGAAGTATGGTTAAACACTAAATCAAACACTGAATGTTATGGTACTAAATGGGATGCAAAGGTGCGCATGTTCTGCATAAAATGTCTGCTCTTCCCTGCTCATTCAATCAAGTAGTGTGTTTCTTCATTTCAAGAGGTGCTGCTGTGTGTGTTTTTGTTATTGATTGCTCATGGGCCGTGTGCATGATAACATTGTATACATTTGATGTGCTCATTCGATCAGTGTGTAAAATTCTGATGTACTCGCTGCCTCCCCAGCCGCCATTCCCGATGTACTGGACAGTCGCCATCGGACCATGGAAATTGTTCATAACAATGAATGTTATTGTTGCCCTGCCCTTCTACTCTTTTCATTGTTTTTTTTTAAGGATTTTCTTTTTGTTGTCCAATTCCATTGCTGCCGCTCAGCAGCTTTGAGTTTTTTGCAACTTGTTTTTTTTTTTTTACTAATTCGTACAATGAAATCTATGTTCTTTGTGTTTCTCAAATAGAGTCTGAACCTATTTCTTTGAAAAACTATAAAAGACGGTCAGAATTTTTTGAGCAAGGTAAACCACAGGTGACGGTGTATTCACTTTCCTGGAGCGGGCCTTTCCAAACCTCCTTCCTAACAACCAGTTTCGGGTGCTGGCTACTAAGTCTCTTCAACTATGCTTGTTGCTAATGTGATGCTGCATTTGTTCTTTCCCCAGGGTCATCAGGCTTTTCTTACAATTCCTGGGTCTACCTCTGTGGTAATGGGTCTCTGTGTGTCTTCCGTTGTCTCTAGAACTTTAGTACCTGGTGATGTGCTGTTTGAAAATCTATTTTACTCCCTCTTCTCGTTTTCTCCAAGATGTACATGTTTTATTAACATTCACAGCAGTGTACAAGAAGCACAGCAGTAAACATGCCAACATTTTACAGTTGAAAAATGGTTCTCTCATTTGTACCAGCCTTTAAGCCGGAAAGCAACTGTCTGTTAAAGAGTGCAGCTAACCAATTGAATTAAGCTTAATTTAATTCCAATGTTCTTGTAGTTATAACCATTTTGCAGTTATTGGCGATATTGGTCATAGGACACATTCTCTGTCAGCTCGAAAGTTCTTGCAAAGAACTGGCATCCTTGTTCTAAACAACACAGCGGGCTAAAATATGGAAAGTGTGACCTTGCCCTCTAGATTTCATCTTGCCAGAAGAAAGGGGGCAGAAGAAAGGCGCTGCAGCGTGGTGGAAGGTAGAATCCTGTTTCCTATGCAGTAAATCTTTAGAGATGCAAATGGAGGCTTTCCAGTGCTGACAATCTTTTTTTTATTCAAGTGCCACATTTTCCAGTGAGCTGGTAGAAAAGGTCCCTTGTTGCATGCCTCACAGGCCGTGTTAACAATATAGGTGTTGAATGGGAAACCTTACACATTATCTCATTTACAGACTCAAAGAAATCTTAAGCAATTTTGGTTAAACCTTTCTTGACGATAAGTCAATGATTTATGGCTACCTTTTGATTGAAATGTTAGCTATTAATCAGTATAATCAACAAATGTCAATCAATGGCAAAACGAATAGACTCCCAAGATCATATTTGTAACTATTGCGACGAAGTGTAAAAAAAAAAAGTTTGGCATCTTTAATTGGGATCCATGCTGAATGTTTCGTTGGTATTGAATATAGCTTTTTACTTGCCATGTTGGCAAAAAAGTGATTGCAGCGTATACAACATATACGCACATATATGTGTATCATTGATGTGTGTCAAATGTGATACAGTGATACAGTAACATGTTGGGACGACTTCTGATTTTGCACTACATCTTTGCGCTTGGTGGATCTGCAGTCAGTTAATGGTGTGCCACCTCAAGCTCGAGAAAGAAACGAGATAGAAGTTCACATAAAAATGTGTTATGTGGCGAAAGCAGTCATGATGCCAGAGGAGGTGATTAATCTGTTTTAATGATAAAAAATGAAACAACATGTTTGTCTAATCCATGGTTTGGTCTACTTGATGCGCGATTCCGTCAAGTGTTTACCACAATGCCATGCTTTCTGTGGTGCTGCGGAATATGTTGGCATTGTTTGAAGCGCTGCTTTTGGGGTTGCATGCATGCTGCATTCAGGTTTGCCTCTCACTTTGTCCTGTGCCCTTGATCTGTGTTTCTTTGCCTTTGTGTTTGTCTTTGCAAATCATTGCATGCTTTGAAGTGAAAACACTCCTGAGATGACATTTCGCACTTAGAGTTTACACATACCACATAAACCTTTTGAAGTTTGATTATTAAATGTAACATCTTGCCCCTGAATTACTGGCCTGCTGCTCAAGATGCTTAACGTTTGCGGAGCCTATGCAACTGACGCAAAGTCTCAATTTGCAATGCACCCAAGTGACTTGAGATTTGCAATTGCCATTACGAATTGCACTGCATACATTGCTGTCCCTTGCAAGTCTCTAGGGAAAAAGGATGGTTAAGGGACGTTCTTTGCAGTTTGCGACTTACAAAGATATGCAGGAATGCTCTGCAACCGTATCTGCAGTCACAGTCCATGTCGTGATTAGCACCTGCCATGGGCATGTGATAGTCATTCTCAATGTGAACTGTCGGCGATTGATAGCTTACACATGTACTTGTGCTTGCTGGAAACAATGAAGGAGCAGACAGCATTCCTAGAGTGATGCATCTTCTCCTTGCACGTTACATTGATGGCCTCCTGTGGCATTGTAACCCCTGTCCCTTAAAGGACCACAAAGCCGACACATTCTGAATGCAAATACTGGGAGATCTGCTGTTCCCTGTGGGACTCACTCCCAGCTTTCCACCTTTCTGCTCTGAGACCCATTGATTCTCGGCTGAGTAATAGTAATGTGGCGGGCAGTGTTTTTTACTTGTTGCGACTAGTGCCTTGTGCAAGGGATTAGAAAATCCCTCACAAAGTAAGAGGTGAGTGTGGTTGTAGAGTAAAGCAAAAAATGTTCTACAAGTAGACTGTACAGTTGTCACCATCTTTTAAATTCTTTTGAATTGCTAGTTAAAACGCTATGTTTTTAAGATACCTTCAGGAAGCATGATGCATTAGTTTTAGGACTTGAATGAAAATTGATGTATATAACTAGTGAGCATTTGCAAGGAGCACTGCTCAGAGGTAGAAACTCCCGTACTAGGACTATATAATGCAAAAGGTTGCTTGCGTAGCACAGGCATGACTTAATTGCAAGCGCAACCATGGACATTTGTATCATTAGTTGTGCATTTGCATTCTGTAATCCATGAAAATTGGATAGTGACAGAAGAACCTCGGTGACCACCTAAGCAGAGTGCACTCTGTCAGCGGGTGCCCCAAAACCAGACCTACAGTCAACAAACTAAATTATTATAGAGTGATTTGAATAATAATGTATTCTCATTTACCAGATCACTGCACTGTATGCACTAAGTCTGTACTGTATGTTTACAATATTTTTTTTCTTCTACCTGACAGGGGGTTCTGAACCTGCCATGCCTGATGTGAGTAAAATTAGTCTTTTACAGTAATTTTAGTGTTGTGGCTCTGGCCAAGTATTGATTAGCGAGTTATTGTGTAAGTTCATAAGTGCTGAAGGCCACATGTTGAGATTTGATCTATGTGGATCTTGACATAATTCAGTGATTTCTAGCTTAAGGTCCAATAACAATTATGCAATATACTTATGAAGCTTTCCTTCAGGGAGATCAGCGTCCTAGTTAATACCTAAGTGTTGGATCTGAATAAATGTTCTTTCTGCCACAGTGGGTGCTAAAGCATTTAAAAACAAACTTCTCATATTGTTTATGCTAACATTAAATGAGGTATTGAAAATGATGATTTAGAGGTCCACAATAATAATTTAGTTGTTAGAGCTTAAGTTCTCTGCTTTACTACCTTGGATTGTAGTGGTGGTATCAACATCTTAAAGTTACACATGTTCCCCTCTCCCCTTTCCAATAGATACGGGGCTACAGGACCTCTATAAAGCCAATAGCATTTGTAGAAAGAGAAAAGAAAACTTATATTTGTTTCTCTATATGGAGAAAATCAGATGACCTGCCTCACTTACCTGGGAAATCTGCCTGACGGGGCTTTTTTTGCAGAGACAAAAAGCACAGAGCCACTACACGCTTCATAGATTTAGGGCTCCTGATGGCAAAGCGCCTCATCATTCGCTGGTGGAAATCCCATGAACCTTCGACATTGGAGGCTTGGTCGCACTCCATCACTGCACGGGCTCGGACAGAGGGAGTAGCCCTACACAGAGAATATAACCTGGGCCTTTGTAAACACCCCATCTTGGTGAATTGGGATACCATTTTAGCCAATCTCCATGTTTCCCTGCAGCAAGGTGTCTCTGATCATAGTGAAGTCATTACACCCTATGCACAAGTGGGGGGTGGGGGTCCCTGCACACCGCATAGTATTTGATTACTTTCATGGTATTGGCGGGTCAAGAGTCTTTAGTCTTCGAGGATTCTTAACATATCGTATATAACTGGTATGGGACAGGTTTTATCTCCAGTTATTTATCTTTTTCCTTGCTCTTCCCCAGAGCCCTCCTTACTTCCCCTTCCTCTCCCCCCATATTTCCTCATCCTGTTACCCCAGAAAATTAGAAACATCTGTTTGTTGCTAGACACGTGTTGTCATCTATGGAACTGCATCAACGAAGCTGTAATAATCACATGACTCCATAACAATGTTTGAAACTGTACAAATGTAGCACTACTCAACCCTAACAGAAACAACTGTATTGATGCATGCGTTGCTGGGTTTTCAATAATGTTTTACCTGTATGATATATGTGAAAACCAATAAACAGATTAAACAAATGTGAGAAAATCAGATAACCCCTTTAGTAAAGCAGATTGCAATTTCATCATAAAACATTTGCGAAAGAAGTCTTTCATAGTAAAATTGTCTAAAGAGTCCCAACGGAATCCAATTGAGTTAGTCTAGAACCAGACCATAAATTTGCATAGGCGAAGCAAACACCCTCACCAGGAAACTGTGTAGCAACAAACCGGCACCTTAGCCAACCAAAAAAACACAGATGATCGTTCTAAATAGAATCTACGTCTTTAGCAAAAATAGTCCAGAAGATTCTGATATCTCCCAGGTCTTAGATCTTCCTGTTTTTTCAGTTCCCTGTAGACTGCACATTGCTCAGTTAATTTAGGATCAACAAAATAATCCTTCCCCCCAGCTGCCTTCTTCCACCATATTCTAAACATTATGCAGAATCTATTACTGCACTTTTGAACACTTCCCTGGGGGAAGGCAAAGATCCGGAGCCCTAACAAAAACCACGCTCAATCCCTTGCATGAAATGCTTGGGCTGCTTCAGTCCCTAGGCAAACATCTTAAAATGATATGTGGGACAGTTGTAAATGCACTTGGAATAGTGGCAGCCTATAGATCACATTAAATCAGGCTGACTTTTTGCTCCTTAGACATATGTTGCTTGATTGCACATCAGGTATAATACAATTGAATAGAATTGTACTGATCTCAGACTTGTGTTCGTTTCCCTATATGGGTTTCATGAAATAAAATATGAATAAGATGATTGTATAAGATAAGTCAGTGGTTCTTAAACTGTGGTCTGTGTACCCTTGGGGGTCTACGACTGTAAAATTAAATATTTTAAGCAGAGTGATAAACTACATATACTCAAAGTTTTTCAAAATGCCCTGTAAATGTGAAGAAATTTGAAATTGGAAGCTAAAATTTGTTGGTGTACTTATCTTGTTATCTTGTTTTGTGGGTACAACGAATTACAGCAAGTAGAATTTTCCATGGGGGATTGGTGGCTTAATTGAAGAAGCACTGGTATGTGCTGACAAAAAGAGATAACACATTTGAAACCAATAAGAAACAATTATATGCTAGAGTCTAGCATATCACTTTGTCTTTTAAAAATAAACTACATTTTGAAAATCTCGAACCTTCCCATTGAAATTTCGATTTCTGGATTTTTTTTTTTTTGGGTCGTGAATTAAAAAAAATATTTCATAATTTGTTAGTGGTATACTAGTTTCTATATTTTTGTGTATTGTTTTGAGGTTCAAATACATTGCTGAGGCAGGCGTCCAGTAGTGATTCAGAGGTGTACACAGAAGTCAAAAGGTTCAAAACCACTGTCACAGATGATAGAAAATCAAATGGCACTTTTAATAGTGTTTCCGACTGATGTTGGATGTGCCAGGTCTGGGAGGGCTCCGGCATCCCAAATCAGTAATAACTGTAGCAAATTTTTTTCAATAGGCAGTTGCTTTATTTGGACTGATGTACATCATATGCATAAAATATGTTGTGAACCAAAATTCCCTGAGGGTCATTTTCAGATGAAAGGCTGTCTTGGCTCTGCCAGGACGCCAACCATTAACTGTAGTGGGCCCACAAATACCAATCATGAACCCATCGTCCACTGTCTTACTGTCTGTACTTGCTACATTCAGGTTCTTCCAGCGCTTTAGTCAATAGCCAAAGTAAATAAAATGGAATGAAATTCACCCACCTGTGTTACCATTTCATCACTCCAACTCAAAACAATGTGAAGTGTTTTGTTATCCACCTGCCCTTGAGGTGTTTGAGTTTGAAATGCCTTCTCTTTGTAGGTGCCTCAGCGAGTGGTCCGACTTAAATATTGATTGATATTCCTATAATGAGTGAGCTGCTTTTGTGAGCATTTGAGAAAAAAAAAGCCTTTGATCAAAATCGCAGCCCAGAGCTGCATTTTTTTTTTTTTTTTTTTTTTTTTTTTGCAACCATGGAATACTAAAACGTCATGTCTGAGAATGTAAGACATTTTGCACCAGATTGGAATTATAAATAAAGGAAGACTCGTGCATGATGTAACATGGGCAATATTTTCATTAAAAGTTTGGTTTGTCATCCTTGCATCCTATTCAGCTGCACGTTCCATCCATCAGTGTGTCAAGCCGCTGGTTGTGGAATCCTGAAGAAGAGAGAAAACGCCAGGAAAAGTGGTTAAAAGAACAAGAGCAGTTGTTGCAGGTATGAGCTCTGTATCATACGTTTCCTCTTTGGGTGTACTTCAAAGGTCATGTGCTGTCTGATTACTTATGTGAATACATTTCACCCAAGATATCCTGCTACAAAATACAAGACAAGACCGCTAGCGTGATCAGCTGTAGATAGTTTTAGGGTGGATTTGTGTGGGAGTTTGTTGTGCACTCCAGAGAGTATATTGCCATGGAGTATTAGAAACTTTTATTCCTAGTGGTGCAGGTTGGTGATGCCACATGGTCTCATGCTCATTCCTCTACCTTGTCATCTTTCAGGCCTTGGAAGCGGGATGTATGTAATAGCCCTGCCAAAGAGGCTATTCCCTAACCTCCTAATTTTAGCCCACACCCTATATTAGTCCCACGTTCCCTTAACTAAACCGTGAAATGCTCCAGTGCTCAACGAAGCATTACATAGCGATTAGAAAGTAGGTTTAGACAAAAATAATTTCATTTAGTTCTCAAAACAATCATTATCCTGTGATTCCTAATGCGACATATTCAGCTAAAGGTGAAATGCCACTTTACTGTTGGGCAAATAATACCCCAACATCGCACTTTTTCTTGTATCATTGTGTCATGCTGATGTGTGCCACTTTGAAGTGTGGAAATCGGATAAAATGACAGCTTTCAGGGCAACATGTTCTTACTGTGATGTTTCCTAGTGGTTATCTGAAATCCTGATTGCTATAATTGAGTTCTATTCATGCAGCATTCGGGCCCAGATGACTTGGGGAAAATGAAAACTGCAGACTTCTAGTGGGCTAATTGGTCTTTTCTAGCCCCACCTTGGCCACTTATGTTTGCTTTTTAATAGTTTCAAATCCGGTGGCAAAAGCACTCTGAACACAAGGTGGCACTCTTCACACAATGGACAAGCACTGTTGTTCAAAAGAGTATATTGAAACAAGCATTTTCAATGCAATAGGTATCGCATTTGCGAGAGTTTAAGCTATTGGCATTGTAAATGACAATGCCTTTTATTTATGTGTTTTTAAAACCAACACACACATAAAAGGCTTTGTTAGTTATAATGCAGATAGCTCAAACTCTTGCAAATGCGAGACCATCTTAATGTTTACTGTGCCCCTTTCTTTATACGCTGTTTGTCATATTCAGGTTACAGTGAGCAGTGTCTAAAGAAAGGGGCGTGGCCAACATTAAAGGGAAAGCGCAGTATGGGGTGCTTTAACCCAAACATAAAAAATAAATAAACAAAGGTTCTGTAGCTGGGCTGCTAAAGTTAAAGCAGACCGCACTGGAAAATTAAATAAATAAAAAAGCGTGGCCGCTATAGTTAAAGTGGACCCGCAGCCATTACTATTAAAAATATAATAGCGGGTGGTGTGCTGCATTGTAGGAAAGCACATTGTGGGTGGAATAGTGGAAGATCATTAAAGAAAATAGTGCTCACAGACTAGATAAAGCAGACCATGTAACAACACAAGTAAAAAGTCCAGTCCTTATGGGAGGTTACAAATGCAGACAAGGCGGTTCCAAGGAGGGACTACTAAGCCTATTTATCAATCAAAAGCAACTATTTCGAAAGGACAGTAACGAGCCAATTGAAAAGATGGGCGGGAAACGGGTGAAGCTTTTATTCCATACCTCAATACAGCATGCCTCGCAGAGCAGCGCATGTGCTGCCCAGGCTCGACCTAAAAATATTTCAGTATTTCTAATCTCATTTAATTCCTTTCTTCATTAATGCTTCCCACCACTTGATTACAATTCACAATTCTTCAATGGTTATTCATGTGATAAAACACTTTAATAGTGGTGGTGTTGCAAAACAAACTTTTGGAAAGGTTTTCTGCTCATTGTTTGGATGTAGCCCTTCCTGCACTGCAGTTTCCAAGCTCAAACAAAATAAAAGCCTCTCTTTTAAAGACGGCACCAAACATTATTCTTGTGTTTGAAGAATGCCACATGCCGCTCTGTGACATTCTGCCATTGCTATGCACACAATGATTTCCACGTGTCCCCAGTGTCTTTCCAGTTGCCATAGACAAAACTTTACAGGTTAGGGGGATTCCCATGCACTTTGCCAGTTTTATCTAGCCCGATGTAGTCAATATTCACAAAAATACAAACAGGCAAAAGATTCGTTAGCATCAACTGGCAATAAACTATTCAATGAAAATACCCAGAATGGTTCCCTTTACTTTACTTTCAGCAACCTTTGTTGTCTCTTGGGTGTTTGGAATACTCCCAACATCAAGAGCGTCTCCAGGACAATGCAGTATTCGAAATCTATGAAATGTTGTTATATGGCGGATCTTGAGTTCAATTAGACCTGTTGAAGTTTCACCTGCTTAAATCTGCCACTGCTACCTTTTAGCATATGGATAGCAAACTTGGAGTTGTATGTTGCAAATAAGCATAATCAAATCTCCGTCTCACTTTTCGGATATCGCATGTTCGTGATTAATGACATTTTACCCATACCTTACCAATGGGCAGTGGGAAAAGGAGCAACACAACCTGTTCACTCTTCTCTGAAGTTTTCTATATTTTGGATTGAATTCTTCTGTGATAAGAAAGAGTTGGGTTTGTGATATTAAACAGAAAGGAAAGACTTTAATATTTCTGTTATATGGGGCATAATGTGAAATGATGAGACTGATTAAACCATGCCAATGGTACAGCAACTATTTTTTAAAACACAAGACAGTTGGGAAGTAAAAAAAAAGATTTCTAGAAATGAAAGGAGAACTCAATACCCTATGAGTTCACAGGGTAAGTAGAAATGTGAGTTAAGATTGACATTTTTCAGTAGAACTGGTCTTTAAAACTGCAACAGGCCCTTTGTTTCAGACAATGTAAACATCATTACCAGAGATTAAGTTTCACTGATGTTAAATACACATTTCCAGTGGAATGTTAAGTTCAGGGAATTAGACTGGAATGTTTGGTTTAAAGTTGTTGAGTACTGGTATTGTGTCGAATGACGTTTGCTGGTGCTGGTTTTATTTCTTTAATTGGTTGTCTATTGCCTTTTCTCATAGGAAAAACATAGACGAGAGCAAGAAAAGTTGAAAGAAGAGTGGGAACAAGTGCAGCAGGAGGTAGAAAAAGAAAGCAGTAAGGTATGTAAACCCAATCACATTTTCAGTGCACACCTTGTGCTGGGCAGTAGTTTGCGTCAGTCACTGCACTTTTGTTCTACTCTTATACACTAAGAATGTCATAGAAGTCGTGTTCAGATCAGATACCTACCCAAGTAAGGGAAAGAAATATTAACAATGACTACTCCCATTTTCTCTGTCTACTGTCCACTTCTGCAGGAACATGTGCTACTGAATGCAAGCAACCATGTGCCTATAACTTCGCAGTCACCTCCTCTGTCATCCAGCTGGCGGACGAGGGAGGCAGCAGTCTCTGAATGGATGAGAGGCAGTGATGGAAGTGAAGAGCTGCGGGTGAGGGCAGATGAAGAAGCTGCAAAAGAATTTCAACTTGAACAGCAACGAAAACTGGAAGAAGAGAAGCTACAGCTGGAAAGGGAGACTAGGCAAATAGAAGAGAGCAGACTCAAGTTCTTGGAGGAGCAGCAGAGACGGCGGGCACAGGAGGAGGAAAGGCAGCGTCTGCTTCAGCAGCAGCAGAGGGAGGCGGAAGAACGGCGCCTTGCAGCAGAAAGGCAGCACCATCAGGAGGAGGAAAGACTCCGACAACGGGCGGAGGAGGAGAAACAACGCAGGCGATTGGAGGAAGAGCAGGAGCGACGCCTTCAGGCTGAGGAGGAAAGAAGATGGCGGGCAGAGGAAGAGGAGAAGCGGCGGCAGGCAATAGAGGAGGAACAGTGGAGGCGCCACCAGGAAGAGGAACAGCTGCATTTGAGAGCCCAACAGGAGCAACAGAGACAAAGAGCAGAGCCAGAAAGAGAAAAAAGAACTCTCCAGATGAATAATTATGAGAGGTTTGTACTGAGGAGGGGCAGTGTTGTGTCTTTTTGATCCTTTTATGACAGCCCACAGAGAAAAAAAAATTGTTTGCATTTGGTTGTGTAGACTTTATCATTTCGTTGTGAAGGAAGTCAGTAAAATGGAAGCTGATGAGGAACAAAAGCTCCAAGGCATGAATGGGGTTGGCTTTCAAATGTAGAAATGCAGAGTTGGAAGAACAACTGTTTCGTAAAAGTTAAGAACTGCTCGGTTAGACATATTGAATTATTTCCTGATAAAACAAGGTCGTACATTTGTTTTTCTATGTTAAACATATTCTTCTGTTGTGAGCCTTTAAAATTGTACTTCTGTCTACGTCTGCCAAGAGGGTAGAAAAACATTTGTACTAGAATATGCGTGACCTCGTGCACTATTTCATGACTTTTTATTGTAAGAAGAGCTGATATTTTGTATTTATCTTTCTGTGGGTATCATTTGGAATATGCAGGAGTTCTTGGATAATCATTGCAAATCTTAGATTTGAAGTACGAAAAAAGGCATGTACTCTAAGGTCAGGACTGCTTTGGAGTTTTAAAATTTGTTTCACTGTTCACTGCTCAATTCATGGAGAAATCAAGTTCTACACCACACTAACTTATGTTACTTGTTCTCAATTACATTGAGAATAGTTTGGTTTAGCTGAAAGTTATTTCTGTCTGGTGGCTTTCTAGTAGAAACTACAAAGTGAGGTTGGACCATTCGATATGCTTTTGTTAAAACAAAGCCAAAATTGACTTTTCACTGTAACAGTTGTTGGTGCTGTCCTTGAAAGGCAGGATGTTGAGCTTTGATTGAAACTTTCCAGAGCAAGGAAAAAAAGTTCTTTGGTTTGGTGGTGTGGAGATAAATAAAATAGTGTATAGAACTTCCTGAGCTCTCTGGGTTTTGACCATACATAAGCAATTAAACCACACCTTTGACTTAACGCCTACAGTGTGGTTGTTGCTGAGTTGAAGAAAGTTATTGGCAGTGCTGGTGAGAGTTTTGCTTTGCATATAGCGAGTCAGTGTGAGGAGAGGGCCTCAGGCAGTCAACTGCCTTTCGGATCCAGGCTCCCCCAAGGACTGTTGAACAGGGTTTGTTTGATGTCCAAGGCATCGGATGGCTGTGGTGTGCTAATGGCCGGATGCCAGAAACCATGCGATGCTGTTAGCCTATATTTTGACTCCACGGTTAACCGATCCTAGAATGCCAGAATAGAGAAAAAAACATAGCATCTTTTGTTTGTTCTAGACTGTTGTAGTGAGTTACCTTGAAGGGGGTGTCGTAGTCACTCAATTACTGAAATATCTTTACTGCTCTACACACAAAAATACAATTGTCTGCTGTACTGTCATAGCTTCGGGATGTATCAATGGCATTAAATATGGTTTTTTCACTGCCCCGGTAATACCTGATCTGAAGTGCTTCCCACAACCCAAAATCAAGAGCAAAGAGGGGGGAATTGCGAGACACTGTTTAAGCTGGTATTTTAACAAAATATAGTACCGACAATTAAAAAAGAATTATTCATAAAAATCTCAAAATATGAAAAGGAAAAACGTTTAACTCACAGAAGAATAGTTTACATTTTGGTAAAGCAAAATAACTTAAAACAACCTTTTGTTTTCAAGTATAGCCTTAATGAGCTTTCGTAGAAGTTATTTTTAGGTCTTAGTGTACATTGGGTATTCAAAAGAATTTTCACTGTCGTTGCTTTTAGTAGTGCTTGATTCTGTGCATTGTTTACTTAGATGTTTATTTCCATTTATATTTACATACCCTTGTTTGTGTGATAGGCCTGATCCTTACGGAGTAGCTGCTAACCGCGATGAGGTGGACTACACTGTGTCAAACAGGTCAGTGTTTTTTCAAGTTGGCACTCTGATGTATTTTCTCATTTAATCTGTTTGTATCATAATTGGAACCATAACTGTTTACGTAGAGTTTTCTCATTATTTCTGTCATCTACCTCAAAAATTGCAGATTTTTCATCGTTTTTTTGATCCATTAGACACTATTTTCAATCTACTTTAGGCTCGGCTGGATTGCTTTTCCTGTGGTTCTAAGATGTCCTGGCATAATACAGGGACCAGTTTGTGATGAGTGGGAAGTCGAGCATCCACTGAGACACTAACCTGACACTGCTGCAGAAACTGATAGCTCACAGCACCTTGTAGCTCATCTGTAGATCGTATGAATTATGAAGGGACGATACACGTGGCTGTTTTAACCATTGAGCGACTTTGGTTGCTGTGCAACGAATCCTGCATGTATAGTGATGCCGAGGGATATGGTGGGAGGGGGAAACTAGAGGATCTCAGATTCCAGCAAAAGGCCCCCGGATTCCTCCACACGTGGTTGGGTGAGCTGTGATCTGTTTGTTTGTAAATTGACAAAGCTAGATGTCGCTGCAAGCCAACCATGTCTGTCTGTGTTGCAGGAGTTCATTGAAGTCTTCTCCAGAGTCGGATGCCCCCTCCGCCTACAGAAATGGTAAGTGCCAATTTACTACTGCATGGAATACTCATTTTAATTGTTTGGGAATTAACAGTTTGCAGAATGTTTTCAGCCTAGCCCTTTGAACTTCTCTTCTCGAACCAAAGTATTGAAGTTATTTAGGCTGTCCCTCCAAAAGCTCCAGTGTCCGTTGCTTGGTCTTGTTGCTGCCCATCACTTTTCCTACTGCTTGCCGGGCACCTTAGGCACTTTGGAGACTGCAAATATAAGTGTGTTTTAATTTAACTGTTCATCAGGACTACAGCTCAGCTCAGGGTTCTACATAGTTGTTAACTTGCATTCTTTTAATACAGTTGAAAATAGTAGAACATCCGTAACAGGAAACTTGTTGATTTATAATCCTAAAGTAGGAGGGAGTACAGGTGTGCTCTCCCAGTATACAGGTGCTTTACCGGGTGTGCTCTCCCAGCATACAGGTGCTTTACCGGGTGTGCTCTCCCAGTATACAGGTGCTTTACCGGGTGTGCTCTCCCAGTATACAGGTGCTTTACCGGGTGTGCTCTCCCAGTATACAGGTGCTTTACCGGGTGTGCTCTCCCAGTATACAGGTGCTTTACCGGGTGTGCTCTCCCAGCATACAGGCGCTTTACCGGGTGTGCTCTCCCAGCATACAGGCATGTTACTGGGTGTGCTCTCCCAGTATACAGGTGCTTTACCGGGTGTGCTCTCCCAGTATACAGGTGCTTTACCGGGTGTGCTCTCCCAGTATACAGGTGCTTTACCGGGTGTGCTCTCCCAGTATACAGGTGCTTTACCGGGTGTGCTCTCCCAGTATACAGGTGCTTTACCGGGTGTGCTCTCCCAGTATACAGGTGCTTTACCGGGTGTGCTCTCCCAGCATACAGGTGCTTTACCGGGTGTGCTCTCCCAGTATACAGGTGCTTTACCGGGTGTGCTCTCCCAGCATACAGGTGCTTTACCGGGTGTGCTCTCCCAGTATACAGGTGCTTTACCGGGTGTGCTCTCCCAGTATACAGGTGCTTTACCGGGTGTGCTCTCCCAGTATACAGGTGCTTTACCGGGTGTGCTCTCCCAGCATACAGGCGCTTTACCGGGTGTGCTCTCCCAGCATACAGGCATGTTACTGGGTGTGCTCTCCCAGTATACAGGTGCTTTACCGGGTGTGCTCTCCCAGTATACAGGTGCTTTACCGGGTGTGCTCTCCCAGTATACAGGTGCTTTACCGGGTGTGCTCTCCCAGTATACAGGTGCTTTACCGGGTGTGCTCTCCCAGCATACAGGCGCTTTACCGGGTGTGCTCTCCCAGCATACAGGCATGTTACTGGGTGTGCTCTCCCAGTATACAGGTGCTTTACCGGGTGTGCTCTCCCAGTATACAGGGGATAGTTTTTGGGATCAGTGCTCAATTTGCTTAAAAAACACAAACGGGAAAAAAAAGAAAAAATTGTAGGGACCCAAAGTTTTTCTCAGGAGGCAGACATTGAATGCTGGGATTTCCAAAAACCAACACTGCCTAATCTTGATTCCATCTCCTCCCTTTTTCTTCCACCACAAAGCTAAATTTTATTTTGCATTTCACAAGTCTGTTAAGTGTATTATGACATATTGGCCATTCCTTGCTTTTCAGCCAACAGCATATTGCACTGTAGGGCTTATATGTTTTGCCGTAACACTTAATTTGTTGGTTCAAAGCCCCAGAATACAAAGTGATGTTGACTAAAATGCCAGGACTTGCCATGGAGCCACTTCTCAGGTATCTTTTAAAATGTTAGAAAGTCATCTAGTGCAGTTGTTCTTAACCTTTTGACTTCTGTGGACCCCCACTTGGTCATCACTGGAACCCAGGGACCCCCACTGAATCATTTTTTGAATCGGATACCACCACTGAATTGTTATTCGAATTGGGGATCCCAAGGAATACGTTTTTGAAATCAGTGACCCCTGGTAAGCATTTTCAGTAATTTGAGCCATAAAACAATACATAAAAAATACTGAAACAAGCGTTCATCGAACAAATATACAAATACTAAAATATTTTATTTAATTCACTAATATAACAAAATCTAACTTTGAGTGGGAAGGTTGGAGCTTTCCTCAATTCAATTGAGGCCACCCGTCATCCATACTATATTCTGTTTGATGCACTTTCACTGCTCCCAAGAATCAGAGTGAGGACACTGCCTTAATTTTTAGTTTCCAATTTCAAATTCCGTCACATTTACAGAATGTTTTAACATTTTCATTGGTGCATTTTGCTTCTTTATTTATATTCACTTTATTATTCTGTTAATATTATTTAATTTTCTAAGCAGTCATGGACCCCCTGAGTAGGCTTTGCAGATCACAATGGGTTTCTGGACCATAGGTTAAGAACCACTGATCCAGTCCATTTAAATAATCTAATTGGACATAAAACCAAAAGTAAACTCTTCTCACATATTATGTGAGGGTTCACTCTTTCATTCAGATCATGCATTAAAAAATGAGCATTGGTAATATTAATTGTTTTGTCTATTGCATATTGGAAAGTTTTATACCAAGTTTCACAACAAAGGATGATGGGCAGTAGCAGCACAGGTTTTCCTAGTGTAAAGAACAGGTGAAAGAGCAAGTGGCCGGAGAAACATCACACAAATTTCTCACCCATACAGAAAAGGTACAACACAGGTAGGTTTCACAGTAAAAAGGGAGTGAGAGGATTTAAGGGACTTTTGTATACTGTCCGTAAACATACAATAAGCACATCACATATGGAAGAAAGAGCAGTGCTGGATTTAGGGCGGTGCGACCAGTGCAGCCACACTTGGGCACAAAGCTCGAGGGGGCACCTTTTGGGTAGCAGACTGAGACGAGATAAGAACAGCCGTACAGCAGCAGTGCAAGTTTTGCTCCCTCACAGAATTGGCACAGGGTGGTAGTAGCAACGCAAGCTTCCCACTCTTACAGAAGTCTACAAGTGCAATCTTCCATTCCCAGCAGGGCAGACTAGTACAGGATTTCTTCGGTCTGAGAACATGTACAGTTGAGGCATGAGTGACATGCAGTCTAGCGACAAACCTGTGGAGTGAGTACCTAACTCACTGAGAGGAATACGTAGGTGGATGAGAGAGTGAATATGCGATATTTGACAAGATTCTCACTTTGGCGATTTTCCATGTTCACATCCCAAAAGTCCAAAGTTTCCACTTATTGAGAAGTAGATGCTACATCTTAGGTCATTGTTATTTGGAGCAGCCCAGACACAGCCTACGTAACTATTCCCCTTAAATGCACACAGGTGGTAATAGCTGCAAAAAGGTTTTGAATGGTGAACACACGGTCCTGGGGAATCTCAGCTTTGGTGCTGCACATCTTCAAAGTGTTGAGGGCTGCCAGTGTTAATGCTCCATTTCGGAGCCAACTTATCAGTTACTTTCTGTAGGATACGTGGGGCTGAGTACGAGGGGTGGAGTTGATTGATAGCTAAACGAAGTTTCTAGCAATTATTTAGAATAAATCCTCAATAACAAATTGGGCATGGCATTTTAAATCACTCGGATGCCATTTAGTTATGTCGGTTATGGTTTGGCAGTTTTGGTTACCTGTGGCCCGAGTTTGCAGATTTGGGAAGATTCTAGAAATTGCCTGTTTCAAATATGACAAAACATGACTGTCCATCCGGGATGACAATTAGTACAGGCTTGGTGTGATGACGTCTCAGTCCATCCAGGGTTGGTGGCTGTGTCTGGAAGGTGTGGAAATGATCTTCACCAGGGAAAGTAATGTTGCAATCGGCACAAAAGGGCATACTACTCGAAATATTTTGTAAGAAAAATATTGAAAGCTTGAGTTATTACAAAATATTTCCTTTAATTGTAGGGTATTTAATGTTCTGACGTGAAATTCGCAATTCGTTAACATCGTCTCTTTTCAGGTTGTTGACGAATCTGCCTTTCTAGAAGATAATAGATTTTTACATTAATTACAAAGAATATTTAAATTCAAAGAAAATATAATATACCGCCAGTTCGAAGGTGTGACACGCCAGCTCCTTAAATATTTGCTGGAAAAAGAGAGTTTTTGCTTTCGACACATCACAGTTAGGAAGAGGGGTTTTGGGGACGGCACCCTCAATTTTTGGGGGTCTTTGTGTTAGAACATAGTTTGTTAAATTATAATCTGATTTCTGAAGCAGTATGCACTTCTTCGTGGCTTGTTATACAAATAAACATCCCATGTGAGTCTATATAATGTATCTAATGTCCACAATTGTTTCCCGGAACCAGTGTAATGAATGGGATTGTGGCATTTTAAATCTACTTATTCAGGTTTTTGCTTACTGTGGCAAATAGCGAGTTTATGTATATCATTATTTAGGTGGTTTTCAAACTTTTCGTAAATTGCTGAAACTTACAGATGCATTTGAGCAAATAGTCACTGTTAACAAATAGACATACGTGTGTACATAAAATATAGGTGTGCATAAGAGGTTTGGGGGTGGAGTTGCCCCGTGGCTGCCGGAGGATCATGTGCAGAACATGAGGTTTCAGCCAGAGATGCCATCATCCGAGATCAAAACTCAAAGGAACCAAATATTTTATCAGATGAAACCAGTAAATGCATATCAAGGTGGGAGCACCAATTTAAATAACCTTTTATTGCTTCTTCAAATCTCATTTTAATCAAATCATTAACTTCTCAAATTACCTAAAGAGTTGTTACTGATCAGCCTCGTAACTGTGCAATCAGACCCCTGCAATGGCAGCTATTTCATGATGGGAGATAAATAGGCTTTCAGCACTAGCATGCTTTATAAAAAAATTGAAGAGATTTTCTGCTTTTGCTACAAGGTGCAAAATTAATGCCTGGCCTTGGGTGTATGCTGCAAGGCACCCTTTTCTTATGAATATATTTGATCTGACTTTGATATTATTCCACACTAAAAGTTTGTTTGTTTGGAAAAAAGGTTGATTTTGCTAGGTCGAAATGGCAGTTTAAAAACTGTGCGCACAGGCTGCAATGGGAGGCCTGAGGCATGTTTAGAAAGGCTACTTAAATGGGTGGCACCATCAGTGCTGCAGGCCCACCAGTGGCATTTAATTTACATACCCTGGGTACAAGGAGTGGCACTTTACTAGAGAACTTAAAAGTACTTTAAATTTGCCAATTGGGTATACGCCAATTCCACCATGTTTTAAGGAGAGAGCACAAGCACTTTACCACTGGTTAGCAGTGGTAAAGTGTGCAGAGTCCTAAGGCCAGCAAAATTGATGATCAGCAAAAAATAGGAGGAGTGAAGGCAAAAAATTGGGGGAAGACCACCCTAAGGCTGACGGGTTTGACAGTATCTAAATCAGGTTGGCTTTTTCATTATTTATAAACAAACTTTGTATATGTAGATTAGACCAAAAAGGCATTGGCACAGTGTTCTGGCTGAGACCGTAAACAAAAGTAACTTTTTGCTAACTATGACAGAAACAGCAAATTTGCTGTTTAGACTTTTCCAGTTCTAATCATATATGCATTTGTCGTCATTTAGATAGCAGCAGGCATTCGGATAATGGCTGGAGTTCCACATCTTCCCAGAGAGGATTCCACAAAGATCAACCACAGATGAATGCAGAGCTGGAAAGGCAGCGCATCATCCAAGAAATGAGGAAGACTACGTCGCTTGTGAACGACAACAGCTGGATAAGACAGCGTGCTGCCAGTTCTTCAAGGGAACCCAGCAGTATGCCCAATACAATGAGAAGGTGAGCTGAATGGTGAAAATTATGTATTGTTCTTAGTTATGCATTTTGTCAAACTGGTGACTACAGCAAAGATAGGTTTATAATTGAGCAGGACTGCACCGCCTAACATAATTTACTTAGGAATTCGAAGTAAAGGTAATTTCAAATATACTCTAAGAGACCATAATCACGTTTTTATACTTACTTCTAATTGGAGCAGACTACAAGAAATGCTCTACCAAACAGGTCAATGTTAATAGGATGATAAATACGTTGTGATTGTACTGAGATGCGCTTTCCAGAGTGTTCGTATTCAAAGTTGTTTTTGATGCATTAAAGATCAAGGAAGCTGAGAAGGCTTTGGAAGAAAGAGTGACGAGGCATGATTATTGCCCAAACTCTTCTTGAAGTGATCAATGTTTTTACCTGCTTGTCTTGGTGAGTGTCACAGTCCAATAACCCCAACAACAGCGTGTAAGCAGACACCGTGATTTTCAAGACTATGTTTGTGTTGGTATTAATGTAGTGCAAAGTTAGCTGTGAAGCAATGGAGTGCTGCACATTATGTGAGGGGTTGACAGATGATCTACAAGATTGTGTACATTAAGCTGGGATTCCACAAATACATTTTTACATACGTTTAGGCACAGGGACAGTAAGTGATTTGCTCAGAATAATATGAGGGCACTCTAAACTGGTTCTCCAAGTTTCAAAGGTGACAGTCCGAGCCTCCAGGCCACATCTTCTTTATCTGTTTGAAGATGAGCTGGTTGGGGAATAAATATGGTCCTACAGTCTGTCTAGTTACTCTTAATAAGATCACACTTTCTACTGAAACCTGATGCCACTCTGCAAAGAATCGTGTTACTTAATGATAGCAGTGCATGTTGCCCAGGTTTGTTAGTTGATAGGTAAGTAGCCTGTTTGCTTGAAAGTAAGCCTTTTTGCAACACCTTTTACACCATTCTCAGAATCCATCATACTTTATTTAATGGACTGATGAAACTGTCCTTGGTATTTTTAATTTGTAAGATGTTAAGTGCACAATAGTAGTAGAAACTAATTAAGTTTCTATTAAATCCCACTGACTTAGCCTCATAAACACCGAAAGTCTGTCATGAGGACATTAATTGTGGATAATATCGAACCATCCAGGAGTCAACTTCTTCGAAACAGGGCTTTGATTTAGCAATAGCCTTAATCTTGGATAGCATTTAAGATACTCAGTACTATAGCTCCTAAACATTAAAAGAGGGAAAAATTAACTTGTGGAATTCGGTTTCGTACAAGTGTAGGTTGACAAGTTACAGAAGCCAGAAATATTATTTTTCTAATTTAAGTTGTACATGAAGATCTGTGTACAGATTAGCAGCTGCGAGTACGGAACCCAGTTGTGGAACAAACCATGGAGAGAAGAGTGGGAACATGTTTGTGTGCCAGAACAGGATGACACACTGTGCATTTGTCTTTTTTACCTATCTACTTAGAACGTATCTACGTAGCACATTTTTGCAATTTGAGACCCAGAGAGATGATTTGGCAAGAAGTACACAGTCTTATTAAGTATGGAAGCAAGTATGATAATCCAGATCTTTTAGTTTATAGGGCAGCAATGTAGTCACTAGATCGCATCTTCTCACAAAAAAGTTACGTAGTATGACCACTTTTTGTTTTTTGCTAATTCTTCAATTTGCTGAGCACCACGTTTTATTCCTTTTGATCTCACTACTGACCTGTTAAGTTGTTCGCAGTTTGCCATGTGACATTGTGAAATCGCCCCTAGATCCATTTCATTACCTTATTGTGGTGTTTCAAATCTCCTTCGTCATTATGCGTTTCTCCTTGGTTGTTTTACACCATAATGCATAACTTTTCATGTTAGTTGCCACTTCACAGTGACTATAGTCACTTTACATTGTGCCTCATAGATTCACTTACGTGGGGGTACTAGCCATGTGGCATCTCTTTGGATGATCTGAAAGTGTGCAGCCATTATTATCCGCAGTATCATTTATGACCATGAAACCCCGAGACTGATCATTGTGGAAGTGCATTTGTCTGCTCTTTTTCACCAGAATGAACCCCTCCATTCACTGGTGTTTTGACAGTTAATCATTCTAGCTTGCACCGACTGGCTGCTGAAGCTCACTAATTCCCTGCACATTAGTATTGTGCTGTTTAACTTCTTTGTTTTTTAAATTGGGGCTGTGGTGTCCCAGTGTTGTCTGTTGTATACTGATGGTTCAGTTGTTACATAGTTTCTCATGATGTGATACCATTGTGGAAGCTTTAATTAAATAATTAGAAGGTTCAAACATGGTATTGGGGCTGTCTGAGCCTTCGTAAGACCTAGTGAGTCTTCGTAAGACTAAACCATAAACAAATAAAAGAAACCTTCTCAGGACAAATTTAAAAATCATAAAGGTTTATTCAAAATTAGGATTATTACAGAAAGCAAAAAGTAATTAGTTTGTCAAGGACATGGAGGCTGCCTCAATAGAACCCAAAAGCATAAATCAAAGGAAAGACTAGTGTAGAGTCTGCACAGTTGGAAATGCAGGAACAGTTAACGTATAAAGTGAGTGAACAGACTAGCATAGAGACTGCTTCCTAAAAAGGTCAGGATAAGTCTGACTCTACTCCCAAAAACAAGGCATTTTAAAGGGTTTTAGGAAGAAAAGCCACACACTCGACATGGTGTGAAATGTCATAATAGAGCTCGATTATAAAAATACATATGAATTAACCAATGACTGCTCAAATAAACAAAACACGTCAAATAAGTTTAAATCCAGTAAAAACCTACTTTGCTGCATATTAATAAGCAAAATATGAATAAAATCAAGAGGAGAGGACTGTGCATTTCATAAAAAAGAATACAATAACCTGTTCAAGCAATCAATGGCCAATGCAAGATCCTCGAGATAAAGACCTTGAATTGTTAAAGAGACAGGAGCATCCTGAGCACTGCTTCCTCTGGAGGAAGGCACATTAATACAATTGTATTTTATCAACACAGACACCATTAAGGTAGCTGCTATTTACAAAATGTTCTCTAAAATGGAAACACACACAGACGGTCACCTGGAAAGGCTTGTTCATGTAAAATAAAAGTGCACATTTATTTCTGAACGGCTGACTGAGCTGGCTGTGGCCTAGTTATGCCAACTAAAGTCTGGTTATGCTAAACTAAACACATCTGAATTAAGCATTAATTTTTTTATTATTAAAACATTCCTACACCATTTGTTAAGGTAAGAGCACTTAGGTAAGCACTCTTGGCACCTTAGGTCTTTTTTAATTTTTATAACTATATTGGCAATTTGAAATCCTGTTGTGCCTCATGTTCATGCCAAATATGGTTTGCTATTAAATCCTATCCAAGAAACTATGGACTCCTTGGGACTGTGAGTTGCTCCTGAATTTCCAGTATTAAGATAAACATGCTCGCAGAAAAACATTTTCTGAATCAAACCCTATATCCTTTGAGTATGGCCTGATCATCATGGTGCTGCATTAAGTATGTTTTGTCTGAGGTTTATTGTTTTTTAATGTATGTCTGTGTATGTCAATCGCCCTAGAGCTTCTATCAGGTGCCATGTGCCACTCTAGAAATAAATCCAACTAAATGGGCCTGAAACGCTGCTTAAGATGCTGCCACTACATATTGCTAACTTTATCGAGAATGTACTTCATTCCACAGAGAGGGGAGGAGATGTGGCCTAGCGTCAAGAGCTGCTAACTTAGGAACTAGTAAACCAGGTTTAAATCCCGGCCTCACTCAATATCAGGTGTTTTTGCGCAAATCACTTAAGCTCACACTGCCTAAAAAACACAAGGAAAAAATGTGTAAAACATCGGTTTCTCATGGGAATCATTCTAATGCTCTAGGGCCAGGTTTGCGCAATTTAAAATTTCAATAACAAAAAAAAAAGTGTATTGCCAGTGGCAGGCAGCAGGAATCTACTTAATTGTTTTCCACAAATCTCTTTTTTTCACAAATGTCAATTGGGAGACCTTAAGTGTAGCTTATTCTAGAACCGACATCACTGTAAACTCAAATACCTCTTTTCCTGCCACGGTCCTTAGGAACACACAGCGTCAGGCTAGAATACACATGATTGGCCTGTGTAAATCCATAAACTCATACAACAACGATTTTTTTTTTACCAGTTTGTTGATTTTTGTGGTAAATCTGACACTGAGTATAACCATTGTTCCCTGCCAGGGGTGAATCTTTAGACAATCTGGATTCATCTGGAACAAGCTCGTGGAGACAGACGCCATGGACAAATCAGTCTTCATCTTACAACTCGTTATCAAGCAGTCAAGATTCCAGCCGCCCTTCTTCAATCGTGTCCACCTCTAATCGCTCTTATTTGCGCAGTCCTTCCTCTAGTTTACCACCTGCTTCTGGTGGCACAGGGAGGACTGGTTCTCTGTCACAGGCCTCTTCGGTGGCTTCCACCTCCCCCCGAACTCTGTCTCCAACGCAAGCATCCCAGCCAAGGAGTCAGCAGAAAAGGTAGGTTTCTTTCACTCATATTGGTTTTTCATCAGTCTGTTTTCTGTTTTCATTAGTTGATGTACCTTTTTGTGTACGAAAATACAAATGACAGTCCCTAGTTGATGCGTAACAGGAAGCACTTAATTTGAAGAGAATACATTGCTACTATGATTTCCAGTTGGCCTAGATTCTTATATGTGAATTATCTTCATATTGGCCTTTTTCATAACTTGAAAGTTTTTTGTTGTTGTTTTTATTCCCAGTTTTCAAAAGATATTGACGCTGTGAGCAGGAATTGCTATTCTGTTGAATAGTTCTCATTTTCCCAACTCAGTAGATGTTTAAGAATTATCAAACTGACTTTCTAAGGGTGTTATAATCTTTATGGTATGTACCTCATTAGTGAAAACTCTCATTATGTACTACTATTGGGCAGTTTGTTGGTAGGAGACTTGGGCCCGATATCCAATATTTAGATGAAAATATTTTCTCTTGAAGGTTAATTGTTGCTTCGGTCCTTAAAACTATTAGATGGGTCTGTGTACGACCTTAACACAAGACGGCCATAAATAGCGATCAGTTCTTCACCTTTACTGAAACTATTGTTGGACGCCTACTCCTGGGTCTGTAACTACATTGTTTCATCAGTCAATTGTTTTCTAAGTTAGATTGGATTTCGCAAGTTCTGAAATAAAAGCCATGTGATTGCCCGAAGTGCCATGTAGGTTTTATTAAAGACTGCTATTATGTGCATATTTTTGTACTTTGGCGAGTCGACATCCTGTTTATTCTCCAGGTGGAACTTTAAGTACAGCCTTCCTCATAGTTGTAGAGGGCAGGGTGTGTTCAGATCCAGTGCCCTATTATTTTGCTTCATAATGATAGTTGGACTTGGCAACCTACTATCTGATATTGTGCCAGACTGTATAAAGGACATTCTTCTTTAAGCCAGGCAGTTTACCCAGGATCCTAGCCTCCTGGCAGCAATATTATTTTTTCTTTTCAGGATATGAATATGTTACCATTAATTAAAGATATGTTTTGCTGTAGGGGAGAAATGTGGACAGTAATCGGAGTTTTATGATCCAGGTTCTCAGTTTCTGAATTTTAGCCATTGCAGTTTGAAACTGAGTAAAGTGTTTTGTAATTCTCTTCTTTTCTCCCTCCCTTACCTTAGAACAGTAGCTCATAACCTTTTGACTTCTGTGGACCCCCCCACACTTATTCATTACTTGAATTTGGGGACCCCCACTGAATCATTATTGGAATCTGGGGACCCCGACTTAAGCAAAATACCAACAATGTTATTTCTTTTAACATTGTCAAATCCGTTGAGGGTATAAACTGCAATGAGACTGTGCACAAGCTATATTAAAAACATCATAGTCTCTCTAGTTGCTGGCAAAGTAATGTGCAAATCTCCTTTGGGAATGGGAATTGGGAAATATTTTCTGTGGTTGTACAGGCAGGTTATTACATAGAAGGGGCTATCAGTTTAAATGTTTGGAGATATGTAATAGATTATATGGGCCCACTTCGATGATTGCCTTTGCTATAGTGCTTTGTGGAAATGGTCTGGAATTCAAACGCATCTTACTGTAAGGCCTATAGGATATGCCTAATATGACAATACCTATCACAGCGCCATATCAGATGAGCTACTGTCTTTTGGACAACTTGTTTCTTTGTCTACAAGTTGGTGATACTTTTGTAAAGGAAGCAAAAATACTACAATCAATACAATTATCCACAGCCATGACTGGACTTTCAGTGAAATGGCTGCTGCTGAATTTTGCTTGCTCAATAGGCATTTGTTAGAAATATACAGGTATGGAGAGACCTCATTCTTCTCTAGAATTGCTGCATCTGTATAGCGAAGTTGCAGTTTTAGCAACAAGCAACATCAGCTTTGCAGTCACTGCTAAGAGACTGTAATTTTCTTTAATTCAAGAGGATCATTAATTTCCAGTTCAATGGCTTGAATCCCTTCAGAATTATCCAGGATTTCCACATAAACTCCTCACCCTTCAGGATCCAAAACGTTTTAGGATAGACAATAAATAAAAATCCAGATATTAAATATTCTAAAGCCTCTCAAGTCCTAATCTAATGAAGTCAGACTGACATCTCCAAGTGATAGACTGCTTTCTTTCTCCTTATGCTAGCATAGCATGTCTTCACCACAGAAATGTGTTATAGCTTTTAATCATCTGTACTGCCAAATCATTTTTTTTTTTTTTGTTTCGTCGTTTTTTTATTGAAACAAAAATACTCAACATGGTTACATCGTAGTACAGGAAGGAAGAAACAGTACTATCAGATGCTACTAAAGGAGGGGAGAGAAGGAAAAAATGGAAGTGGTAGGTGGTGAAGGGAAAAGGCACAGGGAGATGGTACATAACACAGAAGAGCCGAGAGGACTAGCTGCCTTAGTGCTGGGTTTCTCCCTGGGTAGCAATTGCCGAGGAGCTGGCGGAGCGTGGTCCCATATGAACCGAAGGGGGTGGGGGGAAATTAAAGGTTCCTAGTATCCCGCCACTGGGGTTGGGCAGAGGGAGGGAGGGCGCAACCTCCCTCATGGGGTTGAGTGGACAGTCGATCCTTCCGCGCCTGTTTGCTTAAAAGTGGGGGGGGGGGGGATTTGCATGCTGGCGGGCGGGGAAGGAAGCCTTGTGGTGTCAAGCCATGGAGGACCGTAATCTGCCGGTGGGGAGGAAAGGGTGAGACCTCGAGGGGACTACAGGACGGGTGGCAGAAGGTGCGGTGATGGCAACCCACCTAGAGGGCTCCTGCCTAACTGCATGTCTGCCAAATAATTATTTTCCTAGACTGTACATTGCAATACTCTGCTCTTATCGGAACAGTTTCTTCATGCACCAAGCAAGGTTCAAATGAGACATTACAGATCGACTCTTGAAGGCTATCCAATCTTTAGGGCTCAGAGTAATCCCATTTATCTAGAGGACTATGGGATTCAGAAATTGTACTCTTTATTTCCCTAAGAAAGCATAACATCTATGTGACAAAGTAAATCTCTGTAAATGATACTCAATCTTCTCCTGGAATTATTTAAGCTGTGAGCCCTGGGCCAAATCTTAATTCTAGCAACATTGGCGATTGGCTTGTACAGTACTGAGGCACTGTCTTGTACAGTAACAATTGACCTACTACCACACAACTATTGATTTAATTATTGCAGAGTTATTCTCAGCTTTGCCATTGGACCAGCCTTATCACTACAGGTGCTAACTTTGAGGCTGTATGCTGTCCAGAGTGTGTGTACTAAAACACCACAACATCTTAGCTACAAAGATGTATGTACCTACCCTATTTGCTTGATTGTCCAATCATAGCCCCGAAAAAAACCATTACCAACTGCTAAATCTGTTTGAACAGATTTGGTGAGCTGAAATTGCCCAGGAATCAACAAAGCTCTTATTTGCATTAATGTCTGTTTTGAAGACCGTTGTGCATACTGCATCTGGTTATGTTAGGAGCAGTCTTGAATACTGCACTTTACACAGCTTTCCCTCCTACACATGCCTTAATTGCCATCAATGAGTTTACTTCCCATGTTCAAGCATTCAAGGCTGTGTCTGTGTAGTTCTGGAGTGTCCAGGAGGTAATAGAATCTCCCCTTGACACATAACCTTTGGTCATTACTGTATGTCAAAGGACATTTTTGTGTATGGTAGGTGTGATCGCAATCATTAGGAAGCAATTGATCTAAATGTTCTTATTCTGTTTGATGAGCCAGCCCCTTGGGGTATCCCTGTAACCATTTATTTAAAAAGTGCTACTTGGTGGTTGTAGACAGAAGGAGATAGATAAGCTTAACTTTTCCTGGAAATCTGTACCAAGGAACCTCCAGAGAGGACATCAACAGAGCAGACTTACATCTGCAATGCTTCCATTAAACATGTTGTTCAGTAGAATCTACTTACCTTTTTTCTTAACTAAAGACCAATTCTTTTTCGCTTAAAAAACCCCCCAAACTAGGGTCTTTTGAAGTCTTTTGGCATTTGTATTTCGAATGCTTCAGAGGTTGTGCAAGGGTGACAGTTGGTTCCATTAAAATGATTGAAGCACTTGGAATTGGAAAAAATAGGCATATTTTTCTTTTTGGGGGGCATACTGTGACTGAAGAATGGGGAGGGATGTCTGAAGGAATTTGAGGTGTTTGGGGATGTCTCCTGTGGAGCAGCTTCTTCCTAGTGTAAGTATTGCATTACTGTTCCTTGTGTAAGTATTGTATTCACATTTTAACAGCAGTATCCTATGCAGTCTTAAAATATTTCTACATTAGTCAACTGATTTACAATTTCCAGTGACCTTCTCATTCTGTATCTAGGTCTGTGAGTGGAAAAAAATTGTGCTCATATTGTAATAACAATCTGGGCAAGGGAGCTGCCATGATCATCGAATCTCTGGGTCTTTGTTATCATATACAGTGTTTTAAGGTGAGAGTTGGGAAGGGTACCTAAGCAACTGCCCCTGGAGAAAGCATGGCTCGGCGGAAACTTGGTTGCGGGCGCTCAACTAACACCAGCTTTGTCTTGCATGCATGATTCCATGTAACAGTAGTATAAAATCTGGGTAGTGTACGGTGTTGTATATTTAAAGCTGATGCAGTTAGAAAATTCCCAAAGATTTTTGTTTAGCACACTCTAGCCAACAGTCTGTGGTGGATCAGGAACATTTAAAAGAAGGCTAAAACTGATATGGAGTAAAACCATGAAGCCGAAACAAATAAAAACACAAGGTAGCAATGTGAAATATTGGTGACCACCACACATAGTCTAGAATTCCAACAGGCCATGCCAGCTTCTTAACTAGAACTAGAAGAACATGTGAATGTGCACTGGCCGAAAGCCATTCATTTTGATCATGTTAAAGGAGGATGCCTGCATATGTGTTCATGCTCGAATACATTAACGCAGATCATGATCCCAACTGAATTATAATGCTCTTTATTGCACTTTGTGGGAAATTTGATGGATATCATCAAATGTCTAACGGTTGCTTAAATGTTAAACTTTTCATTTGTATATACAAACATTTGTATACAATCCACCGAGGTATAATCAATCCTAACACAAATATATTGTACATACCTCAAGGAGTACCTGACATAGATGTAAAACCAAGTGCATATTCAAATGCTGATTGTATTAAGAACGTTTGAAACTCTCTCCTAAGAGCATAAGGAACTAGACAGATGTCTAATATAATTTACATTTTTTGTCTCGGTGCAGCAAAGAGAAAATCTGAGGCAGCTTGAAAATTGCCAATCTTAGAAACATCAGGTCTTGGCAAGTTCCTGCTTCTGTTGTAGGCCTCCAGGAACCACTAATTTAGAGTAATTGCTTCACATGTGCAGCAGCCCAATTTGCTTTCAGTTATTCGTAGGAAATGGCAACCAGCTAAGCATTTTAAAGATAGGATGAATATCACAATTACAAATCAGTAAATACTCAAACCTGATTGAAGAGTAGCTGTAGGCAACAGACAATTGCCTGGATGTGCACTTGATTGTTGTTTAAAAGATCGCCTAATCAGTTCACTACTTTCACCCCCTAAAATATTTTCTCATTCCTAAGTTTTTCACGTTGGTTTCCCCATAAGGGAGAGTTAGTATGCTGTTTAGTGTTGTATCTGGAAATTTATCTCTACCATCACTTGTTCGTTTTGAATTCTCAGTATCGTTGGAAGCCCATTGACTATGGCTACACTAACGACATGTCCAGGCACATCACAGTGAGATAAGAAAAGCTATAGGTTTTACCTTGGAATCCTTTCTTACTTCACTTGCAACCTACTGACTCCCACTAATAAATTGTGAGAAAATTAAAACACCAAACGTGTAAACATGCAATGATGATGTAATCCTCGTAAAATCTCAACTATAGTGAAAGACAAAACAGGAAAAGAAAGGTCCAAGCAGTTGCTTGTAAAGAGTATTAAGGATCACGTTAAATATCAACTAAAAACAAAATGGTGGAAATAGAGTTAGAGTAAATATGCTTAAAGTAGGGGCTAACTATATTATTATTTAATGTATTTAACAGCACATTAAACAAACATTAAAGGAAATCTTAATTGGTAAAGTTACCTACCTTGGTGCATATAATGTTGCATGGCATCTGCAAGTGGATATCCCACCCTGTTTTTCAAAATCTAATATTTGTCTTCAACCAAATTCTAGGTGAGCTGTCATTAACCGATCACACCTTTTCAGACTCTACTTATCTTTCTTTTTTTTTTAATCTGTCCTGACTTCTGCAATAGCAAATTGTATTTGTTCCGTTTGGCTTCTTTTTAGCCCTCTAACCATTGAATATTGCTCTGCTGCTGCTGGGATTCAGGGTGCAAGCTTTGCTGCCTTTGACTTGCTGCACACCTAATGACTCATTACAGATCATTTACCCCTTCTGGCATTGTAATGCACTTTTTTTCCTCAGTGTGTCGCTTGTGAATCTGACCTTGGAGGCTCACAAACAGGAGCAGAAGTCAGAATCCGAAACAACGAATTGTACTGCAACAGCTGCTACACCAGATTCAAAAGTAAGCCAATATTTGCTTGTGTATGCGTTGGAAATGTTTGTTGCTCTTTTAGGATTTAAGTGTAAGCACTGATCCAGATTCTTGAAACATCCTTAGGATCATAATCGTGGTTTGCCTTTGTTCTGTTTTAATCGATTGTGGTCTTGTCATAAAACCAATTATTTCACGTGTCCTTAGACACAACATAGACCCAGAGAACAGTCCAGCTGCTGTGGTTAGTTTCCTGCCATGCTCCCTGAGGACATTGATTCCCACGTGTGCACAGCAGATGTGCCTACGTCTCATTAAATTAAAATCATAGCCTTTGAATGATTTCCTGTTTACAGAAGAAACATAAATGTTGGTTTCCCTAGAATCAGCCATTAATTAAAGCTTACAATTAAGCTGTACGATCTTCTACTCTTTGCGAAATTAAATCAGTGGGTTTGACTGTTTTGCCACTAACTAGCCATGAACCCCCACCAGTAAATAATTTTATGTAAATACTTTTTTCCTTTTTGCTGCAATTCTTAGCAAGCAATCTGTATCTTGCCTCAATGGCATGGGTGCGATGAAAGTGAAGACAACAGATTGATTCTTTCATTGAGAGGCTGATATTCATTGTTCTAGATTATAAGATATGTGATAAACGGGAAGTTGTAGGTCGGAAAATGTAAAATAATTTACTGTTTCCCTCTCCATTTTCGTTTTGGTTTCTCACTGGTGAAAGCTCTTTCCTCCTCCTGTGTTGCATCGCCCCTTCTGTATCCTAACTTCCGTAGTCTCCACGACAGCAGAGATACAGGGACAACCCAACCGATTTTAAAAATTTAGACATTAAATTCTGTTGGAAGTCTCAAGGACCATCTCTCTTACAATAATATTCGATCCAAGTAGCAAGAATAAAGGTAATAGATTTTACATTAAAGTTTATTTGTGTTTCAAAGTGGACCAATAACAACAATGTAGTTAATTGTAAAATATAATTCGAACCCAATTTAATGATAATATATTACGGCCTCGTGATTTGGGGACTCCTTTCAGATATGTTTGCTGTGTTCCATGGCAGAGTCGGTTAGACTTTACTTCCAAATGGTTTTACAATATTTTCCTGGATCAAAACAGACACCCTTTCCATCATGAACTATAGCTGCCTAGGGGTTAGTTAAATGTGCCCTATTTACTTAACTCTTGTCTTCTTGGTTCCTTAAATTTTACACAGCAGCACATCTGAGATGTTGTGCTATATCACTGAATGCACCGTGCTGTTTAATATTTGCTTTTATTTTACTGCTTGCAGTCCATTAGGGTGACCGCTTAGATCAACTTTCATACATATCTCATATACATATGAGGTAAACTGGAAGCTTGCACCTGAAATGTTATCCTATAATGTTCTATATTTGGCAAATTTGTTTCTTCTAACCAAAAACTCTTCCATCAGGTTGATTTTTCTTTTCATTGTCCAAAATAAAGTTTGGATTCTTAATTATACTTGAAAGACAAGTACTTGGGGGTTGTGGCTAGATAGAAGTCAGATAATTATGCATGCAAACCCCTCCCCTCATCTCCTGCCAGAGACTGACAAGCTCATGTTTGCTCTGCTGTAATTGTATGTAATGAGTACAGTGTGGTTCCTAACTAAATTAGATTTCAACACTTGGTGTTCTTTAAAAATTGTCATCTATAATTATGGACTCTAAAATTAAATGCCTTTTCAAGCATACATAAAGCTGAGCAGTGCCTTTTCTGTCAGCGGGTTTTAATAGGAAAGGTAGTTTACTAAAGAAACGTAATATTTAGGAACAGTGATCAAGACATAAAAAAGTGAATTCACCGGCCAAAACATGCAACGTTTTTATTCATGTCTTAGAAGCTCATAACATACAAAGAAATGTATTTCTTCTGCAGTTCAGCATGTGGGTAGTGTTTGACATCAAGCACCACACCCAACTTGTGGTCTAAGGTAGTTTAAGTGTTGGAAGCCTGGCCCACCCCACTGAAATGGGAACACGTAGGAAAATGGCAAATTTGACCAGACCTGGAAAGCTTTCTTGTCACTAATTTGAATGATGTGTGATAGCTCAGCCTAAAGGTAAGGCCACCTTCTTATTTGCTTTGAGCTTGAATTGTTCGAGGTCTCAACAGTGCAAGTGGAGCTGGCAGAGCTGTTCTCTGAGCCTGCATTGTTCATTAAGTGAGCATCACGTCTTTTGACGGTACTGATCAACAGTCCTTTTGAGAATCATTTCAGTTGTGTTCACTACTCTTAATTTAGTTACAGTGCAAGTTCTCTGGGCTTCTTGTTGCATAGGTCTAAAAAGCATTCATGGGGAAGGGGAGAGAAATTGGAAGGAAAGAGGTCATCAACTGTCAGGAAAGGATGAACCAACCATGTGCCCCCCATCCCCACACCACCAGCCCACGCCACTTGACCACTGTTAGGTCTGACTTGAATACATGACATATTGCTACCAGTATAGGGTTTGGTTTCACCCACAGGGATATTTCTTGCTCACATCATGCTATTGGCCGTTGGGTGTTTCATGTGCCTCCTTTGGAGTGCCAGCATTTCAGTATCAAAAATGTAGCATTGCAAAGCATTAGAGACTATATTACATCTCTAAAGTTCACTGCAGCAGAACATTCTTTAATGATGTTTGTGAGGACGCAAAATGCGAACCTGACCTATTGGCTAACAGTGCTTGGTTTAATTATCCAGAGCAAGTGGCAAAGGTAAAAACTGCAAAGTTGGTGGTTGTGGCCTCTTTAGTGGTATATTCCTTCACTAACATGGTTCGGGGCCTCTGTAAGGGTCATTGGCACAGAGTTTTTCAAAACAGTTTACTTTATCTATAATTCAGATTTGTAAGCAAATCTTGAGATCAATTGCATTCATCAGCTATGCTGGCTATGTAAAATGTAAAAAAAAGTTCAAATTAGGTCAAAGATTTGAACTTGAAAGACACATGTGAGTATTATCTTAGTAAACGTATTTTTAAAACAAAATGCCACTTCAGATTTTATATGCAAATGATTGAACAGAAGTGAGTCTGTATTGCCACAAGTTGCTAAATGACTGTATAAAAGCAGCTTTATATCATGTTTGACACCTCCAATAACTCCTGACTTTTTAAGCAACATTGATTTGCCCTCCGAGTCTTGAAGTTTGCTTATATTATTAGTCGTATGGACTTGAAACAACAGCATGCAAAGTGATGACTAAAAGCCAGGGTTGGAAAAGTTGTCACACCTGTGTTGAATATCTTTTCCAGTCTGTCTGTTCATAGCTGCCAAGGTTTCAGATTGCTTATGTGTGACATTTTCATAGTTTCAGTGTAGTTATGAGTGACATTCAATGACCAAATGTGTGACACTTAGAGTGACACTTTATCGTGAGCAAAATCAAGCAATGAAGTCCAGGGAAACGGATAAAAATCAGAAATGACACCCATTTGAGCAACGAGAAACTCTAAGAAGATCTTGAAACTGCTGCAAAAAGCACCAGAATTGTAAGGGCACTGGCCTAGTGCCCATGTAACCTGATTGTACGGTAAAACAAATGTGTAACCATGATATAAAAAATTGAACAGGTCTTTTAGAGGCAGTACTTTATTAAAGTTCTATGCACAAAAGCAGTCACGCGCAGTTAAATGCAAAAGTAAATACTGCATGCAACAGATTGTGACTTGCATTATAAATAGGGCTCCTGGTTTCATTGTATTTATTTTTTTAACATTTCCGTCTGTATTTATCCATATTTATTTTTTGGCCATCTTATTGGTATTTATCCATATTTATTTTGTGTTTTGAAGATAAATGGAGCTGTGAAATTGTATATTTCCACGTTTACTTAACTATTGTGCATGCACTCAAAACATGGATGCCTGTTATGTTTTAGCAAATTAAGCTGCCACGTATAACAAAACACTACACTCACAGGTACATATTAGCGTTATAATAAAAACATATGTTAACATATGCCTGTATTTAAGGAAATCTCATCCTGTTTTTAACTCTCCATGCTATCTGCTCAGGTGTTGCCTGGAATTCATGAGACAGCATGGAGAGTCTCTCACAAGAAGCACCATTTTCAGTATTTTTCCGGTTTTAAAAATAAATACAGACAGGAAACACATTGTTTTCTGTCTGTATTTATCTGAAAGAGACCCGTTAGTGACAGATTCCTTACCTTAGAATATCCCCAGGCGTCAGGCTGGATCCGGAAAGTTTTTGCGTAGCAGTACCCTTGCGCGTCGGTAGGCGGCGTCGTGCGGCTCCGCGTCCGTGTCGTGATCGCCGGGATGACGTCGCGGGCAGTACTTAGACGCCGCCCCTGCGCGCTGACGTCAGTTCTTCTTTTTCCGCGCCAGCAAGCGCAGATCCGGGAAGAGCAGTGCCCTGGTCATTTTTTGACCATACTTTTTGGTGAATTTTTTCACTGTTTTTTCATCTATTAAGGTGTCGTAGGGATGCCCGGTTTCAAACGTTGCGGCGCCTGTGCGCGGATGATGTCCGTCACCGACCCGCATTGGGAGTGTCTCTTCTGCCTCGGCCGAGGCCACGACACGGAGTCTTGTACCGACTGCCAGGCCCTCAACCCGAAAGCTTTGCGAGAGCGGTCTCGAAAGCGCCTCGAGGCCCGGCATTCGGCTCCGCGGAAGCCCCGGTCGCGTGAGAGGTCCAGGGGTCGATCGCGGAGTCCACACCGGTCGTCGGCGTCGAAGTCTTCTTCGTCCGGTAAGTCGAAACACAAGAAGTCCAAAAAGCATCATCGCTCTAGGACTTCGCCTCGCCGGTCTCGCGGCTCGGCTGAGGCCCCTCCCGGCACCGTCCCGCCCCGCGGCCCCGGACATGCCTGTGGAGTCGCCCCCGCCATACCTGCCCTTCCCGGGTTCGGGGCGGATCCGGCCAAAGTGCAGGAATTCCTGTCGGCCATGGCCCGCCTCTTCGGGCCTCCAGGCCCCTCCGGTGCGCCTTCGGGCCCCGCGGGCCCTAATGGGGTTGCTCCGGCGTCGCCGACGGCCCCGGCGTCGCCCGTGCCTCCAGCCTCGATCCCGGCTCCGGCCCCGGCCTCGATCCCGGCTCCACAACCCCCATCGACGCCGGTCGACCTAACGACACCTCCGCCGGCGCCGATGTCTCCGGTGCCGTTCTCGACGCCGCCCTGGGCTCCGGGCGGCGTCGTCCCCAGTTCCTTCCGGCTCCGGACATGGATCCGGACCGACGTCGCTCGACGCCGGTTCCGGCGCCGATGGGACCTTGGGTCCCAACTGTCCCTCCTCCTCCTTATTTTGAACCAGAGGCGGACCAGGTGGACTGGGAGGGGTCTGATGACCCTCTGACACGACGGTGTCAGTATGATGAGGACTGGACAGAGAGTCTGGGGAGGCCAGTGGTCTGGATACTTCCCCTGACACTGGCATGCTGTCTCCTCCCGTGGTTACGGAGGAGGGAGCCAATTTTGGTACGGTGTTGCGTAGGGCAGCTGGGGCCTTACGTCTCCAACTCCCTACTTTGACGGTCAAGCCTAACATCTTGACAGAGGTGCTTCAGCCGGCAGCCTCCTCTGCGGAGACTGTGCTGCCGTTTAACGACGCCCTCACTGACGTTCTTTTGGGCGCCTGGTCCAAGCCCAACACAGGGGCTCCTGTGGATCGGAACGTGTCACGACGCCATCGCCCAGCTCCGGGCGACCCCCTGTTTCTCTCTGTCCACCCCACTCCTGAGAGCTTGGTTGTCCAAGCCTCCGCTTCCCAAACCGCCTTCCCTACCGCTCCTCCGGATAGGGAATCCAAACACCTGGATCAGTTTGGGAAGAAGGGCTTTTCTTCCTCCAGTGCTGGCTTGCGGTCCGTTAACACCGCTTGTCTTTTGGGCCGATATACCCACTCCCTGTGGGATTCGGTGGCGGATGTTTTGCCCCAGTGTCCTGAGGAGGTCCAGACACTGCTTTCCCGCGCCATTGCGGAAGGAAGGGATGCGGCTAAATACACAATACGTTGTGGCCTTGACACCGCCGACTCGCTGGGCAGGTCTATTGCAACGACGGTGGCGCTCAGACGCCACGCCTGGCTGAGAACCACTGGTTTTCAGGGGATGTCCAGAATACTCTCATGGACATGCCCTTTGATGGAGTCGGTCTTTTTGGGTCCAAAGCAGACCATGCGTTGGAGCGCTTTAAGGACTCACGGGCTACTGCCAAGTCCCTGGGCCTTTCTGCTACACGCCCTCCGCTGACTTCTGCTTTTCGCCCCTATCGTGGCCACGGTAGGGGCGCCCTTCACGTCAGCAGCCCAGCCACCGGCCCGCGCAGCAGGCGTCTTCGCGTGGCCGAGGACGTGGATTCCGCCGTGGCGGATCGGGCAACCAGCGTGCGGGTCAGGCCACCACCTCCAACCCGTCCGCGGCCTCCAAGCCCTCCTAGTCCCTCCTTTCAGGTGCACAGCACGCCAGTAGGGGGCAGGGTCCGCCATCACCTTCCCCACTGGCGTACCATCACCTCGGACAGGTGGGTCTTGGACATTGTCCGAAGGGGCTACTCCCTCCCCTTCGAGACCACCGCCCCAGCCATGCCACCTCAATTCCACCGCATGTCAGGGGATCACTTGGTGCTTCTACAGAAGGAAGTCATGGCCCTCTTGACCAAGAGGGCCATCGAGCGTGTTCCGACCCCAGAAGTAGGGCGTGGTTGCTACTCCCACTACTTTCTGGTGCCCAAAAAGGACAAGGAGGACATGCGTCCTATCTTGGACCTCCGGAACGTCAATCGCTTCCTCCGGAAGGAGAAGTTCAAGATGCTCACCCTAGCTCAGGTCTTGACTGCCCTCGACCCTGGAGACTGGTTGGTAGCGTTGGACTTGCAGGACGCATATTTCCACATCCCCGTCCTGCCGGCCCACCGGCGTTACCTTCGGTTCACGGTAGGCCCCGAGCATTTTCAGTTCACCGTGCTCCCCTTTGGCCTTACCAGTGCCCCTCGGGTGTTCACGAAAGTGATGGCGGTGGTCGCAGCTCATCTGCGCCGGGCAGGGGTTTCAGTCTTCCCCTACCTCGACGACTGGCTGCTGAAGGCGGGCTCGTCCCAGGCAGTCGTCTCCCACCTCCAGACTACGGCCGAACTCCTGCACTCGCTGGGGTTCTCCATCAATGTGCCGAAGTCGCATCTGATTCCTTCTCCACAGCTCCTTTTCATCGGAGCGGTTCTGGACACGACGCAGTTTCGGGCCTATCCTCCCGAACGGCGAGTCCGGGATATTCAGGCTATGATTCCGATCTTTCAGCCTTTATCCTGGGTTTCGGTACGGATGACCCTGAGGCTGCTGGGCCTCATGGCCTCCTGCATCCTGCTGGTCAATCATGCCAGGTGGCATATGCGGGCTCTGCAGTGGGACCTGAAGTTCCAGTGGGCGCAGCACCAGGGCAACCTGTCCGATCACGTCCAGATCTCGGAGGGGACTGCAAGACAGTTGCAGTGGTGGCTCTCGAACCGGCAATGGGTCATGGGCAGATCCCTCTCCCTTCCCCAGCCAGAGCACACAGTTGTGACGGACGTGTCCCTTCTGGGATGGGGCGGTCACATGGGAGAGGCGGAGATCAGAGGCCTCTGGTCTCCGGCGGAGTCCCGGCTCCATATCAACTTTCTGGAGCTCCGGGCGATCCGACTTGCACTCAAGGCATTCCTTCCCTCTGTCAAAGGGAAGGTAGTGCAGGTGTTCACAGACAACACCACCGCCATGTGGTACTGCAACAAACAGGGCGGGGTGGGGTCTTGGACCCTTTGTCAGGAGGCTCTGCGCCTCTGGACATGGCTGGAACATCAGGGCATGTTCCTGATGGTTCAACACCTGGCAGGTTCCCTGAACGCCAGGGCGGACGAACTCAGCCGCAGGTGCATGATGGATCACGAATGGCGTCTTCACTCGGAAGTGGCGCAAGGACTCTTTCTACAATGGGGAGAGCCTTGGTTAGATCTATTCGCCACCGAAGAGAACGCGCAATGTCATCAGTTCTGCGCGTTGGAATTTCCAAGGCGGCACTCGCTCGGAGACGCTTTTCGTCACGAGTGGAGTTGCGGTCTGTTGTACGCCTTTCCGCCTATACCACTTCTACCCAGAGTGTTGAAGAAGATTCGACACGACCGGGCCCAAGTCATTCTTGTGGCTCCGGACTGGGCTCGAAGAGTTTGGTATCCCGAGCTACTCAATATGAGCGTAGATCCCCCGATCCGTCTGCCTCTTCGGGAGGATCTTCTGTCGCAGCAGCAGGGGACGGTCCTCCACCCGAACCTGTCCAGTCTACACCTGCTTGCGTGGAGATTGAGCGGCGGCAGTTGATTCCTTTCGACTTGCCTCCCGAAGTTTGTGATGTGATTCTGGCAGCCAGGCGTCCCTCCACTAAGGTGGTATACGCCTGCAGGTGGAACAAATTTGTGTCATGGTGCACAGCAAAGGCTGTTTATCCCCTCTCTGCCCCTCTTTCTGAGGTCCTTCTGTTCCTTCTTTCTCTGGCCCAACAGGGTTCTGCCCTGGGTACCATCAAGGGTTATCTTTGTGCTATCTCGGCCTTCCTCAGGCTTCCTGATCAGCCCTCCCTTTTCAAGTCCCCTGTTGTTAACAGGTTCTTAAAAGGCATTACTCACCTCTTCCCTCCTGTTCCGTTTGTGATGCCTCAGTGGGACTTGAACTTGGTTCTTACCTTTTAATGTGCGCTCCCTTTGAGCCTTCTACATAACTGTCCTCTTCGTCTTCTGACTCTGAAGACAGCCTTTCTGGTGGCCATCACCTCCGCTCGGCGGGTGAGTGAGCTCCAGGCTCTATCTTGCAAACCTCCCTTTCTGTCTGTTCATCCGGACAAGGTTGTTCTTCGGACGCGCCCGTCCTTCTTGCCAAAGGTGGTTACTGCTTTCCATATTGGGCAGACCATCACTTTGCCCACCTTCTTTCCGCCTCCTTCCAGAGAGGAAGAGAGGCTTCACCGTCTGGACCCAAAACGTGCGCTCTCCTTCTATATTGACCACACAAAACACTTCCGGGTGGATGACCAGCTCTTTGTTGGCTACGTGGGCGCCAAAAAAGGTCGGGCGGTGCACAAGAGGACCATCTCCCGCTGGGTTACCTTGTGCATCAAGACCTGCTATTCTTTGGCTAAGAAGGAGCCTCCTGTTGGGCTGCGGGCCCATTCCACCAGGGCAACGGCTGCTCCCACGGCTTTGGGCCGCGGTGTTCCGCTGCCGGTTATTTGTCAGGCAGCTACGTGGGCCTCGCTGCACACGTTTACAAAGCATTACTGCCTTGACAGTCAGTACCGGAGGGACGGCTTCTTTGGCCGTTCTGTCCTCCAGGACTTCCTTGTCTGATCTTTGTTCGCAGACCCACCACCGGGGTTGGTATTGCTGGGGTATCTATTCTAAGGTAAGGAATCTGTCACTAACGTGTCTCTTTCAGATGCACAAGTTACTAACTTGTGTAACGATATATCTGTAAGAGACAGTAGTTAGTGACAGATTCCTTACCGCCCACCATCCTCCCCGTTCTGCGAACTGATTTCTAGGGTTAAGGACATCCCTTTCAGGGCCCTAGTATTTTTCAGACAACTATGTCAGCTTCTTGCATGGCTCTGCGTTCCTGGCGCGGAAAGTCGTGTACAGAACTGACGTCAGCGCGCAGGGGCGGCGTCTAAGTACTGCCCGCGACGTCATCCCGGCGATCACGACGCCGACGACGGACGCGGAGCCGCACGACGGCGCCTACCGACGCGCAAGGGTACTGCTACGCAAAAACTTTCCGGATCCAGCCTGACGCCTGGGGATATTCTAAGGTAAGGAATCTGTCACTAACTACTGTCTCTTACAGATATATCGTTACACAAGTTAGTAACTTGTGCATTTGTAAAAATCAGTAAAAACGCAAAACCGGAAGCCTTAATTATAAAATAAGCAATGTACTATTAAAGTCCATATGTACATACTACCAGGTGGTTTTAAAACACATGTTTATACAAAGCGCCCTCCAACCCCTCAGCTCAGCTGCCGTGCACAGAAGCTCCACAAATAACAAAAGGATTTCTGTGACAAAAGCAGTAACTCTCAGCTATCCTCATAAAATATACTTCTGCGAATATGCGCGATTCATGTTCTTTTCATCTTGTCCTTAAATCAGTCTGAGATGCTACTCCCTTAATGGCATTTTAATATGAGGCCTGCTTTGAATGACTCTCTTGACCATCCTCTAAAGGCAAGATTAGATTGAGTACACTTATAGCACATTTCTTAAACTATAATGCTTAAGGTGCTGGTACCAGTTGGTGTAAACACCGAACTTAGTGGTACTCATCATAACCACGTTGGCAGAATGAGTGATAAACACATAAGGTCACACCTTTTTTTGATTGCTGCATGAGTATGTATGAAATGTAGTGCTACCTCATAGATCTTACTTTTTTTTAATGGCCTTGTTAACTATGGTCTACTCCATGGTTGGATGTTAACTTTATTGATTTCGTGAACAGAAAGAGTTTACTCTTGGAATTGGTAAAGATTTCTGCTCCGGTTTGAAAGATTAGTTTTTTAATCGCTTCCGTGGTATGTAGATGGGTGTGGAGTGCCGAAAAGTCTGTAAACCGTGACTGGCAAAGCTCCATTTGTGTGGAACCGCAAACATTTTAACATCCATTGATGTTAAAAGCCCAGTCTGGAGAATATTTATTTAGTTAGTTTGCAATGGATTACCGATTTAATAAACCAAACTATGTGAAAGATACATAAATATTTGAATGTTTTTCTGTTGATCAAGCTAGCAAAGCTCTCTCATGCCCCAGGGGACTGTGGTCCTACTTGCATGTTCAAATGTTTAAGCACAAGCAGCTGCATTGGCAATCCACCTAAGTCTGCTCAATTTTTCTTGGCGGGCAAAACCCAGATAAATACTGTTGCAAAATTCGAGTATTGAAGTGAGTGTTGCCAAAGTTACTGTAGCTTTATATTCTTGAAGGTGTTAAAGTTGAAGGACCTTTCTGTATTCTTAGATGGAAAGGCCATAGTTTTTATTCTTTTTTTTGGAGGGATCAGAGTTAGATCGTCGTTTAAAATCAGCCTAAGGTCTTTTACAGTGTTGTGGGAGCAGACCTAACTGCTCTAGCTTATCAGTGGAGGTCCGTAATTTGCCTTTTCTGTCAGAAGCAAACCCTTGCCTTCCACAAGTTCCAGTGAATTCAGATAACTGTAATGGATCTAGCTGAACATAGGCCTGAAGCGAGAATCCACATAGCAAACTGTCTCCTCGATCTCCACCTGCAAATGTGTAGAATTTTAAGTGAAAAGTGGTGAAGAGAAAAGCTACTGGTTGAACATATGTATTAAGCAGTGAGCAGGACAGCGTGGACCATTAAAGCATATCATGGTTAATTCTAATTATGTTGTCTTCCTATAGTTTTTATTGGCGCCGGGTGTCAGCAGCAACCCCTGGGGGCCCAGCCGGGAGGACAGGAAATTGACATTAAAAACATCCTGCATAATGGTTAAAGTACACAAGGAATTAAGTCATGTCAAATCTATAACTAACCAGCACAAAATAGGCATATTCTGGGTAGATTATGAGCTATACTATTTCCTTTTACATTACTGGTATTCCAAACCACTTCCGTGCAGTAGACAGGGCTCTGGCAGTATATTTTAGATGTTGCCACAGGAGGGCAGTAAATTACTCATTTTCTTTCCACATGTTCTTTTACTTGGGGCTCGATTACGAGTCTGGCGGTCTCCGGACTGCCAGACTCGCAGGGGCTCGTCGGTGGGGGACTTCCTACCACCCTATTACAATTAGGGCGGTTGGACCGCCATTGCCCCGCCACAGCCTCCAGGGAACCACCATTCCCTGGTGGTGTTGCGGCATTCTTGAGGCCGCGATATGCTTTGTGGGACCACTGCGGTCCTGCCAAGCATATTGCGTGTTTCCTGTCCGCCACAGTTTTCATGGTGGTTCCTGATCCATTAAAACCGCAGTGCAGAGGAAACAAAGGGGGCCCTACCGGGCCCCCTTGTACCTCAGGGCCATGGGGTGCATGCAGGGGCGGGCACAACGTGTGCCCCCCGTGTGCATGCACCCCAGTTCCTGCGCGGCATGGACTTTGCACTCCATGCCATGCAGGAACTGTTTTTGGTGTTCCCATTGCGGTTCCCATTTTTTGAGGCACCGCCATGGGAGCGTAAAAAAAAAAAAAAAGCCCGCCAGACATGAGAAGCACTCGTAAACTGGCGGGTGGCCTGACAACGGGTTTGGCGATGCGGCGGACCCGGCGAACTCGTCTAAGTCTTTCGTAGTAAACTGCTACGTTGCTTTACTGTCACATACCCGAATAGAAAAAGAAAATAGCAACAAGTAAGGTACTTGCACCTGACAAGGGCCAAGCCAACATCCGATTCTTGCAAACACCACAGTGGATCAATTGCATCACTTAAACCAATGCAAAGCGACCAATTTTACAAAGCCCTTCAGGATAGAATATAGCCTTATAGCCCACCGTAGCGGGCTATACCGACTATTAAAGGCCCGCTCCCACGTTAAAGGCCCGAGCCGAAGGCGAGGGACTTTAACAAGGGTGAGGGACTTTAATAGCCGGTATAGCCCTGCTACGAAGGGCTATAAGGCTGTTAGAACAATCTGCCACTAGAGGGCAGAATGTTCTAACAAATAAAACAAAGGCTTCTCGAAGCTCGAGGGGATTTAAATCCCCTCGAGCTCCGAGAGGCCTTTGTAAAACATTGAAATGTTGCTCTGCGGGCCTTTACCGGCCCGTAGAAGCCGGGAGCACTCCATTGTCTTCAATGGAGCTCCCAACATTCCAATGTTCTAATATCTGGTAGAAAACATTAATGTTAAACCCCCAGCAGGGTTAACACAGGACATTTTCGTAGTTCAAGTCCGCACAAGATGTGATACAAAGGCTGAATTTTGCAAGTACTAGGACATGAGGAACCAAATCTAGAATCGCAAACTGTGCATTTTGGATAAATTCAAGAGTTGATCAAACTTCCAACTAGCAGACAGTTTGGATTATTAAAATTCGTACAAATTTGTTTCACTCAGAATTATCTTATTGCTGGTGACAGGTATTACATTGTTGTGATCACATTTTCTTTTACCATATACCACTGCTTACTCCTGATTCAGCTAGGGAGAGATTCTGGTTTGAGGGGTGCTTGAAGTTCATGTCCAAAAGTAACTCTCCTTCATCCCACCTGTCTCCCCACCACCTCTGCCCTCCATTGTTTTTCACCCTCTTAGATGTGTTACCCCCTCTTCAAACACTCCCTCACTGTTTTTAACATGTTTCACAGCAGCACGGGTTTCTGTGCAACATGGCTTAAAGTGAAAAAAGCGCTATAACTCGGTCAATGCTGGCCATGTCAAAGCTTTGTTTTTTTTTCTTCAAGCCATATTGCACAGCAGTTTGCGCTGCTGTGCAACATGTAAAAACACATTGACAAAGCCAATAATTTCATATAGGCGAAACCTATTGGCTTTTCCAACGCTTGTTTTATCATGCTTCCGGAAGGGACTATGCCATTATATATTTATTTATTTGATTATATTTACTATTTCGGCAGTGAGATTTTAAATCCAATTTGATTTCAGAGGGACCATATTACCACTGGATGTTGAGTGATCTGTGTGTCTTGTAGCATATGCTAATGTGCCATTTTCTTCCCTTCCCAGCAGTCAGACAGCCAACCCCAATGTGAGGCCAGTGTGAACCCGGACCCACTGATGCAAATAACCGAGGAAGAACTTGCCACCGAGTCGGATTCAGAGATATGAGCATATAGTGCATGTGTGGGCTACATACATTTGGTTTGGTTATCTAGGTTCCATAGGCTATATATTTTATTCACTTTAATTTGACTGTACTATACGTTTCTTTTTGATTTATTTATGAACAGATGATAATCATAACTATGGAGCTCTCTTGGGGAACCGAAACAGTCACTTGTTGAACTTCAAAGCATATAAGACACTCGAGAACCAACTTCAAGATGTGTTTTGAGGGGGGCTAGTCTGTGAGCCTCATCTTCCTTTGGTGGATCAAAGAGGGTATTTTGTTTAAAAAATGCTCTTTAAGAGAGCAGTGTTGATGTATTCTACATAAAGCATATTTGCAGTTGCTGTCTTTATATTTGATACACTCTGCGAATTCAGCAACGCAGGCCTTCTATAGTGAAACATTAAATGCACTCGAAACGGTTTGCTCTTTGTATTCTGGTTTCTGTATGTATGTATATTGTTGCTTTTTTCAGACAGCAGGAATGTTCCAAGCAGTGTATGTCGTCTTGGTTGAATGGCTGCATTTTACGAGGTTCATCATGGAACTCCCAATCTGTGGCGCCAATGGAGGAATGCATTTAAACTAGAGGAGAGACATTGCTGTCACTTTATGTACGGATAACTTTAACTACCAGTTGTTTTTGGAAGTGTTCTTACTCCTTAAAGGACATTACTGTAACTGAAAATATTTTTCTTATCGGAGGAATTTAAATTGTAAATAAAAGTGCTAAGTCTGCAAATAAATACGGACATGAATTTTTATTTGCACCCTGTCCAGCGTGTGACCTGCAGTATCAGACATCATAATATAGCATTGTAAAAGTTTCTGAACACGATTCCCATCTTGCTTTGAAGAGGAGATGTGACCTCTGTGTATTATTTTGGTGTTTGAGATTATTTCAAAGTGTGCCGGTAAAATGTTTTGCGGATCCTGCCGGCTCTTGCTTTAAGAAAAAAATGCGTAATGCGGGCAAGAGCTATTTACTTACTGGTAACAGTCAACAACCACTTGAGGGCTTCTCTCTATGTACAAAGACTCTTTTTGAATAATGTTACTTTTAGTGCAGCGGCCCTCAAACGTTTTCATGCCAATGCTACTCATGTAAAATAATATAATATACTGCCCCCCCATTTTCATAATTACATGTTGAATGCTGAAGCATCTAACGAATTTCAGAACATCCATGTCAGCAGGAAACCGTCTATGGATTTATCAGTATCTACAGGTAGTGATATAGTTGCATTTCACAATATTCATCTCTACACGAAGTGACATCATTGCATTGCCAGCATTAATCTATGCAGACAGTGACATCACAGGCTTCCTGTCAAAACCATCTGTAGAAGAATTAGCCAGGCAAGCAACCCTCATTTCTAGCATGCATCTAAATAGGAAGCCATCTCTTTATTTCCCAGCATCCAACTCTGCAGGAAGTGACTTTAATTCCATTTTCCTGGAAGTGACATCACTGGTTTCCAACTTTCGTTTCCTGCCACCTCTCATAATTTCATCAACTGTAAAGGGCATCCCCAGCTAAGGAATAATACATACAAGTGCATCAGCTGTTTTGGTCCTTTCCGGACCTGGAATACACAGAGCCGGAATCCCTGTTGAAGGTAAATTTGCTTAATTGTGTCTTGCAAAGATCACATTTCACACCATTCCAAAACGATGCAAACACATTCACGCCATTTGCAGATCTAACACCTCTAGCCTTCTCCACATACCACTCACTAGCACTCCTCCCCACAACACACTCAATTGATGATCATCAATGTACACTATGCAGTCATACTCCAGACATTACCAACATCATCACCCAACACAACCTAGATGCATTTTTCATCACTGAAACCTGGTTCACAGCTATTCTCCACACACAACTTGGACATCCTCAACCCCAATGGTTATAGCATGCACCACATAGACAGCACACTCAATACAAGAGGAACAGTTGCAGCCTCCTTACATCTGACCAACTGACCACCCGGGCCAAACAAGCACGTCCTAGTAGAAATCTCAGACCTTGTCACCTTTGCATCTTTCCAATAGACCCAACCCACATTCCGCTGAGACCTTAGTCTTCCTGACAACTCCAATATGAAAAGCATGAATGAAGCCTTCTACACACTTCTCAACACATTGGAAATAAAGCGACTCATCAAGAACCCAACCCACTTGAAAGGTAAAACATTAGACATCATCCTGTCCCGATTCCGCCAATATCGCATACTCTACCCCTCTGCACCAGGAGCAACTCAAAAGAGGAAAAATAACCTTCTGCTCCCTTAAAAATATCCATCTAGATAAAATCCAAGAATAATTAATCAACTTGCCAAACTATTTCCAGCCCACCACACATCTACAACACTACTATGGGAATTCATGTTGACCTTAGTGCTCCAATGAAAACCCAATCCACCATGCCAAAGCAGTTAGCGCCCTCCTGCGCTTGAGCTTGATGAAAAATAAACATGCCATACAAAAACAGGAAAAGAATTGGAGATGATCAAAACTCGTTAATGACCTCTCCCTTCTCAAAACACTTCTAATTGCCAATCCCCTGTCATCCAGCTAAGGCTTCTTACTACAAGACAACCAACAGTGAAGCAACCAACATAAGCAAGGCAATTAAGCACTGCACCAGTCTTCCCCATAACTGAGTCCCTGTTCAGTCGACAAATCAGTGCCATCAACCTCTACTTCACTGAGGAAATTGATCAAATCTGTCACTATGACCACTTAAACAATCCCCTAATTTCTAGTCTTCCCCCATTGCCAATCCACCAGACACACCTACTTCAATAGAGTCTTGCACATGGATCTCTCAAATATTCCTCTTTCACGACAACCTCCCATGAAGATGACCCTGTTCCTTAGGTTCATCATCAAATATCTCCAAGGAGACACCCTCACGACCCTTCTCCACATTGCCAATGCCTTCCTCCGCCAAGGAGCATTCCCAGATGCCCTTACGACATAAACAAATGCTGAACCATCCTTGGACCCAGCAGACCTGCCTAAATTCCGTCCTATTACCCAACTATCATTCATATAGAAGATCATTGAGAAAGCAGTTACCACCCAACAATATGAGCACATCAGCAAGAATAATCTTTTATAGGGCTACCAATCAGGCTTCAGGCCACTCTGCAGCACTGTGACAGTCATACCAGGGGTGGGTTTCTCCATTAGGGCTTTGGGGCTGCGCCCCCCTGAAATTCCTACACATTCCTGTACAAATATGAAATAGATCGATTTATTTAGAGATGCAATCATTTCTAAACAAATCGGTGTATTTTAGTCTGGGCTGTCTGTCCCAGGCTCCCCGCCTCGCTCTGAAGTAGGAGACAGAAGCCAGGCAGTAAATCAACTTTCTGAACTGTGATGCACGGCACAAAGCTTACTGTTCAAAAGCTCTTCATTGCCATTGTAGTCTATGGCAGTATCCACTATAGTCCAGTGACACTTTCAGCATCATAGTTTCGGGCGTTGAGTCTCCATCCCTGAGTGAGAGCAGCCGTCCGTCATTCACAGGCATAGATCCCACCCTTTCCCATTCATCACATGTAGAAGTGGATGCAAGTATGTGTGTTTTGCTGCCCTGTTCTCTGTAATGGTAAGTGTTAGAATGCTAATCTTCTGTTATGTATATTGTGCTGAGACTCCTCGCCATGCTAACCTCCCCCACTATGACACCCCAGGCCCTGCTGCACATCGCTGGCCCTGTTAGTAGTGGAGCCCCTGCAAAATTGATCCAAAAGACTAGCAGGCCATGGTTCTTGTTCCCTTGTGAAGTTGATCCAGATACCAAAGTCAAGCGCAAAGCAAGAGATATGTGCATACAGTAGACAGTTATCTGCTGTATGACATTGAAACTGGTCCTATCTTCATGCCCTTAACAACATTATTGCCAAAAACATGGATTGATTTACAAACAATGAGTGTTAAAAACGTGGAGGCAATGCATGTCAGCGATTTAGTTCCTCTTTTATTTCACGTTTTATTTAATCTTGCCTTCCTCAAGAGTTAGTTATTTAATCATGTTGTGTTTCTGTATTTTTTTTCTGTGCATACTTTGAGCCGTGCCAGATGTTTGAGGGGCTTTGATTGAGAGCTCGGATGCAGAAGTCAAAGCAAAGGGCCTGTCAGTTGGTTGGCCTCCCTGCAGAGAACACAGAACAATGGTCATGTATTCCAGTTGCAATTAAAATTCTGTAGGAATGTGCGTGAAGGGGTGCACAGATGACTAAATATTTACAGGCAAAAGGAAATAAATTGCTTAAATGTGAGTGAGTGCAGTGTATGTTTGGAAGTGGTGAAGTGAGGGAGATGCAAGGAGGTGCATTCGGGGTAGAGTGAAAAGAGTGTCCTGAAGAGGAAAAAGAGGTGGTTGAAGATGTGCAGAGAAAAAGGGCATACATATCTAACATAAAGCGCACATAACTGAAGGCCAAAACTCCTTCCACAGGCCTCAATACTATTGAAATTTCAGAATTGAAACATTTTCAAGGTTAATTATTTATAACAAATCCATGTTGTTACTCATTTATCTTAAACAGCTAACAACTATTGACAAAGCCATTCGTACTGACCGGTTTTAGGTGTACCCCAGTTGTTGTGTTATATATCTGAATGCAGTTGCATCTCAGAGAGAAACCAAAATACTGGTCGGGTATCACACTATGGGAATCACAGAAATGTATTTAAATGTTCCCTTTTAAAGTGCCCCCACATTTTTCACTGTGGGTCCTTCCTGAAGCCTGGTTAGAGCATTTTCTTACAAAGGTGATGCTGCATGCAGTGCAAGACACTAGGCAAGCACGCACTTTAAAAGACTGAAGTTGTCGCTTTGTACAATTTGTACATTACAGTAACTGTTGAACATATTAATGCAGTAAGTTATAGGACAGTTTTTAATGTGTTTAATATTTCAAGACTAGTCGATCCCACTGCTTTATAAGCCTTGCTTTATCACTAAATTAATTTGCTTTAAAATGCACCATGTGCCATTCTTTAAAAAAAAAAAAAAAAGTTCCCTGGTGTTGACCCAGCCTGGACCCAATTGTCCATTAAGCTTGCTCGCGTTGCTCACTACATAAGTCATACCACACGTTTACACAACACCGCTTTCAAATGTCACCAGCCGCCACTGAGCCAGACCCCAAATAGTTGATGATCCCTCCTCCACAACAATAAGGAATGAACCCTGCCTCCTGGTCTTGCTTTACCTCTCTGCAGCCTTCAATATGGTCAACCATTTAGCTCTAATCAACACTTTCGAAACACTCTTCGGGATTTTCAGACACTATCTTGAAATGGGTGTCATCCTATCTGACCAACAGGCAACAGTTTATGCAAACAGGTTCCACAAGATTACAGACACTTATCTCCTGTAGAGTATCTCATCCACTGCCCCATCATCTGTAACCTCTGCATGGAACAAGCGGGATCAAGATCCATTAATACACAGAGAATGCCCAACTGTTGTGTTTCATTAAGGTACCCCAATATAGGCTCAGGTAGCAACTTCACCTTTCACCTACATTCTTCCCTACCATTACACTACATAACGGTTCTTGGGACTGACCTTTTACCTAGTTATGGTACTGCATACAGGACGTGGGGTTTTCCCTGAAAACTAGCCTCATTCATTATGCATGAGGATTCTTGGAAACTCAGCAGAACTACCATCTCCTGCATAATAACTATGTACAAGGGTCATTCCTTCCGTCATCCTAAGTACGACATGACACAGCAAGGTAGAACCCCTAAGGGTACCACTTTGGGTATATATACACCATATCTTGCTGAGGTAGTCAGAGGAGAAAAGGACTTCCATGCCGACACACTGACGCGAGACGCTGAGGTTCCTGCATGCAGACACTCCAGCTCGCATTGGTCTGACATCCCTTGCGGGGTGTCCATCTCGAGACCAAGACGGGGTCCCACAGTCTCTCACTTCAGGTAATGTGGTTGACTTTATCCTAGAGGGCTTCTTGGCTTTTACACCCACATACATGCTAGGTACACATATTTGGGTTACATCGTAGGAGTAAGCATTTTACTGTCATGTATTTTATATACTTGCCTGTATTCATTGTTCTAGCACAATGGTAGAAATCTACCATCCTTTTACTCTGTTAGTACTTATAATCATTCATATCGGTTACTGTCTAATGGTTGTTTCAGCACACCTATTTTACACTAGAATGACGCTGGTTCAATAAATGCTTATTGAAAACGTCTGCCCCGTTTATTCTGTGTATCTCTCCGAGACAAAGTGAAGCACGAGTGACTGAGCTAAAAGTAATACACTGTTTTCACGATCCTGAGGGATCAGGGTTGTCATGTTCGATAGTTGCCAAGAACTATTCTCTCCTTGGTAAGAGGGGTTTCTAGTGGCACTGTGAACTAGCTGGTATACAGGCGAACATACCCGGTGGGGGTGTCTGGAATCAATCTGGACACCAACCCCACAGTCTATGTTGTCTAAACGCGTAGATCCTATATAGGTTTATAGGAACTACACGACACAACCTTGCCTAAAATATCCTTACCCAATGACATACAGAGCCTCAGGCCCTCAAACTCCTCAAATCTTGGATTTTGGCTAGCATCCTTAAGCTAAAGCCCACAAAGACCGAATTCCACCTATTTGCCAACAGCAGCAAACAACCTTGGAATCTGATAGAGACATCTAGCCATAGATTCCTTATCTTAGAATCCTCCCTAGGCACCAGACTGGATCCAGAAATTTTTCCACCAGTACCTCTGTGTGTCAGTAGAGGGTGTTGAGCGACTCAGTAGCGACACCGTCTCCTGAATGTGACGTCAACGGAGTCCATATAAGCCCTCCCCCGACGCTCTGGCTTCAGTTCCTTCTTTTCCGCCCTAGTTATGCGGATCCGCACTGCAGTTCCTCTGGCCATTGTCCAGCCTACTCTGTTTTTTCGTCGACAGAGCAGTGTGCCTTTTTCTACCCTTCTTAAATGTCCTCTGGCTTTAAGCCTTGTGAGTCCTGTGGAAGACAAATGGCCGTCACTGACCCTCACTTGGTTTGCATGTGGTGCTTGGGAGAGCACCATGACTCCGAAGAGTGTGACTCCTGTCACCAGTTCCAACCGAAAGCATGCAGGCAACATCGCATGAAGCTTCTTGCCCCGTGGATGTCACAGGTATCGAAGTCTTCTCGTCGTCCTCGGTCCCCTACGCGCTCTACAGACAGGCTGTGCATTTGCTCTAGGAGCTGTTCCCACTGGCCTCATTCTACCTTGACATCTGGAAGTAAGTCTCGGCGTTCAAAGTCTTGGTGCTGCCTGCCTTTGTGGCCTACCGCTGGTCTTCGCTCTTCTGTTGAAGTGTCGGGGAGCGAGTCCATCCTGCGTCTCCCCAACTATCCTGGGGCTGGGGCGTCTTTGACCCAGATGAGACAATATTCTCAATCTCTTCATTCTGTTCTTGGGTCATCACCTACCTCTGGAGTGCCCTTGGACCCCACAGAGGTGCATGAGGTCGTGCCGGTTACCCCGCCGGCAGTTTATACCCCGCCTTTTTTTCGGCCTCTGGTGTCTGACGCCTTAGCAAAGCCGGTGCACAGCCCGTCAAGGCTCCCACCTTCGGCTCCTGCTCCTGGTCTGCCGACTCCAATGTCGACATCGGGCTCTTGTCTGCTGACTCCCTTAGTGATGCCGCCGATCGACGCTCCTTTCCACGTGAGGCATCGCCTTCTTGGCGTCGATTGGCTTTGGTTACAGCATCGGATGTGGTGCCGATGGAGCCGACCCTCTCGGACTCCCTTTCTCTGGTTTTTCCTTGTGACGACCATGGTTGTGAAAGTACTACAGACTGTGATGTTCCCCCTTCCATTTCGGACATGGTTCCACCCTCTATGCAGTCTAGCTGGTTGCTTGACTTGGGTGACGCCAGTGGTTTAGAATCATCTCCAGCCTCCTGTCTCCTCCTAGTTTGGCTACGAGGCGAGTTTCGCTCTGACAGACCTGTCAGTCCAGCTTAGATCGTCCTGGATTTGCAACTTTCTTCTGTGGAATTATCAATCGACCCTTTAATTGGCATTGTACGTCCTGGCCAGTCTAAAGTTGAGACTATACTTCCTTACATTGACTGTCTTTAAGATATCCTGTTGGGTACTTGGGCTGCGCCGGAAACAGGGCTCCCTGTGGACCGCTCTATTTCACACAGGCATCACCTGGCTCTGGGGGATCCCTCCCATCTCCTTCGACATCCCTCTACTAGGGGCTTTGTGGTTTAGGCTGCTTTAGCCACCCAAAATATAGATTTTTCTCCCTCCATAACGAGAAGCCAGGGAATTTGATGCTTGTGGTAGGCGTATTTTCTCTTCTAGCTCGGCACTGCGATTTATGAACACTTCTTGTGTCCTCTCCTGATTCTTCCACGCCTTGTGGGACTCAGTGGGGCGCCTCTTGCCCTCCCTTCCGGAAGAAGCCCGGAATGCTCCCTTTCCATTGGTTCGAGATGGGTAACAAGCTGCCATACTTGGCATCCTCTGTGGTATGGATACCACCGATTCTGTTGGTCGGGCTGTATGTCGGTGTGCGTGGTTGCGTACGTCCAGGTTTTTGGAGGCTGTGCAAACTACTTTGATTGCCATGTTTTTTGATGGCACACCCATTTTTGGTGTGCATGTCGACTCTGCTATATGCCAGTTCAGAGATGGTCATGGTGGTGTGGAGTCTTAACTCTGTTGTACAGGGTTTGTCAGGACAAATGGTTTCCCCTTGTTTCAGCTCTTATCCGCCTTCTCAATTCTAGGATTACAACCGGTGTGGTGTTCCTGCTTGCTGCAGGTGCTTTTCTCCTAATTTTTCTGCCAGTGGCATATTTAGTTTCCAGCTTTCTGGAACATATCTTACTTTGCGGCCTTATAGGAGCCTGTTCTTACAGCTCCCTTTTGCTGCTTAATTTTTTCTACCCGAGTACTTAATCTATGTCGGTGTAAAAAAGTAGGATCTGCTTTCATGGTAACCCCAGCTTTTTGCCTGGTGTCAGTATGTTTTGACTGTAGTTTTCTGTGCTCCCCCTCCCAAAATGGTTTTGTAAGTATTTCTGTACCCCCACAATTGGCTTCTGATGTACCCTTCTAAGTCCCTAGTATATGGTACTAAGGTACCCAGGGCATAGGTACATCAAGTGTCTCCCATGGGGTGCAGCATGTATTGTACCACCCAGGGGAGTCCACTTAGACTGTGACTACAGGCCTGCCATTGCAGCCTGTGTGAGATGGTGCTTGCACCTATCACAACAGATATAAGTTTTCTTATATTTGAGGTCACAACACTTATAACCTATAAGTCACCCCTAGGGTAGGCCCTTCAGTTCTGAGGGCAGGGTGCTTGGTTATAAGTATGAGGGTTCCCCTGCACGAGCAAGACACCCCTACAAACCCCTTAGTCAGTTCTCCAGGCTTTGTAAGTGCGGTCAGCCATTTTAAGACACATAGTGGACATCAGTCATTACGAGATGTCTAACTATATAATGGCTGTGCCGAACTTGGTCATGTTTGGTATCAAACATGTTAGAATCATACCCCAACACCGATTTCGGTGTTGGAGGTATGATCCCTTGTACTGGGGAGCCCCCTGTACTCCGAGTTACAGCCTTTCAGGGTCTGCCAGCAAGCTAGTGCTGCTGCCGCCGACCACAGACATTGTTCTGCCCTCCTGCTCCTCAGATTTGTCATAGAAAAAGGCTCCCCTCTGAAACCAAGACACTCTTCAACCATATGGACACTTGGACTTTGCTGGATTTCGCCTGGAACCGAGACTGCACCAAGGGAGACTCCTGCTGCTCCTGGTCTCGCTGTTTTTCAAGTCTTCTGCGTCGTCTGTCTCTGTGCTTCGCTCAGGTTCTCCAGAAGACCTGTGGACATCAAAGACATCCGAAGAAATCTCCCTTGGAGTGAAGGAGTCACTCCCCTGCATCTGCAGGCACCGCAATGAAGCTGACTGGTCTGCTGCTCCTGTCGTCCTCCGGATTTCCCAAGGCTCAGCAACACACATGGTGGTTCTGTGGCTCTCCAGAGGCGTGATTTGTCTTCCCTGCAGTTTGGGGGACAGTATCCCTTGTAGGGGCCGCTGGGACCAAAACCCTGTGCACTGCGTTGACTTGCTGTTGCCAAGGCTTGTGCTTCTCCACTCCGGAGATCTTCGGGCTAAAGAAGTTCCAACCTCCAGCACCTCATCTCTTGAAGATCAGCGTCCTCACTGCATCCCTTGCACCTTGGGCCTCCATCTTTGGTGAGCTGCCTGAGTACCTCTTTGGTGAGCTGCCTGAGCACCTCTTGCGACTCCTGTGCCTTCAGTCTGTGGGTCCTCTCGAGGGTCTTCTGCTTTGGTGGGCTCCCCTGCTTGCTCTGGCGTGCTCTGACTCTCCTGCACTTGGCGAGTCCCTTGAACCTTGCTGGTTCCAACGATTGCATCTTGCCATCTTCCACACCAGTTGCGGCTACCAAGGCTTGCTGGTGCTCTCGCCAGACACCAACATCCTAGACAGCGACATCTGATGTGGGACAGGTCGTGCATGGCTCCTGGTCTTCCTCAGCATCGCCTGGTCCCCACAGCTGCAGCAACAAGGTCCTCGTCGACTCTCCTGAACTTCCCGACAAGGGTGGGCATTGTGTCTCCGTGCCTCCTGGTCACCTCCAAGTGGCATAGACTCTGTCCCCATTGCTTGCAGGTTCTCCTCTTCAAGAATCCATTCTTGGATTCCACCGGAAATCTTCAGAGACTTCTCCAGAGACCTTTCTTCCTGAGTCTTCCATTGTCTTCTATGGGAGGTTCCAACATCACTTCACTCCTATGCACCTGGCTTCCCTGGTGCAGGTAACCTGGTTTCTGGGGCATCCACTTTTGAGGTGGCTTTTCAACCTTTTGTCTTCCAAAGGGTTTCCTCTGGGTCCTCTGGAAAGGGTTTTCCGCTTTAAAACTGCAACCGCGACTTCTCCATAGACTTACATTGGGCATGCAGCTGGGTTTCCACTCTGCACACAGCCTCCGTTGGGTTCCTGGGTACTTAACTTGGGTGGTTCCTGGTTCTCCCAGCTCCTCAGAGTACTTTGGTCCAAGTCCCGTTCTTCCTTGCAGTTCGCATTCCACTTCTTTAGTATATGGTTTGGTGTGTCCCTGGAGACCAGTGTATATTTGTGATGCTTACCTGATTTCTTTAAAGTATTTTCATGTGTATTATTGATATCTCTGGCTAGGAGATATACCAATGTGATTGGGTTGTGTAATAAATAGACTTTATTTTCATAAACACTGTGTGGTTCTTTTTCATCTAATCTAAACTGTTGATTGTGGTAAAACTAGCTGCTTTACACTCCTTCAAGATAAGCCTAAAGACTGCTCTCCATAGCTACCACTTTAAGAACTTTCAAAGGTTATCAAAGACCACTAAAATCACCATAAGGGTTGCCTGGATTAGTGTAAAGTGCACCATATACTAAGCTAGCCTCCTGCAGTCGGGTATTCTGTTACGTTGTACGGATGTACTATAGCCTTGTTCCCTGTTTTTCGGGGACCTTATTTTGTAAGCCTAATGGGCATCTTGTGAGCTACCTATTCACTTAGTATCCCTTATTGGGACTTCAACTTCATTTTTTCTCTTCTCCTTATGTCCAAATGGGCAATAATTGTACCGCAGGCAGACTCTTGGCCTGGATACCTTTTTCTTGTGCAAGCCCTTCTACTTTATCGTGCCCCTGCTACTGTTAATCTTCAGCAGTTTGGTGTTCTTTGTATCTGTTTTTACCCTTTAGGTGTTCCAACTTACCAAATTGGGTCACACCCACTACTGTTGCTTCCTGCGGGGGTATATACATATCTGGCATCACACCTGTGGGGTTGGGGGGTGATTGAGTGCTGTTCTTTTCAGTTCTGTTCCCATGAGACCCAAACCCTTTGGTTGTTGGAGCCATGTCTTGGAGGCTGTGTTTCCCTTTCTTTTCCATATCTTCCTTCCTCCTCGTAGGAGGAGATACTGTTCTCTTCCTCACAGCTCTGTATGCCACTCCCGCCTTTCGTGGCTTGTTTTTCTATGTGGCGGACTACTCTCCTTTTTCCATCCTCCCTTGGGAGAGGTTCCATTACTCCCCCCCCCTCTCCCTTTTTTGGTGGGGGAATTGCATTTCTTTTTCTTTGGGCATATCCTATCTTCTGATTCCTATGGGGGTGAGTATGGCTGGGTAGTATATCGCTCACCCACTATCCCACACTATTATCCCTGTTAAATTGATTTGTCATGGTGCTCTTAAAGGTAGTGAGATTCACCCTTACCCCTATAGATTGTGATTCAAAGACCACACCAAATAATTCTGGCAATACCTCTAGTATACTCTCAATTTTTAGTCATGTTATGAACACAATTTTTAAAGGAACAGCTTTAGTTCATTTCTTGTTTTCTTTATTTTCTCTCTTTTTAGCCGCCAACACGTGTTTCGTCGTGACGGGGTGTACGACTTCTTCAGGGCTATAATGCAGCGATGTACAATATATAGAATGCCAGGTGACCATATCTGCACAGCACACACATATATATACACCAGAAGTAAGACATCGCTGCATTTTAACACACTTCCTGGTGACCTGGTTCAGCCTTCTTGGTTGTACTTGTCTGTTTCTTTCCTTCTCTTCACTGAGCTTCTCCTTTACATTATTTCAAAGGATGCCTTCAGAGTTCTCAATGTAAGACTGATTTCTTTACCAGTTTTGTTGTTTCCTAGTGACACTCTAAAACATTCATTGTTCTCTTTCCCTTTTCTCCATCATTCCATCATTGGAGGTTTATTTTTTTTAAATCCGTTTCTCAGGATAGTTTTTCTTGATCGGTGGGAGCTTTTTATTCATTGTATGTGTTGCTGCGGCTGAGCACGCTGTGTATGCTGCTTCCATTTGGTTTTGAGCCTGGACTCTAAAGTCTATTATCCTTGGTCCCTTTGCATTCCCCAATCGTAGGTTGCATTGCCTTTGGGGCTGCCTCTTTATTGGTTTTATTCCGTGTTCTTACAGTCTTTTATCTTTTTACTCCCTACGGGCTTCCCATAGTCCTTCTTGGAGATCAGTCCTCTCATGAGCATCTTGCTTCACCTATCATTTTCAGATAGTCTGGTCCCTTTCTATCTTTTGAACCAGCTTCACCTCTTTGGGGATCTTTGCTAAGGTCAGTTCTTAGCCCTACTCCAAGGATGGTATTGCTTAAGTATCTGATTCTAAGATAAGGAATCTGCGGCTAGATGGACTATCAGATGGACAAGTTACTTACCTTCGGTAACGCCTTATCTGGTAGCGACAGGATCTAGCAACAGATTCCTTATCGACCCACCCATCGTCCCCGCTCTGAGAACTGAGGGCCCTGTTGTCTCCTAGATCCCTTTTTTGCATACTACTGCTGTTCTTTCATTCTGTACTTGTTGATACAATTTTGTTTCCTCTTTTGGCACACAGTTTCCAGAGACTGTTACTTTAAGTGGCTCTGCGTTATTGGCACGAAAATAGTCACAAAAGAAACTGACGTCAGTGCGGGGCTTATATGGAGTCCTGGGAACATTTCCAGATCCAGTCTGGCACCTAGGGAGGATTCTAAAATAAGGAATATGCAGCTAGATCCTGTCTCTACCAGATAAGTTGTTACCGAAGGTAAGTATCTTGTCCTTCAAGCTTGAACTGACTGACCATCCAAAATCTCTAGGATTCACCCTCATCACAGACCTCTTATTCAAGTAACACATGGGCAGGAAGACTAAAACAGCTTGTTTACATATCTCCCTCTTGAGGAAAATTAAGTTGTTTCTCCCAGAAGACTGCTTCAGAACAACTATTTAAGCTTTAGTTCTCTCCCATTTGGAGGAAAGCAATGCCCTGCTCAGTGGTCTATACTAGCACCCTTGAACAGCATGGTTAATTTAGGTTTCAAGGAAATTGTACTATATCACCCCTTGCTTAAGACCTACTCTGGCTTTCCCTTACAGCCCGGGTCATCTTTAAGACTGGTATCACTTACAAAGCCTAAAAAACAACTCCCAAGCTTACCTGGTAATTACTTAGCCACTTCTGGTAAAGGACACCAGAGGTTATCCGTTTTTGTTTCAACAGTGGAGTTTGCTTGCTCTTTGGCAAAAGGCTATTGAAGTGCCTAGAAAAAGCATTGGTTGTCTGAGCGTGGAAATCTCATAATATTTTATAACCAACTCCACCTTAAGACTTACTAAGTGAAAGTCCAGTTTCCACGCATATTTCTTCTCCATGTCGATGAATCTTTGCCACCGTTCTAGAATGGCGCATCACCTGAATACATTGCAAAAATAATCAACTTACAGCATTTAATGTTCAGTCAATGATGAGAGGTTTGATGAAGTTTTAAAAGCTTTATTTCTCATTAAAGAGATGAGTTTGTATTTTTGTTCTTTTATTCAGATTAGTCAAATATGTCTGTTTACAGAAATGTCAAAAATTTATTATTAGGGACAGCATAGAAAATAGCGTGTTCCTTGAAGAAATTTGTCCATATCTTAATCTAAAGAACCTATCTTAGCGAGAACCCATAAAGAGTACTTTTGAAAAAGAGCAAGTAAATTTAGAAAAAGGCTAATAGCTATGAAAGGCCGAACTCCCCATAAAGAGTAGTTCTGAAAACTCAGTCGCGTTCCCTAACAGCTGCCGTAACAACCGTAAAAATAGGTAGAAGGAAATAATCACAGCAGTATCTATGATCAGCATAAAGATAGGAAGTCTCTTCAGAAAGGGTAAAGAAAACAAGAAAAACCACAGCAGTAGCTTATAGCAATCTTGGGCAAGAGTAGCACAGTAAGATGCTAAGGGACATGACAGGGAAGGTGTGCATAGAATGCATTGACCTCGCCGAACCCCAGTGGTGAAGGTGACACTGCAGCAAGTATAATCCAAGTACAAAGCACATCATCAAGGAGCGAGGTGAACCCTGAATCATAGACAGTGAGAGAATACCGGGGGAGTATCTGCAGTTACAACCCCTCGCGATGCTGGGTGTGCTCAAACTGCGACGGCACCCGTGGGCCCACTTCCGAGAATTCCCACCGAATCCTCCTGACCCTGCTCCCACCGAGCAGGGTCCCCGGACCTATCAGTCTTGTTGGAGCGCCACTGGCTGCCTAGAAACACAAATGTAACCCTAATCTAAATTCTGAATGAAGCACCAGCTGCAAACAGTTCACACCTCTAACTAATATGAAAATCTGGAGGAGATGCTAATCACCAACCCTCCGCCAGTCCCTCCAACCAAGGTCCCAAAGGGGCTCGTCAGCCCACTCATGACTGAGTTCCCTCAGAACTCTGGCTAGCCAATAGGGGTGCTCTAGCTGCGACGGCACCCTAATTTTCCCTTTTCTGTCCCCTCAGGAACAAACAGATGAAGGTCCCCTTTGGACCAGAAAAGAAAGCTTGGCAAAGAATGCCCACACACAGGGCAGTAAAAAGAATACACAGAGCCACTGTGGAGACATAGGCAGCAGGTGAAGTGAACGGAGAAAAAATATAAAATAGCGGTAAAATCTTACCAAGGAGTTGACCAGCCAGTGCTGAGTGGAGCGTCCGCCCCCCCCCCCTGCTATGAGAGTTACCGCAGGCAGGAGGAGCAGCATTTTGCCCACTCTGAACCGTCCTCAGAGTGTCACTGCAGGCTGAAACAGGGCCTGGAGGCAGAAATCCGCCCTCTCATAGGGGGGGGGGGCCTGGAAGCAAAGGTCAGCAGCAGATGGCCAAGGCCCAAGGGACCGCAAAATCAATGGGGCCTGTGACCCAACGGTCACCCAGTGGCAATGACAACAGACGGAAAAAGAGAGGGAATAAAACAGAGGACAGTACAATCGGAGGATACACATTAGAGGAAACCCAAAACCGAGACCAAAACAAATACTCCTCCCCCTTGTAACTGGCCCACCGCCAGGGACAACCGACGGGAAATACGCAGGGAGACGGCAACTGAGTCCCTCAGAGGCAACAAGATTTTGCAGCACTTGGCCCAGCGCCAGAAGTGCACACCGGAGAGAGAGACAGTCACCAACAGAGCCGTCATTGACAGCGTGGCGACAAACCCAACAATATACAGATCACACAATGCCCAAAAAAAACACCCACGAGGAGGAGTGGGAGGCAGAAGGAAAAAGAGCACACGACAATAGGCACAACAGCCATCAAAGCTGGCTCACAAAACCATCATTATGTGCTGAGAGAACCTGGGGAAACATGGAGCAAGAGCAGCCCAGAGATGTGACAACTACTCACGGCTATTGGTAGCATCCAGCCCAGAGCGGAGGAAGAGAGCGAGACATCCAAGGCAGGGAAAGCGTCGTAGTCGGACCTCAGCTCGAAGGGGAAGGCAGCAGCCCGCCGCAGCCCGCCGCAGCAGAAGACATCCATTCTGGAGTCGCATTCTCTCACCAAATGTAGAAACCGAAAAAATCTGTTGAACCCAAAATCATATCTCCGTCACAACCACCTGAGTAAAATAAAGAGAATTTATTTAACGTGCACGGGAGCCTCAGATGGGTGCCGAGTGCTCGAATAGCAGAAGTAAAACACAAGCCTTTATAGACACAGACCACAACATTTCATTATTTGTCTGTGTAAGAGGTCATGTCTAGGCCCTCATGTCCCGGTAGGTGGTGAAGAAACATTTTGTGCTCGGAAACTTACAGTACATCGTTACACAAGAATACGTTGGAAATCACCCTATGTGCACATTAAAAGTCCCCTGTATCTAAAGCCAGACAGTTAACTATTACATTTACGCCCAAAGCAGTCACAAAGGTCTACATTAGCTGATGTGGCTGAATACACTTTTGAGGCCTACAGGGCCTGTTGCTAATGCAAGCAGGCAGATATGTAATAACATGGAAATGTACTCTTTGTGCAAGCCTTGCAATGTGTCACGTTACAGGCAGCTTACTAAAAGCAAAGTTCTAACTCTTATTTAAGACTGTCACATGATATCAAGCAATTATATTTGTATATAATTCCCATCATCATTGAATTATCACAATGTCAAATTATACAAAATGGATGCCACCATTGTTATCTAAAGTTAGCTTCCACAATACTATATAGAAAAGCACAAAAGATGTTGCAAACTCGAAATGTTGACTCATCCCCTGGCCAATAGGAAAGGATCTTCTGACGATCTGTCGTCTTCCTCGATTCCCACTGTAAATGGCTATGTCGACATGTTGTTTGAAAGCGGCTACAAAATGTTCCGAAAGATACATCTAGGAAGGTTCTCATGAAAACCTTTGGCAAGCCTACTCTGTCAGCTGTTCAATGTCCCATTGTGTAACAATGGTCTGCTCCATCAAATGAAACATTAATATCTAGCATGTCCTGGTTAGATCATGGAAATCAGAGCTATATCAACTATTTTCTTTCATTAGTATATTTGTTCATTATAAGCAAGGGGCCAAGAAAACTATCAAAATGCGATTAAATCATATTGTGTGAGGTGAAAAGAAATACATTTCGCAGTAAACAGCACATTTCACAAAGATGTCAAGTTTTGCAGTTCAATTATAACTTTAAGTATAAAGAAAACCATGTATTTTTTATTAAAGGGACAGTAAAGAATAAGAATATTTTGAGGCCTTGTAATGAAGGAACAATAGAAATGGGAGCTTTCTGCAACAAAAAAATAGACAGCATTTTCAATGTGGCGCATTTAATAATGCATTTTCTCTAACCACTAAATGGGCAAGTGTTTCCTACGTTAACATTAAAGCTCATTTCTATATTATTGATAAGCTAAATTTACATACAAATGTTCAACTTCCACAATCCCCCGTCTGATGATTTTATTGATCATCACATCTCTAGGTTTCTCATGTGAGTCCATGTCAGACTGCACTTTCATCGTCAGTTGAATCTCGTTTTCTTTTAAGCCCCTAAATTTCAAAGTGTTCATGTAATCATCATTTATTATGCCCCTCAAACCCAAATCCTTCTCATACTATTTCTTTTCTAAATGTTCCTTTCTTTTGTGGAGTATGTATCTACAGCCCAGAATTAATGTGTAATGAAATATTAGGCAAATTCCCAGTATTACTATTGGCATTAGAACAGCCTTTGATATACCCCTTCCTGCTATTGTGGCAACTCCCTTTCCAAAATTTCCAAACAAACTTGGTGTTCCCAATTTATATAATTCAGGTTCTAACCCTGAAATGTTCTTTGCAAAACCTTCTATTTCTCTACTCTCGTCAGGTATGTATAGCAATGGGTTAATTTAAGCATCTTGCAGACTCCACACTTTTCTGCGAATAAGATGTCTGATGCAAGTTGGTCTTGGAAAACCATTAACCAAATAGCAATTAGTTCTGTATTAATTGCAAGCAGAGCTCCAGATGTGCCATTTGTTATTTTGTCGACAACTCTTGATAACTTTCAAATCTTTTTGCCATTTAAGATGATGCCTACAGGTGGAATGACCGCTCCAAATATATCTCCTACTAGTCCAGTTCCTGTTTGTGTATTGCGTTTGTCTGTGTGCGGGTTTAAATATTAATGCATCTAAGTTCTTCACATGGTACATCTTTGGAATTAGTATGCCAAAATAACAGATTCAACTGGCAGTAAGAAGTAAGCGTTCTGTCCACAAATGTAATAAACTCCTGGAATAGCAATCTCGTTTCTTTGTAAAATTTGCCAAGATCCCCCTGTTAATTCGAATGTGTGTTCACAGCTACTAATCCCTACATACCTAGTCCTTTTGGGTGTCCATCTTCTGTACACACAACTTTTTCCTTTGTGCTGGCTGTCAAGTCTCAATTTAGGGTAAACCACCTCTAAAACGCCACCTTTTTGGTCATTAGTCATGTTAGCGTATCTCTGTTCTAAAGCCATTATATATGCCTTCTCTATTGGCCGCATTAAACAGGTAAAATTATTTTTGTAAGCCTTTATACTTTCTATGGGGAAAGAAATAGTACCAAACTGTGTCCATTTCCCTTGCTTGTGAGTGTAAATTCATACTTTCTGTTAATGGTGCACTGGAAAGTATTCGATCATGATTAGAATAAAAATATTCAAAATGTCCTCTCCTATAAACTAATGACAATAGGATGCTGCAAGAAATAGCGTAAGATAAAAGCATGTGGAAATAGGTAACTTTTCTGAAAGTGATGTATGTAAGTGTGCGCATACATAGCAATCTTTTGCTTCCATGGCGTTAGTGTATTCTTATACTAACCTAGAATAAACATTAGTGGAATAATAATTTTTCTTATAACTTACAAAGTAGCAACTAAAGGGGTCCTCCCTAATATTGTAAATAGGTGAATTAGTAATATTCTTTGTTTTAGTCTCTGGCGCTAAGTAAACCCTATTAGTACTACAGTGATCATTATTAGTTATTACGAAAATTGGGCCCAGGATATATTTATACTTATTTCCAATGCAGCACATTCTCTGAGTCAGTTTAAAGTACTTTGTTTGCTTGTAGCAAGTTTTAGTATGCAGCTTCTTTAGGGCGATTAGTCTTCTCTTTTTTTTTTTCCTTCTGCAGTCAAGTTCCTAACCAGACAATCCTTAACCCTATTCTGTAACTTTCAACTCTGGTCTAGTTTCATCTTCTGTAAAACAAAACAAAAACAACAAACGTATAATAGGCACAGTTTATCATTTTCTTTCTTCAGTTTACTCCCATCAATCTCATTTTCTCTTGTCAGGGAGGTTCTGAAAGTTCAGGGTTCACACTGCACAAATCTTCCAATGTAACATTCAAATCAGTGTTCACGAAATATGATCATTTAGGTGCTGAAAATCTGCAACAGGTCACTCGTGCTCTTTTTGATCTTTTAGGTTTTGCTGATTTGGATCTAGGCTACCTTTGTCGCTTCACTCAGCCTCTTTGGGTATTATTTCCGGAATTCGAGCTATTGAAGAACTTCTTCTCGGATTCTTGTTTTCATAGCTTCGTGGCCATTTTGCTTGTTGATTGATTCTCCTTGTTTCAGTACTCGTTCCTTCATCTGGATGATCTTCTCTCAGTACCACGTCAGTTGCACTTTCGGTGACTCGGCCTCTGCTTCTCCTCCTCCTCCTTTCTTCCAGTGGCTGGACTGACACTGGTGCTATTGGTCTGGGTGGTCTCTCCATTGGTGGATCATAGAGCAAAGGCACTTCTTCCGGATTGCTCACTCTTTTGGTGTGCGAGGCATGAATACAACTCACTACTCCAGCACACTTAACATTAGTATGTGTGGTGAGGGTCACCTGAAAGGGGCTTTTCCATCTGGGTTCAAGGCAAGTCCTCTGAATGCGTTTCTCGATCATGACCCAATCACCAGGCTTTAAGTTGTGGCACTGTTCTTGATGCAGGTCTTGTGTGGCAGCTGAGACCTGATGAGAGGCAGAACAAACCACATCAGCCAATCCTTTGCAGTAATCTAATATAATATCAGTGATATTTAAAAGACCATTGGCAGTAACAGCAGGTAATATCATTGCTCTGCCCATTAGTATTTCATGGAGTTAACCCAGTCTTTCTGTCAAGTGTACTCCGTGTACTCATCAACACCAATGGTAAGGCATCTGGCCATTTCAGAGAGGTTGATGAACAGACCTTGGCCAATCTAGGTTTGATGGTACTGTTCATTTGCTTAACAATACGAGAGGCTTATTGTCTGTAACTGCAGTGTAATCTTTGTTCAATCTGTAATGCTGTGCAGATCATCTTCATCAGTTCATTGTTGAAGTGCGTTCCTCTATCCAACTCAAGAGAAATCAGCATGCCGAATCTAGGTATCAATTCACATAACAGCTTAGCTACAGTAAAACTGTAGCTTCTTCTAGTTGGGTAGGCTTCCCTTGAGAAGAAGCACACAATCACTAAGATATATCTCAACCCGTTATGTACAGGCATCTTGATAAAATCCATCTTCATCCTGTTGAATGGGCAACCTGATCTCCCTAGGTGTCTTAGAGTGACGTGTTCATTTTCCTACGTTTAGTTGTTGACAACTTACACACAGATGGCAAATCACTTTTGCCAACGTTATGAATCTGGGGTTGTACCAACTCTGCCTGAAACGTTTCACCATTGTGTCTCCCTAAATGTGTGAATCCATGGTAGTATTGTGTCCTTGTAAACAACAAGCTATCTGGTAAGCCTGGTCTCCCATTTGCTGACATCCAGATGTCATTTGCATTTTTCTCGCATCCTGCGTTTACTCAGCCATTCTGTTCTGCTTCTGACACATTTTCCTGCACCTGTTTCAACTCATCCCACGTATCAGTTACTTTCCTAAATATTGCAAAAGAACTCTCCTCCTCGGACTCACATGTGAAATTTCTATTAAATGAACAGGCTAAATATGCACAGTACCTGGCCACTGAGTCAGCGTATCGGTTGCCCATAGCATTGAATCCTCTTCATCCTTGATGTGCTAAGCACTTCACAACAGCAATTTATCTGGGTAATTGCAAAGCATCCAACAGGTCCTTTTTGTAGGTCATATTTTTAATAGGGGTACCTGAAGATGTGAGAAAGCCCCTCTTTGACCACAATTGTCCAAAATCATGGACGACACCAAACCCATACTGGCTATCAGTGAATATGGTGACTCTTATCTGAGCAGTTAAACTGCAGGCTCTAGTAAGAGCAATCAGTTCAGAAACTTGGGCAGAAAAACGTTTCTGAAGCCATGAAGCTTCAACCACATCATTTATGGGGCACATGGCATATGCAGCTCTTAGTATGCCATCATTTCCCCTCAAATATGAGCCATCTATGAATAATACATGATCAGGCTCAACTAGAGGTTCGTCCTTAATGACAGGGCGGGGTTTGGTGCAGAATTCCGTGACATCTAGACAATCATATTCACTTTCATCACAGTTATCATCATTTACAGGTAACAACGTTGAAGGATTCAGCAGTGTACAACATTTTAAAACAATATTGTCTGAAAAAAGTATAATTTGCTCATAACAGGTTAACCTATTATGGGTCATATACTGTGTCTTCATTCTTGTTAACAATAGCTCCCCAGAGTATGAGACCATAACAGTTAATGGGTATCCCATCACTATGTTCTTGCTCCTTTCCAAACTAGTACTTAAGGCAACCGGGAAGTCCTGCCGCTACACGGTCAAGTGTGGTAGGGAAATAAGCAATAGGATTTCAGGCTCCTCCCTGTGTTTGTGTCAAAACAGAGAGCGCACACATCTCTCTTGCTGCAAAACAATGTGAATTCTTTCGTATAATCTGGGATTCCTAGTGCCGGGCGCGGCACAATTTCTCTTTCATTTCTAGGAACGCTCTTGTACATTCATTGTCCCATGGAATCGGAGCAGATGCGTCTGTGTGTCAGTCTCAGTAGAAATACAAATATATATATATAAATCCAGTATTTGTAAAGCGCGAACAGCTACCCGAAGGCATCCCGGCGCTGGGGGCCGTCGGGAAGATTAAGCAAGCTATTGCCCAGAGTCAAATGGTTCTGGGCTGACCTGCCGCCGGTGCTGGGGATCGAACCGTGAGCCCCAGATTCCAGCGTCAGTCGCCCTGGCCGCGGCGCCACACCTCTTCCCTGAGGCTTGGCCACCAGGAAAAAGTTTGGTATCCACTGCCTAAAGTAGCCAACCATTCCCAAAATCATTCTGATTTCTTTCTGAGTTCGAGGTGGATTCATCTGCAAGATTGCTTCCACTCTCTCTGGCAACACTTTCCTAGCTCCTTTAACAATAATGTCCCAGATATTGTACCTCTTTTTGACAATACTGCAGTTTCCCTGGAGACACTTTGTGTCCATTCTTAGCCAAGTGGTTCAATAGTGCAATGGTGTCATGTTTACACACATCTTGAATCTCTGATGCTACAAGCAGATAATCTGACGTATTGTACAAGGATTGACCTAACAGGCACCTGTAGAGTTTCTAGGTTTCTTTTCAGGATTTGATTGTGGGAGTGTCCCCTAATCCCTCCATCTATTAGTGCCTGCGCCGTTAGTGGTGGCTTCCTGGCAACTATCTGTGAGTTCTGAGATGTCATAACTCTGCAAGGGGAGGAGCACTTGCTACTACCCTAGTTACAGATTGAATATTAATAACAGGTTCTGGTGCTAAACTGTTCACTGTAGCTATAGTAGTCACATTTGGAACTGTAGCCTGTGGTTGAGCTATTACGGGCGAGGCAAGCAGCAATATTTGTAAGGGTCATTCAATTGGGGTTGCACCTTGATGTGCAGGAGCAGTAGGCAATATTGAACTGGTACTAGCACTGGATTCACTTTGTCTTTTAGGGATCACGTGGTGGGGGTCTCGTTTGTTTCAATGTTTCATCTCCTGAATCTGTATCTGACTCATCCTTTTCTTTCTTGAGGGATTCTCTGTTCTTTCCTTTCTTGGCAGCTTCTGAAGCAAGCACTGGATATAATCTAGTCTCCTCTATAATGGCATTTCTTCATCTACACTGTTTTTGGTCCCATCGGGCATTTGCATAGTTTTTCACTGCTCCATTAGTCCTCCTCTGATATTTTCCCCACTTTCTCCCTTGCAACTTTCTCCCACGCTTTAAAAGCCTCATACTGAATGGGTCTAGGTGGGGACTTCATTTCGTTCAATTTTGCTTTCAAATGATCTAAAATTCTGGTATTGAATGTTCCATATCTAGGAAAACTCAAAGCACCCATCTTCTCAGTGATCCTACACGTTTGGCGAAGCCAATGGCATGTGCTCTTAAACCATGTTCAGTAGTCATAGTGTAGGCAGGTGTACCCTCAGGGGGTGCCTCTTCACCTTTGTTTACTGGAATGGTAACATCCCCTCTCACCAAATTCTTAAAATCTTTAAAACATTTCATAATGACAATTCAATTTGAAACAACACGATTAAACTAAATGTTATGATTTTGTTGCATATACGTCAATTTCTTTTTAAGCCATTGAATTCCAGTTATTTTCACAGTCCTTAATAACAAATCCAAATACCATGTTCACTTTTTAGGGATCCAATCTCAGCACGGCACTGCAACGTCACCAACCAATCACAGCGTGAAACACACCAACCGACCAATCGAAGCACAAAACACTGTGACGTACACCCTTAATCCTCGCAGCCGCTCACCCTCCTTTACATTTTTCTTCATACTCGCACAATTCTAACAAGTAATCTCAAGAACTTTCTTGTTTGCTCTACGAAAAGAAATAAAGCTTCCCCCACATTCAAGAATATTTTCAAAAACTTCAACTGAAATCTCGACCGCGTGAAATCACTCAAACCAATGCAGTTTCCCCTGTTTGCACAATTAGGTTCAATTAGCACCAATCAATGTTAATCAGTCACAACAACTTAATAACCCTATGTCTCTGGTGTAGGTGATGGTACCTCACATACCACACCTCAAATTTCTGCAAACCACTTTCAATGATTAAATAACCCTGGAACTTGTGACTACAGCGAGTTTCAAATCTTCGAACACCTTTTCAACCACTTATCGTCTGTTTCTCTTTTAGCCACTCATTCTAATCAAGCTTCCAACTGGATCTTCAAGTTCTGGACATTGATTCAGGAATCTGGAATTTTACAATAATATTTCTGGATAGTATTTTATACCTCCATTAAGGGTGTTAACCCTATCCTCTGCTACCAGATTTACGAGCACGGAAATCTCATAAAAGTTTTATAACCAACTTCACCTTAACACTTACTAAGTGAAATTCCGATTTCCACGCATATTTCTTCTCCAGGTCGACAGATCTTTGCCTCTGTGTTATAATGGAGCACAACCTGAATACATTGCTAAAATAACCATCAACTTACAGCATTTAATGTTCAGCCCATGATGAGAGGTTTGATGAAGTTGTAAAACCTTTATTCCTCATTAAAGAGATTAGTTCATATTTTTGTTCTTTTATTCAGATTAGTCAGATATGTCTGTTTACAGAAATATCAAAAAGATTTATTTTTAGAGGCAGCACACAACATAGCGTGTTCCATAAAAAAATGTGTCCCTATCTTAATCTAAAGGGGCTAACCTGTCCTAGCGAGAACCCATAAAGAGGGCCTTTGGAAAAGCACCAGTACATTTAGAAAAAGGCTAATAGCTATGAAAGGTTAAACTCCCCATAAAGAGTAGCTGAGTTCCTTAACAGCTGCCGTAACACTCATAAAAATAGGTAGAAGGAAATAATCACAGCAGTAGCTATGATCAGCATAAAGATAGGAAGTTTCCTCACATAGGGTAAGGAAAACAAGAAAAGTCACCATTAGCAGTAGCTTACAGCAATCTTGGTCAAGAGAAGCACAGTAAGGTGCCTAGGGGCATGGCAGGGAAGGTGTGCATAGAATGAGTTGACTCTAACTAGGAACACATACTATATAGAAACATGTTTCAAATTCAAAATGTTGACTCATCCCTAGCCAATGGGAAAGGATCTTCTGATGGTCTGTCGTCGTCTTCCTCAATTCCCATGGTAAACGTCCATGTTGACATGTTTGAAAGTGGCTACAAAATGTTACAAAAGTTACATCTTGGAAGTTTCTCATGAAAACCTTTAGCAAACCTACTGTCAGCTGTTCAGTGTCCCATTGTGTAACTATGGTCTGCTGTATGAAATAAAACATTAATATCTAATATGTCCTGGTTAGATCATGGAAATCTGAGCTATAGCAAGCATTTTCTTTCATTAGTATATTTGTTTATTATAAGTATATGGCAGATAAAACTAAATATGATAACAATATGGTTTGAGGTGACAAGAAATACATTTTTCAGCAAACAGCACATTTCACGAAGATGTCAAGTTTTGCAGTTCAATTATAACGTTGTCAGCATTTAAAGAAAACCATTTATTTTTATTTATGGGACAGTAAAGAATAAGAACATTTTGAGGCCTAGAGGTCAAAGAACGATAGAAATGGGAGCTTTCTGCAAAAAAAAGAAAAAAAGATTTTCTATGTGGCACCTTTAAAAGAAATGCATTTTCTCTAACCCCTAAATGAGCATGCATTTCCTACGTTAACGTTTAAGCACATTTCTATATTATTATGAAGCTATATTTATGTAAACATGTTCAACTTCCACAGTTGTACACTGTACTACTTCAGTGCCCTTAATTTATGTGATTGAAAAAGCTTCCGTTGTCTTTTTGCGTTAGCCACTTGCCCTGCTGATGCGCATCTTTGCCTCCAAAGGGAGAAAATGGGGTATCTAAGCCAATTTGTTATGTTATCTGTTATGGTTTATTGGGGTTTGTGGAAATGACTGTGCTTAGTGTCCTATCATCTAATCACAGGGAAGCAAGCAAACATTTCATTCTATCTTTTGTAAATTTTATTTAAAATAAAGTTTTATCAGCTCTGCGATGGAGCACATCTTTATACGAAGTAAATTCTACATAGAGGAGGCCAGAGCGGTACAGAAAAATTCCTGCCTTCAAGTGTCATATTTAAAACAGAAAAATGACAAGGCGAATCATGAAAGATGGATCGTTGCCACAGCATTTAAAGGGCAATTTCAACCAAGGAAATCACCCTGTAGTTTAGGTTCACATCAGTGCAGAGGCAGGGACTGTTCGTAGCTGGAGTGAAATGGGGGGCAATTAATGGCACTGGATGGCATTAAAACTCTTGAGTCTGTGTTCACTGGTTCAGGAACTGGCTAGTCTTACCAGTGGTTAGCAAAAGGGCAAAATAGCATGAGATCACCTCCAGCTGGAAAGCAATATTGGGGAGGGGCACCTGAAAATCAAGAAAGAGACTCGGAAACAAGGGATATGGGGAATATGGGACTGCATCAAGTCCAGGAATCAGGACATGATGAGGGCGGAGTTCAAGGAAACTTGGGGAATGCTTTCAGGAAAGCATACATTAAGGAATCCGCATGTATAGAGACTGGGAAGAAATACCTTTTGAGCAATACAAATTGAGTGAATATAAGCAGAGCGGCCACTGTCCTAGTCGTGCTGAAAAAAGATCAACAGGAGGTCTGTTCATGACAGTAATCAAAATGTGCTCCAGGATTGGCAGTCATTGGAGAAAAATAATTGCCAATGTTCTATAACCAAAGGGATTATGGACCCAGTAGTGAATATTGCGGAAAGACCAATTCAAATTTATGAAAATGGCAGAGTGGTGTTGAAGGAAACCAAAAATGAGTGAGCATGGAAATTGGACAGAGGGAGTCATTTAAGATGGGTAGTAAGGAACTCATTCAGAATTAATCTACAAGTATTACCTTCGGAGTGAGTGGCTCGAAGGAAGCGCCTAACTAAAAATAAAACTGTACATATTTGAAGGAGAATGTTTTTGCAGTTCAGAAGACAAATGTCTTGGGGCCTATCATTGTAATTGCTGCACTAATTGCTGCACTATCTGGCATTTTCTGCATTTTGATGTATGTTTGCACTTGGGGTAGGAACTAATTATTTTATCATCTTCACTCTGCTGTTTAATATCTAACTGTATGAGACATGAAATTAGCGATTAGTCGTTTTCAACTGTTTTGCTGAATTTGAAATCAAGTGTTTTAACACTTAAATTAACTGTTTTAGAACTTTTAGCACTTTTCAGTATCTTTTAGTACCCAATACTTGTAGAGCTTGCCTGCTTTCTCACAATTTTTCCCGCTTTTGGTCCGGGAACAGAGGTTATTTAGCTACCATTTCTGTCCGCTTGAAGATGCCATTTTTGTTCAGTCAGCAGTCTAGTCATTTTTGGAAGAGGCGGTGACCGTGAGGGAGGTAAATGTTTAAAAGCAGGCCCGCGGCGCAGACGCACCACTGGTGCCCCACAGGTAAGCCTGTCTGCACCCGTCCACGTCCGTTCAGTGGACCGTACCAGCCATGCTGCCAGTTTAAACTAGTCCAGCTCTGCTCTTTTGTCTACTCCTCTGTGGTAATCTAGAATTTAGGTAAGAACGTACCTTGCAAGACTAATCTTAATCTAGTAAAAGTGATAGGGCCCATATCATGCTTAACGTGTAAACCTATTTCCAACTTTGGACTGGATAGTGCCTCTCCATTTAAGCAGAGCAAGCAGGAAATCGCTTTGTTGAAATATGATGCTTTTCACTGTAACTCTGGGTTACAAGGCTGACCTATTAATGTCCACTCCCTCTCTAAACATGGGTTGGATGTTTATAATTGCTAATTGGTGAAAACTTTGATTTCTTGTTTCTTACCAAAACCTGGCAAAATTAATCCCCCAAACCTGACATAGCGATTGTGGTTTCAGCTGGTTATTCTATATATCATTTAGACCATAAAGGAGCAAGAGGTGGAGGTCTGGCAATTGTTTCTTTTAAATTCTTCACATTGTTCGATATTCCATATAGATAAGATGAAAGGAGCAGAAAGTCTGGGTTTTTGTTTCAAGACATCTCAACTTGGGTCCTTTTTGGGTATGTTAGTATACCTTCCTCCTGGACCTATCTCCTTGTTCCTGAACTCCTTATTAGATGCTGTAACCCCTTATTGGCTACAATATGCAAATTTCACCATTTTAGATGATTTTGACTGTCACGTGGTGACGATAAGAATCTTTCGACCAGAACCCTCACAGATAATCTAACTGCCATGAATCTCTCTCAGTTGGTAACTAGTTCTATGCATTCGGCTAGCCACATGTTAGACCTAGTTTTTACCAATTTCCAGTCTCTTGTGGCCGACCAACATGAAGATCAGGGTTGGTCTGATCATAAGTTTATTCCATTAATGCTTGTGACAGACTCTGATAAAATTAGCAAAAGAGGTGTAGGTAGGAGGGACCATATTTTTCGGCATTGGGGGTGCCTTGCCAGGCTGTAACCTTACTCAGTGTTTTACCTGTTCTTCCCCATTAATTACTGGGGGATATAATTATGGACTTAGAAAAATGTAACAGCTGACTCACAGATACGTTTGACGATCTAGCATCTCAAAGTGTCTGCATTTGGAAGATCCTGTAAAGTTTTTGCCCCCTGGTCTCTTCCTCCCTGGCAAAAGAATGACTAACCTGCAAACAGAGCGGACATGGAGAACAAGGTTTTCCCAAGAGGACAGAGACCGCTATTAATTAGTCATAAAAAGGTACCACAAATCTATTAAAGAGGCTAAGAAATTGTACTTTGCCACTAAGATTGATCTGGCAAAGAATGACTTGCATGCTATCTTTCAAATATCTAAAGACTACCTTCAAACTAAAGTTTGCAGTCCTGATCCTGATTTTTCTGAGGAACTCTGACAAGCTGGCTGATTTCTTTGAGCAGAAGACTGAAGCCATTCAAGTGGATTTCACTTTGAGTAAGTTGCCAGTGAAGGAATTTAAGAAGACTTAAGGTGAGACATCTCCTACTGTTTCTCTCTTTGAGTTCAAAACGATTGCGCAGGAACAATCCCATCAGGCTATTATGTTTTGTAAATCAGGCTCCCCCATAGATCCCTGCCCTCCGTCTATTCTCAAAAAAGCTGTTGATGCCATCAACCCGAATTTGAATTCTATTCGAAATCCGTCATTACCGTCAGCCTTTGTGCCAGATGGATGGAAGTTAGCTTTAGTCGAACCTCTGCTCCAGAAAGCAAATGGTGACCATAAGATCTTGTCTGACTTTAGACCTATTTCCTTGCTGTCTGCTCTGTCCAAAATATTGGAAAAATTAGTCCACTTCCAACTTGTGGACTATTTTGAATCTTTCAAACTTCATGTTTTCCAATCCGGATTTAGACAATGGCATTCCACAGAGTCTGCTCTCCTGGGTGTTTTAGAATCAATAAGTCCATGCTTGACATGGGAAACAATGTAGTGTTGATTCTTTTGGATATGTCCACGTCATTTGATACGATATTGAACAATATCTTACTACAGTTCCTTGCGGACATTGGAATCCGTGGCTGGGATAGGCCCGGGCTTAAATCTTTTTTTAACAAGTAGTCTCGGCTATTTTAGATCTAAAGGAAAACTACTGAAGCAGTTCCTCTGTCTTCCTCCCTTAAGCTCAACTTTGTTTAAGGTATATATGACCCCCCCCCATTGCTCTGGTGAAATCTTTTGATGTCTCTACTATCTCTTAAGCTAAAGATACTCAATTGATTTTGCCACTTGACAAGAATTCTTCATGTTCTGAAGAACATTTTAAAAATGGTCTCTCCCAAGTTATCAGCTGGATGAATTGTAATAGTTTAAAGTGTAACACGGACAAAACAGAAATTCTTCTCGGCTTGGTGGCCGGATGATCTTTCCAAGCCTCCTCCTCCCACAGATTTAGTGAGGAACTTTGGAGTAAAGTTTGAGAAGGATCTTTCTTTCTGTCACCAGGTCAGTACAGTTTCAGCTATGTGTTTCACTTTGATTAAATCTTTGAAGAATTTTTTTCAGATCATTCCCTTCATGGCAAGAAAAACTGTAATTCATGCTCTGATCACGTCACGGCTTGACTATTGCAATAGTCTCCATCTGGGCATGTCTAAATGCCTGATCAAAACATGGCAGGCTGTCCAGAATGCTGCAGTCAGACTTGCCCTTGATGACCTCAGCGATTCGCTACTTCAAAAAGATTAAGGGAACTTCACTGGCTGCCTGTGGAAAATTGGATTATGTAAAAATTTCTGACCGTAGTCTATAGGGCGTTCTATCAAACTGGCCCCAAATTTCTCTCTGATTGCTATGTGCCTTATTGTTCCCACAGAATTCTAAGATCAGCTGACAACAAATTTAGCAAATTCCAATTTTTAAGTTACAAATCAGAGGAGCAAGAACTTTCTCTGTACTTGGGTCAAAGGATTGGAATCAGCTTCCTTTCTTTTTGAGACAAGTGGGAAATGGTCCAATTTTTAGAAAGTCTCTTAAAACTTTTTTCCTTTATCCACACTCCATGTGCTATCTAATGGATAGTGAGATGTGACTTGTGACCCATTTCTGGGGTGATGACTGTGCTTTACAAATATTCCATTTCCTTTCATGATAAGGTGCACGGGCTCAGTACAGAGGTGAGCATGTTTTTCTTGTGTTTGAGGCAGCTAAAGTTCATACCTACAAATCAGAATTTCTCTAGGTTACTGCATGAACTTAAGCCGGAACAATTTTCAGGCAATGAGCAGAGATTCTTATTTTCAGAGTTGTTCTGTCTAAAGTTAATGCATCAACTAGGAGAAATTCCTAAGAGATGATGTCCTTTGAGGGGTCTGTCAATGATTGAAGATTGTACCTTGGGCTTAAACCCAGAGATACGTAGCAATGCATGTCTCCTCGTGACCATCCCTGTAGCTAGCAGCCTACTTGCTGTGTCAGCAGCATCGAAGGCTGCTTTTAGGCATGAATTAGCAATTCCCCCCGCCCCTCAATGCTCTACGCTCTTTTATGGTACTCCGCTGGCAAATGTGACAGGTCTTTCATATCCTTCCAGCATTGGTGAGCATATCTATTCAGCAGAGAATTGGAATTGGCAATCCGCCACTATGTGGCTGCAGCTCTCTCCATCTTCTTTTCTACTGCCTCCATTCTCTTGCTTGCCATGTCTGTTTGCGCCCAATGTGCCCAAGGTATCTTGTCCCTGTGGATTAGTGTTTTTGGTTTAGAATTCGAGCACAGGTCACAGTCATCCAAATTATGGTCTTGAAGCAAACAGAACATGCTGACTGGATGTTCATTGTTTAAGGCAAACTTTTGACTGCTATCTGGCAAAATTCAAAGCGCATGCTCATGTTCTAAAATGGCGTAGTAGAACCCCAGGGACTCCATCTCGACCAAGAAACATTCTCCGAATGTCGATCCCTTCCAAAAAAAAAAAAAACTCTCCCCAGCGTCTGGTGCTGATCTCTGTTCCTTGGACTACTTTGAAGGATTGTTCGAGGACTGTTCAATGACTTCTGTCAAAAAAAAAAGTTGAGCGACTTCCAATGCACCTCCGTACTCAATGGCAGAAAAAATAAGTCTAAAATGGTAGGGACGTACAAGGGCATTGTAGTATTACGGTTAATTTCATAGGGACTCCGCCCATGTCGACCCCAACCACAACTTGAAAAACTTTGAATACACTAGGAACACTTCTGGACTAAACCACCACATGGCGGGTTTGTGCAAATCATATGAATCTAGAAGAGTTCCACCTGCAAAGCCATAATTACAGGTAAGTAACTGGTTTCTTACATATATGAACTAACACCTCGGACACAAAAAACTGTTGCTTCTCCCTAGATACATGCACATTTGGGTCGGGTCTTTGGTACAGGCAAGGAGGGTAGGGACGATGCTTCCAGCAGCAGTCTGTCTTTTCATTGTGTTGCTGGTTGTCGGTATTCCTTATGGAGTAGAGTGGGGCAGAGCAACTCTCAGCAGGCTGCCCACATGTTTGTATGCACAAACCAGAAACATGGGTAAGGAGTGCCCTAAACCATCCCACATCAAGATAGATTTTTATTATAGGATTAGTCAGTTTGCAAGCTGCGATTTACATTTTGTACACCTCATTTTACTTAGTTGTGGGAACAACAGTGTGGATGCTTGTTATAGTTTCACAAAGTCACAATTGAACAGAAACATAATGGAGTGACTTATTTTGGAGTACCTACCCATGTGCTTAGTCTTTCTTTTATTGACCTGATTCCTGTCCTTCAGCGTCATTGGTGCATGACTTGTGAATTTCCTGTGTGTTCATTATTTAGTTTAGTGGCCATACCGTTTCTGAAAATTAACATTCCTTTCAAAATGATAACTTCAGTGTCTGTGTCCCACAATATTTAAGCAGCATAGTCCTTGAAGCTCACAGATGGAAAACGTTGAGAGTCGTTTAATACTGGGACCTAGGTGTTTTGCTGTGAATCAGCTTCTTCCTGCAGGCAACTCATAGTGTCTTCTCCCACCAAGTTCCAGGAGGGTCCAGGGCTGGGCCTGGATGTCAAGCAGCAGCAGTTTATCCTGTTGAGATTAGAGTGGCACCTTACTTCTGGCATGGTCAGTTTCAAACCTCTTTTGTTAAGGAACCATTTGTTTTGGATCCCGCTGATATTCCTCTTTGAATTTTTTGAATTGGGAACCAATCCTCTTGATGGCAGAACTTCCTTGGGTTATATTCTAGTTTTACCTTTTTTTTTTTGCCCATCACAGTGAATGGATGGGATCCAAAAGACATCCAGATCTTGCCTACAGGATGGCCATTTCCAACAAGGATCAGGTCTCCTGTACGTGCATCTGATGTGTGCGTTCCTTGTCTTAGGCTCCTTTTGTCATAATTGTTGCTCCTTCAACACCCTAGGTCTCGTAATTGTGTATGGTCCAGAAATGTGTCCTAGAAGTGTGGCTTCTGGTTTATAACTCACTGAATGTTGGGTGTTCCTATATACCCTTAGGATCTGGAATATTGTTAATTTAATGTCCAGGGATGGTGGTTCTACGATTCATAGAGCATTCTCTAATAGGTGTATGAAGCAACTCCCTCATCATTTGCTGTTAGCCATAGCAAAGTAGTGTATTGATGCCCTACTCCAGGGGTTTATGGGTATCCCTTGAACTTTCGGCCTGACAGCTACCTATATATCTTCATTTCATGATGTACTTGGAGAGGTTTTACGAGTGTCACTAGATTTGTCCCACCGTAGGTCACCATGCCCATGAAATTTCTCATCTCTTGCACGTTTTAGGGTGGAAACAATGATTTTATGTCCTTAAGCTTCATCTGATCTGCGGCTACCTATGATGTGAGAAAAGCATTCAAGAAGATGCTTTTGAAACTCACTGTGCTCTGATGTATTTATCCTCTCTCCAAATGTTTAGGCTCTTCCGCACACCCCTGATTGGTTCATAGCCCTTTCTCTCCAAGGTGGCATGCAAAAGATTGTAGTCACTAACATTGACACCATACAATTCTGCCAACATATCTCTAATAGTATGGAACATTTGACTTCTGAAGATACAATGAAGCATAACCTTTAATATCTCCACTCCTGACATGAGCAGAGAATATCATATTTACCTGGAGTCTTTGTCGCTAGAGTTGTTTGTACCCAGTGTTTTGTTCAAGTTTCAGTCCGTTCTAATGTACCATAGTGACGCATGTGTTTGACGCAATCTGTTGCTCCCACATGGTGGCCTTTTTGAAGCCCTAAATCCAAGCATATGCATACCTCTGTAAGCTGTTTGGGTATTTCATGGGCAGACTCATTGTTAGGTCGAATGAATGAACGAATTTCTCAATAAAACCTGCCTTATCTAATTTCCACGGAAGGGCATCCATCGTTGTCACAGGACTACTGACTGTGTCTTTTGTGTGCACTGTTCTCGTTTGTCAAACAGACATCCAGTACCAGTCAAAAGTACCAGCACTTATCAAGAATAGACTCCAGTTCACAGGTGCGCAAACTTGCCTCCAGCAGGTGAATTGAAGTGCTGCAGCCTTGCCCCAACGGATTAGTGCGTCAGTCCCTGCCTTTGGAACGAGTTGTTCAACTGTCACATCATTGTTGTCGTTCTGTAGCTTGCTGCCCCCGGTCATTTGGCATCTGCACCCCTTACATGCACATTTTTATTGAGGGGTGCCTGAGCTGCAGCTTTGGTTTTAGCATATTGAACTACTCAGCTGCAATAATCTAACTGAATTTTGGGTGTGACCTTTGTCCTTTTCGTCTTTGTCAACGGGCTCTGTGTCTGACGCCATCCCATCGCTATTGAACATGCTTCAGTGGTTTTCCCAGTGTTGAAGTCAGTGGCGGCTGGCATGGCTTGCGAGTGGGGGGGTGGGCACACGGGGTTTGGGGGTCGGGATTGCGGGAGGGAGAAAAAAAAATTAACAATAATTTACCTTGCCGCCGGGTCCCATGTCTCTGCTCTTGCTCTCCTGACTCCGACTTCAGGAAGCAGGCAGCCAGGCTCCATCCCCTAAGCCAATCACAGCGCTGCAATGCAGCATTGTGATTGGTCCGAGCGCCGGGAGATGGCGCTCAGCCAGGGGCTGGATGAGTGGGTATGTTCTCCATGCAGGCTGTAATGCAGCCCGCATGGAGAACGGGGAAAGTGCACATGACTGGTTTGGGCGGCCCGAGAGGGTCGACCAAACAGTCATTGCGCACTTAGGAGTGGGCAAACCACTCCTCCCCTGCCCTGCTCCGAGAGCAGAGCAGCCCCGCCCACCTGCCCGCCCGCAAAGCAGCACAAACATAAAAAGATAATAACTGAAAGTTATCATTTTATGTTTTTGCTTCTTGCACTGCTTGAAAGCAGTGGGGCGACGCTCCACTGCCATAGTGGCGGAGCCGCCACTGGTAGAAGCACTGCCCTCGGTGTTATTTTTTGCAGCATGTTTCAGTTTGCCACATGCTGAGCATATGCCCTCCTTTGTCAGACACCCACCTTCATCGTAACCGCCTATGGGCTTCTCATTTGTGCATTGTATGCTTCGCCTCTTTTTCTGACCTTGGAGTTATCTAAAAAACTTCTTTACACTGGCTTTTAAGTGGCAGGCCTGCAAATGCCAATTCCATGTGTACTGGCATGGAGGACTATAAACCAAGTTTCTGCTTACGAGCCAGAGTTTATAGTACAAAAGAATATGGTCACAGTGGAAATCAATTTTACAAACACAGTTGAATCATTCAAACATCACCATGATAGACTCAGATGAATGTGATTTTATGTATATCACATGATTATCTTTATATCGCAAACAGCAAGACATTTATGTCCATACAATCCATAAAAATGGTGCTCGGAGAAGGGAATAGAGTGCTCAGGAAGGAATGTTTGTTGGTGAGGGTAATAGAAAAGGAAAGGCAACGTGCAACATATACATCCTATATAACTGAACCTGTCCAGCCTAATGATGGCAGATTAATACAGAACAGAATATAGGCGCAGATAATAAATATCTGTCGTCTATGTTTGACAAGTAGCAAAAAAGACCGTCGACGTTTCGACCCCTATATACACAAAGGTTAATTGAGCCTTATCCCGGGGTCTTCATCAGGACCAAAGGTTGGAGGGAGGTGAGGGGGGAGCTCCTAGAAGCAATCACATGATGTACATTAGTCTGGTGATGCAGGATGCCAGTTATGCAAATGAGGAATAACAAGGGATGTTTACCGATTTAACAGCAGCACGATAAATCTGGCTGCGAAATAGGAGAAGTTGGGCCCGGAGGCTCCTATGTCCGAGACGATGAGAGGGAAAATGCATTAGGCTATAGTCCCTGCAGAAGTTAAAAGGATGGGTAAAGGGGATAAATGCCACCAACAAAGATGCTACTGACACTTCCTTAGAAACAAGCAGATTAATCGCAGTCGAAATGGTAACAGATGGGCTCCGGGTCCTTGTGGTGCGTGGATACGTGGGCCGTGAGTAGCACACATCCAATACAGGTTGATCAGTAACCTCCTAGGGACACATACAAAACCAAGTAAACCATTAGAATAAAGTGTGGGTGGTAACCCAAGACTCTTAACTCGCAGAGGGGCGAAGGCATTGGGCAACCCATTGAGCGTGCGGGGCTGGTCTGAGCGTCTTGTCTGGAAAAGGGGACCCGCGTGTCTAGTAGCCAACGAGTATGACACCTGGTGGGCTGGAAACTGGCAAAAGCAAATATAAAGCATGACTGGTCTAAAACGATCATATATAGCATTAACCATCCGTAGGGGAGCGGTGGGAGAATTTAAGGTTCCCGCTCGTGCATGCCTCATTGGTTTGGGGCTCGTAATGGCAACAATGCGTTGTGATGAAGAAACCCCATAGCGAAATAGTTGGGGTACTTTGGATGCTATACCGTTAGGCTTCATAGGGAGATAATACGCTGCATACTGACACCTTCTGCGCAATGTTAAAAAAGGCCCGATCTAAAAATGTGGCACATTAAAGTGTCCTGTACGTTTAAAATGTGTGACAAAGTCCCCACTGTTACTGGGGAACCAAGAGCATTTTAGGTTATACCGTTGGGCTCATAAAGGTGATAATACGTTGCATACTGACATATTCTGCGCAAGTTTAAAGGCCCATCAAAAAAGTGTTGGTAGATTGAATGCTATACCGTTACCCGGTAAATTGAACATCTGTGTCAATGTCCACGCGATTACTGGGGAACCAGGTGATGGACGGGGCATTCTGCTAATACATGAATAAAAGTGTAGGACCTGCCCGCTGTTGGGGGAACACTTAGTACCTGTGTATCATACCTTACAAGTAGCAAACATACTCAAATTTCTTCAGCAGAGTGGACGATTGAATCTAAAAATGAAAAACAGGGGTCGTGGCTAAGCACCGAAGCGTAATGGCCGCCTAACGCTGTAGCTCCGTAAACCCTGTCCCCATACGCCTATCCGCCACACTGATCCGCTCCCCCCGAGGAGGAGAAAAGACACCGGAGGCATACCGGAGGGCATTCCCTCGGACCCCGAAACCAGCGAACGTCTGTGCCCCGAGAAACCGGAGCAAACGGAGTGGGGCCTATCCGCAGCGCTGAAACCGGGGAGCACAGTGCCGGTGAGGCCGCGGCGGTGAGGGGACGGAGCCGCCTTTCCCGGCCGTAGCCACGAGCCTGGCGAAGGGCCCTGAGAATCACCCGCGCTCTGCGGCGGCATCGGCGGAGTGGGCGTCAGGCGGTCCAGGCAGGAAGCACCTGTAGCAGCCCTCACCGTCCCGAGGAGCGACTCGGGGCCTGAGACGCCATTGCTCCGCGAGGCAGGACCGGAGCACTGCGGCGTGACCTGGAGGTGAGGCGGGGGGCCCGAGTGTCTTGGGGCGGTGTCCCCGAGTGAAATCATCGGTGGACCTTGTCCTTTCCCCCCTCGCTGAAGTGTCCGCAACCAGCTGCGGGTCCTGTTTTCCCCCCCTCACTGGCATACTGTGAGGTGGCGCCGGGGACTCATAGCCACAGCCCAGTCGAAGAGGCGAGGAGAGTGTTTGAGCCGGCCGGCCCTGCGCCTATCACCAGTGGGCCTCTGTAACAGCTAGCAGGGTGAAGCGAGCGCTGGGCTCCCCCATTTGGTGCCTCCTGAATCAGCGCTGCCACCATAAAGTGATCTGAGTGCGCGTGGACCACATACCGAGATCCTACTGTCGTGGGCCCCCTCCCCCGCCTACACCATTAGACTACTGGCCGGGCACATTACCAGTCGGCACCCCCTGACTACCGGGGCCATAGACGACTCGTTTAATTCCACCACAAGCCCTTTGTGCGACGAGGAGCGGACACAATGGAGAAAAGCAAGCCCCCAGGAACGAGAGGGTCTAAACCAACGCAGACCAATAAACTCGATCGATACACGATGCCCAAAGACATGCTGCAGGGCCGTCAATCCAGAGGCACACCCCTGGGGGACCCAGAAGAAGAGGAGCGAGAACTCTCCCTTAAAGACGTCATGGAGGCCATCACAAGCGTCAAGACCTCTCTTGAACATAAAATGGACACTATCGCGATTGACGTAAACCTAATAAGAGCAGACCTAGCCACATTTAAGGAAAAGGTCAAACAGGTGGAAATCGCTACGACCAGCCTGACGGGAGACGTCGCACAGCTCCAGGGGAGGTCTCGGACTCTACAGGATTTCCGTAAATTCACGGAAATGAAACTGGATGATTATGAAGGGCGCCTACGCCGCAACAACCTACGCATTCTGGGAGTTCCGGAACGGGCGGAGGGGCAATCTCCGGACCTCTTCGTGGAAGACCTTATCCTAAAGCACCTCCAACCCAAGGGCCTCAGCCGATTTTTTGTTATTGAGAGGGCCCACAGGGTACCGGGGGCGTCCGAAACCCGGGGCTCCTCCGCGCCCTATGCTGGCGAGAGTGTTGAACTTCCGGGACAGGGACGTAATTCTCCAAAATGCTAGGACAGGAGCTCCACTCCACTATGAAAACGCAGGCATCACCTTCTTTCCAGACTTTACACAGAGAGTGCAAAAGATGAGGCGCACCTTCCTTGTGGTGAAGAGGGAGCTTCGAGAGCGGGGCCTGAGGTACTCCATGTTGTTTCCGGCACGTTTGCGGGTCGAGGCGGAGGGGCGGACGTGGTTTTTCGAGCATCCTGAAGAGGCAGCTGACTGGCTTGAAAGCAGGAAGATTCCGGGCCCACCGGATAGTCAACCCAGAGAGGAGACTTCGCTGACCCCTACAGGATGAGACACGGTGGTGGAGAGTGGATGTCACTGGGACATTTTGGCCCTTATCCGAGCTAGGTTAAGCACTGGGCGGCTGCGCATTTGATCTGGAGGGGACTTCTTCGAGACTGTTTAAACTCCAACCCTCGAGGGGTGCCTTTTCCTTGGGGTTACAGACTTTACTTTTTATAGGGGGCAGAGATACGGACAGCCACACCCCTATTTTTTTCTACCTTTAGTTTTTTGCTAGGGCGACAGGCACTCTGCAAGTTTGAAATGGGCAGTTCTACGCCCAGAGTGCAGGGCAGCAGGGAGGGGGTTGTTGGGTGGGGGAATTTTTGTTCATAATTTGTTGGAAATTTTGCATCGGTGTCAATTATGGTTTCTTCCACAGAGGGGATGTCGACTTTGTTTCTCCTGGCATTTTAAAATCTATCAAGTTGTACGACAGAGGTTATGGGGGACGGGACAATTAAGGTATTAAGTTGGAATGTCAACGGGCTTGGGGACAAGATTAAGCGGAGCATAGTTCTCCAGTACCTGAAACAGAGATCTCCAGATATTGTCCTGCTCCAGGAGACGCACCTGGTTGGTAATCTGTGTAAAGCAATGCATAGGGGAGGATACAAAATGGTAGCACACGCGGGGTTCACGTCTGGCTCCAGAGGGGTGGGCATTATGATAAAAACACACTCCCCTCGCTATAAGTTCCACATGGGCGGATGACCGGGGCAGATACATTGGTATTACGGGAACTTGGGAGGGCCGTCTTATCTCTCTCATGTCCATCTATGTTCCGCCAGGCCTACAGGGCACCACCTTTGCGGACCTGGGTAAGGTCCTCCTCTCCATTCCAGACGGCCTTGTGGTCCTCGGAGGGGACTTCAATGCGGTGGTCTCGGGCACCCTGGACCGCCATCCCCCGCGTGAGGTGTGGTCCGCTTCCAGCTGGCTACCTGACTTCCTAGAAACTATGGGGCTAGTTGATGGTTGGAGAACTTACCATCCAGACCAGATACAGCACACCTTTCACTCCGGGGCACACCATACCCTTTCCCGCCTAGACTACTGTTTGCTGCCAGCCGCACAAGCATCCCTCATACACAAAATCAAACATCTCGCGAGAGGCATCTCCGATCACTCACCGATATGGCTCCGCATGGTCCTCCATCAGAACAAAGTAGGAAGACTAGCCCCAATCAATCCCTGGTATCTCCACAATCCCAAAATCCGCACAGCCCTTATTGAAGCCATGGATAATTATTTCTTAGATAACGAAGGGACGGTCTCCTCATCCAAGTCCCTATGGGAAGCATTTAAGACTGTAATCCGGGGACAGGCGCTATCGCTGATCTCGGGTGCGAAGAAAGAAAAACAGAAAGAAGTTTTGGACATCGAGGCTGAAATCGATAGATTGGAGAGTGAACTGGAGTCTGGGGTGACGCCAGAGAAGCTTCACCTCCTGAGCCTGAAGCAGCACAGCTATAAGGCCTTAGTCACAGACAAAGCCAAAAACTTGGGGAGGGAGCGGCTGGGTAGACTCTACGACCTGGGTGACAAAGCAGGGAAGCTTATAGCATGGCTAGATAAACGGGAATGGGCGAGCAGGCTGGTGCCAGAGCTTAGAGTAAAAGGGGACATACCCGTCACAAATCCACAAGAGATAGTCGATAGCTTTGCCAGCCATTACCAAACGGTCTATACGACAGTGGCCCCCTATACGGAGGAGGACTCTCAAGAACTGTTGCATGACATCAAACTCCCCCGCCTCTCCTTAGAAAATCGGGATTTCCTGGACAGTGACTTGACCCCAGATGAGATAGCGCAATCGATCCGTTCATTAAAATCGGGAAAGGCACTTGGCCCCAATGGACTCCCCATCGAGCTCTATAAGCTGCGACCCGATAAACTCTCCCCCTACTTAAAATCTATGTTTGAGGAATCACTGGAGACGGGCATGCTGCCCAGGGAACAGAGGATAGCCACCATAGTTACCATCCATAAAGACGGGAAACCCAGAACAGACTGCAGTTCCTACCGGCCAATTTCCCTCCTAAACGCCGAACCCAAAATCCTCGCCAAGCTCCTGGCCAATCGCTTGGTCAAGGTCATTAGTGCCTTAGTACACCCAGATCAATCCGGCTTTATGCCGCACAGGAGCACGGCCCTGAATCTGCGTCGAGTCCATGGGGTAGTAGCTAGAGCACATACTCTCCGAGAGCCAGCAATGATCGCGTCTCTGGACGCAACCATGGCATTCGACACTATTGAATGGCCTTACCTTTGGGCAGTATTGGCCAAAATGGGTTTCGGCCCTAACTACATAAACTTCACACGACTTCTGTATAACGAACCCCTAGCCCAAGTGGTGGTCAACAATAAGTTATCAGCTACCTTCCAGCTGAGTCGGGGAACCCGTCAGGGCTGCCCGCTTTCGCCTCTCCTCTTCGCCCTGGCCCTGGAGCCTTTGGCAGCCTGGATCCGCAGAGATCCCAGGATACGGGGATTAGAATGGTCTCCCGGCTGGGAGGACCGAATCTCCCTCTACGCAGACGACCTGTTGCTTTATTTGGCCTCTCCTAGGAAATCCCTTATAGTGATCTTAGATATCCTGGCGGTATTCGGACGATACTCTGGATTCTCTATCAACTGGAGTAAGTCGCTTTTGTTTCCTCTGTGGGGCGATCCACCCGTCCCTCCCAAGAACTGCCCCATACAAATCAACACGGCAGGCTTCAAATACCTGGGGATTTTCATTTCGCTAGATCCCGCAATCCGGTATACTCAAAACCTTCTCCCCCCTTCGTAAACTTAAAAGCGATATTGCCAACTGGAGGTCGCTACCCCTCTCCCTTCTGGGCAGAGCCGCCCTATTCAAAATGATGTCCCTGCCTAGATTCCTATACACCTTGCAAAACACCCTGGATCCTGTTCCCGCCAAATATTTCAAGGAAATTGAGGGCCTGCAGAGAGACCTGTTGTGGGATGGAAAACCTCGAATCGCCCTGACCAAACTAACACTGAATTGGTATGACGGTGGTATTAGCCTCCCAGATATCAAGAAATACTACTGGGCGGCTCACCTAGCAGCCATCAACCACGGCATGTATGGCCGTGCAGACGATCCCGGAAACGCCATGGATAAATGGCTCCTCCCAGATGGTAATTATAACAGGGCGCTATACTCACGGCCCAGACGATACACCTTGACTGGCCCCACCAAACATTCTGTCCAGATCTGGCATGATGTTATCGCCTCACTGGGATGGAAAAACACGCTGACATTAGCCACTCCACTTTGGGACTCAGAAAGATTGGGCGACTTATGGAAATCGAAGGGCTTTGACAGATGGGACCTTATCGGTATCTCACACATTAGGGACCTTTGGGGGCTGGAGGGGTTAAATCCTTTGACACGCTCCAGGCGGACTACGATCTAGCAGCCACCGAGTATTTCCGATACCTGCAGGTCCTGCACTCACTGCAATCTTTGCTGCCTAAGGGGACGTCCCCTCCAGAGGCCTCTCCGCTGGAGGACAGAATATTAGACGGCCACCTTCCCGAGAAAACCATCTCCCTGATTTACAAAAAGTTAATCAACAACATGGAGAGTCCCCTTCAATCACTCCGTGAGAAATGGACGCAGGATGGGGTGGAGGTGGATGATGAGGACTGGCAGCTGGCGGTGGCTTCCCCCAGGGAGGTTGCTATCCCGGCACGTTTGAGGCTGGTACAGCTTAAAATCCTCCACAGAATTTATATGACAGGACCCCGTTTGGTACACATGGGATGGTCAGATAATGGGAACTGTAGGCGGCAATGTGGTCACGTGGGGACATTCATACACATAATTTGGGAGTGCGAACATATCATATCCTTCTGGCTCAAGATCCATGACACTATTAATGCGGTACTACAGGTTCACTCTCCGCCCGGAGGCACGACGATGCCTCCTCAATCTGTGGGAACCTACGGATCTCAACACAAATCAGACACGGTGGGCTACACTGGGGTTCATGCTGGCAAAACGCAACATTGCCCAACTATGGGGGCCACACTATCACCCACACTGGCAGCATGGGAGAAAAACCTTGACTGGTGCATGTTCCGGGAGAAAACAGTCTACCTGGCAAGAGGGTGCCCCAAAAAATGGTCTCGGATATGGAGCCCCTGGAATACCTACCGGGGAGAGATCTGTATGCCTCCTGATTGTCCCGAACAAAATGACCCCCACACCCTGTAACATTCCTCTATCATGTAGAAAGCTGACGTATTTCCTCCTGTACCGACTGTAATGTATGATTTGGCGAACCCTCTGTAATGTTTATTGGAACCGATGTATGTTTAATAAAAAGAATTATAAAAAAAAAAAAAAAAAAAAAATGAAAAACAGGAGAAATAGCATAAAGGTACCAATGCCATTCCAAAGGGAAGACTTTCTCAAAGGATTACATCCATATATTAAGACCGCATTAGATGCAGTACATACCTGTTACCGGCTCCCGACTGAAACGGAATGGCAGCCGGGCTTGGTAACGCAGTAATTATATTGACGCGTTCGGTAGCGTGCACGCGTATGGGGAAGACGCTAGATGCCTGCATATTATGTACTACGGTCCTCGTCCATTTTGATCAAAGAGAGTCGATACGCGGTCGATTACCGATAAATGTGCTATGTGGCCCCAGATCCAAAAATGTGAGAAGGCGGGCGTGTGACACCAATTCTAATAAAAACGTTACCTATGAAATTTTGTATAGGCGGAGGAGAGTTGGAATGAAGTTGCATACTATGAACATTGTGTTGGGGGAAACCGACTACATCGTTACCCTGACACCATGAAAAAACGGCATTAAGAGGCAGCGTTTAAGTTGTGCGATAAAATGTCTGTCCAGCAGCGTAAACTTGCCAGCGCACAATCTGTATAAGGTTGATGCATTTTACAAGAATTTATTAAGATTGAGTGAATGCTTCATAGAGCCATAGTATATACAAAAATGCTTTGTGACGAAACTTTGTACATGTTTGCTCGATCTCTTGATGGAGACAGGCCATATCTACGTTGGTATGGAAACCATTCTGTACACGTCTAAGTTGATATGAAAAACATTACGTACATGTGATACTGGTAGACTGTATTCCTAGTTACAGCTGGGGGAAGAAACACGGAGAAACGTCATCGTGTACATGTAAATACATTATATGGGAACATGGTAGCACATTGCCTTATTGATTGTTGGTCTAATGCAGGTAGGTATATTAAGAACAATTGTGTGGGCATTGTTATTACAGAGTTTACGTATCACTGGTATAGTGTCTGGTGGTACATGATGCCAGAGCAAGTAAAATACATGAGTCATTCATTACTCACACATGATAGTTGTGCATTTGTGGCATCTGGTTCATTCAGGCCACTCTGGACAGTGTCCATGGTGTGCATCCATTTACACTCCCGTACATTGAGAACCGAATTGAGATCACCTCCTCTGAGACCCAGGGTGACCTTTTCTAGTACCACCCACTTGATTGATTTGTGTTGATGGCCTAGTGCCTGGAAGTGATCTACCAAGGGTGCCCCGGTGGTACCACACCTAATCCTGCTACAATGCTGCAAGATCCGTGCCTTAACCTTCAGTCGTGTCTGGCCAATATAGATCTTTTCACAGGGGCATAGAATTGCGTAAATTACGTCTGAAGTGTTGGAATTTGTGTGTACCTGTAAGTCGACTGTGTGTTGTTTATATCAAAACTGTTTTGTTTCAATGGTACATTTGCAGGCTTTGCACTTGCCACACTTGTAGTGGCCGACAATCTCCGGTAGGCGCCACATTGTTTAAATTGTTGGTTGAGGAGGTACTTCCAAGAGTGATCTTACACTGTAGTCCCTAACATTCTTGCCTTTTTTGAAGGAGTGCATCGGAGGGTTTGGTATCTCCAGATCATCGGAGATGAGTTTCCAGTGCCTGTTGATGATTTACTTTATCTCATTGCTACGAGTACTGTAGGTTGTAACGCATATCATCCTGTCCAAGGCATCCGTTGGGCGTTGCTTAGGCGTCCGCAGGGATTCCCTAGGGTTAAACCAAGCTCTCTTCCTAGCGCGTTTAACCATCCTTCTGGGGGAACCACGTTCCACAAGTCGATTGATGAGGTCATCAGATTCCCTGAAGTAATCTTCCTTGTGGGAACAGTTTCTCCGGATCCTCAGGAACTGGCCGAAGGGCAGATTATCCCGTAGGCCCCTCGGATGATGGCTCCCATATACTAGCCAGAGTTTGACAGACATGCTACCCATAGCTTCAGCATAGTGCCAGAGAAGAGAGGCGTAGATTGAAGACTGAAAGTAGATTAATCGCTGTAATGGCCTGGAATAGACTACCTCTGGTTGATCGACTGACATAGCACTGCACGCAAGCTGCTTCACTCACCAAAAGTCACCAATTGTGATGTGGTGAAGGGCGGGGGCATGGTGTATATATCAACAATTGAAAGGGAGATATAGACAGACAGACACACACACTCTCTTCTCTCTCCTTTTTTCTTTCCCTCTCTCTGTCGTGTTCAGGACTCTCTGTTCTTCATCATGGCCTGGCTTAAAGTTCTGAACATAACACTGACCACACTTCCTCTTATTCTTGTTGCTTCCAGTGCACTGTCTTTGAAGCTGAGGTAGGACCTTGAAAATTCAGACAACCTATTTCTTTCAAGCACAGAGCGTGCCATGAAAATAAGCAGTTCTCTCATCCAAAATGTTCTAAAGACAAATTCCTCAATGTGCAGGCAATTCACATGGTTTAACTGCTAATAAATCATTCCAAGTTTCGAATACATATCCTAAGTGATTAAAAGGGCTTCTTGTCAAAACCCTTGTATATATCTCTATGCAGCTGATGACCGTTGGGCTTCTTGGAGCCTATATGCTGAAAACTATTGTGAATAGCTTGACTCTGAACCGCCTGTGCAGTAGTAACACACCCTAACTGTATGCATATTATTGCTAGATTTATGACTGGGGCCGTCAGCAGGGGGCAGCAGCAAGGGTGTTCATGCCCCGTGCTTTTTGAGAGCCCTGTGCTCAACCTTTATTTATGGATTTTATCACAAGCCTGCGCTGCTTATGAATGACGAGGCAATTAACAGGCTAGTACCACTAGATGGGGCCTGATGTTTTTTCTTAACCTGTGGAGTACAGTGTTTTTTTAAAGGTAGAAAAAAGTCATTGTCCTATGGGTGAGGAGGAAGGGCTTGAAGTTGTAGATCGAGTCCTTCTAGGGCTTCGGACATGCCTGTCCATGACCACAAAAGCATCGGAGGTCTTCCATGTCTTTGATACCTACATAGTGGATTTGTTTCTATTACAGCGCCCGGGTTAACCAAAGACTAATGATTCCAGCAGGCTACAGCACCCGAGGGAGAGGAGGCGGTGTCAATCTCGCCTTTAAAATATCTTAATGTATTTTATTGTGAGGCAGGTCACACAGCATAAATACATCTGCAGTTTAAACTAGGAAAAGGAGAACTGGCTCGTCATTGTTATTGATATCTTTTTTTAAAAAGAAAAAGTGATCACCAGAAAGGAGATATATTTTTTAATAACATGTTTTTATTGCTTTTTGTTTGTAACTTTTACATGCGTTACATTAGTAATAAGCAGGCAAGAGAATTTCACAGTATAAATAGAAACCCAACATTTCCAGTTGAATGGGATGCAATCATCAACTTTGTCCATTGAGACCTTGCATTCTCAGCCAAGCACCCCAGATTTGTTTGTTTTTATTCACATCTGCCTGCCTTGCATACCGTTCTTTCTCCAGACGCACAGTTATCCATACCCCTTCACCAATCAGATATTGAAGGGGGTTTTACTCCTCCAACACCTAGCAATATCACCTTTGCCTAACAAAAGGTCAAATCCCACAAAGGTTTTTGAGCCACTCATGCCATTCCACCCACCCATCCCCCCCCCCCAAATGTATTGCTTTTGGGGCTAGCACCTCATGATGACCCACAACTGCTACCAACTTTGTATCTGCCGGCAGTAGTCCGCAATTACCGGACAAGTCCATACTACACGCAGAAAAGTGTCGTTCTCAACAGCACAGTCGAGGCATTTAGGAGAGGATGCCCTACCCATGTGCCACAACCAGTTGGGACTCTATGAAGGTAGTTGTATTGTATGATACGCATCTATGAGGCAATGGCCAATACGGGGCGGAGGCCATTCTCACTACAGACATTCATCATGAAGCTGGCAAATATCTCTTTCTCAGTCTTCTCTTAGTGACTAGAAGGGTTTGTAGCATTAAGCAACAAGGATTTTCACACTCTGGAAATTCCCCCTTTTACTCAACTGTTCCGTAGTTTTTTAATCTCAAGTGGATTAAATTCAAGCACAGCGGACAGTCTATATAAGACTCTAATGCGTGGCAAACTTGCAAATACAAAAGTGTGTATTGAGCGCATATTCCCTAGCTAACTGCTCGAAAGTCTTAATATGTTCTGTTGCCCACACATCTCCAAACCTGGAGATACCTATGAGGTCTCATAGGTGAAAGTCTTTCAAGACGAACACCTGTGGGACGCTTGTTCCATGTCACAGTGGGGTTTCATTTGTGAGCTTATGGTTTCATTTCATATATCTAAGTGCTTCAATTCCAGCAGAACAGTGGGGATCTAGTGATAGGAGAGAGAGATTGAGGAATGGATGCAACATACAACACAGCATGCACATTTAATGGGTCCAGTAGAGCTAATTCCAGTCGAACCATGGAGCCTGATCTAGCACAAAAGATCCAATCTTTGATGTACACGAGCTGGGTAGGCAAGTAGTATTTCTTGTTGTGTTTCCACTAGTCCACCCTTATAAGTAGCTTGGATACGGTTCTCAAAGGACACTTGCGGCATACTATTAACTCATAGAAACTTAGAAAGCATGAACGTATGAACAAAGAACTGCATCGTTAATGGGTAAAGGCAGTTTGGGAAACAGAGAAAACAGGGGAGCACGACCATCTTAAGCAATGCTCCCCAACCCATTAGGGACATTGGGAGGGCAGCTCCTTTGTGCAATTTCTGCTTCGTTGGAGAGAGTATTGGAGTCACATTCAATTTCCAGCATTGCTTCTCAGTTACTGCAGTCAGTGTGGCCCAGGTATTTAAAATGATCCTTAGCAACACACAAGCCAGTACTTATTGCTTCCTTGGGTAGTGTCCTTCATAGGAAAGAAGATGGGTTTTCCCCAGTTTGTGCAGAGTCCGGAGCCATCCCCATATACTTTTATTATGTTCATTATGCTTGGGATGGACAGAGCTGGGCGCTGACTATATAAAAGAAGGTCATCAGCAGAGAATGTCCATTTTGCCTCTGGAAGCCCATCAGTTGTGCATCTCATCACATCCACTGCGGCAGGAGCTCAGTCACAAGGGCGAAGAGGAACAGTAGTTGAGGACAGCCCTGCTGTGCGTTGCATACAAAAGGGAAGGGCACAGACAATATACCACTTAACCTGACCTGCACCCATGGATCCGTGTATAGTAGTGTCACGTCTTTTTAGAAACCGGGGGCCAAAAGCTCTTCTCTTCAGCACCTGCCACATGAATTGCCAAAGGACCGTGTCAAAGGCTTTTTCAGAGTCTATGGACGCCAGGGCAGCTGAATCATTGAGCTTGTGGGAGCACGCAAAAGCCACTTGCAGGCATCTAAAACAGAGCCTAGTACTCCTCTCGGGCATGAATCCATTTTGATGTCTGTGTATTAGAGTATTGATGACCCTAGCCAATCTGGTAGAATGTGCCCAGAATCTTTGTTTTGACATTGTTTAGTCATATGGGTAGGTACGAGGAGCACTGCATAGGAGATCTACTAGACTTTGGGACCACTGTTATAAGTATACCCAGCAAGTCCCTTGGGAGAATACCAGAGGAGTATGTCCCTTCAAAAAGTGCCTGCAAGTGTCTCACTATCAGAACCTCATATTTTTGGGGGATAATTCTGCTGGAATCCCATTTGGTTCAACGAACCTACTGGTGGACATATCGACAATGGCTTGGTTAATTTCTTCTGCCTTAATTGGGTAGGCCAATCTCAGCTCTGTCCGCATCTGAAAGTCTCTCCATGGTAAGATCAAATGCAATGGGGCATTCCCTCTCTATTTGCATTGGTTCACGTTCTGGATACCAAGCTTTCTATTATTGCGCAAAGATGTTTGCAATGTAAATCCCTCCTGTGACCAGTTGTTTGGCTTCATTTAGGAACAAAGGCACCAATTGCATCTCGACCTTCCTATTGGCATGCCAATAGATAAGCTTGCATGATTTATCTCCCAATTAATAAAGTTCATGCTTGGAGGGCCAACAGGCATAGAGGGTCGAACACAGCATTAATTCTTTAAAAGTATGCTTAAGATGCTTCAGCTGCCTGAGGTAGTCTTCAATGTGCACCTCGGCTGGCTGTGTCTCCAGCTGTGCAATCCACTCTTCTAACTCATCCATTGCTCCAATTCTTTCTTTATATTTCCCTTTACAAATGGACACTGCCACCCACGCACACCATTTTAAATGATTCCCATACCTTGGTCTGTGAAGAAACCTCTTTGAAATACTCCAATATAATGTCTCAGAATAAATCAGAACATTGCTTGTCCCTTAGCCACCAAGGCTTTAACCTCCAGATAACCCTGGGACCCGGGTTTGTTCTGCAGGGACACAGTTCTATGGGAAGTGGTCAGAGAGTCCCCTCGGCACACTGGGCACCTGTGAATGCGAGTCTCTGCTGCTGGAACAAAAATAAAATCAATGCGCGAGTGGGAACGATGTACATTGAAGTAGCAGGTTAATTGGGAATCTGCTCTGTGCCAAGGTCACCACATGTCTGAGACCCAAAGAGACAGCCCATACAGTTCCTGACCCCCAAGTTACAGGCTGTTGAATCAAGCTTTTGTGGTCTTCGTGACTGCGAACGAGCCCGCTTGCACCGAGACCGCGCTGCTCCCACCGAAAACCAGTGCAAGCCACCGTCAGCCCATCTCTTTGCACAGCAGCATCAACCACTTGTGGGAGACCAACAATGCAAAGCACCAGCCTGCTGTCCGCGACACCCGGACTGCTCTTTGTGCCACCCCGACAGACTCTGCAATGCTCTCCTTGCTCCATACGGCCCTCTCCAAAGCTAACGGGACTTTTGGCACAAAATTTGAGAAGGAAAACCTTCAGCAGGATAAATCTGGGACTGTAACCAACCTGTGCTCCATCGCGGTCGGCCTGAACTTTTGACTTTGACCAGGTCCAGCGCGACCAGATAGCCGCGGTTAGCGCTTTGCTTATAGGTGCAATATTTCACTTTATTCTTTAAAAATTCATAACTCCGGTTCTACTGATTGGATTTTTGTTGTTTTGGTCTTGTTTTATTTATTAGATTTTGCTCTATTTTTCTTACCTGATGTGGGATCGTTTTGGTGTGGTTTTGCACAAAATACTTTACACATTGCCTCTAAGTTAAGCCTGACTGCTCTGAGTCAAGCTACCAGGGGGTTGAGCACAGGTTAATTTGGGGTTTGCTTGTGCCTTATCCTGACAAGGATTGTGGTTGCTGCTTGATCAAGGCTCACACCCCAGTCAATCAGTAACACATTTTTACACACACACACACACACACACACACACACACACACACACACACACACACACACACACACACACACACACACACACACACACACACACACACACACACACACACACACACACACACACACACACACACACACACACACACACACACACACACGTTATACTTGGGTGAATTTGTCAGTGACAACATTAACGTTTTAAACAACAACAAAAAACAGAAATTCACCAGTTATAGTTAGCAGCACTAACTATAGCTTGCACCCCCACAATGCACTGCTTATGACCTCACATGACATCACACATGACATGTACTATGACATCATTGATGACATCACTGATGACATCTCAAATTACATCATCCAAACTAAGCTTTTCTACATATTGGTCTATAAATTAATATGGTATTGGAGGCCTGACAGTAGGTGCAAAATAGCAAAGAAGAATATCAGCCATCATTACTACCATGTTACCAAAGAGGGGGAACCTAGGGCCTTTATCTAGGTCCAGCATACAGGCCCGTAACTAAGTTTAAACAAAAGTGGTATGCAGTTCCTATTGAGAGTTGCAGGTCATTATGTTTGTTCGAAAGTACACAAAATAGTGTTCAATCAAAAAGCAGGAGGATGATTTCCTCCTTTCGGAAAAAGACCCTCACACACCCAGCCAGCTAGGTGTCTTGCTTCATCATCGGGTCTGCTCCTTATCGGGTCGGCAGTGCAATACCCGATCGGCACCCGAGATGGGGCCTTCTTGGCGGAGATCTTTATTCCTTTGCGCCGTTGGGTGTAGTGCATGTGAGGGCCCTATATCAGTGTAGGTGTTGTGTTAAGGGATGTGAAGTAAAACAGGAAATAGTGGTCCACTCAAGATAATTTTAATGACAATGTGGCCACTAACCTGGTTAAAAAGAGAGAAGTGCGCAACCCCGCTCTAAGGTTGCGGGATTATGCGCTAGTGGTTCGGGTCAACATGTTTCTTGCCTGTTTATCAATTTGATGGCAATTCCTCAGGACCTAAGTGAGATCTACCTACACTTTTTGGTGGTGGTCCGAGCTACGTGTCAAAGAAGTCGTGACCACCCATACAGCACCCTAAAAAGTGGTACCTGTAGATCTACAACATAGCCTGCAACAAGAAAGATTCATAAAAGTTACTAGATCATAGTATAACATTTTTATATACAATGATGTAGGTGCACCAAATATCCTAAGGTGCAATAAACGCATGCTTCACACACAAGTGATTGTGATCATGCGTCAGAAATGAAACAGTTACATTAAAAACCAGCATTGCAACGCAGCAGCAGTGATAAAAAGGTGCCTTGAAAATCGGGCACAGTAGTGTAACTCACCCTATTTGGGTCACTAAGCACGGCATCGTGTACCGGCAGGTGTAGACACTAAAGGTGTAGTGTCCTAGTAAATAGCAAAATTCAGGAGAGTAAAAATATGGACATACAGGCACAGTTTCCAGTAAACAGATATCAGGTCAGTGGTATGATCACAACAATGATGGCCCCCAAGGTGAAGGTCATCACACACAAAGCTCCTACATCTAGAAAGGAACTAACGTAAACCGATCCACTGTAAGAGCAAACATGCCCCAGGCAACCCCTAAAGCGCGAACCGATGGCCCCAGGGAGGCCAACGGGAGGTTGGTATCCGGTTGCCACAGGCCAGCGCCGAGGATGAAATACCCGAGGCACGCCCCCAAACAGAAGAAAAGTGCCCACATATATTGGTCACCGTTCGTGAAGGTGCCGTTCCACCACACAGGGGTTGTATGATTCACAAGTAACCGCTCGTGGTCACTTAATTGTATCTATTTTAGCCCACGCGATCCTGGCTGAAGACACGTCAAGGGCTGGCGGTCTCGTGTACTCCTCATAAACCCGCAGTAGGGTAATGCTACCTATATCGGACGTGAGAAGTTACCTAACAATAGAAGGTGCCCTGTGCGAGTCAGATCCCCCTTGGCATATCCCGTTTCCTTGCAATACTCACAGCGAGAATTCCAGTGGATAGACAGTCGTCCTACCCCTCACTCTGCCGGCCCGGGTGATACCGTATTCCAGCCGACCTGGTTAATTATACCGCCGGTCGGCCAAACGAGAGGCGGGACTTCCGGTCCGTGCAATGGGAAAAGGCTAGAGTGCTGCCCGTGGTATCGGGCGCCATATTGGAATGATCACCACTGTCGATACTGTACGTTAAGATGAGCAGGTCAACCGTGACTATGGGTGCCATACTTGAATACTCACAAATTGTGGTATTGCTTAATTAGTGGCAACTAGATACTAGCAAAGCTCAATTTATTCCACGGATCGGGAGTAACATAGTGATTAACATAGAATTTACTTACATGTAGCCAATATACAATAGTTGGTGGTTATTAATGGGTCTTGTTGTATATGTTTTACCAAAGGAAGGGAAAGATGGTATAAGACGTATGTCAGTGTTAGAGAATTATCTACCACAATTCTAGCTCGTGGAGGCATAGAAATGGTCATGTGCGGTTTATAAGAAGGAAACTTTGAGCGCCATGTTGGAACCTCACTTATATGATGGTGGTGATAACCTCGATGCAGTATGGTTATAGCAGAGTCTAAGCTGTCCCACAAGTATGGAATGCCACTCTGGTACAGGAAACAATTACTGTTATATGACCAGTGTGCACTATAGGTAATTGATTACTGGATACTCCTAAGTTCGTAACCAACAAGGGATGGAGTGGTAGTTAGATGCATATATGTGCTATTAGTGATGTATCTACCATAATTCATGGACTGGACAGTCATAACAATGATCATGGTTGCGCAGATAGTAATAGCTAGAGGAATACCATAGAGGAGTAGATTAGGTCAGTAAACTCCAAGGTATGTCCTCATTCAATCCTTCTTTGTCAGAGACTAGCCTCAAGACCCATCGTTGTTCGATGCGGAACAAGGAATTTTTGGTCATCCCTGGGTGGGCTTCAAGTATGCCCCAGTTGAAAGAGTCAGGAAGATGTTTTGTTGTTCAAAATGTGTAGTCATTTTGGTATTGGTCTTATGGCACCTAAAGTTGCTCCTGTGTTCCATTATCCGGACTTTCACCGGTCTCGTTGTCATTCCTATATATAGGAGTCCACACGGACAACTCAATATATAGATGCAGTTGGGAGTGTTACAATTCGTATGTCTGTTCATCTTCCATTTGACTCCATTCGGGAAAGTCAGTTCTTTTGTGATTTTAGTGAGAGGACATACTGAGCAGGACCCGCAAGGAAAATGTCCCATTATAGGCGGTAGATCCCAAAGTGTTCTTTGTACTCTGCTCTGGAGAATTCTAGGTCTCGTATGTGTGAGCATGTCCTTTAAGTTACTTGTCCGTTTGAATGCAAACCTAGGAACAGGTAGGGACAATGTCCCTGTATTGAGAATACTCCAATGTTTCTTGATGATGTTTCTCATACGGTTGGAGTCAGAAGTATAGGTGGTCACGCAGGTAATGGCATTATCCGGTTCTCTAGGTTTATTTTCTAGTAAACTGTCCCGATTATTGTTCTTTGCCCTTTTGCAAGCAAGTGCGACCGTGTGCCTAGGGTACTCCCTCCGACAAAGATCTTTTGTCAGGGTGTTGGACTCTTTCTGGTAATCTCTTAATGAACTACAGTTCCTCCTAATGCGGAGGAACTGTCCGAAAGGAAGATTCTGTTTAAGGGCCCTGGGATGGTGACTGCTAAATAGCAATAAGCTATTTCTATCTGTAGGTTTGCGATAGAGTGTAGTAGTAATGCCATTATTCTCCAGTTTGATCAGTAGGTCAAGGAAGGGGATCTCGGTTTCAGAAATCGTGTTTGTAAATTTCAGGAAAGGGTTAAGTGTATTAATCCAGGCACAGAATTCATCGCATTTCGTGCGTTCTCCTTTCCACAAGATCAGAATATCATCAATGAACCTCTTCCACATCAGCACATTAGTTTCGTATGGATTACTGGAGTTATGGATCTCTCTATCTTCAAATGCTGACATGTACATACATGCCAGACTCGGCGCAAATGTACTGCCCATAGAGGTGCCCTGCGTTTGATGGTAGAGTTGTGTGTTGTACTGAAAGAAATTTTCCGTAAGGGCTAAGGTAGCACACTCTAATATGAAGGCCACCGGAGTAGGAGAAGTCCAGTTGCCATGGTTTAGTGCATCCTCAATAACTTCCAGGGTCGCCCTTTGTGGGATGTTAGTATAGAGGGCCTCAACATCCAGGGTAATCAGTAGGTCTACCTCTTCTGGATGTTGGACCCCTCAAGCAACCTAAGGACATCTGTGGTGTCCTTGATAAAGGACGAAGTAGCTCTCACCATCGGTTGCAAGAAATGGTCACAGAACCGTGAAAGGGGTTCCAAGATGGAACCGATCCCTGACACAATGGGTCGTCCGGGGACCGGGGTGACCCCTTGTGAATTTTGGGCAGGATGTAGAAGTATGGGATCTTGGGTTCTTTTGTGGTTAGGAAATCAGCTTCCTTTCTGGTGATCCATCCCTCGGTCTCAGCTGAGAACACCATGGAGGAAATCATCCTGCTAAGTCGTGGCGTAGGGTCCTCTCCCAAGGGAGTATAGTATCTACGGTTGCTAAGTTGTCTGCAACATTCCGCGTCGTACTCGACCGTGGACATAATAACCGTAGCCCCGCCTTTGTCTGCCTGTTTGATTGTAATGCTAACATCATCCGCCAGGGCCCTGACGGCTGAAGTTTCGCTTGAGGACATGTTGTGGTAAGGTGCGGGGGTGGTCGTGCTGTTTAAATCTTTCAATACAGCTTGTTCAAATGTCAAGACCTCATTTGGAACCATGCTACTATTGGGTGTAAACGTGGATGGTTTGTGTAACCCAGAGTCGCCTCCCTGTAGCAGTGGTTTATGTTGAAAGAAGGCTTGTAGGCGTATCTTGCGAAAGAAGCCTTGGACCTCGCAGATATCACGAAATGTATCTATCTTAGGGGTAGGGACAAAGCCTAACCCTTTTTGTAGGACCTTCTCTTCTGTGGGTGAAAGGGCCCTCGGGGAGAGGTTAATGATCAATCTCTCTTCCCCCGTGTCTGGCTCCTGGTCTCCACTGCATGTGCTGGTTGTTCCTGCCATCGTACTCTTTTTTGCCCTCTTTTGCGCCCTCTTCCTCTGCCCCAGCCTCTGTCTAAAAAAGGGGGTCAGTCCTTTGCTGATAGAAGGGTGGAGGGCCTTGATGGTACATTGGATATTGCCAAAATGGTGGTCCTGAGTAAGGTGGCATATTATAGGGTTGGTACACAGGACGTTCGAAAGGTCTTGCATTTCTGGAGTTCCAGCTACCATTGCTGGAGTCACTGTTAGATGAGGAACCTCTTCTAGTGAGGTTGGAGCTCTCATCTGATGAGTAGCCTGACCCTGGAGCAGTGTAGTCTGCTTTAAGATACGGGTAACTCTTCTCAGTGGAGAATTTTTGAATGTCTTTTTGGAGCTTAGCGATTTTTTGTTTCATCAGGTATTCCCTGTTGTCCGCAATTTCTGCATTGATCTCAGCTAATCTCGTTTTAAATGCAGTAGTTTGGACAATAACTTTGATTGCGCCTTCCGCTGTCTGAATTCTTATCAGTAGAGCGTCTGCGATCCTTTTCGCAGTATTAATTATAAGGATGAGCCAGTCCCTAGTGCACTTCCATGCCACTAAGGACCACTCTTTCTTAAAGACTGCATCTTCCAAAAATAAGCGTGGGAAGTTGTTAACGATAAGACCGTTTGGGGCTATATTAGCCCTTAAATACTCGGTCATCATGGCCCCATGTAATGTAACCTTAAGCCACTCGTGTTTCATAGTGGAAAGAGAAGTCCAGTCCTCAGACTGGCTGCCAGACGCTGAACTGCCGTCAGGTCCCAGTAGTGATGGTGCTCTTAAAATTTCTGCTGCTGCTTCGTTGCCAAAGCTAAGTCCCTGGTAGTCCTCCATGTTGTAAATAGAGGATACTCGTAGACTTATAAGAGATATTCCGGGATGGGTTATTCCCAATATCTCTGATATAGGCCAGGAGCACCAATTGGAACTTCCTGGTAACCTTACGTAATTATTCCCGCGGGTAGAAACCCGTGCATACAATGTTACCAAAGAGGGGGAACCTAGGGCCTTTATCTAGGTCCAGCATACAGGCCCGTAACTAAGTTTAAACCAAAGTGGTATGCAGTTCCTATTGAGAGTTGCAGGTCATTATGTTTGTTCGAAAGTACACAAAATAGTGTTCAATCAAAAAGCAGGAGGATGATTTCCTCCTTTCGGAAAAAGACCCTCACACACCCAGCCAGCTAGGTGTCTTGCTTCATCATCGGGTCTGCTCCTTATCGGGTCGGCAGTGCAATACCCGATCGGCACCCGAGATGGGGCCTTCTTGGCGGAGATCTTTATTCCTTTGCGCCGTTGGGTGTAGTGCATGTGAGGGCCCTATATCAGTGTAGGTGTTGTGTTAAGGGATGTGAAGTAAAACAGGAAATAGTGGTCCACTCAAGATAATTTTAATGACAATGTGGCCACTAACCTGGTTAAAAAGAGAGAAGTGCGCAAGCCCGCTCTAAGGTTGCGGGATTATGCGCTAGTGGTTCGGGTCAACATGTTTCTTGCCTGTTTATCAATTTGATGGCAATTCCTCAGGACCTAAGTGAGATCTACCTACACTTTTTGGTGGTGGTCCGAGCTACGTGTCAAAGAAGTCGTGACCACCCATACAGCACCCTAAAAAGTGGTACCTGTAGATCTACAACATAGCCTGCAACAAGAAAGATTCATAAAAGTTACTAGATCATAGTATAACATTTTTATATACAATGATGTAGGTGCACCAAATATCCTAAGGTGCAATAAACGCATGCTTCACACACAAGTGATTGTGATCATGCGTCAGAAATGAAACAGTTACATTAAAAACCAGCATTGCAACGCAGCAGCAGTGATAAAAAGGTGCCTTGAAAATCAGGCACAGTAGTGTAACTCACCCTATTTGGGTCACTAAGCACGGCATCGTGTACCGGCAGGTGTAGACACTAAAGGTGTAGTGTCCTAGTAAATAGCAAAATTCAGGAGAGTAAAAATATGGACATACAGGCACAGTTTCCAGTAAACAGATATCAGGTCAGTGGTATGATCACAACAATGATGGCCCCCAAGGTGAAGGTCATCACACACAAAGCTCCTACATCTAGAAAGGAACTAACGTAAACCGATCCACTGTAAGAGCAAACATGCCCCAGGCAACCCCTACAGCGCGAACCGATGGCCCCAGGGAGGCCAACGGGAGGTTGGTATCCGGTTGCCACAGGCCAGCGCCGAGGATGAAATACCCGAGGCACGCCCCCAAACAGAAGAAAAGTGCCCACATATATTGGTCACCGTTCGTGAAGGCGCCGTTCCACCACACAGGGGTTGTATGATTCACAAGTAACCGCTCGTGGTCACTTAATTGTATCTATTTTGGCCCACGCGATCCTGGCTGAAGACACGTCTAGGGCTGGCGGTCTCGTGTACTCCTCATTAAACCCGCAGTAGGGTAATGCTACCTATATCGGACGTGAGAAGTTACCTAACAATAGAAGGTGCCCTGTGCGAGTCAGATCCCCCTTGGCATATCCCGTTTCCTTGCAATACTCACAGCGAGAATTCCAGTGGATAGACGGTCGTCCTACCCCTCACTCTGCCGGCCCGGGTGATACCGTATTCCAGCCGACCTGGTTAATTATACCGCCGGTCGGCCATACGAGAGGCGGGACTTCCGGTCCGTGCAATGGGAAAAGGCTAGAGTGCTGCCCGTGGTATCGGGCGCCATATTGGAATGATCACCACTGTCGATACTGTACGTTAAGATGAGCAGGTCAACCGTGACTATGGGTGCCATACTTGAATACTCACAACTTGTGGTATTGCTTAATTAGTGGCAACTAGATACTAGCAAAGCTCAATTTATTCCACGGATCGGGAGTAACATTGTGATTTAACATAGAATTTACTTACATGTAGCCAATATACAATAGTTGGTGGTTATTAATGGGTCTTGTTATATATGTTTTACCAAAGGAATGGAAAGATGGTATAAGAACGTATGTCAGTGTTAGAGAATTATCTACCACAATTCTAGCTCGTGAAGGCATAGAAATGGTCATGTGCGGTTTATAAGAAGGAAACTTTGAGCGCCATGTTGGAACCTCACTTATATGATGGTGGTGATAACCTCGATGCAGTATGGTTATAGCAGAGTCTAAGCTGTCCCACAAGTATGGAATGCCACTCTGGTACAGGAAACAATTACTGTTATATGACCAGTGTGCACTATAGGTAATTGATTACTGGATACTCCTGAGTTCGTAACCAACAAGGGATGGAGTGGTAGTTAGATGCATATATGTGCTATTAGTGATGTATCTACCATAATTCATGGACTGGACAGTCATAATAATGATCATGGTTGCGCAGATAGTAATAGCTAGAGGAATACCATAGAGGAGTAGATTAGGTCAGTAAACTCCAAGGTATGTCCTCATTCAATCCTTCTTTGTCAGAGACTAACCTCAAGACCCATCGTTGTTCGATGCGGAACAAGGAATTTTTGGTCATCCCTGGGTGGGCTTCAAGTATGCCCCAGTTGAAAGAGTCAGGAAGATGTTTATGTTGTTCAAACTGTGTAGTCATTTTGGTATTGGTCTTATGGCACCTAAAGTTGCTCCTGTGTTCCATTATCCGGACTTTCACCGGTCTCGTTGTCATTCCTATATATAGGAGTCCACACGGACAACTCAATATATAGATGCAGTTGGGAGTGTTACAATTCGTATGTCTGTTCATCTTCCATTTGACTCCATTCGGGAAAGTCAGTTCTTTTGTGATTTTAGTGAGAGGACATACTGAGCAGGACCCACAAGGAAAATGTCCCATTATAGGCGGTAGATCCCAAAGTGTTCTTTGTACTCTGCTCTGGAGAATTCTAGGTCTCGTATGTGTGAGCATGTCCTTTAAGTTACTTGTCCGTTTGAATGCAAACCTAGGAACAGGTAGGGTCAATGTCCCTGTATTGAGAATGCTCCAATGTTTCTTGATGATGTTTCTCATACGGTTGGAGTCAGAAGTATAGGTGGTCACGCAGGTAATGGCATTATCCGGTTCTCTAGGTTTATTTTCTAGTAAACTGTCCCGATTATTGTTTTTTGCCCTTTTGCAAGCAAGTGCGACCGTGTGCCTAGGGTACTCCCTCCGACAAAGATCTTTTGTCAGGGTGTTGGACTCTTTCTGGTAATCTCTTAATGAACTACAGTTCCTCCTAATGCGGAGGAACTGTCCGAAAGGAAGATTCTGTTTAAGGGCCCTGGGATGGTGACTGCTAAATAGCAATAAGCTATTTCTATCTGTAGGTTTGCGATAGAGTGTAGTAGTAATGCCATTATTCTCCAGTTTGATCAGTAGGTCAAGGAAGGGGATCTCGGTTTCAGAAATCGTGTTTGTAAATTTCAGGAAAGGGTTAAGTGTATTAATCCAGGCACAGAATTCATCGCATTTCGTGCGTTCTCCTTTCCACAGGATCAGAATATCATCAATGAACCTCTTCCACATCAGCACATTAGTCTCGTATGGATTACTGGAGTTATGGATCTCTCTATCTTCAAATGCTGACATGTACATACATGCCAGACTCGGCGCAAATGTACTGCCCATAGAGGTGCCCTGCGTTTGATGGTAGAGTTGTGTGTTGTACTGAAAGAAATTTTCCGTAAGGGCTAAGGTAGCACACTCTAATATGAAGGCCACCGGAGTAGGAGAAGTCCAGTTGCCATGGTTTAGTGCATCCTCAATAACTTCCAGGGTCGCCCTTTGTGGGATGTTAGTATAGAGGGCCTCAACATCCAGGGTAATCAGTAGGTCTACCTCTTCTGGATGTTGGACCCCTCAAGCAACCTAAGGACATCTGTGGTGTCCTTGATAAAGGACGAAGTAGCTCTCACCATCGGTTGCAAGAAATGGTCACAGAACCGTGAAAGGGGTTCCAAGATGGAACCGATCCCTGACACAATGGGTCGTCCGGGGACCGGGGTGACCCCCTTGTGAATTTTGGGCAGGATGTAGAAGTATGGGATCTTGGGTTCTTTTGTGGTTAGGAAATCAGCTTCCTTTCTGGTGATCCATCCCTCGGTCTCAGCTGAGAACACCATGGAGGAAATCATCCTGCTAAGTCGTGGCGTAGGGTCCTCTCCCAATGGAGTATAGTATCTACGGTTGCTAAGTTGTCTGCAACATTCCGCGTCGTACTCGACCGTGGACATAATAACCGTAGCCCCGCCCTTGTCTGCCTGTTTGATTGTAATGCTAACATCATCCGCCAGGGCCCTGACGGCTGAAGTTTCGCTTGAGGACATGTTGTGGTAAGGTGCGGGGGTGGTCGTGCTGTTTAAATCTTTCAATACAGCTTGTTCAAATGTCAAGACCTCATTTGGAACCATGCTACTATTAGGTGTAAACGTGGATGGTTTGTGTAACCCAGAGTCGCCTCCCTGTAGCAGTGGTTTATGTTGAAAGAAGGCTTGTAGGCGTATCTTGCGAAAGAAGCCTTGGACCTCGCAGATATCACGAAATGTATCTATCTTAGGGGTAGGGACAAAGCCTAACCCTTTTTGTAGGACCTTCTCTTCTGTGGGTGAAAGGGCCCTCGGGGAGAGGTTAATGATCAATCTCTCTTCCCCCGTGTCTGGCTCCTGGTCTCCACTGCATGTGTTGGTTGTTCCTGCCATCGTACTCTTTTTTGCCCTCTTTTGCGCCCTCTTCCTCTGCCCCAGCCTCTGTCTAAAAAAGGGGGGTCAGTCCTTTGCTGATAGAAGGGTGGAGGGCCTTGATGGTACATTGGATATTGCCAAAATGGTGGTCCTGAGTAAGGTGGCATATTATAGGGTTGGTACACAGGACGTTCGAAAGGTCTTGCATTTCTGGAGTTCCAGCTACCATTGCTGGAGTCACTGTTAGATGAGGAACCTCTTCTAGTGAGGTTGGAGCTCTCATCTGATGAGTAGCCTGACCCTGGAGCAGTGTAGTCTGCTTTAAGATACGGGTAACTCTTCTCAGTGGAGAATTTTTGAATGTCTTTTTGGAGCTTAGCGATTTTTTGTTTCATCAGGTATTCCCTGTTGTCCGCAATTTCTGCATTGATCTCAGCTAATCTCGTTTTAAATGCAGTAGTTTGGACAATAACTTTGATTGCGCCTTCCGCTGTCTGAATTCTTATCAGTAGAGCGTCTGCGATCCTTTTCGCAGTATTAATTATAAGGATGAGCCAGTCCCTAGTGCACTTCCATGCCACTAAGGACCACTCTTTCTTAAAGACTGCATCTTCCAAAAATAAGCGTGGGAAGTTGTTAACGATAAGACCGTTTGGGGCTATATTAGCCCTTAAATACTCGGTCATCATGGCCCCATGTAATGTAACCTTAAGCCACTCGTGTTTCATAGTGGAAAGAGAAGTCCAGTCCTCAGACTGGCTGCCAGACGCTGAACTGCCGTCAGGTCCCAGTAGTGATGGTGCTCTTAAAATTTCTGCTGCTGCTTCGTTGCCAAAGCTAAGTCCCTGGTAGTCCTCCATGTTGTAAATAGAGGATACTCGTAGACTTATAAGAGATATTCCGGGATGGGTTATTCCCAATATCTCTGATATAGGCCAGGAGCACCAATTGGAACTTCCTGGTAACCTTACGTAATTATTCCCGCGGGTAGAAACCCGTGCATACAATGTTACCAAAGAGGGGGAACCTAGGGCCTTTATCTAGGTCCAGCATACAGGCCCGTAACTAAGTTTAAACCAAAGTGGTATGCAGTTCCTATTGAGAGTTGCAGGTCATTATGTTTGTTCGAAAGTACACAAAATAGTGTTCAATCAAAAAGCAGGAGGATGATTTCCTCCTTTCGGAAAAAGACCCTCACACACCCAGCCAGCTAGGTGTCTTGCTTCATCATCGGGTCTGCTCCTTATCGGGTCGGCAGTGCAATACCCGATCGGCACCCGAGATGGGGCCTTCTTGGCGGAGATCTTTATTCCTTTGTGCCGTTGGGTGTAGTGCATGTGAGTGCCCTATATCAGTGTAGGTGTTGTGTTAAGGGATGTGAAGTAAAACAGGAAATAGTGGTCCACTCAAGATAATTTTAATGACAATGTGGCCACTAACCTGGTTAAAAGAGAGAAGTGCGCAAGCCCGCTCTAAGGTTGCGGGATTATGCGCTAGTGGTTCGGGTCAACATGTTTCTTGCCTGTTTATCAATTTGATGGCAATTCCTCAGGACCTAAGTGAGATCTACCTACACTTTTTGGTGGTGGTCCGAGCTACGTGTCAAAGAAGTCGTGACCACCCATACAGCACCCTAAAAAGTGGTACCTGTAGATCTACAACATAGCCTGCAACAAGAAAGATTCATAAAAGTTACTAGATCATAGTATAACATTTTTATATACAATGATGTAGGTGCACCAAATATCCTAAGGTGCAATAAACGCATGCTTCACACACAAGTGATTGTGATCATGCGTCAGAAATGAAACAGTTACATTAAAAACCAGCATTGCAACGCAGCAGCAGTGATAAAAAGGTGCCTTGAAAATCGGGCACAGTAGTGTAACTCACCCTATTTGGGTCACTAAGCACGGCATCGTGTACCGGCAGGTGTAGACACTAAAGGTGTAGTGTCCTAGTAAATAGCAAAATTCAGGAGAGTAAAAATATGGACATACAGGCACTAGTTTCCAGTAAACAGATATCAGGTCAGTGGTATGATCACAACAATGATGGCCCCCAGGGTGAAGGTCATCACACACAAAGCTCCTACATCTAGAAAGGAACTAACGTAAACCGATCCACTGTAAGAGCAAACATGCCCCAGGCAACCCCCTACAGCGCGAACCGATGGCCCCAGGGAGGCCAACGGGAGGTTGGTATCCGGTTGCCACAGGCCAGCGCCGAGGATGAAATACCCGAGGCACGCCCCCAAACAGAAGAAAAGTGCCCACATTTATTGGTCACCGTTCGTGAAGGCGCCGTTCCACCACACAGGGGTTGTATGATTCACAAGTAACCGCTCGTGGTCACTTAATTGTATCTATTTTAGCCCACGCGATCCTGGCTGAAGACACGTCTATGGGCTGGCGGTCTCGTGTACTCCTCATTAAACCCGCAGTAGGGTAATGCTACCTATATCGGACGTGAGAAGTTACCTAACAATAGAAGGTGCCCTGTGCGAGTCAGATCCCCCTTGGCATATCCCGTTTCCTTGTAATACTCACAGCGAGAATTCCAGTGGATAGACGGTCGTCCTACCCCTCACTCTGCCGGCCCAGGTGATACCGTATTCCAGCCGACCTGGTTAATTATACCGCCGGTCGGCCATACGAGAGGCGGGACTTCCGGTCCGTGCAATGGGAAAAGGCTAGAGTGCTGCCCATGGTATCGGGCGCCATATTGGAATAATCACCACTGTCGATACTGTACGTTAAGATGAGCAGGTCAACCGTGACTATGGGTGCCATACTTGAATACTCACAAATTGTGGTATTGCTTAATTAGTGGCAACTAGATACTAGCAAAGCTCAATTTATTCCACGGATCGGGAGTAACATAGTGATTAACATAGAATTTACTTACATGTAGCCAATATACAATAGTTGGTGGTTATTAATGGGTCTTGTTGTATATGTTTTACCAAAGGAAGGGAAAGATGGTATAAGACGTATGTCAGTGTTAGAGAATTATCTACCACAATTCTAGCTCGTGGAGGCATAGAAATGGTCATGTGCGGATTATATAAGAAGGAAACTTTGAGCGCCATGTTGGAACCTCACTTATATGATGGTGGTGATAACCTCGATGCAGTATGGTTATAGCAGAGTCTAAGCTGTCCCACAAGTATGGAATGCCACTCTGGTACAGGAAACAATTACTGTTATATGACCAGTGTGCACTATAGGTAATTGATTACTGGATACTCCTGAGTTCGTAACCAACAAGGGATGGAGTGGTAGTTAGATGCATATATGTGCTATTAGTGATGTATCTACCATAATTCATGGACTGGACAGTCATAATAATGATCATGGTTGCGCAGATAGTAATAGCTAGAGGAATACCATAGAGGAGTAGATTAGGTCAGTAAACTCCAAGGTATGTCCTCATTCAATCCTTCTTTGTCAGAGACTAGCCTCAAGACCCATCGTTGTTCGATGCGGAACAAGGAATTTTTGGTCATCCCTGGGTGGGCTTCAAGTATGCCCCAGTTGAAAGAGTCAGGAAGATGTTTATGTTGTTCAAACTGTGTAGTCATTTTGGTATTGGTCTTATGGCACCTAAAGTTGCTCCTGTGTTCCATTATCCGGACTTTCACCGGTCTCGTTGTCATTCCTATATATAGGAGTCCACACGGACAACTCAATATATAGATGCAGTTGGGAGTGTTACAATTCGTATGTCTGTTCATCTTCCATTTGACTCCATTCGGGAAAGTCAGTTCTTTTGTGATTTTAGTGAGAGGACATACTGAGCAGGACCCGCAAGGAAAATGTCCCATTATAGGCGGTAGATCCCAAAGTGTTCTTTGTACTCTGCTCTGGAGAATTCTAGGTCTCGTATGTGTGAGCATGTCCTTTAAGTTACTTGTCCGTTTGAATGCAAACCTAGGAACAGGTAGGGACAATGTCCCTGTATTGAGAATGCTCCAATGTTTCTTGATGATGTTTCTCATACGGTTGGAGTCAGAAGTATAGGTGGTCACGCAGGTAATGGCATTATCCGGTTCTCTAGGTTTATTTTCTAGTAAACTGTCCCGATTATTGTTCTTTGCCCTTTTGCAAGCAAGTGCGACCGTGTGCCTAGGGTACTCCCTCCGACAAAGATATTTTGTCAGGGTGTTGGACTCTTTCTGGTAATCTCTTAATGAACTACAGTTCCTCCTAATGCGGAGGAACTGTCCGAAAGGAAGATTCTGTTTAAGGGCCCTGGGATGGTGACTGCTAAATAGCAATAAGCTATTTCTATCTGTAGGTTTGCGATAGAGTGTAGTAGTAATGCCATTATTCTCCAGTTTGATCAGTAGGTCAAGGAAGGGGATCTCGGTTTCAGAAATCGTGTTTGTAAATTTCAGGAAAGGGTTAAGTGTATTAATCCAGGCACAGAATTCATCGCATTTCGTGCGTTCTCCTTTCCACAAGATCAGAATATCATCAATGAACCTCTTCCACATCAGCACATTAGTTTCGTATGGATTACTGGAGTTATGGATCTCTCTATCTTCAAATGCTGACATGTACATACATGCCAGACTCGGCGCAAATGTACTGCCCATAGAGGTGCCCTGCGTTTGATGGTAGAGTTGTGTGTTGTACTGAAAGAAATTTTCCGTAAGGGCTAAGGTAGCACACTCTAATATGAAGGCCACCGGAGTAGGAGAAGTCCAGTTGCCATGGTTTAGTGCATCCTCAATAACTTCCAGGGTCGCCCTTTGTGGGATGTTAGTATAGAGGGCCTCAACATCCAGGGTAATCAGTAGGTCTACCTCTTCTGGATGTTGGACCCCCTCAAGCAACCTAAGGACATCTGTGGTGTCCTTGATAAAGGACGAAGTAGCTCTCACCATCGGTTGCAAGAAATGGTCACAGAACCGTGAAAGGGGTTCCAAGATGGAACCGATCCCTGACACAATGGGTCGTCCGGGGACCGGGGTGACCCCCTTGTGAATTTTGGGCAGGATGTAGAAGTATGGGATCTTGGGTTCTTTTGTGGTTAGGAAATCAGCTTCCTTTCTGGTGATCCATCCCTCGGTCTCAGCTGAGAACACCATGGAGGAAATCATCCTGCTAAGTCGTGGCGTAGGGTCCTCTCCCAAGGGAGTATAGTATCTACGGTTGCTAAGTTGTCTGCAACATTCCGCGTCGTACTCGACCGTGGACATAATAACCGTAGCCCCGCCTTTGTCTGCCTGTTTGATTGTAATGCTAACATCATCCGCCAGGGCCCTGACGGCTGAAGTTTCGCTTGAGGACATGTTGTGGTAAGGTGCGGGGGTGGTCGTGCTGTTTAAATCTTTCAATACAGCTTGTTCAAATGTCAAGACCTCATTTGGAACCATGCTACTATTAGGTGTAAACGTGGATGGTTTGTGTAACCCAGAGTCGCCTCCCTGTAGCAGTGGTTTATGTTGAAAGAAGGCTTGTAGGCGTATCTTGCGAAAGAAGCCTTGGACCACGCAGATATCACGAAATGTATCTATCTTAGGGGTAGGGACAAAGCCTAACCCTTTTTGTAGGACCTTCTCTTCTGTGGGTGAAAGGGCCCTCGGGGAGAGGTTAATGATCAATCTCTCTTCCCCGTGTCTGGCTCCTGGTCTCCACTGCATGTGTTGGTTGTTCCTGCCATCGTACTCTTTTTTGCCCTCTTTTGCGCCCTCTTCCTCTGCCCCAGCCTCTGTCTAAAAAAGGGGGTCAGTCCTTTGCTGATAGAAGGGTGGAGGGCCTTGATGGTACATTGGATATTGCCAAAATGGTGGTCCTGAGTAAGGTGGCATATTATAGGGTTGGTACACAGGACGTTCGAAAGGTCTTGCATTTCTGGAGTTCCAGCTACCATTGCTGGAGTCACTGTTAGATGAGGAACCTCTTCTAGTGAGGTTGGAGCTCTCATCTGATGAGTAGCCTGACCCTGGAGCAGTGTAGTCTGCTTTAAGATACGGGTAACTCTTCTCAGTGGAGAATTTTTGAATGTCTTTTTGGAGCTTAGCGATTTTTTGTTTCATCAGGTATTCCCTGTTGTCCGCAATTTCTGCATTGATCTCAGCTAATCTCGTTTTAAATGCAGTAGTTTGGACAATAACTTTGATTGCGCCTTCCGCTGTCTGAATTCTTATCAGTAGAGCGTCTGCGATCCTTTTCGCAGTATTAATTATAAGGATGAGCCAGTCCCTAGTGCACTTCCATGCCACTAAGGACCACTCTTTCTTAAAGACTGCATCTTCCAAAAATAAGCGTGGGAAGTTGTTAACGATAAGACCGTTTGGGGCTATATTAGCCCTTAAATACTCGGTCATCATGGCCCCATGTAATGTAACCTTAAGCCACTCGTGTTTCATAGTGGAAAGAGAAGTCCAGTCCTCAGACTGGCTGCCAGACGCTGAACTGCCGTCAGGTCCCAGTAGTGATGGTGCTCTTAAAATTTCTGCTGCTGCTTCGTTCCCAAAGCTAAGTCCCTGGTAGTCCTTCATGTTGTAAATAGAGGATACTCGTAGACTTATAAGAGATATTCCGGGATGGGTTATTCCCAATATCTCTGATATAGGCCAGGAGCACCAATTGGAACTTCCTGGTAACCTTACGTAATTATTCCCGCGGGTAGAAACCCGTGCATACAATGTTACCAAAGAGGGGGAACCTAGGGCCTTTATCTAGGTCCAGCATACAGGCCCGTAACTAAGTTTAAACAAAAGTGGTATGCAGTTCCTATTGAGAGTTGCAGGTCATTATGTTTGTTCGAAAGTACACAAAATAGTGTTCAATCAAAAAGCAGGAGGATGATTTCCTCCTTTCGGAAAAAGACCCTCACACACCCAGCCAGCTAGGTGTCTTGCTTCATCATCGGGTCTGCTCCTTATCGGGTCGGCAGTGCAATACCCGATCGGCACCCGAGATGGGGCCTTCTTGGCGGAGATCTTTATTCCTTTGCGCCGTTGGGTGTGGTGCATGTGAGGGCCCTATATCAGTGTAGGTGTTGTGTTAAGGGATGTGAAGTAAAACAGGAAATAGTGGTCCACTCAAGATAATTTTAATGACAATGTGGCCACTAACCTGGTTAAAAGAGAGAAGTGCGCAAGCCCGCTCTAAGGTTGCGGGATTATGCGCTAGTGGTTCGGGTCAACATGTTTCTTGCCTGTTTATCAATTTGATGGCAATTCCTCAGGACCTAAGTGAGATCTACCTACACTTTTTGGTGGTGGTCCGAGCTACGTGTCAAAGAAGTCGTGACCACCCATACAGCACCCTAAAAAGTGGTACCTGTAGATCTACAACATAGCCTGCAACAAGAAAGATTGGCCCTTTCACCCACAGAAGAGAAGGTCCTACAAAAAGGGTTAGGCTTTGTCCCTACCCCTAAGATAGATAAATTTCGTGATATCTGCGAGGTCCAAGGCTTCTTTCGCAAGATACGCCTACAAGCCTTCTTTCAACATAAACCACTGCTACAGGGAGGCGACTCTGGGTTACACAAACCATCCACGTTTACACCCAATAGTAGCATGGTTCCAAATGAGGTCTTGACATTTGAACAAGCTGTATTGAAAGATTTAAACAGCACGACCACCCCCGCACCTTACCACATGTCCTCAAGCGAAACTTCAGCCGTCAGGGCCCTGGCGGATGATGTTAGCATTACAATCAAACAGGCAGACAAAGGCGGGGCTACGGTTATTATGTCCACGGTCGAGTACGACGCGGAATGTTGCAGACAACTTAGCAACCGTAGATACTATACTCCCTTGGGAGAGGACCCTACGCCACGACTTAGCAGGATGATTTCCTCCATGGTGTTCTCAGCTGAGACCGAGGGATGGATCACCAGAAAGGAAGCTGATTTCCTAACCACAAAAGAACCCAAGATCCCATACTTCTACATCCTGCCCAAAATTCACAAGGGGGTCACCCCGGTCCCCGGACGACCCATTGTGTCAGGGATCGGTTCCATCTTGGAACCCCTTTCACGGTTCTGTGACCATTTCTTGCAACCGATGGTGAGAGCTACTTGCCCTTTATCAAGGACACCACAGATGTCCTTAGGTTGCTTGAGGGGGTCCAACATCCAGAAGAGGTAGACCTACTGATTACCCTGGATGTTGAGGCCCTCTATACTAACATCCCACAAAGGGCGACCCTGGAAGTTATTGAGGATGCACTAAACCATGGCAACTGGACTTCTCCTACTCCGGTGGCCTTCATATTAGAGTGTGCTACCTTAGCCCTTACGGAAAATTTCTTTCAGTACAACACACAACTCTACCATCAAACGCAGGGCACCTCTATGGGCAGTACATTTGCGCCGAGTCTGGCATGTATGTACATGTCAGCATTTGAAGATAGAGAGATCCATAACTCCAGTAATCCATACGAAACTAATGTGCTGATGTGGAAGAGGTTCATTGATGATATTCTGATCTTGTGGAAAGGAGAACGCACGAAATGCGATGAATTCTGTGCCTGGATTAATACACTTAACCCTTTCCTGAAATTTACAAACACGATTTCTGAAACCGAGATCCCCTTCCTTGACCTACTGATCAAACTGGAGAATAATGGCATTACTACTACACTCTATCGCAAACCTACAGATAGAAATAGCTTATTGCTATTTAGCAGTCACCATCCCAGGGCCCTTAAACAGAATCTTCCTTCGGACAGTTCCTCCGCATTAGGAGGAACTGTAGTTCATTAAGAGATTACCAGAAAGAGTCCAACACCCTGACAAAAGATCTTTGTCGGAGGGAGTACCCTAGGCACACGGTCGCACTTGCTTGCAAAAGGGCAAAAAACAATAATCGGGACAGTTTACTAGAAAATAAACCTAGAGAACCGGATAATGCCATTACCTGCGTGACCACCTATACTTCTGACTCCAACCGTATGAGAAACATCATCAAGAAACATTGGAGTATTCTCAATACAGGGACATTGTCCCTACCTGTTCCTAGGTTTGCATTCAAACGGACAAGTAACTTAAAGGACATGCTCACACATACGAGACCTAGAATTCTCCAGAGCAGAGTACAAAGAACACTTTGGGATCTACCGCCTATAATGGGACATTTTCCTTGCGGGTCCTGCTCAGTATGTCCTCTCACTAAAATCACAAAAGAACTGACTTTCCCGAATGGAGTCAAATGGAAGATGAACAGACATACGAATTGTAACACTCCCAACTGCATCTATATATTGAGTTGTCCGTGTGGACTCCTATATATAGGAATGACAACGAGACCGGTGAAAGTCCGGATAATGGAACACAGGAGCAACTTTAGGTGCCATAAGACCAATACCAAAATGACTACACATTTTGAACAACATAAACATCTTCCTGACTCTTTCAACTGGGGCATACTTGAAGCCCACCCAGGGATGACCAAAAATTCCTTGTTCCGCATCGAACAACGATGGGTCTTGAGGCTAGTCTCTGACAAAGAAGGATTGAATGAGGACATACCTTGGAGTTTACTGACCTAATCTACTCCTCTATGGTATTCCTCTAGCTATCACTATCTGCGCAACCATGATCATTATTATGACTGTCCAGTCCATGAATTATGGTAGATACATCACTAATAGCACATATATGCATCTAACTACCACTCCATCCCTTGTTGGTTACGAACTTAGGAGTATCCAGTAATCAATTACCTATAGTGCACACTGGTCATATAACAGTAATTGTTTCCTGTACCAGAGTGGCATTCCATACTTGTGAGACAGCTTAGACTCTGCTATAACCATACTGCATCGAGGTTATCACCACCATCATATAAGTGAGGTTCCAACATGGCGCTCAAAGTTTCCTTCTTATAAACCGCACATGACCATTTCTATGCCTCCACGAGCTAGAATTGTGGTAGATAATTCTCTAACACTGACATACGTCTTATACCATCTTTCCCTTCCTTTGGTAAAACATATACAACAAGACCCATTAATAACCACCAACTATTGTATATTGGCTACATGTAAGTAAATTCTATGTTAATCACTATGTTACTCCCGATCCGTGGAATAAATTGAGCTTTGCTAGTATCTAGTTGCCACTAATTAAGCAATACCACAATTTGTGAGTATTCAAGTATGGCACCCATAGTCACGGTTGACCTGCTCATCTTAACGTACAGTATCGACAGTGGTGATCATTCCAATATGGCGCCCGATACCACGGGCAGCACTCTAGCCTTTTCCCATTGTACGGACCGGAAGTCCCGCCTCTCGTTTGGCCGACCGGCGGTATAATTAACCAGGTCGGCTGGAATACGGTATCACCCGGGCCGGCAGAGTGAGGGGTAGGACGACCGTCTATCCACTGGAATTCTCGCTGTGAGTATTGCAAGGAAACGGGATATGCCAAGGGGGATCTGACTCGCACAGGGCACCTTCTATTGTTAGGTAACTTCTCACGTCCGATATAGGTAGCATTACCCTACTGCGGGTTTATGAGGAGTACACGAGACCGCCAGCCCTTGACGTGTCTTCAGCCAGGATCGCGTGGGCTAAAATAGATACAATTAAGTGACCACGAGCGGTTACTTGTGAATCATACAACCCCTGTGTGGTGGAACGGCGCCTTCACGAACAGTGACCAATATATGTGGGCACTTTTCTTCTGTTTGGGGGCGTGCCTCGGGTATTTCATCCTCGGCGCTGGCCTGTGGCAACCGGATACCAACCTCCCGTTGGCCTCCCTGGGGCCATCGGTTCGCGCTTTAGGGGTTGCCTGGGGCATGTTTGCTCTTACAGTGGATCGGTTTACGTTAGTTCCTTTCTAGATGTAGGAGCTTTGTGTGTGATGACCTTCACCTTGAGGGCCATCATTGTTGTGATCATACCACTGACCTGATATCTGTTTACTGGAAACTGTGCCTGTATGTCCATATTTTTACTCTCCTGAATCTTGCTATTTACTAGGACACTACACCTTTAGTGTCTACACCTGCCGGTACACGATGCCGTGCTTAGTGACCCAAATAGGGTGAGTTACACTACTGTGCCCGATTTTCAAGGCACCTTTTTATCACTGCTGCTGCGTTGCAATGCTGGTTTTTAATGTAACTGTTTCATTTCTGACGCATGATCACAATCACTTGTGTGTGAAGCATGCGTTTATTGCACCTTAGGATATTTGGTGCACCTACATCATTGTATATAAAAATGTTATACTATGATCTAGTAACTTTTATGAATCTTTCTTGTTGCAGGCTATGTTGTAGATCTACAGGTACCACTTTTTAGGGTGCTGTATGGGTGGTCACGACTTCTTTGACACGTAGCTCGGACCACCACCAAAAAGTGTAGGTAGATCTCACTTAGGTCCTGAGGAATTGCCATCAAATTGATAAACAGGCAAGAAACATGTTGACCGAACCACTAGCGCATAATCCCGCAACCTTAGAGCGGGCTTGCGCACTTCTCTCTTTTTAACCAGGTTAGTGGCCACATTGTCATTAAAATTATCTTGAGTGGACCACTATTTCCTGTTTTACTTCACATCCCTTAACACAACACCTACACTGATATAGGGCCCTCACATGCACTACACCCAACGGCGCAAAGGAATAAAGATCTCCGCCAAGAAGGCCCCATCTCGAGTGCCGATCGGGTATTGCACTGCCGACCCGATAAGGAGCAGACCCGATGATGAAGCAAGACACCTAGCTGGCTGGGTGTGTGAGGGTCTTTTTCCGAAAGGAGGAAATCATCCTCCTGCTTTTTGATTGAACACTATTTTGTGTACTTTCGAACAAACATCATTACTACCATCACAGATACAACTCCCTTAGCTGTATAAAGCATGCATTTTCTGCAATGTTGACCCTATAGCATGCACTTTACAGCTAGCATAGTTCACATTAACAATCAACCACATACATACATATGGGATGCCCTCATTGAGTACAGTGTTGAATCTGTATACAACTGTTCAGAGAAAGCCAAAATAGTGAATTCCAATTCTAAAACAAATGCCCTACTATGGACAGCTTTTATGTGTATCAAATCGCTAACACACACCAAAGCTACATAAATAAATGAAGTTGATATCAGTAAAGAACTGAATACTGTGCATAGTTGTTACTGTATGGAGAGAGTTCATTCTTAGCACACTGTTTGCAAACTCATGAGAAAAACACAGAGTATTGAAAAGAATCTACTCAGAACTGTGTACATTCTATGCAACAGTTGTCAAAAAGACACTATTTGTTAAAAAATAACCAAGAACTGAAGGTACTAAAGATCATGCTACCTGCACCATTCATACTATGGTGAAAACTTTACATATAGCCCATCTTCTGCAGCAAAATAACTACAAGTACATAGGTTAGTACCTGGTGCACACACTCTTCTATGTTAAGTATATATTATCATGCTGACCAGAATCTCTCAAATAACTCAAGGCTGCTCAGTAAAGGTAGCATCTACTACGTCAAATCTTTCTCCTGTTGGAAACTTTTTCTGCAGAATCAAAAAGTTGTGAGGAGCACAGCTGTGGTGTATTTGGAGCATATGTGTTTTGTAAACACTTACACCCATTAGCTGGACCCAGGCTAAACAAACTTATGTAGAAAAGTATTATGGTAGTTACCCGCCACTATGTAAACTGTAAAACAAGCTAGCACACTCATTGGATGATGTCATCAGTGACATCATCAATGAGATCATTTGAGATGTCATCAGTGATGTCATAAATATTGTCATGTGAGGTCATAAGCAGTGCATGGTGGGGGTGTAAGCTATAGTTAGCGCTGCTAACTATAACTGGTGAATTTCTGTGTTTTTTTTCTTCAAAATGTTAATGTCACTGACAAATTCACCTAACTATAACGTTAATTTAACCTTTATTTTTTTCACTGAATTTCTAGAGCTTTTTTGGATCTTTTTATTACACCTAACTAACGTTACTTTCACTTTTGTTTTTTTCAGTGAATTTCTAGGATTTGGTTTTTTTTGGGAAACGAAAACAGATCTTTTTATTACACCTAACTATAACGTTACTCTAACCTATGTTTTTTTCCAGTGAATAGATGTATATACATGCAGGAGCACTTCTACAGTCCTTGAAGATGGAATTGGCAGTTTTAGTCAAAATTGCAATACTGTAATAATATTAAAATTTATAATAAGTATTAAGCAAACAATTCACTAGTAAATTTAAACTGTTTTATTACAATACAATAATTTAGCAACGTTACAAAACTAACTATATTAACAAACTATAGCAACAATTGTAAAACAAGCAAAACTAGTAAAACGAACAAAACAACCAACTTTAGGAATTTACAGTATCTTATTATAGCTCTCATGAATAGCCTTCCTTTTTCCTTCATTTCTCTATTGGATTTTGGTGTGGGTAAACCTTCTTGGCTTGCTCTCTTTCAGCCACCTCAGCCTGCCAAAGAATGTTCAGTTTTGCAGTTTTTACATATCCGGCAAAATAGTCTCAGCAAAGTTTCACATGTTTAAACTTTGTAAATAAAAGCTTAGTCGGGAAAGTAGAAAGAGAAAGTGTAGTGTATACATTACACGAATATGGAAATATTTATCATCCATGCACTCTCAAAGGATAGCTCGGGCAGAGTTAGCGTGTGCTGCTGAACTAAAGAGCTCTTCACGTGTTTCCACATCCTTTCACCCTGGATAAAGTGTGCCTACTCAGGTACTTACTGCTGAACAAGAGAATAATCCTGCTTCACTTAAAAAGGGTCTTTTTACAGCTAATGTAAGCAGATAATTATTTTGTTATAGACAAGTGTACAGCTGCACAGGACAAGTTTTTATTTTTACAAACTGTGTTCTTCATTTTCCTCCTAAAAAAAGACAAAATAACCCAAAAAATTTAAGTTACTTACTCAATTATTCATAAGAGATAAATCACTATATTCTCTAAACATTTCTACATTTTTCACCCACAATCACATATTTATAACTAGTGTACCACTAACGTGTTATTCCTTTCTCCTAAAAATTGCACACCCTCAACCACTGCTTTTTTGTTTAACAATTAAATTATAACATACCATAAATCCTGGCTCCATAAAAGTTTATTATTAACAAATTCCTCTTGATACACCTTTGCTAACAGTGGTTTACACTCGAAATAGCAACATCTTCACTCAAACATCTCACTCTGGTAACGTATGTGTGCAGTAAGGTTCATAAAAACACTAGGAGTTGTATTAGCAGATTTCAGATTCTTTGCTTTATAATTTGAGAAACTCTGCCTCATTTACTGACAACTACATAAAAATTGAACAGCTCATTTTTTAACACTAGCTGATAACTCTGTACATTCTAATGTCTAACTCTCAAAAACTATATTAAGAATTCTACACCTCTACAAACAGCTTTTCACTCAGTAAACCTTGTGTAGAATAAGTTTACCAACAGTACTGCACTTAGTGACACTTCTTAACAAAGTTCTTAAACTATATTCTCAAATACCTGAACTTGAAGCTGCTTCTTAAATGCAGCTGAAAACACCAGTCTTTCAGTTCCAAATTAAGTCACATCTGCTGAGCACAACACAAAGACTTCCTTCTCCTCCAAAGCACCATGGACAATCTGAGCTATCTCTGCTTCTGCAGCCATCACATCACAGCATTTCTTCAACCATGTAATAAGAATGTTAACTATTGGTTCACCTTGGCCTTTTTTTTTTTCTACTTCTCCCCATACGATCTCGCGAGACTCTTGTGGGATTGTAAAATGCCTTGTGGCAGGTGCAGTAATTTTCCATTCGGGTCTTGCAGGATCAAGTGAGCCTCATGCAATAAGCTTCACTCCCTGAAGCTTGCAGTTTACTCTTGTGAGACTCTTGCGAGATCGCAACAGTATTGTTGGGAAATATTAGTATATGTAAGGGACTAGCCTCTCCAATGAAAACCCTCTCTTGCATGAGTGAGTATACTAGGGTGTAAGGAAGGACTTCCCTCTTCTTTCAAACCTCTCTCACAAACGATGGGTGTGCATAGTAGGGTATGTGGATGGACTGGCCTCTCCTTCGAGACCTCTCTCTCCCAGATGACGGGTATGCATAGTAGGGTGTGTAGAAGAACTGTCCTCTCCTTTCATACTTCTTTCTTAGATGAAGGGTGTGCGTAGTAGGGAATAGGGAAGGACTGGCCTCTCCCTTCAGACCTCTCTCAGATGACGGGTGTGCATAGTAGTGTATATGAAGGGACTGGCGTCTCTGCTGAAACTTCTCTCTGGGTGTGCATAGTAGGGTGTGGAGAGGGACTAGGCTCTCCTTTCCGACCTCTCTCTCAGATGACAGAATGCTTAGTAGGGTGTAGGGAGGGACTGCCCTCTCCTTTCAGACCGCTCTCTCAGATGACGGGTGTGGGTAGTAGGGTGTGTGGAGGGACTGATCTCTCCTTTCAGACCTCTCTCATATATGACGGATATGCATAGTAGGGTATGGGGAGGGACTGGCCTTTCCTTTAAGAGCTCTCTCTGATGATGGGTGTGCATAGTAGGGTTTGGAGAGGTACTGCCCTTTCCTTTTAGAACTCCCTCTCAAATGATGGGTGTGCATTGTAGGGAGTGTGGAGGGACTGGCCTCTGCTGATACCTCTCTCTGTAATGATGGGTGGGCTTAGTAGGGTGTGGGGAGGGACTGCCCTTTCCTTTCAGACCTCTCTCTCAGGTGACTGTTATTCATAGTACGATGTGTGGAGGGACTGGCCTCTCTGCTGAGAACTCTCTCTGTAATGATGGGTGTGCATAGTAGGGGGTAAGGAGGGACTACAATCTTCTTTCAGACCTCTCTCAGATGACGAGTGTGCATAGTAGGGTGTGTGGAGGGACTCGCCTATTCTTTTAGACCTCTCTCTCACATGACGGATGCGCGTAGTAGGGTGTGTGAAGAGGCTGGCCTCTCCTTTCAGACCTCTTTCTCAGATGACAGGTGTGCATAGTAGGGTGTGTGGAGGGACTGACCTCTCTGCTCAGGCCTCTCCGCTCAGACGACGGGTGTGGGGAATAGTCTGTAGGGAGGGACTTGCCTCTTCTTTTAGACCTCTCTCTCAGATGACGGGTGTGAGGAGAGACTGGCCACTCCTTTTATACCTCTCTCAGATGACGGGTGTGTGTAGGAGGGTATGGGGAGGGACTACTCTGTCCTTTCAGATGACGGGTGTGCATAGTAAGGTGTGTAGAGGGACTAGACTCTGCTGAGACCTCTCTGTAATAATGGGTGTGCATAGTAGTATGTGGAGAGGGTCTGGACTCTCCTTTCAGACCTCTCTCCTTCCAGATCTCTCTGGCAGATGACAGCTGTGCGTAGTAGGGTGTGTGAAGGGACTGGCCCCTCTGCTGAAACCTCTCTCTGTAATGATGGGTGTGAGTAGTAGGGTGGGGAGGGACTGACCTCTGCTATCAGACCCCTTTCAGATGACGGATGTGTGTAGTTTGGTGTGGGGAGTGTCTGGCCTCTTCTTCCAGACCCCTGTCTCAGGTGACAAGTGTGCATAATTTGGTGCGAGGAGGGACTGGCCTCTCCTTTCAGACCTCTCAGATGATGGGTGTGCATAGTATGGTGTGGCAAGAGCCTTAACTCTACTCTCAAGTCTTGCCAAGCCAATGGCCATAAATAGTAGATGCTTATAAACACCATCTCCAGTAAGACTCCTTCCTACAGTAACAAGTGTGCATTCTAGAGTGTATTCAAACATCACCTACTCCTTCCTACTATTCGCGATCCCACAAGAGTCTCGCGAGATCGTAAAATTTTGTAAAAAAGAATTAACTTTGTATTCATCACAGTACTTCTGTCTTACACACTTCCTCTCACTCATAAGGGAGCACAATATGCATTTCTCCTAGTAGAGCGTACTGACAGCTCACCTACTTCTTTTTACTATTCACGATCCCGATTAGTTAAAAACAATATACATTTATTTTCAGTAGTTATCCTTTAGACACCTCCTCTCTACATCTAGGGGGAAGCATGCCTTTCTGCTGCCCCCTTATATAGATTTTTTACTTCATTTCCACAACACCTCCAATTTTTCACAGTAAACAGTAATGGCGGCCATTTCATTTCTAAAATTCAAACGGCAGCCAATCAGAGTGCTCTCTCTCACGAGACTTGTGGGAGTGAGCGTGAAGGCTCATAGGAAAAACAGACCTCTCGACCAATGACACGCCTCCATTTTTAAATTTGCGCTCTCGCGGGACACCCCTGACACTCACGTGAGCCCAACTGCCAAAATATACAATTATTTTTGGCCCTTAATATTTTAAACTACTGAATGGATTTATACCAAATCACAAAAAGCACAATCTGTGGATCAAGATCTAGCTTCCTGCCAAATTTGGATCAATCAGCAGTTTATTCTGTAGCCCGTCTTAAAGAAGTCCATGGAAAATGCATGGGGATTTGGGACCCACTTTTTTCTCGGCCCCCGGTTGATGGATCACCCCATAACTTTCCAGGAAGGAACTGAAGTGAATGAAACTTTTTTTTTTTTAATTAAAGTTTTGTAGAGATTGGTCAAATGGGGCCAAAGTTATTAGCAAACCAAAAAATGCTCCATCTGTGGAGAAGCTGACCTACCTATAGCGACCTAGTTGCAACTGCCACTAGGTTGATAATAAAATATATATATACATATTTATATATTTATGTGTGTGACACAGGGGAACAAGGCAAGGATGCCCACTTTCACCAATATTATTTGTGCTTTTGTTGGAACCACTAGCAATGCGTTTGCGTCAAGAAGCAGAAAATAAGGGTATCTGCATAGGACACATTACTCATGTATTATCTCTTTATGCTGATGACATATTATTATACATACAGAACCTTAAAAACGACTTACATTCCATAGCTAATGTGTTCGCCAAATTCGAATAAATTTCGGGGCTGTCATTTAATGCAAATAAATCGCATGCGTTCTTTTTCAGGAACGACCCACAGCCCTCGTCGATCCTATTCGGAGACCTGGACCTCCAAGTCGCACCTCATACTTTTAAATACTTGGGGATACAAATATACAGATCTCCCCAGGATCTCTTAGAGGGAAACCTAGTAAGCGCAATCTCCTCACTACGATCACAAGTATCTTTCTGGACCACCATTCCTTTATCAGTAGCCGGACGCATCACTATATCAAAAATGGTGATGCTCCCAAGATTATTATATTACTTCACTAATTTGCCTATAATAATCCCATCCCACTGCTTTATAACCTTAAACACACTACTGACAGAACTGATTTGGGGAAATGGTCATAGAGTGGTTAGATTAACAAAGCTGCAACTGCCTCCCGACAAATGGGGCCTAGGGAGCCCCGATTTCCGAGCCTACTGCTTTGTGAGCCAATTACAATGGCTGGCGTACTGGATAGCCGGCCATAATTTGCACGAAATAGGGTACACTTCAGAAAGACTATCATGCGGTGTGCTACACGCATTACTACTCCCACGGATGCAGATCCCTACTACGACACCACTACTATTGAAGATAGCTATTCGATACTGGAAAGCAGCTCTAAAGTACACGAAAAGAGCGATTCCCTACGCTCCAAATACACTACTCCTGGGCCTCCCCACCCCTATGGGTACACTGACATACCATCAGACAAGTGGATGGGTACAAGCGGGAGTGAATACAGTGGGAGCACTGTACGGAGCTGGGACGTTGCTCAACCATACAGGCTTCGTCCACGAGCAAGGCACCCCTGACACATTGTTCCTTCTAAATGCACACATTACCCATTATGCCCGCATTTACTGGTCCCCGCAGGGAACAGAACCCCCCACCCATGAACTCGTACATTCCCTTTACCTGATGGGAGATGGCAGACACTTTACCTGATGGCTTTATAAGGGCATACGTACACACTCCGTTATACCCCTGGCACTCTTACGAG